>CM028379.1:18354762-18495139 GCA_013146195.2 Codonopsis lanceolata | reverse complement strand
AACCACAAAGTTGTAGCGATACATTCTCGGCCAACCCATCAATAATTTTCTTCAACTCCGGATCATTCCTTGCTTCTCTAATTTTCCCAAACAAGACTGGCGTAGCACGAACATTTGCGAAAATCACACCTCTATCATGAACACTAGGACTCCAATCTCGCAAGTCCTCTAACATCTTCCACTCCTTAACCATCATACACGACATATAAACTTTCCTACTCAAGGCATCCGCTACCACATTTGCCTTCCCCGGATGATACAAGATAGTACAATCGTGGTCCTTTAACTTTTCCATCCACCTTCGTTGTCTCATGTTCAATTTTGAGAAAACAAGTATTTCAAACTCTTATGGTCGTGAAGATCTCAAACTTAGACCCATACAAGTAGTGTTTCCACTTATGCAACGCGAAAATAATCGCAGCTAACTCCATATCGTGTGTCGGGTAATTACGCTCATGAATAGATAACTTCCTCGATGCATAGGCGATCACCCTTCCATTCTCGCATCAAAAACACAACCCAAACCTTCCTTAGAAGCATCACTATAGATCACAAAATTGTTCTCCACTAGGCAAAGCCAAAATAGGTGCCGATGTCAACCGATTCTTAAGCTCTGGAAACTAGACTCACATTTCTCCTCCAAACAAACGGCACATTCTTTCGTGTCAACCCGTCATAGGAGTCACAATCCTAGAGAAACCTTCAATAAACCTCCTGAATAACCCGCAACCCCAAGAAACTACGAACCTCAGAATCGAACTAGGCCTCTTCCAATTCATCACCGCTTCAATCTTAGACGGATCAACGGCTATCCCGGCGCTAGAAACAATATGCCCTAAGAAAGATACTTCCTCGAGCCAAAAGGCACATTTGCTAAACTTGGCGTAAAGCTGCTTCTCCCGAAGAATAGACAACACAATCCTCAAATGTTTCGTGCTCCTCCCGAGACTTCAGTACACTAAGATATCATCGAAGACTACAACGAAGCAATCAAGATAATCGTGAAAAACACGGTTCATCAAATCCATAAACACCGCCGGCGCATTCACAACCCAAACGGCATCACCACAAATTCAAAATGCCCATACCTAGTGCGAAAAGCAGCCTTCTGAACGTCTCCCTCTAACCTTCAATTGGTAGTAACCCCATCTCAAATCAAGCTTAGAGACAATAGACCTCTGCAATCTGGTCAAAAGATCATCGATGTGGGGTGTAGGATACTTATTCTTAACAAATACCTTATTCAATTCTCGTAATCTATACATAACCGCAAACTCCCATCTTTCTTCCTCACAAACAAGACCTGCGCCTTTCAAGGCGACACACTTGGTTTAACAAAACCAATCTCTAGAAGTTCTTGCAACCGAAGTTTTCAACTCCCTAAGCTCGCTGGTGCCATCCTATGGACCTTAGAAATCGGTGAAGTCCCTGAATAAGCTCAATGCAAACCTAGTTCTCTATCGTGGCATAGCATGATCTGTAGAAAACACGTCGAAATTCACACTCACCGAACCTCTTCTAAGTTAGGCGAAGACTTCCTCTTATCAACTACGCATGCAAGATAACCGTACACCACTTGAGGCAGTAATTTCTAGCCCGCCCAATAGAAATAAAATTGTCGTCACTGAAGCATGATCACCCACAAAAAAGTAAGCTTCCTTTTAGGCATATAAGGTAACTCTCTTTCTAAGTCATTATAGCATGATAAGCACATAACCAGTCCATGCCAAGAATCACATCAAAAATCACGTATAGGAAGAACTACCAAGTCCATGCAAAGTGTGGTCACCCACTTTGAAAACATCACAAGATTTAAATACTTGAGGCGCGCATATATTCCCAGGTAGAAACTTCAAGCAAATATGGCAAAGTTGAGGCAATCGTGAATTCTCAATAAAATGCGAAGCAACATATGAATAAAGACCACGGATCTATGAACTTCGAGCCTTATGATCGAATATAGAAGTACCTCTATCTAGTAGTAGACCCCCAGAACCTCATGATCAGCGCAAGCACACGACTTTGAACCTTGGGTTTACCGTCCCCATCTCTCTTGTAGGCTAGCTTGGCTTTACCGTGACTAGCCTTAAACTTGGACAGTCCTTCTTCAAATGAGTTCCATCTCCTTGATAGAAACACTTTCCATTCTTTCCCACCTATCAATTTGTGTGCGGACCTCTGGCGAGCAGACAAATCATAGCTTACTTAGCGACCACTTCTTGCCCACTTAGCGAAGTGTTGTTACCTTGTTTCCCAGGCGTGGCTTACCTTGGCCTCCACTTCTCTATCACGGTTCCACTTGATAACCTTATTACCGAATTGTTTCCACGATTGTTGGTGCTCAGAGTAATGCGTAGGTGCGCTACTAGCATTATTCTTGACTTCGGTGTTCCTCGATATCTTGCTTTCAATCTCATAAGCTCTATCAGCTGCTTAGATAATCGGTGAGCTTAAGCGCTAGAATCATTTCCTAAGCTTCGATTCTTAACCCCACTTCACAAACTTGTGTGTTCTCGGTGCCTCGTGGGAATGGAATCATTACAATGCGACTCAGTGCAGTGAACTTTGCGGGGAATACTACTGCCCGATCATACTACCTTGCTCAAGATCATAAAACTCTTTCTCTCTTTGGTTGCGCTTTTCATCCGGCACATACTCATTCTTAAACTCTCTTTGAAATTGGCCCAAGTAATGGAACTTGTTGCATCTCCCAACTTTCCTTCAAAACGGTCCACCAATGCTCGGCGGCTCCTTTAAACTTAAAGGTTGCTAACATCACTCTTTCTTCGTCGAACACCCCAACATAGACAACACTTGATCATTTCCTCCATCCATAATTCAATTGGCTTTTCGGTTTTGGTTCTCCAAGAAACGAACTAGGCTTTAGCTTAAGAAACCCTCTCTAAGAGTGTAGTGTCAGTCCTCGGTCTCGGTGGTGGAGGTGGTGGTGGTTACCGCGTCCTCCCCGCTGACCTCCACGGCCTCTCGGCCTCGCCCAGGAAAAAGCTAACAATGTCTGCGATGTAGTTCAGCCATATCCGAACTAAGGATCCTCTCGGCGGCGGTACCTCTACTTCCAGAGTTCAACTGAACTCTCCTGGTCTACCTCTCCTGGATTAACCATCGGACTCCTACAAGAATTCACTCGACGTTAAAATCAACACACTGATAACTAACCCAACTAGGCCATGGAACCTATCTGGCGGCCGAGCGCCCTAACCTTATAGCTCGATAGACCGGTGACGACCCCACCCTAATCTCGACCCGATGCGAGATCCCGAAAAGTCGTGTGAGTCCAAATAATCAATAACACAAGCATGCATAGTAGGATCATAAAATTCATGTGGCGCAACATCGCATACAAACAACAACTCGGCTACGGCACTTGGCCTAAAAACAACCTAAAATAAACAAGTCTTCGGCGACGTTACAGCCGGAACCCAACAACTACTCCTACAATTATTAACACATGCTTATAATAACCTCAACGGCCACAACATGCCGGAGACAACAATAACAACAAAATTAAACGAGCTTTAGCGGAAGAAAACCGTAGTGAACCATACACATATAAACAAAGCTCGACTTATATAAGTCGGATACCAAAAAGATTACAAGTATCAAATAGTTAAGTCTATTACAACAACAAAAAGCAACATAAACCCCAAGCCAAGTCTACATGACTTGCTTCCCAACGTCCTTTCCAAAATAAAAGGTTAACTAATAGATGACCAAAAGAGCAACCTGCCAACACAACAACCAAACGAGCACAAGCGAGTCTATCTCGCACGCCTCGGCTCGATCTAAGGAAAGACAAAGCAAACAAATAGGGTAAGTCGAAAGACTTAGTAAGTTACTACAATGCATGTTCATGTATAGCATGACATTTATCTCAATTATGGAACATAATCATCATATAGCACTTAGCACATTGTTCACATAAGTGCGGGAAAGTAAATCATACAAGTAGGATATGATATAGTCACGCCAGTAGCTCCTCGCAATAAAACTTTATTATACTTTATCGTGCAACATTGATGCTCGTGAATGCATCAACTTTATCAAGTACCACTCGATCTAGATAGCAAGCCAATGCGGCACTTAACCGATACGGCAGGGGCTACTTCCCCATTGCGGCCAACAATGGAGGTGTGTGTGAAGTCCTAGGTGCGGCGATCCATAGCGAGCACGAATCCCATAATTCGTGAAGGCGATGCATCGTCCCACCTTGACCCGATAAACAAACCAAATAATGCCAGCTGGACTCAATGTGATGCACAAGTAGATATTTACTTGACTAAACCAATCAAAGACCGAATTCGACAAGAGCGAACTCGACCAACCAAGTAGGGTATTAATCTCTACTATAAAGTCATATCAAGGCAAATAAATTGCACAAACCAACCTTTCATAAAACTTGCATAAACCATCAAACCAATCTCATACTTGAGTAAACCAAATCAAACGGTGTTCAAACTTCGTAGGGATTGAAATTAGGGTTCAACACGTTCAAATATTCCCTAGAGTCGACTCCGTTGAGTCTTTGCTCTAAATTCCCAAATTTGGAGAAATTGAAGCTATATGCTTCATAACCCAACCTAGGTCATTTCTAGGTTCAACAAGGTATTAAATTCACCAAGGCAATGCAAAGTGATTCATGTTCATCATAGAGTTCATTTCATAAGATAGAACACATACAACATAACAACATTTAATGTAGGCTCCATTTAGGGCATTCTCATATGAACAAACTTCCAACATCAAATAATGTACATGTCTCTAACATGTTTAAAACTTTAAATAGGCAAGATGAAAGAATAATATAGGCTTTCACAAGCAAGAATTCAACCTATACATGCTCCTAACAAGATCAAAATCTCAACATTCAAGAAGATAGCATAGGAGGCATACATGTGCCCTCATTGACCTCAACCACCATAGGCTTTGCTTCCTTAGGGTCAATGAGAACTTAAAAGAAGAAGATGAAGAAAGTAACTTACTTGATACACACCAAAGAGAGCAATGGAAGAAACTAATCGGATGGAAATGCTCCTCTTCTTGAGCTCTACACCTTTAATGAAGGGCTCTTGGGCAAAGGATGAATGGTTGATGAAGACCAAGGGATGAGAACTCAAGAAACCATGGAAGAGTTAGAGAGAAGATGGAAATTCGTTTTTGAAAAAAGCTCTCAGCAAATGAAGAAGAAAAGAGCTGATTTGTGGCTTATATTGGTCAAAAGGGTGAGTGGGACAAGTGTCAATCACTTGTGGTCCCTTTTCTAATCTGATTTGGGGGTTAATTGGTCACTAATGTGATCTTAATCTATCATTAAAAATTAGTTAGGGATGTTAGGACTTAAGTAGGAAGGGTTAGGGAGGTTTAGGATAGGTTTAGATAGGGGTTTGAAGTGTACAATTCGTCCAATTTCAGAACAGGAGAAAATCATCCCGTAACAGAAAAAGCAGGTGAGGCGGGCGCCTCACCTCATCATGGCCGCCTCAACATCCGGGGCCTCCCAAGTTCGACTCAGAATTACTCTGATTTGAGGCTCACCATGCGGCCGCCTCGGCTCCAGAATCTCTAAAACTTGATCTAAACTTGATCTAAATGGTCCCAAACTTTTGGGCAACCATTCTAAGGTCTAACCCTACTCAAAACAAGTCGGAAACGCACCCGAACAACCCCCGGAACAAGATAGAACAAGGCGCGAACCACGCGACGAATGAACGACGGATTAAACCCAAATCAAACATCAATCAAACTAGGATATCTTGGGCATGAAAAAGGTTTGTTTCAACATGATTAAGACTCGAATAGAAAGCCAAGAACTCAACGAACACTTCGTACGTCGAAATAGAAGCAAATACGAGCAACGAGAGGAATCGCTAAGGCCAAATTCAACGCGATTAAACCGGCGATTCAACAAACAAGTTTATATGATTCTAAACATGTTATGGACTTCTAAAATGATCTATGAATGATTCTAAGACATTTATATAACAAGTAAACATGCTCACAGTCAACCAAGAAAGTATAAAGACAAGCATAGAATGCACATGCAAGAATACGGGGCGTTACAGTGTGTGTATATGATTTAGTTTCAAAATCGTTGTTTTATTTCATATTTATTTTTTCTAGCCTGGATATTAATGCAAAGAAATTGACAAAAAAAACTTGGTTTTGTTATCTCTCATGTATCTACTATGCATATTTTTCTTAATATACTAAATAAGAATGTGAAGAGGTTTTGAAATCATTTTCCAATCAACCATAATAATGACACTTTATATTTTCAATTTCCAATGTAAAAAGGGGCTTATATATAAATTAGAAGTGTTTCTAAATTTGAAAAGTCACTTTTGGCGGGAACTTTCAAAATCTTGCTCCTCTCCTATTATATATGTATAGATAAGGAAACAAAGGCAAGAAACCGGATGCACAAGTTACCTAGGAAGGGAATGGGCCAATCAATAATTTGGGCTCTCGGAATAGATAAAAGGATGCCACGAATTGGGCCTCCAATTTTAACATTCTCCACCTTGGAACAAATGCTGGTTCACAAACATGGACTCACCAGGATATATATTAAGAAAGGTATCATCATCGCCTATCCCTGCACTTGATCCAACACAAAGTAAGAACAAAGCAGGGAAAAAGATTTCTAACACACACAAAGATGCAGAAATCAAAATACTTAACTAATTCATAAAGCGGAAAGCAGGATTAGTCAAGTCACCATAGTTGTGCACAGAGAACAGCCATGGAATTTTTTGGGAAATCACAAGAAAATGGGACATCCTTAATTACCGATATCCATCATCAAAATTTTCAAGCAATTTAGAAAATTTTTAACAGGAAAGCACTTGGTGCCCATATCAGCAGGGTTTAAGCTAGTATCAACTTTATCCAAGTAAATAATGCACTTAGCAACAACATCACGAATGAAATGAAAACGAACATCAATATGTTTAGTTCTATCGTGAAAAACATGATTTTTACACAGTTGAATACCACTTTGACTATCTGAAAATACTACCACTTTTCCTTTCAAAAAACTGATTTCAGAAATTAAGTCTTTTAACCAAAGAGCTTCTTTAATTGATTCGGTTATAGCTATGTATTCAGCCTCGGTTGTGAACAAGGCCACAGCGGATTGTAATTGAGACTTCCAACTAATGCAAGACCCACAAAGTGTGAACACATAAGATGTGGTAGACTTCATATGATCTCTATCATTGGTATAATTCGAGTCAACATACCCAACCAATTTAACACCATTTTCAGATTTGAAGAATTTAATACCATAGTTCAAAGAGTGTTTCAAGTATCGCAGCAACCACTTAACGGCGTGCCAATGGGGCAAACCCGGGTTTGACATATATCGGGTAAGACAACTAATGACATAAGCTATGTCGGGGCGAGTACTAACCATCAAATACATAATGGAACCTATGGTATTAAAATACGGGATTCTACTCATTTGATTCATTTCAAATTGATTTTTAGGACATTGCTCTTTACTAAGCACAAAGTGGGCAGCAAGGGGAACATCTACAGAATCGGCATCTAACATAAAAAATTTACTCAAAATATTTTCAACATATGAAATCTAATTTAAGTAAACAATTGAGGATTTATGATCTCTAATTATGTTCATGCCAAGAATCTTGTTAGCATCACCCAAATATTTCATGTCAAATCTAAGCACTCAAGCAATTTTTAACAACTTCAACCGATTTGGGACATGGGCTAATAAGAAGCATATCATCCACATATATGAGCAAGAAAACAGGCACATTCCTATCATTCTTAAAATAGAGACGATGATCATACGCACTCCGACTAAATTTTAAATCAAGCATGCATTGATCAAATTTTTTATTCCACATGCGAAGAGACTGTTTCAAGCCATATAAGGATTTTTTAAGTAAACACACATAATCAGGAAATTGATTATCTACATAACCCTCGGGTTGCCGCATATAGATTTTCTCATCTAAATCACCGTGCAAAAAAGTAGTTTTTATGTCCATTTGTTTCAATTCCCAATTAAATTGAGCTACCAAAGCAAGCATAATCCTAACAGTTGTGAACTTAACTACTGGAGCAAAGATTTCAGTGTAGTCTATACCTTCCTTTTGAGTAAAACCCTTAGCCACTAATCTAGCCTTAAATCTTACTGAATCAGATTCATTCTTGACTTTATAGAGCCACTTACAAACAACAATAGAACAGTTTTTCGGCTTAGGCACTAAAATCCAAGTTTGATTAACATGCAAGGAATTCATTTCATCATTCATAACATTAATCCACTCATTACAGTTAGCAGATTTCAAAGCTTGATTATATGTTTTAGGCTCGGTATTATCAATGGATTCAAACACACTAAACACAAATGAAGTATAATCATCAAAACGAGAGGGTTGCCAAACAATGCGTCTAGGTCTATCACGAGCAAGTTGATAGTCATACAATTCATCCAATGTAGGCACTTCATTTTGTTCATTTTCAATTTCATTTTGCTCATTAGGTTCAAAATTTTCAGGATTAACATTATTATCATGCTCATTTTCAAAATTCACATTTTCATCAAACTCATGCAAATTTTCATAATTCTCAATTTCAGGTTGCACACTTGAATTAGCATCATTGGGTCCTAAGGGATGCTCCACCATAATGTGAGCCGAGGGAGGGATAGGTTCAACAGGTTCAACATGAACATTTAAGCAAGGAAATTCGTTTTCATTAAACACAACATCCCTACTTATTATCACTTTAAATCCCGGTTCCTCTTTTAACCCTAACCTGTATCCTTTCACACCCTCGGGGTAACCCAAGAAAACACATCTCACAGATCGAGGTTCAAGTTTATCAAATTTCCTATGAGCATAAGCAGCACAACCAAAAAATCTCAAGTTTGAAAAATCAACTTCCCTACCAAAAAATACTTGATCCGGATATACCATGCAAAGAGACGGAAGGAGACCTATTGATGAGATAGGCGGCAGTCAAGACTGCCTCTCCCCAAAACTTTTTGGAGAGACCCGAAGAGACTGGCATGCTCCTAACACGTTCCAATAGGGTTCTATTCAATCTTTCGGCAACACCATTTTATTGCGGATTATAAGGCATAGTCTTGTGCCTCTCAATCCCATTTTCAGTACAAAATTTATCCATTTCAAAGTTGCAGAATTCTAACCCATTATCAGTCCAAAGTTTCTTAATTTTAAGACCAGTTTGGTTTTCAATCAAAGTTTTCCAGTTTTTGAAATTTTCAAACACATCAGATTTGTTTCTCATTAAAAACAGCCAAACTTTCCTTGAAAAATCATCAATGATCAAAAAGAAGTAACGACTTCCACCATGAGTGGGCACAGTAGCAGGACCCCACACATCAGCATGTATATAATCAAGTGCACGTTTTGAAGAAAAAAATTTGGGGTTAGGGGAAGGTGGAAAACTAGCACGTGTTTGTTTTCTCATCACACAAGTTTCACAAAAGGGCAAATTAGAAATTTTATCTTTTCCAAAAAATTCATTTTTGTTTAAAATTTCAAGACCCTTACTACTCACGTGTCCAAGCCTTTTATGCCACAAATTTGATTTATCTTCCTTAACAAGATTAGCAAAGTTATCATCAAAACAAATAGGCATGGCAGAGCAAACATACAAGTTACAACGTTTTTCAGCCTTAACGACAACTAACGATCCCTTTAGAATTTTCATCATTCCTTTTCCCCACTTACCTTCTAAACCATCATCTTCTAAAGATGTACACGAAATCAAATTATTACATAAATCAGGCACATGTCGAGCATTTTTCAAGGTAAAAGTGTTTCCAGAATTAAATTTTAAACAAATATCACCAATTCCGGCTATAGAACACTTTTTCTCATTGGCCAAAGAAACAAAACCATTTTCTAAGCTTTTGTAAGAACAAAAGAAGTTTTTAAATGGTGACATGTGATAAGTACATCCAGAGTCAATTAACCATTCATTTTCACAAGCAGGCATGGTATGAATAGAATTAACAACATTTTCACATAAATCAGTTACCATAAAAACATCACCACAGTCCTCACTAGTAGAAGCCAAATTGCAATCACTTTGCGGATTCAAATTTTTCTTTTTAGGATTTGTGCAATCTTTCTTAAAATGTCCACTTTCACCACAGTTGTAACACTTCCTACCTTTGGTTCTAGATTTTGACCTACTTTTGTTTCTATTCTTATTTTCAAAATTCTGATTATTCCTTTGGTTTTGATTATGATTATGCTTATGACCGTTATTTCTCTCAAGCGTCCTACCTCTCACCATGTGAACCTCACCGGTGTTATATTTTCTCTTATTAGCTTTCAAATCCAATTCTTTCTCTTTTAAACTAGATATCACCGTATCAAGTGTGATCTTATCCCTACCATACTTAATAGTTGATTTCACGTCAGCATAAGAATCAGGTATAACATTTACAAGCACAGTCGAAGAGTAATCATCTATGTGTTCATCACTGGTTTGTTTTATGTCTTTTACCAATTTGGTAAAAACATCAATATTATCTTCCATGTCATTGCTAAGATCTAATTTAAAACTGAAAATTTTTTCTAGGAGATAAATTTTACTTGGCAATGTTTTTCCAAAATAAATTTGTTCCAATTTTTCCCAAAGACTCTTAGCATGAGCATGTTCACCACATTTCCGAATAACCGATTCAGACAGGTTTAAGATAATTGAGGAGTAGGCAGATTCATCTATTTCAATCATGGCATCTTCAGAAGTATCTTTAGCATATTTTAAAGTTATGGTTTTGAAAACCTTTTCATTAATTAAAATACTTTTCATCTTCTTTTGCCACATAGAAAAATCAGTTTTCCCATTAAAAGGTTCCAAACTATAATTAGATGAAGAACCCATTTAGAGAAACAACACAAAACCAACCAATCAAACCAAATCAGAATATATAAGAAATTAAGAATTTTATTTTTATAATCACCAAAAAAAAAATTCAAGTAATCCAATTCCAACCAAACAGTAGCAATTTAAATAGAGCAACAATCAAACAAATAAATTACGAGTTTTTTAAAAAAAATTAAACACAAAAAAAACTTAATTATTTCGAGATGAAAGAAGCTCACCCAATAAAATTTTAGAGTTACCGATTTTTTTTTGGACCGAAGGAGGCTCTACCGTTTCACGGTACGGAACGCGGGCTCTAATACCACTATTATGATTTTATATAACACTGCCCGGAACAAACCCGCACAAAAACGAGGCTTTTGAGTTAATCAAAAAACCAAATAAAACAATCTCCTATTTATTATCCTATTAATCCAGATTATCTAATCAATTGGTGTCAAACTTCAGACAAACCTACCACTTATTCCCAAGCTTCTGCAAAACAAAGTTAGACAAGATAACAGAACAGAATAAGATAGTATACTAGATTAATGGTAATAGAAAATATAACAGCAATGATCGAGAGCACTACGTCGCCGTGTACCAAGACACGACTAGCCGTAATCGGTCGAAGACCTCGGCTAGGCTCTCGTCGGTTCAGATTCCTTTCACTGACCAAAGTCCACAAAAGAGTCCACGGTAAACCCAGTAACTATCCACCGAGATTAGAGCCACAAATTCAATTGGACAAAACCTTTCCGGCAACACAACGTGGGAGAAACTGAAGAACCACCCGAAGCACAGAGACAATCGGGAAGAGGACCTTGCTTACACTAAATCACAGATTGAAGGACGAACCTTCAATCACAGAAAATAGAAGAAGAAGGAGGAGGAGGAGGAGGATGGCGGTTGGAACTCTCTCAAAGTTTACTGCACTTAATTTTGGTTTCTTGCAATTGTGTCTTATGGTTGCCGAAGGGGGAGTATATATATAATAAAGAAGTCAATCAATCAAGCTTGATTGATTGACCAAAAATAAGGAAACAAAGGCAAGAAACCTGATTCACAAGTTACCTAGGAAGGTAATGGGCCAATCAATAATTTGGGCTCTCAGAATAGATAAAAGGCTGCCACCAATTGGGCCTCCTGTACGGGTTCGTTCCGGGCAGTGTGATATAAAATCACAATATCATCAAATGCCAAATGGGAGACGATCGAACAACCACTCAAAGCAAAACAACAGACTGAAGATTGAGACAAATGAAAATGATTTAAGCTGCAACTCAAAGCCTCAGCAACAATAATAAATAAACCCGGAGAAAGAGGATCACCATGCCTTAACCCTTCGAAGAATGAAAATAATTGGTGGGATCGCTATCTATAATAACTGAACACAAATTGTTTGAATGATATGCTAATTAATGACAAAAAATGTCTCACTAAAACCAAACTTGTGAAGCACCTTAGTAAGAAAAATTCCTAAAACCCTACCAAATGATTTTGCCATATTCAATTTAATAACAACATTAGAACCTGTAACCTTCTTACAAAGATGAGTGATAATCTATTGAGCAAGAAGAATATTGTCTTGGATGATACGACCTTTGGTAAATGCATTTGGTAGAGGGATATAATCTTAGGAAGGATAGAAGTTAATCTTTCCAAAATCAGCTTGGAAAGCACCTTGTTTTAAAAGTTGCAAAGACTTATCAATCTAAGATATTTGAAAGTAGAAGAACTCTATGTCTCGAGGACAATGGTAATTAATACACTAGTCTAGAAACACGAAATTGTGAAGCCAACCAAAAACTCCAAAATAGTATTAAGCAAATAAGCAACAATGATACCCCCAACACGAGGTGAAAAAAGAACATGTGAAGCCATCAGGATAGCCGCATTATCTCCCTTTAATCCAAATTCTATGGTTCATAATTCAACTAGAGTGGGGAGAGAAACAATTACAAATTCCAATCCGAAGTGACTACATTTGGAATATATATATATATATATATATATATATATATATATATATATATATATATATATATATATATATATTCCAGTGAGAGATTGCAAATAGAAGAATCTACACATAATCTCACAGCCGCCCGCTTGATGTCTGCTTCGGCAGTAAGTAAAGAACATGCCATGTCCTTGATAGAGTGAATATGGAGTCTTCTTTTAGCCTGTTTAACGAAAGCATTAAATAACTTGGTGTTACCTGAGCCATCTTGAAGCCATGAAATTATGGATTTTTGCTACCAGAATCACTCTTCACGAGGTAAAGAAAGTTACAATTGAGCCTGTGCATGAAGAAGGTATTAGAGAATAAATATTTGTAATTATTATTTAGTGGTAACTACCGTATATAGTTCATTTCCTTGTATAGTTGTTACCTTATTAGAACTCCTACCTTGTATAGGTTTCTTGTACTCTACTCCTGTGTAACACTAATTGTAACTCCCTATAAATAGGTGGTTCAATGAATGAAAGGCTTATATCGTTATTCATAATTATTGTGAGTTTCTACATGGTATCAAAACTTTGCTCCTGAAACCTCCCTTCCTCCCTTTGCTGCTGCCGCTCATCTTCTCCATTCATGGCTTCTGGCAACCAAACCCTCACCGTCCAAAATCTCGTTGATCCAAATAAAACCTTCCAACTCATTAACATATCCCACCACAACATCACCAAACTCACCACCATGAACTATATCGCTTGGAAACTCCAAGTTGAGGCAACCCTCATTGGCTATGACCTCTACAAGTTCGTAGATGGCTCACATTCATGTTCGCCTCCCACCATCCTTTCTAAGGATACTCAAACATCCAAGGATGTTCCTACACCCAACCCACAATACCAACCCTGGATCCGGCAAGACAAACTTCTGTTTGGCGCCCTTGTTGGCTTCATTTTTGCTTCCTCGGTTCCCTTGATCCAATAGGCCGCCACTACGTGATGCATGGCAAACCCTTACTCACGCCTATTCTCGCACAGCTCGCGGTCATATCAAGTAGATCAATGACTATCTCAAGCGAGCTTCCAAGGGAACTCAATTGATCTCCGAATACATGTAGTCCGTCAAAGGTCATGCTGATAAGCTTGCGACTCTTGGAAAACTACTCAACCACAAGGATGTCATTTAGATCATCCTCGGGTGTTTGGATGATGACTACCACCACATTGTTGATGTGGTCAAAAATCGTGACACTCCTATCTCGTTTAATGAGTTTCATGAAAAACTTATCAACCGCGAGCTGCTTCTCAAGCAGTCACATATCGCGTCTATAAGACCCTAAAATTTTATGAGTTTGACTTTATTGCATGGTTGACTTCTTGTATGAGGCTTCATGTCTTTGGGTTGATTGGACCATAGTCAATGCCCAAGATTTGTTGGAGTTACAATGTATAACTTGGCATTGTTGGAAACTCGACTTGGTCGAGTGTTTACCTGTTTAGTTCTTGCTCGCGACTTTTGGGAGATCCTAGGTCTTCGAGTGCTCAACATGTACTTGCTTGTATACATTTACATTCTTCATAATCATGTTTACAAAGTCTACATATGATCACGACATTCATAGTGTAGTCGTCATCATAAGTTTGATTTTTACGACTCACATTTTAGACTTATAACATACTTTTTAACAGGTATATGTTCCTGTTGCTTCGTTAGTTTAATCGTTGTTTCATTGCACCTTGTTTCGTCCATCTCTTGAGTCGTTCCGAGCATTGTTTTGTCGCGTTTCGGACTTGTGTCGAGCAAGGAAACTCCCTATGATGTTAGAGGTTGGTTCGTGGCTTGATAGGACTTCAATTAGGACCATTTGGCTTTGCTAGAAGGAGTGCTCACGTGAAGGGTGTGATGTGGCTTACGTCTGAAGGCAGTAAGTGAACTAGGGTTTGTTTTTGGCTTGGCGCGCTTGAGCTAGAAGAGACCATGCAACCGCGCTGATGCATGCTTGCTGGTGTAAAGTTTTTGTTTGTTTACACTTGTACCCTTAATGAACCCCTCCTAAACCCATTCTAATCTGACCCCATTAACCCTATTTTAGTCCTAACATATTAGGTTATGTCCTAGATGGATTTTTAAGGTTCAATTAAGTGTGTGTTAGCATTAATCTAATTGGAAACCAAACCATAGGAATTTGACAACACAACACTTAACCCTAATCCTTTGTGATCATTAAGACCAGCTGAACCCCCTCTCTTTTAGGCTTATTTCTAGCCTTTCCCACCCATTTTTTGGACATAGAAAGCTCATTATAGAGAGAGAGTTTGTAGGGGAGACTAAAGGTGAGAATAGTGTGTGTCCTCTCTTCCCCAACAATCCAACCATCAACCCTTCAAGCATATGACATGAAAATAAAGCTTCCATCTTGTACAACACGTCTCTCATCTTGGTAATTCATTTTTGTATCTCGCTCTTTGGTTGGAAGTAAGTTACTAAATCATCTTCATCCTCTCTCTAGCTCAAAATGGTGCTAGGTTGTTAGAGAATTGTTTTCTATGATTTATTGTGTTATTACTTGTCTTGATGATGAGTTTATTTGGTGTTTTGAGTTGTGAACATGTGGGGTTGAATCTTGATGAGTTTATTGTGTTTATTTGTGTAGTTTGACACAAGATTCTAAGTTGTTGGGTTTAGAAACCTAGATGAAAGTCAAATCCCAAATTTGCCTTTGACCTAGGATTTGAAATGTTGTATTTTGACTCTAAAAAGTCATTTGAGTGTTTAATGTGTTATTACAAACCCTAGAATAAAATTGTACGATGTTTAGATATCGTTGATCTCAATTGTGAAATCCCAAAATTATGACATTTTGGGAGATTATGAGTCTATGTGATATTTTATGTATAGGACTTCGATTTAAGTCCCAATGAATGTGTTAGTAAATCCTAATACCCTTATATGGATCTCTACAATAGCTAGTGTGCAAACTAATGAAAGCATTGAATTTTAGGAAGTCCTTTTTTGTACACAATAGTGCACTGACTTATTGTATAATCTAAGATGTGATTCTTGTGTGATTAGTAGTGAGTTGGGGATGATGCTTAGATGGCCGATTCATGTGTGATGGTTATGAGTGTACTCTTGGACACTAAGGAGATAGTCTTGAGTTGTGAAATCAATAGTAATTGTAATATGCTTGAGATACTTGGGTTTTGCGATAATTGATATGAGAATATCGATTAGGTTATGATGGGATTGATTTTATGTTTCAGTTAATAATGGCCTAAAAGATGAAATATAGAGTTAAGACTCAACGGAGTCGAATAGAGATCGATAATACTTTAAATAAAGTAGTGTTGGAATCCTACGATGTCTTGTTGTTGTAGTTTTGTATCGTCATTATGGCTTTACTTTCTTGTTGGAGCTTCTTTAGCTCATTGGTTTGATGGGCGCCATTGTGCTTAATAGGTGCATATCCCTTGTTTGGTTGTTTTAGCGGTATGACATCGGGATTCCATGTTGGAATCCGAGTCAAGTCATTACAGCATCCTTTCGCATCTTGCTTCGGCCAATCTTGCTACCCCGAGGACCTCGTTTGCTCGGCAACCATCCTCACAAGCTCGGTAATTGTCAGCGCAACCTCGGCAACCCTCTCAGTCCTCGGCAACTGTTCCTTGACCATAGTGACCATATCTTGGAAAGTGTCAAGGAAGTCACCAACAAGGACACACGGTTGCTCGCTGCCCCAACTATCAACGGTTGCCACCACACCTCCGCCCTCGGCTCCCAACTTGGCCTATGGCTCCAAGTGGCAACCACGGGCACACCTAGCAGCCATAGCAGACACAGGGACACCGAGCTGGCTTCTAGACAGTGGTGCTTCTCACCATGTCACTAGAAACCTCTCTCTACACTCCAACTATGCGGGCATTGACTGTAATACCCCGATTTCCGATTAGTTTGAATTGCGTGCAATGCTCGCATTTCTTCCCTTGTTGATTGATTTTTTGGTTTATGAGAGAGTCTAGATGTGCATGAGAGATCACATTAATACCAAAATACTACTAAGAGATTCCCTATAGTTGTTGACTTGCTAAAGTCACAAGTCATAACTCGGCGATAGTCGGAATGCGACGCGATTGAGAGTTTGCTTGCGTTTTGTGTTCTTGACCTTGATTTGGTCCTAGATCTTTACATGATGATTGATTAACATGTTTATATGTGTTATACTTCTAGTTGGATACATTCCTTAAGTCTAGCGATGTTTTGACGCTTCGAGGATAGCAATCGTCCTTATCGCGTAGTGCAAGATTGAGTTATGTGATCATCTCGTCTTTCGGGAGCTCTTTTCTCCTATCTGTTGTTTAACATCTGAGAAACAATTCAATTCTATTAAATAGCCTTTTTAAGTGTTTATAATCTTGTGTTGTTGCTCGTCGGTTTGTAGTTTCATTCGTTGTTTCGTTAGCGAGTTGTTGTAACTTACTTCGGTTTCGCTCCGTGTTGTTTCGGGTGTTGTTTATGGGAGTCTGGACCTACTTTGAAGGTGGTTTGAGACTTGTTTGGTTTAGCTAAGTGTTTAAGGACTTTAAGGGTTGAATTATAGGCCATTTCGAAGCTTTTAGGCTTGCGGTTGCATGCGGGAAAGACCTTACGTCCACGAGTCAACAGAAGAACTCACCAAGGGCTGGAATAGTGTGAAGTGCTCGCATGGTTGGCACACCATGCGACCACATTGACATTCGGATAGAGTGGTCCATGTTTTGGTTTTTTGAAGTGAATTTCCTATTCTACCCTTACTAAACCCCCTCTAAACCCTTCCGAACCTCCCATACTTAGTCCTAGTCATGTCTTAACATGTTTGGGGAGTTAATTAAGGTTTGATTAGAGGTTGATTACTCCTAATATTCACTAATTGCACCATGGAAATCCCATTTGCGCCCTCTTTATTTTTGGGGGTATAAATACCCAAAGCCATTAAGGAATTCAGAAAATCCCCTCATTCTTCCCCTTCATTTCATACGTATAGAGAGAAAGAGAGTGGGAGACCATGGGGACTTTGAGCCCTAGCTTCTTCTTCCTCCGATCCATGAAGATTCAACCGTTGGATTGCCTTCAAACTTCAAATTCGTGAAGCCCTCGACGAGTAGAACAACTTCACCGATCGGATTTTGATTCTTTGAAGTTTTCATTCAAGCTAGGTAAGCTACTACAATCCTCCTTCTATAGATTTTGTGCTCATTGATCCTAAGGAAAACAAAGGGGCTTGCTATTTGAGGTCAATGAGTACACATGTATGATGTATATGATTTTATTTTGAGTTTTGGATTTTTGAGGAGTCAACTTGTTAGAAGCATGAATAGTATGCTTTCTATGTTTAATGAAGTATATTATTAAGCTTCATTTTGTAAGTTTGGACTTTGAGCATGATGGTCATGATTTCCTAAAAACCTAGGGTTTGACTATGTGTTTATGTAGTAAATGGGTTATTGATGATATGAATGATTTTGGAGTTTTTATTGAATATTATGAATTAAAGGAATTATACATAGATATATGTTTAAAGTTTGGAAGTATACTTGATGAACTTCTATTTTTGGTTGTGAGCTTGAATAATGAATTATCACTATGGATTACATGATTAAAATGTAATGTTTGACTTTATTGGGTTGAGTTGACTTTTATGCATATAAGAGTATGTTGTTCAACTCTAATTCATGAATTTAAGTTATGAGCATGCTAGATGAATTTACATCTTGGTTATGAGCATGCTAGATGAATTTACATCTTGGTTATGAATTTACATCTTGAATTGATAAATGTCTATTTTGGGTGAAAGTATGCTTGATTAAATGCTATCTTGAGATGCATGCTTGAAATGTGATGATTGACTCTAAAAATTAAGTGTTGATCTATGAACCATGTTTTGGGGATTTTGTTGGGAAGGTATGGATTATGTTGGGTTGCACAATGTTGCTAACCTTGAGAACTTAGCCATGAATGTTAGCTAATGAATAATAGGAGGGCTATGATGCAAATAGCTTCTATGCCTTCAAATTTGGAAAGAGTAGAAATGACTCATCGGAGTCGATTTTGGGACTAATATGAATATAGTGAATCACATATTAAGATCCTACGGAATTTGGGGTAGTTTTGATGGAGGTTAAGCCTCCGAGCATTTTCAAGTGTATGAAGAACACTTGGGTATTAGAGACTTGATATTATTGCTCTAATGTGTTTATGAGTTAGTTAGCATAGAAATGCATAACTATGTGATTTAAAAGTAAACGTCTAGTTGATTGGATTAGTACGGTGTGTTGTACTTTTCCTTTGGTTGAGCATGCGAGTATATATTACATGTGCTTTTGTTTGAGTCCAACTGGCGTGGTTTTGGTTTGAGTTTTTAGCGGGACGATGCATTGTCTTCACGAATTGTGAGATTCGTGATCGCAATGGATCGCCGTGCCGGGTTTGCACACACCCCTCCATCGATGGCCACGGTGGGGATGTAGCTGATCATTGCTAGAGTAATACACCTACCTCTGATAGCTATGGAACCCGAGCGGGTATTGTTTTGGGGACGTCGATATCCACGAAAGGGATATCGAGGACACATTTGGTTACGTGTTTTGCAGGAGCTACACGACGGATGCGGAAAAGGAATCATCTTCTCTCTCTTATGTGGTTTATTTTACGAGCACTTATATCAATTGTGGTGCTACGTGGTTAATGATATGATTTACATGAGATGATGATTACTTGATGAAATGTTATAATAGAAATATAACATGCTAACGAAATGATGATTTTTATGACATGATGTTATACCAAAAAATATAACATGCTATCCATGATTAGAATGGAAACAATGGTCTTTCATATTAAGAATTATTATATGAGTTATGATTAATGATGAGGTATGAGACTCATGGTATAATTGGGTTATGTGGTTGGTGGTTTGATGAGAGTTTAAAATGTGGAAAATAAAATACTACACATTTTGGAATTTAGAATCATAATCTATTTGATATGACTTATTTTATGATAATTTATGAAGAGCTATGTGACTATGGTTGGGTTTGGTTTGTGTTGAGGATCATACCATGAAATGATATATTATGAGTATGACATGAGGTGTACATGTTTTATTTGAGCATTATGTCATGCCATGATATTGCATCTTTAGTAGCTTACTAAGTCATTATGACTTACTCGTTTACTTTGTTTTCCTTAGATTCGAGCCAAGCTAATGATTTGAAGGAATCTGCCGGGTCTACGATAGAAGTGTGGTTCTTGTGAAGATTGCTACTACTAATTTATATTTGTAGCCTTGGTTTATTGGAAAGGACGTTTGGGAAGTAAAGTTATATAAACTTCACTTTGGGTAGTAAGATTTGTGTTATTGAATTGGTACTTGTATTTGTTAAGCTATTTACTTAGTCTTTGGTGAGCCGACAACTGTTAGTCGAGCCATGTTATTTAATTATATATTTTATCCATCTCAAGTTTCGTTATATTGTTGGTTATGTTGTACTCCGGCATGTATAGCCGTAGAGTGTGTAGAATAGAGTTGTAGACTTAGTTAATGTTGGGTTCCGGCTGTAACGTCGCCGATGACTTGGATATAATATTGTTTGTAAATTGTTATAGGTGGTCTGTAGTACGTGTCCAATGTTGGGTCACGTGCTTCGAATTTTTGGGCTGGGGGATTTACTATCTCTTTGGTTGTTTTGTATTTCGGAGCTTGATAGCTCGGGTTCCATTATGTTATTCACTTCTGCATTTGTTGAGTCGTTGGCGTATCGTTGTTATAGCCTTACCATTTGTTTGTTAATTGCGTGTTCTGACGGCACGACCTTGGGGTCTCGTATTTGGATCCGGGTCGGGTAGTCACATCGACGACATGGTCATTCATGAAGGTGTAGGGTTAACTATCTCCAAAACTTGTTCTTCTTCTCTTCACACACCATCACACACATTTGTCTTGCATAATGTTCTTTTTGTTCCCAACATGAAATGTAACCTCATATACATATCTCAATTTTGCACCTCCAACATCTATTGTGTTCTTACCATCTTTTTTTCATGTGAAGGATCTACTGACAGAAAGCATACTGCTGACCAGGCACTCTAATGATGGTGTGTATGAATGGCCGACCATCAACCTCATCCTCGTCCCTCTACCTATGTGGGCGCTAAAGTTTCTCACCAAAAGTGGCATCATCGGCTTGGTCATCCATCTAACCTATCAAATGTCAGATTCTATCTAGGCATAGCTTTAGATACTACTCGCATCAGACAAATACATTGTAATGATTGTTTATGCAATAAAAGTCACAAAATTCCCTTTTCGCAATCTACCATAGTGTCTTCTTCCTCGCTTCAACTTATTTACTGTAATGTCTAGACCTCTCACATTCATTCTGTAGATGGATTTAAATACTATGTGATTTTTTTCGATCACTACCCCCACTATATATGGCTCTACCCGCTCAAACAAAAGTCTGAGGTAGCCACCATCTTTCCCCGCTTCAAAGTCCTTGGGGAAAACTATTTCAAAACAACCATTGTCATTTGTCACTCTTTACTCGGAAAATGGAGGCGAATACACAGGACTTGTCCGAGATACTGTCTTGGCTACCTACCTGTCTGCTAATGGCATCTCTCATCTCACCTTGCAACCTCACACATCGAAACACAATGGGTTCTCGAAATGTAGCCATCGCCATATAGTTTAGACCGGTCTCTCTCTTTTCTCTAAAGCTTCTCTAACGATGCCCTTCTGGTAGCTTACCTTCCAAACAACGACCTACCTCATAAATCGACTACCAACACCTACACTCGAACAACGATCTCCCTATCAAAAAATGTTTGGGTGTTCATCTAACTACTCCAAACTTCATGCCTTTGGTTTCCTTTTCTACCCTTGGCTCCTCCCATACTCCGCCCACAAACTCGTTGCTCGCTCCACCAAGTTGCTTATCTCGCATCATGTTTGGCTTGTTGAGTCTACATTTCTCATATCCACCATCGACACCCACCTTGCTCGCCATAATGACTCCGCTCGAGCCACTTGGTTACCTCCACATGAATTGCTCCCGGATTCATACACACCGTCTGTTGTCCGCTCTAGTGACTCCATGCCAGCTGCTCCTAGCACTAATAAGACCGTGGTTGATCTCAGCTCCCCTATCCACTAACCTCACCCAAACACTACATTGCTCGCTACCAGTCCTTTGTACACTGCTCAACCCACCTCGGCAACTAGCAACCTTCCCGAGGACAGCTTTATGCCCACTGCTTGCCCATCCTCGGCATCATGCCCCATGGCCGAGGATAGCACTGTGTCCACTACTCCTCTTTCCTCAGTACCAAACACCCTGGTCGAGGACAATCAAGTGCCCGTTGAACCCGAGGACGTTCTTGTACCCGTTTCCCCAGTTCCTGTGCCCACTAATACTGGTACCTCATCCATTGTTACTTGCTACAAGAACAATATTTACAAATCGCTCACCAAACTTAGTCTCTCGGCTCAACTAGCAATGGACAGTGAACCAACATGTGTCACTCGGGCTCTCAAAGATGTCAAGTGGTGCCAGGCCATGTCTGAAGAGTATGATGCACTAGCTCGCAATGGTACTTGGGATATGGTTTCCTCGGTCAAGGCTCACAATATTGTTGGAGGCAAATGGATCTTCCATATCAAACGTCCTGCTGATGGTTCCATTGATCACTACAAAGCTTGCCTAATTTCCAAGGGGTTTCACCAGAGACCAGGTGTCGACTATCATGAGACCTTCAACCTAGTGGTTAAACCCACCACAATGAGACTAGTTCTCTCCTTGGCCGTCTGTAGAGGATGGGCTCTTCGGCAGCTCGTTGTGAATAATGTATTTTCTACGCTAAGGTGCTCTCTCCATGGAGGTATTCATGGCTTAAACTTCGTGATTCATTGACAAGGACACCCCTCAACATATATTTCGGCTTCACAAGGTTATTTATGGTCTTAAACAGGCTCCCCAAGCATGGTACAATGAGTTGCGCTAGTTTCTCCTTGCCTCTGGGTTAAAAAACTTTATGGTTGACACTTCATTGTACATCCTTAATGAAGGGGGCACCATCATATATCTACTTGTCTATGTGAATGACATTATCATCACTGGGAACCAGCCTGCTACTATTCAAACCTTCATCTCCCTGCTTGCTTCTCGCTTAAGGACCTTTATGAACTTCATTATTTCCTTGGTGTTGAGGTTGTTAAGAGACCAAGTGGTCTCATGCTCTCCCAGCACGGTTATATTGTAGATCTCCTCGCTCGCACGGGCATGACAGATGCCTACCTTGTTGCTACTCCCCCCTCCACCTCGCTAACTCTAACACTTCTGTCGGGTACTGCTCTCACCGACCCTATAGAGCTTTGGGCTGTGATTTGGAGCTTTCAGTATC
This sequence comes from Codonopsis lanceolata, assembly GCA_013146195.2. Classification (NCBI taxonomy): domain Eukaryota; kingdom Viridiplantae; phylum Streptophyta; class Magnoliopsida; order Asterales; family Campanulaceae; genus Codonopsis; species Codonopsis lanceolata. Next base: position 18,471,849 of record CM028379.1, on the reverse strand, counting down.
TGTCTCTCACTCGCCCTGATGTCGCCTATGTAGTCAACAAACTCTCCCAGTTCATGCATAGGCCGACCACTTAGCACTAGAATGCGGCCAAGTGAATTCTTCGTTATCTCTGTGGGATCATTGATGTTGGAATTCTCCTTCATCGTCGGTCTCCCTTAGCTCTCAATTCATTCACCGATGCTGACTAGGCGGGAAACAAAGATGACTACACTTCCACCAGCGCCTACATTGTCTACATTGGCAGCAACCCAATCTCTTGGAGCTCCAAGAAACAACGCACTGTTGCTCGCTCCTCGACTGAAGCTGAATACCGAGCTATGGCTGCCACTACTGCCGAGGTCTACTGGATTGTGTCTCTCCTCTGCGAGTTGGGTTTAACCTCCTCCACTCAACCCGTCATCTATTGTGACAATGTGGGCGCCACTAGTCTTTACTCAAACCCGACCTTCCATACTCGCATGAAACATGTAGCACTAGACTTTCACTTCATTCGGCAACAAGTTCAAGACGGGCTCTTACGAGTTTCCCATGTCTCCTCGACTGATCAGTTGGTCAATGCCCTTACAAAGCCGCTTGCTCGCCAGTGGTTACAGCAATTACTTCACCAGATTGGTATCTTGCAAGGGCATATTAGAGAATAAATATTTGTAATTATTATTTAGTGGTAACTACCGTATATAGTTCCTTAATTGTAACTCCCTATAAATAGACGATTTAATCAATGAAAGACTTATGTCGTTATTCATAATTATTGTGAGTTTCTACAAAAGTTTGGGTTTATTCTCCTCCAAAGGGTTGAGCTCAAATAAAACCTCCTGGGTGACCACCTCTTCTTCAGCCTTAAGACAATCATATATGTTGCCAAAGATGTCCTTATTCTATTGCTTTAAAGCAACCTTGACATGTCGTAATTTGCTGGCCAACGCAACCATAGGCTAACCAATAACTGGAAGACACCAAGCCTTTCGGACCACCTCAAGGAATCTAGAATGAGAAGCCCAAATATTCAAGTACCGAAAAGGCCTCAATTTAGAAGCAAAAGACCGAGAAATAGAAGTTAGTAGGGGACTGTGATTCGAACAAGTACGATTTTGGTATTGAACATGGGTATTACCAAACACATCAAGTCAAGTTGCTAATCACTCGATCAATACTTTGGAGAATAGTTGCCGCACATTCCCTCTTATTCCACTAAGTACAAGTAGGACCAGAAAAGCTTAAATTCAATAATCCAGCTGAGACTAAACAATCATGAAATTCCATAACACCAATTCTATAAAACTATATGTATAAAAGTATAACATTGTAGACACTTGCATGCTTTATATTTACTTAAAACCATTAAGTTAAAACAACTAGTCTAAATAAATTACTTAAAACCTTTCGATTGTTTTACTTATACTTTATAGCAAGTCTAAATTTGTATGTTGAACCATGAGCATATAATCGACCACAGCTATTTACACAGCAGATGTCACCTAGACTTTTGTTAAGTAGCCTTCTTAAAGTAAAATATCAAATCTGATTAAATATAGTTATCAGCAGCCTGTTGAACACTATACATTGTTGGAGCACATGGCCTTCACGCTCATATATTTAATTATTATTTGGTCATCATATTTCAAACAAAAGAACTATTCATAAAAGACTTTTTCTTTGTCTGTCTTATCAATAGAAGACTTTTGTCCGTCATAATTTTTTTACGGTATATTATATTCACTAGTTAACCACTCTCTTTATTATTTCATGCTAGAAGATATCTTTTGTCTCTAATCTTCTGCAAGATCTCTGTATATTCAATGAAAGATTTTCATTATCATTTCTTCAAGAAATTCAAGTTTCAACCTTGCTCTCCCAAACGACTTTATTCAAGATTTTTATAAATAGCATTGTAGGAAAGATTGAAAAAGATATAGACATAGAAAATAGAACGTTTGAAGCTATCATTCATTACTCACAATATTCTCTCTTTGATTTGCTTCAAACCAGGACTGGACACTCAACATATTCCTTCAAACAATTCTTTCCTTGATGTGTTCCAATTCTCAAACATTTACTACATAGTCTCTCATGTATTAATATCTGTCTAGTTTTTGTTTAAACAATCATTGTTTAGATTGTTCCTTTATTCTTTCAAATCTTTAAGGAATCGTTTATTGTTGCACGGGTTTGATTATTTCTCAATCATACCCCTCAAACACTGGTTTTTGTTTTACACAGATCAATTAGTGATCATTTAGAATTTCAATAATATTTAGTGCACTTCGAAAATCCAAGTTTGATCAACTTGGTAGTGAACATAGCAGTTTACACTGTGAACCACTCCTAAATACTATTTCTTTTATCTTTGAGCCGATAGAACTTTGAGTTCATTTCTTATACTAAGTGATCTGCTTAAAGTCTTTTCTACTTAAACATGTGTCAACAAGCTAACACGGAGTATATTGATCATTAACTAATAGAAAATTTTTCTATCTGCTAATAACTTAACCGTTCTGCTGCCAGTTTTGAAGGTTTTCAAAATAACTTTTAAAGTTTTTAAAAGGCTATTCACCCCCCCCCCCCATTTAGCCTTATTTAGTTGCCTACTGAACTTACAAACATTTTTTATTGTATAATTTGTATAGTACCATAATGGTTAATTCCCTTGTTTGTATAATTCTATTTTACCATTACCCTTACCTAGTTTTCCTTTCTTTCTCATATACTTTGGTGATGGCAATGAAAGCAGGTTGTGGCGATGGCAAAGACGATAATTTTTATTTTTTTTATTTTTCTAGTTATTAAGGCCTCGTTTGATTGGACATCAGTTAAACTTTGCAATTGGGGTACACTAGAACTTAGGAATACAAATATGAACTTGACATAATTTTAATGGTAATTGCAATGGTAAGAAGGGTGAAATTGATATTAAACATCAGGTTGAGAGTTGAGATCTCTAGTACCACATATTATATCTCTTCCTTGACCACCAAGCAGTGTGACCTATATATGGATAGCTCACAACCGAAGAGTTTAAATTTGTTTAGTGGATTGTGAGTATATATTATGTGGTACGAAAGATCTCAACTCAATTTTAGAATCATTTGAATAGAAAAAAATGTCATCGAGATCAAATTAATATGTTTTGCTAAAGTACAAAGACCTAAATATTATTTTATCCATTTCGAATGTAAATATGTATTGTGATTAACCAAAAATGAATAATAATTAATTGAATCTAGGAGTCTAAATTTAATTAAAGTATTTTAAATTCTTGTAATTTCAATCACTAATAATTAACCTCAAGCTCGTGTAAAAACAAATTTAATTAAAGTAAGCCTACATTGGTGTTTTTTTAAGTGAAAATAAAGGGCATAAGGATTTTGGAGAAATTATAATAAATTGGAAATAGACAGATTAATTTGTTCAAATTACTATCGCACCACGTTATAATTTTAACCGAAATGTAATGGAAAGTTCCATATATATTTAAGGCCAAAATACGATTAGCCCCCCAAAGTATCCACACAATCCCATAATGCCCCCCAATGTTAAAATTTTCCCAACTTCGTACCCATTGTTTCCAATCGTCCCAGTTAGCATCCTCCCGTCACCTGTCGTTCATAAAGGGCCATTAAGATACACGTGGTCATACACATGCTGGGCAATTTCGTCTTTTCCAACTATAAAATTTGAGCGTCTTCCACAAATCATCAAAAAAATCCCTATTTCCAAGGAATTGACAAGTCCCACTGGTGCTTCTTCTGCTCACTTTGCAGGCTGCATAGTCTGCATCTGAGTATCCAACTAGATCAAAGTTATTTATTCTTGAGTACCAAATACCCAGATTTGTAGTTATGGATACATATTTGATGATACACTTAGCAACAAGCAAATGTGATTCCCTTGGATCTACCTGAAATCTTGCACAAACACAAACAACAAACATTATATCAGGTCTATTGGCAATAAGGTAAAGAAGTGAACCTATTATTCCTTTATACTTGGTCACGTTCTCTTGTTTTCCATTCTCATCTTTGTCAAGATGGCAATCAGTAGACATTAGTGTCTCGAATACTTTAGTTGAACCAAGACCAAATTTCTTAATGAGTTCCTTTGCATATTTGATTTGGCTGATGAAGATTCCTTCTAAAGTATGTTGAATCTGAAGTCCTAGAAAGAAAGTGAGCTCTCTCATCATGCTCATCTCGAACTTTCTTTGCATCAGCTTCTTAAATCTTTTATATAGGCTTTCATTTGTTGATCCAAAGATGATGTCTTCCACATAGATTTGTACCAACAGAGAATGGCCTTTGTACTTGAGGATGAACAGAGTTGTGTCTATTCTTCCTTCATGAATCCTTGTTCAGTTAAGAACTTGGATAGAGTTTCGCACCAAGCTCTGTGAGCTTGTTTAAGACCATAGAGTGCTTTCTTGAGTCGGTATACATGATTCCCCTTGTCTTTGATGACAAAACCAGGAGGTTGTTCGACATATACTGTTTCTTGAAGATCACCATTGAGAAAGGCACTATTTACATCCATCTGATAGACCTTAAAGTCCATGAATGAAGCATAAGCTTGGAAGAGTCTGATTGTCTCTGATCTAGAAACATGAGCAAACATTTCATCGTAGTCAAATCCTTCTTCCTGTCGTTAGCCTTGAGCACCCAATCTAGCTTTGTTCCTTGTAACATTCTCGTCTTCATCTCGCTTGTTTCTGATTACATAGTCCCATTTCAAACACTTCTTCTCGTACGAACTTATGTATTGAGATCACCAATGATTTAAGAGATTGGGTGACCTCTAGCTTCTTTAATTGCTGAAGGAAGATCAATTCTGATTGGCTCTTCCCTAAGGATTTCTAGAGTAGATGGAGAAGATGTTTCTCCAAAATCAAGTTCAGAAGAGATAGGTTCTTCGTGACCTTCATTTTTTGGTGTAGAAGAAGGATATGTGATTTGCAATGGGATTTGAGGTATTTCAGTAGAGATGGGTTCAGGATTATCAGTAGGGTTTGATGAAGGATCAGCAGGGTTGAAGTCTGCTGGAACTGGATTCGGAGGATTCGAGAATGTTGCTCCTGGAGGATCCTATGGAGTTAATGAAGTAGAATCTTGATTTGTACATGTCTCAACATGCATAGATTCGAAAATTTTTAAAGAAGTTTTATTAAAAATGCGAAATGCCTTTGTATCAAATTTACCTTTGTATTCTTTTCCATTATAAAGAATAAAACATTTACAGTCGAAGATTTTGAAAAATCCTACATTTGGGGCTCTTCCTCTCCATATTTCATATGGAGTCTTATTATGGAATTTGTTTACCAGGGATCGATTCTGATTGAAGCAGGCAGTGTTGACAGCTTTTGCCTAGAAATACTTTGGAAGTTTAGCTTATGCCAGCATAGTTCTTGCTGCTTCGACAAGTGTTCTGTTCTTTCGTTCAGCAACACCATTTTGTTGAGGAGTCCCGGTAGTAGAGAAGTTGTGGCCGATCCCGTGGTCGTCACAGTATTTTTCAACACCATTGTTCTTAAATTCGGTGTCGTTGTCTGATCTAATGTCACTTATGTCTTCAAGCTTTTGAGTCTGAAGTCTTCTAAAAAGTGCAGTATCTAGATCATATGTCTCATCTTTTGAAGTCATTGTTTCGATCCATGTGAATCTAGAGTAGTCATCAACTACTACAAGAGTGTACTTGTCTCCAGAGATGCTGATAGTAGAGATTGGTCCAAATAGATCCATGTGCAAAAGTTGAAAAGATCTAGTAGTTGACATAACAGGCTTGATTTTGATGGAAGACTTGGAGAGTTTTCGCAATTGACAAGCTTTGCAACTTTTTTTGTGGTCAGCAGACACCTTAGGTAGACCTTTGACAAGACCTTCGTTAGAAAGCTTGGAGAGGTACTTAAAGTAGAGGTGACTGAGACGTTTGTGCCTAAGTCAGCTGTTGTCACGAATGTTATTGGCAACTAGGCAAGACTAGTTGATATTCCAAGTAAGTTTAAGTCCACGACATAGACGTTTCCTTGTCTATTTCCGGTCAGTAGAGTTGAGCAAGATTCACTATCTTTGATGAGACATTGGTTAGAGGAGAATTGGCAATTGAGACTCTTGTCGTAGAATTGGGATATGCTCAGAAGATTGTGTTTGAAACCACTCACTAGATAAACCTTGTTGATGGTAAGATTTCCTCTGATGATAAAGCCATACCCAATTGTGTTTCCACTTGCATTATCGCCGAAGATCACGGTCGGACATTTTGCTTTAGCTATGTCTAAAATAAGACTTATGTTCCCTATCATGTGTCTTGAACAGCCACTATCGAGGTACCAGATGTCCTTTTCTTCTGAGTCTTTATCCATGAAGCAAACCTAAAAATATCAAGGAAAATGGTACCCTTTATTTTCTTTTAGGTCCTTGTGATTAGCAACCTTTTGGAACACATACATGTCTAACCTTGAGAGAACTATGTCTCTCAAATTTCGGTGTGAACCTTAACCGGCATTCTAGAGCCAGATGGCCTAGACAGTTAGAAGAGTGGCAAAGGTGAAAGTTCCATGGAGAACTGTGATCTGCTTTTGCTGAAGAAGGCTTAAGACTTTCTTTCTTTACAACAGCACTCTTGGGTCAGCAGACTTATTAACAGTAGGCTTGAAAGCTTTCTCATGAATGTTCCTGGATCTGTTAACAGTAGACTTAGCCTTAGCTAGTCTGTTGTTTGTAGGTCTAGGAGCATCCAAAAAAAAATTCTTTAAGCTTAAGATCAGCAAGCTTTGGAAGAAGTAGCTTTTTCTCTGACAAATTTCTTCTGTCTTGAGCTAGCAGACTTTGTTTTAACAGAGCTGCTGTTAGTAGACATAGGAATCTCTGCAGTACCTTTAACAAGCTTCTCAATAGAAGTAGCTTTACTATTTTTCCCTTTGTGAACCTTGGGGTAAACATATGGAACGTTGGTATAACCAAGTCCACGTTTACCTTTGTTACCAAAGGTTTGTTGTGGGACATAAAGATCATCAGTAGTCTTGGAAGTTTCGCCTTCCTATGTGACAGAAGAGTTTCCTAGGTTGTGCTCATCATTATAACCTAAGCCTGATTTATCTCCATTTGGCTTTTGGCTTGAGAGAATTCCATCAAAGGTTTCCATGGAGTTCTTCTAGGTGTCAATGGTCTTTTGCAAGCCATCTTTCTCCTGGTTCGGTCCTTTGATGTGCTCGACTAGGCAACTAACTTTATCACACAAAAATTTGTTTTCCTATTTTAACTTGATACTCTCCTACTGACAGTCATTGAGAGTTTGCACCTCTACTGTTAGCACAGATTTCTCAGCAGCAAGCTTCTCATAGTTCTTAACAAGCTTTACATAGGCTTTATCCTGAAGGAGTTGAACTCCTCAAGCATGTCTTGAGCATCCTTGAGTAGTTCTTCCATACTGAGGTTCTCACAATTGTTCTCAACCTTCTCAACAGGAGAAGGTGAGTATTCAACTTCATTTTTAGAGTCATAGGTGGGACTAGATTCTTGAGCTATTGCATATATTGGCTTGCTCAAAATCGTCCTCATCCTCTTCTGAATCAGTCTCAAACCATGTAGCAACCCATTATTCCTCAATGTCCTCATCCAACATACCTCTTTGTTTTTTAAATTTATAAGGAGGTTTTAGTATGCTTCAAATTTTGGCTTTGGACATTTAGAAGCAAAGTGACCAAGTTTTCTACAGTTGTAACACACAAGTTCATTACTAGATGAGGCTTCAGCAGTTTTTCTGAAAGGCTGTTGGTGTGTGTCTCTCCTACCAGTTTTTGCAAATTTCTTCAAATGTTTTACAAACATTGTAAATTGTTCATCTGATAAAAAATCATTTTCACTCGAGGAGGTAGAAGGTTTGTTATCAACTGGTGGAACTTCTTGTACCATGACTGGCAAGGACAGAGTTTTGAACTACTTATCAGCTTGACTAACCTCAAGCTCATAAACCTTCAAACTTGCATACAGACTACGAAGAGTCATTTCATTGAAGTTTTTAGATTGTTTCATGGCGGTAGTCTTCACATGCCAAAGACTATCTAGGGAGCCTAGAAATCTCATGCTCATTTCCTTTTTGCCATAAGTCTTACCAAGAGAAAAACAACTATTTATTACCTCATTGAAGCGATCATAGGCCTGTCTCAAGGTTTCCTTAGGATCTTTTTTGAAGGAGTCAAACTGTTGAATGAATGTGTATTTTCTGTTATCTCTTGTATCGTGGTCTCCTAAAAAGTACTCTACAAGAGCTTCCCACATCTCCTTGGCAGAAGTACATTGGATAACTTGTTGATAGGTGCTTGTATCTAGTGAGCTTGTAATAATATTTATAGCTTTACTATCCAGCTGCACTAGTTTCCTTTCGTCCTCAATCCATTCAGATTCTTCTTTAGCGATCTCTGGTAGACCTCCACCAATATCTGCAAGGAGCTTTGGTTTCATTGGTACGTGACGTCCTTCTATCACACATTTCCATAACCTGTTATCAATAGAGTTTATGTGACGCATAATCTTATCCTTCCATATATCAAAATGGCCTTCATCCAATATTGGGACATGGTTTGCATTTGACGTAGGTAGCATATAACATGTTTGTGCCATTGGATCTATATCTCACAAGAGGTTAATCTTGGAAAAACTTATTTTCAAAAAACTAAGCTCTGATACCAATTGTTAGTCCCAAAGGGCACAATACTAAGCTAGAAGGGGGGTTGAATAGCCTAGTAACACTTAAAAACTTTTCGAGAAGATTCCCTTTTGCAAATGCTAACAGCCTATGGAAAAGGTAGTAGCAGTGGAAGAGTTGCAAGGAATACAGACTAAGTCTAAAGGTAAGCACTACCAATAGACTTGGTTTATCATCTAAGTTTGATGCTTGAAGGAATTTAGTTAAAGAGAAGATAATGAAAGTAGATAGAAAATAAAAACGAAAGAAGAACACAGTGATTTTAAGATGGTTTGTACTATAAAGAGTACTACGTCCACCACCAAAGGAGACAACTTTGGATTTGAAAGTGTGGCACCCCGACCCGGATTCCAATGCGAAACCCCAAGTCGGACCGCCCAAATATAAACAAGTAAGCATGCGTAAGTAGGATAATAAAATTCACGTGGCGCAACATCGCATACAAATAACAACTCTGCTACACTTGGCCGGAAAATAACTTAAAATAAACAAGTCATCGGCGACGTTACAGCCGGAACCCAACAACTACTCCTACAATTATAACACATGCATATGATATCCTCAACGGCCACAACATGCCGGAGATAACAACAACAATAATATTTTAAAAGAGCTTAAGCGGAAGGAACTGTAGTGAACCAATAACATATAAACAAGCTCGACATATAAGTCGGCATACAAAAGATTATAAGTCTTAAGTATTCAAGTTATACTACAACAAAAACCCCAAAGACAAGTCTAGGTGACTTGCTTCCCAACGTCCTTGCCAAAACAAAAGTCTAGCTACAAATCTCAAAAGAACAACCTTCTAGCTCGCAAGCGGCCAAACGCGGGTATGGCGAATCTAGCGTGAACCGTCCCCTTGGCTCGGATCTAAGGAAAACAAAACAAACAAATAGGGTAAGTCATAAAGACTTAGTAAGTTACTAAAAAAATGCATGTTCATGTCATAGCATGGCATTTATCACAATTATGGTGTACATGATCATCATATAGCACTTAGCACATTATTAACGTAAGTGCGGAAAATAAATCATACAAGTAGGATATGATATAGTCACGGCCGCTACGTAGCTCCTGCAATAAAGTTTGTTAGCCCAATATCATGACTACGATGCTCGTGACTTCGCATCGATATACCGAACTCCGCCGGCTAATAGCAGCCTATGACGCACGTATTGATACGGCAAAGGGGCTACTTCCCCACTAAGGCCAACAATGGAGGTGTGTGTGAGGTCCCAGGTACGGCGATCCATAGCGAGCATGAATCTCTCAATTCGTGAAGGCGATGCATCGTCCTACCCTGACATAAAAATCAAACCAAATAGTGCCAGCTGGACTTAATGCAATGCACAAGTAGATATTTACTCGCCAAGACCAAATAATGATCGAATTCGACAAGAGCAAACTCGACCGACCAAGTAGGGTATTAATCTCTACAATAAATCATGTCAAGGCAATTAATTGCTCATAACCAAATAATCACAACGGGTTCAATTGCACATAATTAAACTCAACTTAGACTCGAGTAAACCCGACCAAACGGCGTCCAAACTTCGTAGGGATTGAAATTAGAGTTCAACATGTTCAAATCTTCCCTAGAGTCGACTCCGTTGAGTCTCTACTAAAAATTCCAAATTTCGGGTAATTGAAGCTATGTGCTTCATAACCCAACCTAGGCCATTACTAAGTTCATCTAGGTCATAATTTCACCAAGGCATGACAATGTATTTCATATTCATCATATAGTCCAATTCTTGAGGATAGTACACATAACAACATACAATGTAAGCTCAAATTAGGGCATTCTCATATACCACCACTTCAAGCAATACATATAATAAATGTTTCTAACATGTTCATAATCTTAAATAGACAAGATGAAAGAGTATTACAATCTTTACTAGGCATAAAATCCTCCTATACATGTTCCTAACAAGTTCATACTTTCAAATCACACAATGAAGGCATAAGAAGCATATATGTGTCCTCATTGACCTCAATCATCATAAGCTTTGTTTTCCTTAGGGTCAATGAGAACTAAAACAAAGAAGAAGAGAAGTAACTTACTTGTATTTTACACCCAAGAAAGCAAAGAAGAAATCTATTCGGTAGGAAATGATCTACTCTTCAAGCTCTTCACTTCTATGGTGGTGGCTTGAGCAATGGAAGAAGGAATGAAGAAGGACCAAGAAGAAAGCTTCAAGAAGCCATGGGAACCCTCAAGAACTCTCTCTCTCTCTCTCTCACGTTTTTGGAAAAGCCTTCAGCAAATAAGGAGTCCCAAGGCTGAATTGTGGTGTTAGTGAAGTCAAATGTCTAGTGGGACAAGTGTCAATGCAATGTGGTCTCTTAAAATCTGATTTTGTGGCTAGTTTAATCCACTCAATCACTCACTAATCCACTCTTAAAACATGTTAATGATGTTAGGGTATAAGTAAAGAGGGTTAGGGAGGTTTAGGTGGGGTTTAGAAAGGGTTTTGGATAGGGGTTTAGGTATAAAAATCGTAAAGCAGCAAAACAGGGCAGATCAGGATTCGGGGGACCTTGTGGTCGCATGGTCCCCTAGGCTTGCGACCGCATCCTCCCTGGATTCTCAACATGCAATTTTCTGGTTATCTTGCGGGGGCAAGGTCATTCCACCTTGCGAGGGCAAGCCCGGCAGACCCAAAATGGCTCAAAATTCAACCTAAAAGACCCCCAAACACTTAGCCAAATCAATGGGGTTTCAAACCCCAACAAAAATGAGTCTAAAACCCAACACAAGCACCCTCAAACAACACCCGAACAATCCGAACGAAGGAGGGAAAGAAGGAGAACTAAACAAGCAATTGAACCGGCGATTCAACAAGCATGCATACATGATTCTAAACATGTTAAGAGCATTATGAACGACTTATAAATGATTCTAAAACATATATATACTATGCAAACGTGCTCACAAGCAATATGAATGCATGAATGTAAACAACGAATGGCTAGGGTGCCACAGAAAGTGTACTATGTTTTTATTAGAAAAAATATGCTTGTTGATAAGTAACTTATCTTCGTGCATATTCTGAATATTTTGATTTGCTTGTTCCCATTACTGTGTGTTATAACAAGTGGCTACAAGGTCTACGTACCGGTTAGTGTGGCAGCTTGTTTGACAAAACATAGGTCTTAGGTTATGTTGTCCTAATCTAGTCCTACCTTCTTGATGATGATCAACAGACTAGCAATTCGTATACATTAGCACCAGCAGAATTGCTGTAGCGTCAAAGGTCTTCAGAAGACTCGTCACCAGTAGACTTGTCATGAGCGCAATAGAATACCTTGAAGACTCGCCACCAACAGACTTACTACGGTTTGACTGTTCAACCAACAGTCCTCTCTTGTAGAAGACTTACTCCTTGGATTGAACATCTCACCAGCAGACTTGGATCTGAACATGCTACTAAGAAACAAGACTGCAGTAGATCAAGAAAAGACAAAAATGTTCAAGCCTGAAAATTCAATCAAATCTTTATGTAGCCTGACATCCCTGATGCTGCAAGAACTTCTCTCTCACTCACATGGTTTGGAAAAGTCAAAAGAATCTACTTTATTGGACAGACCATGTGACAATGCATTATGATTCAGACTCACTTTTTAGAGACTTATCAATACAGTCTGACGGGCAACAATTCCAGGATCTACAGGACAAAGCTTTTACCCAACAGTCAAAGATCCAGTAAACAACATCTCTATCCGACAGTCTTCAACAACGACATTATTTCAAATGGATAGAAAATCCATCTTCATCTCTCAACGATCAAATTGACCCTGGTCTATAAAAGAAATCCCCCTTCTTCTTCAAAAATATAGACTTCACATCATATCAAAAAAATGATTCGAAGACATTTGCAACAAGAACCAGTTCGACATAAGTTGTGAGATCTACAACGAGATCGTCTTCACCAACGCATCTTAGATCTCCACAGAAGATTGCAGTGAGCGAACCCAGACCTTAGCAAAACATTCTCTATGGATTGCTAAGAAAAAAAGTATTGGAGAAGAAGAAGAGATCAGAAATATCTATAGACAGAGATCGGTGTCTTGGTCAAGAACCCAGTTCTTGATTTGAGTTTTTCATCCTTCTTCGAAGAACTCAGCCTCTGACAAGAGCTTCAGGATTTTATTCCTAAAGTTAGAGGTCAAGCTCTTAGGTCGATTTGAAGATAGATTTCAGATGGTGCCCAAGGAAGATGAAGAGTTGTCTGTAAATATTGCATTCATATCTTCATATTTGTATTCACATACAAATGTTGTTGATTGTGCAATAATCGATCATCATAGAAGGTCGAGTGCTCTGCACTCATTCGTTCAGATAATTTTTATCTAAACGATCTTGGAAATTGTCTTCTCATATTTGTTTCTCGTTCTCGTCTCCTATTGCCTTCTTTACTTAAGAATTCGTGTATGAATGATTAAGTAAAGATTAAGGTTTGGAATGATGAAGACAGAAATTTTTCATAGAGAGTCTAGGTTGATGTATTCTGTAATTTACCTTTGAATAAATTCAGAAGTTCTTTCAAATGATTTATCTTTCATTATTCAGTCTTTACCTCTTTATGAGCTTTCATAAATTGATTTATCATTTGAAAAGCTATTCTCTAACGATTTCCTAAATCTGCATTTGGAAGAAGGATTACGTGTGTTGTTGTTATGAACATATATTCGTGTACAACAACTTAAGACTTCTCTAAATTTAAGCCTTACATTTTCCATTGCTTAAACTCTTTCAAACAGGCTTTTGATTTATCGGCAGTTCACCAACAGAGTTCATTACTCGGCTAAGGCAAGTCTGTTTTCCGTGTTACCAGCAGACATGCTCACTGTATTAACTGCATATGTCGTTAAAAAGTATTTCAAAGTCTCTCAAAAATGTTTTCAAAACCTTTTTGTTTTTATTCTAAATTTTCTAGAAGATTTGGGAGATTGCTGAAGATTGTGTACATGATTCAGAATGCCTCGTAAATCATCTTTTGGAAATTTAGAATTCTAAAACCTATCTTATATCCTAAAGGTATGTATTTTAAGACTAACATTTTTTTTCAAAAAGTCATTGATATCAACACAACTACCAAAATGTCCATTCAAATTCATCTTGGTATTGAAAAACCTTGAATTAAGTCAAAATTTGTATCAAAAAATACATTCAAGACTGACTTAATATCTTCATCATGAATCGCCGCCTTCTACCAAAATGTCCATTCAAATTCGAGCTTTGACATGATTACTTTGCCGCTTCGTATATCTGTCATTATTGCTCTGAAACAAATGCCAAAACGACGATTCTTGATAAGTGTTTTCTTCCAATAAATATGCCCTTAGAAAGTACCAAGTCTCTAATTCTTCCCATCCATAGTAATCATCCAAAAATTGAGATTTCCCAGCAATTGGTATCATTTCAACAATTGATATCATTACCAGACAATTTTCCTTCTATCTTCAGAAATCTCTTCATGGCCAATTCATCCTCTAATAGCGTCTCTGGTCCTTCTGTTCCTACTGAATCATCCTTCGTTACTAGAATAGGCTCTCAGTCCTACATTCTAGGTCACACGATTCAAGGGGAACAAGTTCTCCTCGACAACACTGTTGGAGGAACGATTATCGATCTTCTTCACAGTTCTAGACTCGTCTCCATCCTTACTTTTCGCAAAGAATTCTACAGCCTTTAGTTGGTTGATGAATTTTATTCAAGGATCCAACTAGCTAGAGATGGTAAGAGTTTCAATGGTCGCATTCGAGGTACTGAAGTCGTCCTCAATATCGAAAGCCTGTCACGAGTCTTCCAGCTTCCTTCTGTTGGACCTGACTCTCTCGACGATTCTATCTTCAACGAATCATGGCTCTAACGAACTGGCTACCATTCTCGAGATGACTACAGTACGTGGGATATTGACAATTATCCCTTAGACGTGTACTGTGTTGGTGAAATTTTGAGTCAATGCCTTTTATTTCATGAAAAAGGCTCAGGCAATGACACCAGAAGACTTCGGAAATACACCATTATTGTTCTCGATTCTCACAACATCAACTGGTCTGGAGTCATCTTCTCTCTCATCTGCTGGTCTATCTTACAAAGACGAGTGAATGGGTCTAGCAATAAATATGAAGAGATGTTGGGTTGACTTCTCTTCATTGAGGACTGATCGAGGAGGGAAACGTGGAACAGGTACTGAGAAAAAATAGGTGGAAGAAGACAGACGTTGCAAACCTGCAAGAGTTGGTACAGTCTATACTTTCCTCAGAGAGTGTTGTGTCAGACTGTGTATCTGCTTTGTCCTTTGTTCAGTAATCATCAAAGGGGAAAGTCCAAGAAAAACCGGGATGGCTTTCTTTAAATTCAGAAATCAACTATGAAAGATATATCTTCAAACAGATATTCTAAAATATCTGAATTAATAATCCTTTTTTAAAGAGCTGAGCTAGACTTCTAGATTTCCCTTTTAATTCTTCAGACACGTCATACAGCTGTTTGTGGGCAGACAAGATATGTTGGTGAAGCTTGCTGGTGAAGCTTTGCTAAAGTCTTCTGGTGATGAATGTCGAAAGCTGTGAAGTCCTTTATAACTATTCTAAAGGCAAAGTTCTAAACATAGTTGCCACGCTAAGTGGTACGCAGCCCATTTAGCCACTAAGTATAGAACCTAATGTAATGTATGAGCAAATACAAATCTAAAATATAAATAAGAATCAACAAATACTACTAATGCTACTACTATTATTATTATAACAATAATATTATTATTATTATAATAGTAATATTTTTTTCATACTATTATCTTATAACCTATAAAATTTAAACTTAAGTTTTTCATACTAAAATTTTAAAAGTTAACCTTTACACTTTTAGAAAATTGTGGTAGTAGTAATATTCGTAGTTGTAGTAATGATAATAATAATAATAATAATATAATTAATAATAACATTATTAATAACAATAATAATATTAATGCAAATTTTTAATGTTATTGTTATTATTAATAGTAAGTTATTTGTTGTTGTTGTTGTTTGTTGTTGTTGTTGTTGTTGTTGTTGTTGATGTTGTTGTTGTTGTTGTTGTTGTTGTTGTTGTTGTTGTTGTTGTTGTTGTTGTTGTTGTTGTTGTTGTTGTTGTTGTTGTTGTAAAATAAAACCCTATACTCCAACGATGTTAGAAGAAGCGCTAAGTTTTGGACTTTTTTGGTATTAAGAGTTTAACTTTAGGACTTTTGAGAATGAAGAATATTTTTTGAGACTTTTTAGATATGAGATTTTTTTAGTAGGACTTTTTGGTATTTTATCCAAATAGATTTGATCGAATGTCACTTACACAAAAGTTTTTAATAATAACAAAAGCTCAAACTCGTAGTACCATACCTCAAAACAAAATTACTAAGTTTATCACTATTTCGACAACTGTTGTTAGAAAGGTTTGGTGAAAATGTTGACTATTTGACATTTACTCAAGCTTATTGGTAACAATACTTGTTTTAAAAAACATTGATGCTTAATACAACACCTATGAAATAATTAATACATCACTTTTTAAAAAAATTAGACCAAATTGCTCTTTGCCCATTTTATAATTAAATGAAAAAATAAAAAATTGGGTTGTTGGATTGCCTAGGCAGCAGGCCAAAAAAACAAAAAAAAATGGGTTGTTAAACTACCCGGAAGCGCAGAGGGGACGCCAGCAAAGCAGTGTGATGGGGGAGTGGCTGGGGCTGGGCAATCGGTGCAGGTTGGGCTTGGGGAGGGATCGCTACCACGGTGCAGTTTGGTTTAATGCGGCGGCAGTCAGTGGTCGGTGGCGGTGTTCAAAAAAAAAAATTTTGTATGTGGGTAATATTAGGGGTGTCAATCCGAGTCGTCAAACCACCAAGTCGAACCGAACCATGCAGTTTGGTTGGGTTTTGGGTGCTATATGGTTCAGCTCGGTTTGAGATTTTGGGAAGTCGAACGGTTTGGTTTGGTTTGCGGCTTGACATTTCGAGTCGAGTCAAACCGAACTAAACCAAACCATTTTGAGCTCAATCACCAAATCGAACTATCGAGCCGAATCACCAAGTCGAACCACCGAGCCAAACAACAAATTCTTTAGAATTCCCAACCTTTATACTTTAGTACTCTTATACTATTAATATTTTTATACTATGTAAACTATAAGGCTAATATTAGTATTTAGGAATTTACCTTTAGACTTTTTGAACTGACATAAACGTTTTTAATATCATGTACGTTATTGTATTTTTATTATATTGGATTCAAATTATTGATTATAAGAATTAAAAATGTTAATCCTTTTATTTGAAAGTTTGTGCATTTTTTTAAAAAGTGGGTTTATGAATATAATTGTATTATATTTAATTTTTTAGTACTTTCTTTAACGTGTTTTTATAATATTTTCTTGGTTTACTTAAATTTTGGATGACTAGAACTCTTTCTAAATTCAGACCGAACCATGAAACCAAACCGTGAAACCGAACCACGGAACCGAGTCGAACCATCATGGTTCGGTTTGGTTCAGCTCAAAACTTTAAACGGTTTAGCTCTGGTTTGATTGTTCTCAAATCGATGGCATGCAGCTCAGCTCATAATTTGTTCCAAGTCGAACCATTTACACCCCTAGGTAATATAGTATTTTTACAACAAAAAGTGTTTTATTAACTATTAAGTATTTTGTAGGTGTTGCATTAAATGTGCCCCTTAAAATATACTCCCTCCGTCCCAAAATTATCGTCTTGGTTGATTTAGCGCACGGTTTAAGAAAATACATTTAGTTGGACTATTAATATTAGCTTGATGTATAGTATACTATAAAACTCATATGTATATGGCCCATAATTAAAGTATGATAAAAAAGTAAGGGTAAAGTGGTAAAAGTGTTGTCCTAAAAAGAAAAGTTTTAAACAAGACAATTATTTTGGGACGGACGAAAAAAGAAAGCAGGACAATAATTTTAGAGCGCATGGTGTAGTACTCAGCCATTTACTAGACCGAATGATGCCTCGCGTTTATAAATGCAAGGTTTTGGCGGTTCATTCATACAGCAGTCCAAGTCAATTCTATTGAATAACTGGAAGGAATAAGGTTGGATCGTCTGTGGGAATCTCGCTGTTGCATGATATCATTGTGTATAAATAGTACTGGTGGTGCACCAGTGCATTGCACAGTTTGTACATGGGTGTAAAATCATGTATACAATTTAAGTTGAAAAATATAAAATAAAAAACTTCAATACGAACAAAATAAAAACAATTAATATATAGTAAAATTAAAGATAGAAAATGACATAAATTTTAAAAAGTTATTATAAATTTTGAAACACTTCTTTATACATAACATTTGTCGCTAAACATGTACGACTATTACAACTACCACTATGAGTATCACTTATCAAAATTCGAAAGCCCTTAGGATTAGTAACTCTAGACAAAGCAACATGCAACTGGCAATGACTAAAAATAGGTTTTTTCAAAAGAAGTCCTACGTTAGACAATGATTGGCCCTGACTTTATTTATAGACATTGCGTAAGACGCCATGAGCGGAAACTGTCTTCTCTGGAATTTGAATGGAATTCTATGATCAGATGGTGTCAATGACATTCTTAGAATCAAAACAACACCACCAGAATGTCCTTTTCAAAGAACTCGACCTTCTAAAACATGATTTTTCAGCCTTGTAATAATTAGCTACGTGCCATTACATAACACAAGGGAATGGTCAATGTTACGAAGCAACATTACTGGAGTTCTAACTTTCAAATTCAACTCATGATTTTGGATTCCAGAACCTGAAATTTCGTTTAATATTCAAGAGTATGTATATCATTCAATAGATTAACGTTTCTGTAAAAAAATACTACAATGTTACTTATATCTAAATTTTACCCAGCATAAAAATGCTACTTCCATTTCGGTTCCTCCAATACCACAAAATACACATGCCCAATTGAGCAGCCCAACTTCTTGGCAGCCCAGCTTGCACAAAACCTAGTTCCTCTCTTGCCCCGTCTAAACCCTAGTATATATACTCCCTCATTTCACTTGCCGTCATTACTTCTCAATTAATATGTTTGAATCCTTTCTCTTCTCCCTCTCTTCATCGTCCAAGATCTAAGTCCATTCTCTTTTCAACATCCAAGATCTCAGTCTGTTCTCTTCTCTTCATCATCCAAGATCTCAGCCCGTTTGTGAGAGTAGTCACTATACATTAGTGTGCTCCTCGGTGAAGGTGTCTTCTCTCTCGTCTTCTATCTCTTTTCTACTTTTCATCATCCTTGAGATCTCTAGGGTTTGAGATTCAATCGATCTGTTTGTGAGAGCAACCTCCTCTCTGCTCTTATCTCTCCTCTTCTATCTCTTCACCATCCTTGAAAACTCTAGGGTTTGAGATCTCGATCCGTTTGTAACTAGGTTGAGATATCTCGGGTAGAGCTGTCAAATGGGTATGCGGGGCGATTTTGCCCATGGGTCCAAAAAGCCCGCTGCAAGACGGACTGGGGCGGGAAAGCCCGCGAACTTTGCGGTCCCTAAAACTCATGGCCCGGCCCACGTAGAGCTGCGGGCAAAACAGGCAAGCCCGCAAAAAAATGATTTTTTTCCTTTTTATTATGATTGCACCATTTTATATCATAAACTCATAATTTATACCATAAATTAAACCACTTAATATTACAAATTCAAAACCATTAAAATCAAAAACTAAATAAGTAAAATACCAATTACAAGTTCAGGAACACGAATAGAGATTTAGACGAATAGCTATTGAATCTGGGCATTAAAATCAAAAACTAAATTTTCATGTTACATGAATAGAGATTTCGACATCAACATATGCATTAGTGAAGGAGTAACTGATAGGAGTTACACACATACACAGAGAAGAGAGGCAGGGGAAGGGGAAGAGGAAGGGGGCAAATGCGTGTGTGTGCATGTGTTATGTGTAGATGCGAAGGTGGGAGAGGCGAAGAGCAGAAAGGCTATGAGCCCGGCGGTGAGGCTATAACTGTGACAGCGAGGTGGAGCCGTCGTGTGGTGCCGGATCTGGAACTGGAGTTTATGAACCACGATGGGAGAGAGAGAGCACAAGCGAGACTAAGAGAGAGAAGCACAGAGCCAGAGGCACCACCACAGTTGTCGAAGAGTGAAGACGAAGACAGGTAGACGAAAGAAGGAACTACTCAATTGCTGCCTTGCTAGAGAGAGAACGAGTGAGTGAGTGGTGATATTTGCTGGAGAGAGAATGAGAGAGTGAGTGATATTTTTAGTTTCGACTTTTGAATCTAACCTAACCTAATATTAATTGTAGACTTTGTAGTCTTGTTACTCTTGTAGGATATGAATGGGCTGGGCCGCTAACTTATGAAGGATTGAAAGGAATGTGTTATTTGTCTAAGAAAGTGCGGGTAGCCCATCCCCGCCTCGCCCCGCACTGCTCAAGCCCGCAGCCCATACGGGTAAAGCCCGTGAAGCCCGCATCCAAACGATCCTTTATTTTATCGGCCCAACTCGCCCCTCTTAGGTGGTGAGGCGGGCATGCCCGTGGGCTTTAGCCCGATTTGACAGCTCTAATCTCGGGTTTGAGATATCCGATCATCTAAGTTGTCAGTGAGAGAGAGAAAGTTGACTGGGTTGTTGGGGGGTTTTGGGTGGTCCTCGGTGAGGTTGGGGGTTGTTTATCGGCCGTGACATAGAGCATTTTCCGGTTGATTTTCTTCTTGGTACGTTTAGTGTCACCGGAGCTCTAAGCCGTTGCCGGGTTCAAGCTTTCCTTGGTTGGTATTATGCTAGATTTTCTAAAAGCGTATAGTATCATAATTTGGACCACTAAGAATGTATAATGATATTTAATAATAAACAATTTACTTACATTTTATAACCTATAATAAAATTGAATAATTTAAAGCTTTAAAGCTTTATATTTTATGCTTTTAACCTGACATTTAGGACTAGTAATTTGCTTTATTTTAAGATTCGATTATTCAGGACTACTAATCTTCTTTTCTTATTTGGTTATAAGTTTCTCACTTAAAATTGTACAGGTTTGTTCACATCAGATCTGTTTAGATTTGATATTGTAGAGTTAATTTCTGTATTTTATCTTTTAACCGCATATTAAGAATTTTGTTAACCCCCACCCAGTTATGTGTGTGTGTGAGTATTTAGAAAATTTGTATTTAATCTAGGAGAATTTAGCACATTCTGTAATTTGTTTAATGGTAGTGTTCCATTTCTGTATGTGAAGTAACCTACATCAATGATTTCATCTACCGACTTCTACCGGCGAATGTTGAATCACATTCATTTCATAGGTAGGTCTATTAGTTTATTTTGCCCTGTATTAAATATTCAATAGTGAGTTATCTATAGTTTTGAATTTTGTATTTCGTTTTTTTTTTTTAATCTTTAAGATTAATTTTACAAAGTGTGCAAAATATATATAGAGCTTATAAATAATAGCAAGTATTTATCAAATATGTTCTTTACCTCTTTTTTTTAAACGATTTTGAAATGTAAAGGCTTACTTATATTTTCAGTATTTGACATATACCCCGAAGTTTTTATATGTTGATTATAAAAATAATAGATCTCTAATATTTAGATATGTATTTGTAGATTTTTTAAAAGATTCTTATTTATCATATATATTACAAAACAATCTTTGTGTTTAATTTTTAATAGGTCTGTGCGGAAACAGATGTGTTAACCCTTTTTAAAAATTTGTTTGAACAAAATTTCAGATCTAAAATTTTAAGATTACAAATTATCAAATCTGATAAAATAAACTAAAATATTTAGTAAAAACATGGTTTAATGATGAATATTTTATCTTAATATTATCATATATGATATGAACTATAACTTTTTCCTTTGACAAGTGATAATAAATTAGTGATTCACAAACTTGAAGATGACATACAAACTTGCTACATATAAAGGTACTCATACATGCAAAGGTATTTTTTTTTGGATTGCAAAAATCAAATAACTATAAACAACTTTGCTGACATTTACATATTTTTGTTTGGTTTGAGAAGGAGAAATATGAAATATATTTCCAATCAACTTTCATTTACAAATATGAATGAGTACATTTTATAGATTGAAAACTAAACATTTAAATTTACAAATAGTTAGAACAATGTAATTTTTAAACAAAACAAGGAATAAATAAACTAACCATTTGATGAAAGACTGCTCACTTTTCGTTTTCTGGAAATGGTAGTAGATTTTGTGATCTTCATATTGCAGTAATTGTATGATTTTGCTTCAGTTGTTGTGTGATTTTTTTTTTGTTGATAAGTGATTCACTTTGTTTATGTCTGTCTTTCCTAGAATAAATGATAGATTTTTTTTCCAGCGAAACAGGGGCGGCACCCTGCTAGATTTTATTAATAGAGAAAAAGAGGACAAGCTTGAGAGGGACAACCAGCCTTGCCCTTATAGATGGGAGGACAAAGGAGCCTAACCTCGAAAATGAAAGGGACAACAAGAAAAATAAACTAAGAGATACGAACATAAGGGGTTCCGAAACTGTCAAGATTAATGAGCCCATGAATTCTGGAAGGAAGGGAAACAGGGGCAAAAAAGTTAGAATCCACGCAAAGATCACCACCAAGGTTAGCTAAAGCATCAGCGACAGAGTTAGCTTCTCTGAAGATGTGATGAAAGGTAAGCTCCATAACATTAGCAATGGAGATAATTTTGCGAATCATATAGCTACTGTGCCACGGAGGCCAGGAGCGACCCACAATACAATCAAGGAGGCAGGAGGAATCGATTTCCACATTCGCCTTAGAATATCCACAACTTTGTAACCAGGAAAGGCCATGAAGAAGAGCTTTACACTCTGCTAAAAAACTGGTGGAATGGCCATAAAAAGAAGAGAAGGCAAATATCAAATCTCCATGATTATTGCGAATAATACCTCCACCCGAACTAGGACCTGGATTGCCACGGCTAGCCCCATTGGTATTAAGCTTTACCCACCCATCCGAAGGCTTAGACCATCTGACCAATCTGATAGTTCTGCTAACAGGGTGACCAATTCTAGAAGAAAAGATAGCGCTCCAGTCAGACAGATCTGGAGAGGACATGGCAGACTTCTTAATAACGGAGAAGATCATATATTTGATTCTATCAATCATGGATTTCGCTAAGCATAGAACCCCTTCGTGTAAAGCCTTGTTCCTGAATTTCCATAATTCCCAAAGAATGATAGAGGGAGAGACAACATAAAGAATTGAAGCATCTCTCTTGAGCCACCTATTAAAGAAAACCTGATTGATAGTCATAGGAAGGCAGTGAATATCCCCAAGCATGTTAAATTCGGACCACACAGCAACAGCAATCGGACTAGTTAAGAAGACATGGGAATAAGATTCGCTCTGACTAGAAACACAGCAAGGACAACGAAAGGCCATTTGAATTCCCTTCTTGATAATGCTTTCATCTACCGGTAACTTACGCTTCCAAAGACGCCACATGAAAAGACTAATGTGTCGGGGTAGATACTTACTCCAAATGAATTTAGCTGATTCCAGAATTGGCCATTTATTCCGAACGGTATTCCAGGCAGACGAAAGAGTAAGGTTTCCTCTAGAAGAAAGACTCCAGCACGCAAGGTCAGGAACATTAGATAATTCTATCCCTTCATCAATAATCAAGTCGGCTTTGAGGTCACCCAACAAAGCTCGGGCAGCATCACTAATATTAGAAGACCCATCAAACAGGTCCCTAACAGAAGATAGATGGCTATTTGGAGGCTTGGGAATTAAATCATTGGACAACCAGATATCCCACCAAATCGAACAAGACCCCGTGCCAATAATCCACTTAATATATTTTTCTGCAATACTTCTAACCGAACACATGCGCCGCCAAGTGTATGAACCCCGAGAGGATGCCAAAAAAGGATGGAGAGTAGAGCAGTAGCTACGTCTCATAAATTGGGCCCAAAGACTGTTGGAAGTGCGAAAACGCCACCATAAATTCAAACAAAAAGCGTGAATAACGTCTTTAACGGAACGAATGCCCACGCCTCCTTCAACCACAGGTCTACAACATTTATCCCAAGCAATCCAATGCGATTTAGCCTTGCCGTCAATTGAACCCCAGAAGAAATTGGCCAGCATTCTATTAATGTTGTTGATGACCGAGACAGGAGGATCTAGAACAACAATTTGATACATCACCATAGATTGAGGGACAAAATTAATAAGAGTCACCTTACCAGCTTGATTAAGGAACGAGCTAAACCATGAGGTGATCTTGGCCTGCAGCCTTTCGAGCAGTTGGTCGAATAGAGATTTCTTTTTCCGTCCTTCAAAAAGGGGGCAGCCTAAATATTTAACAGGGAGATTTTTGAAATTGAAACCAAGATGGCGCCGAATGGTCGCAATTCTAGAGGGATTAATATGGCTGGAAACCATAAAGCAACTCTTACTCGAATTGATCAGTTGACCCGAGCATCTCTCATAAGAGGCAAGTAATTGGCGGTGTTTAATTAAGGACTGTTTGTTACCATTACAAAAAATGACAACGTCATCCACAAAAGCTAGGTGGGATATAATCGGGCAGCCAACAGAAGAGTGAAAGGCAAAATGAGGGTTATTGAGTTGCAAAGCATTCAGAGCCCGACTTAGAACCTCCGCAACAATAATAAATAGGCTCGGAGAAAGGGGGTCACCTTGCCATAATCCCCGAGTCGAGTGAAAGAATCCAACCGAGGAGCCATTTATTAAGACCGAAAACCAATTATTGGAGATAACCCGCCATATCATGTCTATAAAGACCTCACTAAAACCAAATTTTCTTAGAACTTTGATCAAGAAGATCCAAGAAACTCTATCAAATGCTTTAGCCATGTCCAGTTTAATAATAGTGTTGGAACCGTTAATTTTCTTCTTCAGATGGTGGGATATTTCATGCGTTAAAAGAAGATTATCCTGGATGACACGCCCCTTTGTAAAGGCACTCTGATTAATAGAGATAATGTCTGGAAGAATACGAGCTAACCGAGAAGAGAGCAATTTCGTGACAACTTTGTTACAAAAATTACATAGACTGATCGGGCGGAGATCTTTGAACGAATCGATATGGTCAGATTTCGGGATGGTGAGCAATAACGTGCTCGTCCAGGACCTAGGCATATCAAAGCCAGAGAAGAATTCAGTAACTGCCATGTGAAGGTCCTCGGCAATAACGTCCCAACAATAAGTGTAGAATTTACCCGAGAAACCATCGGGACCCGCAGCGCTGTCCCCATTGAGAGAAAAAACAACCTATTTAATATCCTTAACTGATGGAGGAACTGAAATGAGATTGTTTTGATCTTGAGAAATAAGAGATGGAATATGCATTAAGAGATCCTCATCAGAAATTGAGCAGGCAGTGAGCTGATCACTATAAAAATCAATGGCAGCTTTCTTGATACCTTCATCATCTCTAATAATATTGCCATGCATGTCTTTAATTTCATGGATGAAAAGTCTGTTACGAGATTGCTTGACTGTTGAATGAAACAATTTAGTGTTGCCATCCTCATCCTTGAGCCAACGGAGATGGGATTTTTTATGCCAGAAATCTTCTTCCATCTTTAGTTTGTACTGCAAATTAGCTTTAGCAAGATGGAGGGCTGCCCTATTATCAGAAGAAGGGGTGGATTCATAAAGAAGCTCCTTTTCAAGAACAAAATCTTCAGCTTCCTTAACGGCCTGGAATATATTTCCAAAAGTAGTCTTGTTCCAGTCTTTTAAAACCCTCCGAACTGCTTTTAATTTGTTAGCAAATTTGACCATCGGACGTCCATTACTCGGGCTGTTCCAAGCATCCCTAACAACATCCAGAAACATGTGGTGAGAAGTCCAAACATTTAAAAATCGAAAGTGGTAATGAGCAGCTTTCGTGGAATCAGTGATAGAGATAAGAAGAGGAGAGTGATCAGAGCAAGTCTGATTAAGGTGATCCACTATAGTAGCAGAGAACGTTGAAAACCAAGCCATATTGCAAATGGCCCTGTCCAATCTTTGGAATATAGAAGCAATATTGTCCCTATTATTACTCCAGGTGAACTGGCTGCCGTGATACCCCAAATCATGCAGCCCAGCAGCATTCATACAAGCCTGAAAATCATGCGCTCCTTGACGATCCCAGCCATTTCCTCCAATTTTTTTGTGTTGAGCCAAAATAATGTTAAAATCACCAAAGACCACCCAAGGGGAATTAATATAGTTCGCCCCCATGTCAATAAGGTCATTCCATAAGTCCAGCCTCTCAGATGCTGAACACTTAGCATAGATCAAAGTTATGTTCACTGAATAATTCCAAGAGAAATGTTGAAGACTGATTGTGAGGTGCTGCACGGAATCACAAAGGAGCTGGCAAGTGAAAGAAGATCTAGCAAGAACCCATATAGTATTAGCCGTGTTACAATAAAAATGACGAAATTTGAGTTTACGAGCAATTAAAGGAAACTTATCATTATCTATCATAGGTTCACAAATTGAAATAAAAGGAATATGATAAAGTTTAACCAATTTCTTTAGACGGGAGACGGTGGAATCGTTACCCACTCCCCGAATATTCCAAGAAAGAAATTTAACTGTCATTGGGCGATGAAGAATGAGAACCCTTGTGGACCTTCTCTTGCTTCTGTGAGCGAATCAATATGTTAGAACTTGGATATTTTGGAGGCCTCCCTCTCTTTTTCTTAGTGCCCAAGGTTTCCAGATTAAGGGCATCAAACTGGAAGTTATCACTATCACCATTATCCTCCTCAAAAGTTTGAAGGACCACAAACCTGTTAGGAGATAGAACATTTAAACTGTCATCCTTCTATATATGGTCAAGATGAGCCTCACTAGTAAGATCAGATTTGTCGTGCCCCGGAATAGAAGGACAAATATGAGAGTCAGTGTTCTGGTCATTGAGAGATAGATCTGCTACTTCGGCAACAGGATTTTTCTCAACATTATCATGCAAAGGATTATAACACTTATCTGGCTCCGCGGATCCTTTAGGGTTTTGGTCACTTTTCTCCTCAACCACAAGAGGCAGATCAATGGGGACGTTATCATGCAAAGAATGACAGTTATGACTCATACCTGGAACCTCGGATTCTTTAGCAACATCAACAACAATAGGTATGGTTTTGCTCGTACCAGGAATATCATCAGATTTGGTGGCTACTTTGGCCTTCCAGATTGTTTTGGGGACGACTTCTCCATTCGTCTTGGCCGGAATAGAACTAGGGTTTTGAGTAGTTTCTTGCTTGCTCTGATCCCTAATGTTGCCCTTATTTACCTGCTTATTGTATAACTTACAGGAGTCACCATCATGACCCTGTCGATGACAGAACGAGCAATATAGAGGAAGCCTCTCCGCTTCGATAGGTTACCAAAAGCCCTCCGATGAACCACTATCAATCCAGATCCGATTCGGGATGGTATTTGTCAGGTTGACCTCTATGCATATTCTGGCCACACTCGGTCTAGAAAGATTAGCAGTGAGTGAATCAATGATTAATGGGGTGCCTATCATATTAGCTATTGAGAAAAGTGTTTGTTTGTTGAACAAGTAAATTGGCAAACCGGGAAGGGAGAACCAGACAGGAACAATGGGGCTTTCAACCTCCGGTCTGAAATTCGGAGTCCACTTGAAAACACGCATAGGAAAAGCACCCACGTACCATTGATCTTTGATCCATAAACGCTGAAAATCAACCTCATGGTGGGTTTGTATAAGGACATGTTTATGGTCAAGATGGCCGAGGGTTACAGCCGCTTTAAGGTCGAAGGTGAGGAACTCTTTGCGCATAATCTCCATTGTTGGCCTCCCATGAGAAAATTTACCCACAAGAGAAAATTGAAAAGGTTTTGAAAGAAGCTGTAACGATATCCGGGGTGAGCCGTAGAGCAGGTTCACCCTTGTAGCTGGAGGGGGAATGAGCGGAAGCTTGTCCAAAGAAGGAGAAGGAATAGAAGAGAATAAAGAAGCAAAGGATTTTTTGGCAGTTGGAGAAGGTGGAGCCGGAGGGTTTTCCTCGACGGCAGCCATGCCTAAGGCGGCCAAGGCCACAAACGGAGGAGGAACCAGCCACAACCCTAGAGAGAAAAAATCATTTTGAGAAACAAAACTTTCTTGAAAGAGACTTTTCTTTTATTTTTGAAAAGAAATGATAGATAGCTTGTGTAGTTTAATGTAATGTTGAGAAGTTTTTTACAATAAAATACTAATCAGTTATATATAGATTATAACATGAACTTAATTGAAAACATGTTTGATGTGTGTTATTAATTATGACTATTCATATAAATTCATTTTAATGTATTCACACACATGCACAATTGGTATTAATGTGACTGTTCTTAGTCATTTCAGTTTATATTTATGTAGATTGTGTATTTAATAGTTGGATCTTTGTTTTTTGTTTAAACTACTTCATTAATTTCGTGTTTATAATTAATGTAGAAAATTGAGGTTTGTTTTTTTTTCGAATTATTAACACCAAGTAAATTTAAATACGTCAAATAATTACTTATTTTTCTATAAATATGATTTGTTTTATATATTGAACCTCAGTGATGCATATATTTCTTTATATAGTGGTCATAAAACTTAAAACATTTTCAAAATTATGTTTTAAATTAAAAACCATTTAAATAGAACAAAAGAGATTCCATCATCTCTTGGAATTTGAAAATTATTTTCGCAACTAAAATTCCAAATGAGTGAACAAATTAAAATTCTAAAACATTTTTGGTTTTTACCTCCTTAATAAAATTATTAAATACAAAACACTATTACCGTTAAATAACATTTGTTATTATTATTTATTTATTTTTACTTGTATGTGTAAATCTTCAAAACAACACTCATGACGTGTTGCCTTTCGTGAATGTTTTACCCAATGTCATGATATAAAAATGTTTCAATTGTTAACAAAAAAGTTTTATAATAACTATCCATGTTGTTTATCTTCTAACAATGAAGTTGTCATCCATATTATAATTTAGTTTGATTAAACATCTTGTTCCATAAGTACGTTATTGTTCTTTCTCTAGTTGTATTACTTTTCCAAAATTATTTACTTAAACCATTTTATATATTAATTGGATAATTTTGTCGCATTAGTTACCAAGTAAATTTTATTTGGTAATATTATGAATATAAAATATTGTCTCTTATAATTATCAATATAAATTATTGTTACATCCAAATCATAATGTGTGTATGTATATATATATATATATATATATATATATATATATATATATATATATATATATATATATATATATATATATTCTGTTAATCTTGTATATTTATACTTCAGTTTATATTGTTGTATTTAAGTTGATTTGATCACAATTGTTAAATGCTGTAATCTTGTTTATTATGTTTGGTACAAATCTTTTGATTAGCAAGTTTGTTTATATATAAATACATTTTAATGAAGCAAAATAAATAAAAAATCATAAAAACTAAGAAATGTTTTAAATTCAAAAAACTTTTCGTGGGAAAGATTTTTCATAGATTTCAGTACTTGTGTTTTAGCCATAAAAATAATTTTATACTTCGACATGGTTGGGCTAATCCTCCATAAATTTGCTAGAACAATAAAACATTTGATTGCATACAGATGAAATGGTTTTAATTTTTGACTCATATTTATCAATGTGTGTACCTTTAATTATTGCCACAATTCGGGAGCCATGTGAAAAAAAAATATAGATATTAATGGAATTATTGAAATTATTGAAATTAAGAATTATTTATAATATATTAATGTAAACATACTTTTTCATTGTGGAATATGCATTCAATGCTATAAGGGCTTGTGTTGTCTCTAAAACATTGGCGTTTGAACAATCTACATAGTCATAGTTTCATTGCTCATTCAGTCTTGTTCGGACTTATAACAGTAATCATGCAAAAAAGGGGAGACATGTTGATTTATATTTTGTTTTTGCAATATATGTTAGATGAGGACTTATTCCCATAAAGGATCACTTATTTATATTAAAGTTTTGCATTGAATAATCAAGGAATGGTCCATCTGCCCAAATGTCCATATTCAATTGATAGAATTCATTTTTGATAATGCATGTATTTATTTCTTAGTATTCATTTCCCTTTCAATTAATCTATGTATAATAATTTTTTATTTTTGCAATATCACAACAGTTCAATTAAATTAAGAACATTTTTATTTCATTTCTAAATATGAATAGTGCCAAAAATCAAGATTGGTAGGAATCGTGTTCAGTGATTTATGTAATTAATATACTCCTTCAACCAATATAGAAGAAGTTAAACAGTTAATTAATTACATTTACATTAAATTAGTTAAAATTTGATGTTTGTATTTTTGCAATATTACAACAGCTCAATTAAATTAGGAACATTTTTATTTTTTTTCTAAATATGAATAGTTTCGAAAATCGAGATTGGTACGAATCGTGTTCAATTATTTATGTAATTAAAATACTTATTTAACCAATATAAGAAGTTAAACAGTTAATCAATTATATATACAATAAATTGGTTAAAAATTCGAGATTACTTTCCAAAGCAGTATTTATTAAACTTGTTACTATTTCCAAATTTGGAAAGTCACTTTTGAAGGGATATTTATATTATTTGCTCATCTCCTTGTATATATGTATAGATAATGTAACGGTATTTGGTTTGCTTATTTAATTTGGAATAAATCAAAAAATATATGTTTTTTTAGAGGCCCGGAGATGGGCTGGGCTTGATTGTACGGCCCGCATATTATCGGCCCGGCCCACAGTCAAGACAAATCCGGTTGACAGCTCTACATAAAACGTACGAAGCGCGGCTGTAAGTAGCCGACAGCCTCTGATTAGACAAAGACTGGTCTAGTTCCTTTTGGCAAAGTCGTACGTGGGTCCCTTTCCTATTTTACCTCCCTGTCACGTGTCCCCCACATTTCCAGTCTCAGTCTTGGTAGATAAGACTTTGGCGTCATTAGCAAGTGACATCACAACCATTCTTGTACAGTGCTGATAAGGGTACTTTAGGAACACCACTCTTTTAACCGGACATTTGAATGATGCTTTAGGTTGTACACTTTTACTACTCCCTCCTTTTTAAAAATAGAATTATTTATGTTTGGAACAAATAAAAATAGAATTATTTATTATTGGGGGAAGTACAAGTTTTTGACATAAATAGTCAATTCTAATTTACTTCGCTCATCTGCTCCATATTCAAAAAGTATTCCCATCCTTGATTCAAATCGATTTCTATGACATAGTTATTTATAACTTTATTTTTTAAAAAAAATAATCTATTATAGTCTGATTTATTGATAAATTATTACTAATCAATAAATCGGTAAAAATGCACCCCTTAATATCTAAAATCACTGGTCGACAAATAATTTATACTGGTTTACCAGTAAACCAATGTTAAAAAGCTATATTTGTTTACTCACCGGATCAAATTATTAGATTTGATAAATTCCACCCTCTTTCATACTAAAGTTGATAAGTTGAAATGACCCAACCCTAAATCTTGATACAAAATTTGGGTCAAGCTTCTAACAACCAAGCAAAAACACACAAAACTCAATTAATTACGAGCTAAACAAAAATTTAATTAAAACATAATCATAGCAGTAATTAACTATATACACCACGGCTAACAACAAATCGGAAAAACAAAAGTCGTCGAGTTATATGGCCCGAAAACTATACAATGGCTCAACAACAACCAACCAACAAGAGTAATAATATATACAAGTACGATGTTACAAATCGGCCTAAAAAAATAGTACACCTTTAGTCCCACAAAAGAGATTTTACATAACTCTATACATCCCCCGTCCTCACAAAGTGTACAACATACGCTCTTTAGGAGTTACAACCCAAAATACAACATGCTAGATCTTACGTAGCTCGCCAACCTCAACACGAACTCTCTACCTGGATGGGATCTAAGGAAAACAAAAGTAACGGAGCGATCCTTTTCTAGGTAAATCCCCTCTTAGTTTTAGAGTCGCTCTAAGGCTGCCCAAGCTAAGGAAAAGAAAGGAATGTTGGTAACTTAGTAAGTTGTATATGCAACTACACGACATGTAGTCATGCAACACATTATACTCATTTCAAGCAATCGAGTATAGCTATACATATACTTGTATCTCAACTCTGTAGCTATGTTGTTGTTGTTATTGATGTAAACACGTTGAATCATATTTGTATCCAGAAACATTGACCTTGAGACTTAACTAGGAGTTGCATCCCGAGTCTTACTCAAGAACCTAGCTTCCCAATGTCATGTGAATTACTCTAACAAATGAGCTACATTCTCACCACGACCAATTGTGAGGGATATAGGCTCATACAACGACCCGTAGCGATCACGAAATTTGACTCTCGTAAAGACTATTGTCCTCAAACAAAAAACTAGATGGACTTAATGCAATACACAAATAGATATTTACTTGTTAATAAACACAACCATCAAGTCTGAAAGTAAGGAAGCTCAACACATATATCATTCATGAATATTTGCTCATAAATAAATATCAAAGCATATATTTGTTTAAAATAAACACTATAGCTAGATTATAATTATAGCCATCAAATCCACCAAATCAAAGTAATTATTCGCATAGTAACTTGAAAGTTTACTAGCTAAATAGATTACTCTCATATATCGTAAGGATATAATATTTTCCTCGCTACATTTTATTCGATCCTAAGTTGAGTCCATGAACATGAGGTCATATTTAAAATATGAAGAAAAAATAAGAGTGAAATAGTAAAAGTGTTTTTATGAAGAAAAAAAAGTTTGAAAATAAGATAATTATTTAAGAACTGACAAAAAAAAAGATAATTATTTAGAAACAAGGGTATTAGTTTTAGACTTTCAAATATGAGATATCTTTGGGGGGAAAAAAAGAGCAAGTCTTTTGTAAGACAATTGGTAAGATAATGTTACGAATTTTAATTTGTAAAATAAAACTCTATTATCTTGCGGCTTAATCAATCAATACATATAGAGTCGGATAAGGAGATCCATCTTTTAAAAATTATTAGTAAAAAAGAAAAAGGAAAAACAAGTCTGCAGCCTAGGGAAATAGAAACAAGTGAAATGACAAAAAAAAGGCTGGGGAAGAAGATCACGGGGGCTGTGACTGTGAAAGCGAAAGCTGGAAAGTGATGGCATGGAAAGTGATGTAATGGAGCTTCGAGATAATGGAGGTAGCTGGTAGTAGTAATAGTATTACTCCCCTGCACTGCACAACATTGGAACCCTTGCTGGCGACGCAGAGAGAGATTACTGACGTGACTAAAGTAGTACGATGAAAGGCTGAGAAAAGAAGAGAGCAGGGTCAGCGGATCAGACCCAACCCAAACGCAAGACCAAACCCAGCCCCGCGTAAAAGTCGAGGGTCGTACTCCCTCCTCACTCTGCCTGCCACTATCGTACTCCCTTCGTGCTCAAATTTATTGTCTTTTTTTTTTCCTCTGTATTAAAATAATTATTTTTTAAAATTTTTTTAAATATTATTTTTATTATTTTATTTTAATTTTAATTTTGGGTCATATATTCATGAATTTTAAAAGAAATCATGCATTATTTCAATATTAATAAGTCATTTAAATATGTTTTTTTAAATTATGTGACAAATCAACCTAGATAATAATTTTAGGATGGAGGAAATACTAGAAAAATAAAAGATTTTATATGACTAAATCAATAACTTAAAAATAAATAGCATAATGAAATTAATAGGCCTAGTTTCTTTCAACCTAACCTAGCCGAATGAAAAAAACTATAATCGTGAAAATAAAATAGAAAATGGGCCGACATATTGTTACTTTACTTGGAAGAAATTGAAGGAAAGTAATGGATGATTAATGATAAACATTAAATTGTTTATTGTTGGCAAGTAGATAAATTTTATTTGGAACAATTATAAAAAAATACTCCCTCCGTCCCCAAATAATCGTCTGGGTTGACTCGACGCACAGTTTAAGAAAAAGTAATTGACTTAATTATTTATATTGGTTTAATGTATAGTTTCCTTTAATATCCATGTATATGTGGCCCATAATTAAAGTTGAGTGAAAAAGTAAGGATAAAGTGGTAAAAGTGATGTTCTAAAAAGGTAAGTTTCAAAATGGATAATTATTTTGGGACGAACGAAAATGGAAAGGAGGACGATAATTTAGGGACGGAGGGAGTAATAGTTACAAAGGTAAATAAACAAAAAAGTTGTTGACTTTAGTCAATGACATTGTCATTAATTAAGCGGAGTATTTGAAAGATAAGTGTGTTATGATATTTAAATAATTCAAGTACTTTGGAATTATGACAGATGCGTAAAAATCGTAGTAAAATTAAGCCCCTAATTTATGAAAAATAAAATTACAAAACAACGAGAGTGAACAAACCACATGATAAATAAAGGGCAATTAACCCTTAAAAATGTTTAATAAAGTAAGTGATGCTTAATTAACATCAATTGAATACGCATTACCTAATATTTTTAGTTTAAGGTTTCTTTTCTCCCTATTGAGCTCAAGACAAAAGCTCGAAACTTGAAGACAGACACAAAAACATTCAAGGTCCCAATTATTTCTGAATGGAAAATTGTATTTGAACTTTAAGGGTGATGATTTGATTGGATAACCATATCCACTTATCCAAATTAAAGGATTACTTTATTAAACCTAGTATGATTATGTTTAATACTAGATTAGCAAACTTGACGCTAGCTAAAATGTCCCTAGCTTTTCAAAAAGTGCTCCTACTTAGCATAATTATGTCTTGGGCCAGAAATGAACCAAGAAATAATTATGTCTTACGTTTAGATTGAACTGAATTTGAAGACATTATAACATCTCTTTTCTGTTTTTCTTTCTATAAAAAAGGAAAAAGTTGGAAGCGGTGATGTATTCTGGAAATGGCAGATAAAACAAGAGTTGTATTCTTTCTTCGTAAGACGAAATTACCTCATATTTAGTACTCACGCGGTTTATGACAATCATTCCTAAAATACAATGATTTTCTAATGTTAGAATCGCAACATATAACGATTAAAAAGTTTTCGTGAAACAACTGGATGTCCGAGACTTTCTTTGACTGAGAGGATAGAGAACTACAATTGTTAGAATGCTTGTGCGCATATTGAAGTGAAGACAAATGCATGATCTGAGTATCCATTTATAGCTCCTGAAAATATAGGGGTGTCTGTTTCAAATAGACACAAGTTAGTCCAAACGAATCTAGGACATGAGATCGCACCGGTGTAAATTAAGTAGCAGATTAGTAGTATTCGGCATGCATGCCAACCAATTCTGTACGCACTTGATCTGCCCACGCACATCACCGATTCGAGCCACGAATTGAGTCATCATCCTGGTTGATCTTGATAAAATTTTAAGGCTCCCCAGCTCCTAGTGATGATACATACGTCAACGATTCGTGTTATTAATATATTCATGAAATTATATATAAAATTCAGCAATTCTAATAAGAAAGTACTCCTAGCTTTTATGTGAAGATTTACTTGAGAGTTTAGCCTAGCTAAAATTAGAGAATAAATGATGCAACAATAAAAGGGGTCTCCTTGTACTTCTTTGTCAAAAAGGTACGGTTGTGAAAACACTTTGGAGCCGTTTGATAGTCAGGATTAAGGTCAGATATGATTAATAAACTGAGTTGCCTGATGTTTGGTACGCAATAGGTGGTCGGGACTAATAACACGAGTTATCCGGATAAAGTCATTATCCCCTCACTATTAATATCAAGCGGGAGGGTGGTATTATTAGCGCCTTCACTAAACAAAATTGGGATTAACATTTAGAATCTCAAAACTACTCCCGATATACAAGTGAGGATTAATAGCGAGGGCACTAATAGTATTGGGATTAATAATACTGGTTATCCTTGTTCGACTACCAAACAAACCCTTTGACTGTTGCGTTAACTCCTAATTAGGCTGCTGCAATTTTTTTTGGCTTGAAAAAATTAGTGTTGCTTGTTGGGTTCCACAGCTACGGCAATTCGGGGCAAGCTTTGTGGTGACGAAGCTATCCAATTTTTTGTATGAAGATTTATAAGTCATATTTTTCATTGTTTTTTATAATGAAATATTGATAATGACCGTCTATGTTTTGCACTTGGTCGAACCACACAAATCCTTGTGTTATGTGAATTTATTTCGTTGATTATTTCTTGCTATTTGGTGATTTCTAAGTAAATATTCAAACTTAGATCGAAGGGGTTGTAAAGTTGCATAATTCTCATCGAATTATTCTTCTCCAATTTGTTGTCTTCGGTGCAATTCCTAATATTTTATCCCTCCACTTGGCTCTTTTTGGAATACTACTTGATGTTATTATTTACTTCTATAAAATAAATTTAACTAAAGTAAACTAAGTTTTCACCCTAAAAATGTTAATCGGTTGAATTTAGTCGAATAATTTTGAAGTCAGATTGAATATATTAATATATTAGTACTTTTATACGTGTCGATGACACGGCGCCAGTATATTTCAAATATTTCAAATTACAAAATTTATGATTTTTTTAAAAATTTATTTGTATACAAAATTGGGTGCATAAAATTGGTGGGTTTGGTGAAAGAATGATTAGTGGCCACCAACCATGAATAGTGGGGGGAGTTGGAGAGAGAGAGAGGGATAGTTACCCAACCACCGTTCACACATATGAACTCAGGGAGTGATAATAACCGTAGGATCTCAATAAATGAATCAATTTCAGTCGCTTTTTATCTTTTGTCAATTGTAATCGTGCGACTATAAACTATATTGTATTATAGATTTTGTATTGTAATTATCAAACCTAATAAATTTCCAATTAAGTTACGTAATTTTGTGGTGGTGTGAGATCAATGGATTATGAGAGAGCGGTGGCAGTTTATGAATCAATTTTTGACCTAATATGACATTTAGCACCACCACCAAAACACCTTGTGATGGGGACAAAATATCTGCCAAACCAATGCTCATAAAGAAAAAAATCATTAAAGAGCTACTTATCCACAATAATAGGAACAAACTAACTTTATTGTGTGGAGCCTATTGAGACTTTGTCTTCAAATGAAAAGATCTAAGATTAGGAATTTAGAACTCAACCAATCTTTTTTGGGACTATAGATTTCTTTAAGGTTGTCCTTTGTCCGTTAATTTGCCGGATTTAGACTAATTAAGAAAATGTCATTTACTCTAAAATAATCACACTTCTTTCAAAAATTATGTGCTCCATCCTAAAT
The DNA here is from genome assembly GCA_013146195.2 of Codonopsis lanceolata. Taxonomy (NCBI): domain Eukaryota; kingdom Viridiplantae; phylum Streptophyta; class Magnoliopsida; order Asterales; family Campanulaceae; genus Codonopsis; species Codonopsis lanceolata. The sequence continues at coordinate 18,434,864 of CM028379.1, read as the reverse complement.
AATTGTCTTTCTTTTTTTTGTTTGTTCTAAAAATATTATCTTATTTCTAAATTATCCTTTTAAGAAAAATATTTTATTATTTTATCTTTACTTTTTTCTTCCTATTTTAAACATATGTCACATGCACTTGAGTTTTAAGAGAAACTATATACATCCTTCGATTTCAAATAATCGTCATCTTTGACCTGACACGTTATTTAAGAAAAAAGTTATTGATTATATTATAAATATTGATGCAAAGTGTGGTTTTCTTTAATACCCTTAAACATGTGGTTATAATTAAAAATATGTAGAAAAAGTAGAATAAAGTGGTAAACGTGTTTTCCTAAAAAGAAATATTTTGAAATGAGACAATTATTTAAAATCCACCAAAAATGAAAAGGATGACGGTTATTTGAAACCGGAGAAAGTATTATATTAATATTTATAATAGAACAATTAGTTTTTTCTTAGTCAATGTATCCGGTCAAACAAGACAAGTATTTTGGAATGGAGAAAGTAACATATTATTGAGTAGGTCTCTTAAAGACCTTCTTACCGATCTTTATTCGCAAGATGTAGTTCCACTATTTCATAGCTCTACCCACACAACACACGATAGGTCAAGTAAAGATAATTTGTCTTACAAAAAATATCTGTAAAACAGTTTTATCCAAGTTTTTGCTCATATTGTTTTGTAAAACTAAGACCATCTCCAACAACTTAAAGCAAAAATTGCATTAAATCTTTAAACTTGTGCAATTTTTATACCAAATTTCTTCCATCATCTCCAAGAATTCTATTTCAAAGTTTACTCTCAAATGAATATTTCAAGTATATTCTTCATTATTTCATTATTTTATTTCATTTGTATTCCAAGTATATGTTTTATTTCATTTAATTTGTATTAATGTATTTTAGCAAAAAAAAATTATTTATTGATTTAATATTCAATTAAATTAAATACTATGCATTAAAAATAATAATTAAATGCAATAATTTAATTGAGACTAAAATACAAACATATTAAAATTAATAATTAAATGCAAAACATTAACAAAAGACTAAAATACAAACATTAAAATAAATGAAATAATTTATATTAGTATTAATATTATTAAAATGTATGTTGTGTGAGTTTAATTTAATGTAATGTAATTTTTGTTTTTTATTAATGTCTAATATTTATAAACTTTATTATAAATAATTTTAATAGTATATATAACTAATAACTAACAATAAAAATAAAAATAATTGAATTAATTTTTTTATTATTTAAACCAAAACATCAAAGTAGTAGTATTTAAACTAAATAACAAAACTAACAATAATAAAAACTAAAATACAAAATAATTATTTAAACCAAAAAAAAAAAAAGAGGGAAGATGAAGTAGAGAAATCTATAGAAAGATGAAGTAGAGAAATATGTACTCTGAATTTGAAGTGTTTGGAAGTTCGTTTCAAAATGAAGTGACTTTTGAATGACTTGTTGGAGAAGAAAATAATGATAGAATGCTTCATTTTGAAGTTTCGAAGGGCTTGTTGGAGATGATACAAGGATACACACACACGCGCGCGCGCACACACACACACACACACACACACATATATATATATATATAAGCATCCCCATTGTTTTTTTTCTAATTCTTAGACAAATTCCTATTAAGAAGTTGCCAAAAAAATTTCATTGTTAAACTTCCTATTTTGCCAAATTAATAGGAGAGAGAAGGATTTTACTTCTTCACTAAGAAGTTGGTCTTAGGAAGAGTGTCTTGGGCTTGGGAATGGAGTGTGACGGGGGAGGGTTGGGTGGTTTGGGGGAGGGGGGGCTGTCAGAGAGAGAGAGGAAGAAAGTGGGTGATCAGTGGGGTGTGTGGGGGGGGGTTGTGTGTGTGAAGGGTTTTGTTTTTTTCTAGATATTGTTAAATTTAATATTTTTTTGTGTAAAAATTTGTATAACAAGAGTATACAATGGGAATATATATTCTTAAGTGAGTAAGAAGAGAAAAATGTGTATGTGACAGTGGGACCCAATTAAGAAATTGTATAAGAATATACAGCATTGATGATGCTTTATATATATATATATGATTTGTACTGCAAGCCAAGTAAAATCATGAAATTTGGTCAAAACACTTTCATTAATTAGATTTATTAAGATAAGATTATGCTAAAGCATGATTAACTAAACAACATGATATCACCAACATCATCAACTTTATACATTTGTTTTACACGTGAGCCTTGACATAGGATTCCTGATTCCATATCAATCATTAAATTTAACAAAACAGTACCATGTTACTTCAAAAAGAACTCTTCTTATTTTTATTTAAAGATTGAAGGGGCATAGATCACTCTAATCCTTAATTTTTATTATTTTTATCTTCTTTGAATTTCAATAAAATACTTAGTATGTTTACAAATAAAACTATTTTTTTAAACAAATTTATAAAGGAGATATTTTTTTTTGGAGAAAGTTGAACATGAGTCATCTTTTAAAATGGATCACTCTACACACAAAAAAAGAAACTCAAATTTGTATTCCCGACGTTATGGGAAAAGAGTCTCTTTTTAAAAATCAAACTTTTTTAAAAAAATAACACTTTTATTAACTCATTAGTAATAAAATAATACTTTCAAGTCTTAGCTTTTAAAAATAAATACTTTAAGTGAAACATCTCAAAATAAAATAATTAACTATTTACCCGAAACAAAATGAGTGGTTGTTAAGCAGGTGAACGCCAAAACCAATTAATCCATTGAGTTAACTTTGAACTTATTATTTCCATGATATACTATCTAAATCTTGTCCTAGTGATATATTAAAATTATAAGAAGATTCTTAAAGTAATATAAAATACTACGTGAAAAATATTAGAGTACTTCCTCCGTTTCGAACAAAGAGTTCACTATTTTATTTTGGGATGTTTCACTTAAAGAGTCAACTTTCAAAAATTAAGATATAAAAATGTCATTTTATTACTAATAAACTATTAAAAATATTATTTTTTTAGTTTGACTTTGAAACGGAGACTTTTTATCCAGAACGAAGCGAATAATTAAAACGATATCGAAAACCTTTGAATACAAATCAACTTTGTCCAATTATTTAAAGTCGATTACATAAATATCATTTTCCTATTTTATCAGTCCAAAACTAGATTGTTGATTATAAAGCCTTCAAAAAACAAAATAGTGAATGAGCAAATGTTTCTTTTTTTCTTCCTTTTTATGTCTCCCATTGTCTCCATACTACATTGGGTTGAGAACTAATTTTCGCTCATGGTACCGATAATAACAGATGAATATGAAATCTATTAACTATTACTAAAATATAAATCGTTGTTGTCACGTGGCGGTTTTTTGTTAAATGCTTTAAATTTTTAAAGAATTTCATGCTTCCACGTGTCACCTTCATAGTAATTGTAATTTTTTTTCTTTTTTTTTTTCCTACCAAAACCTATTGCCGATAAAAATTATTGATAAAATTTTATGATAATTTGTACGGTTAGGATAAGTTTTATCACATATACGGTTAGTTTATGATAACTTTTACGGTTAGGATAAGTTTTATTACATATACGGTTAGTTTAGGATGATTATATCTGTAAAATCAAATGCGATACTTTTGATTTTATACGGTTAGTTTATGATAAGTTTTTTTTTTTTTTTTTTGCGGATATATGTTATGCTTTTTTTGGTTTGGGATTTTGTGATATTATAGTTTATCACAAATTGATTTTTTTATATTCTATTTTCACTCAAATTGAGCCAATTTAAATTTGTTCTACGTGTTTTGTGTGTGTGGGCGCGCCCATGCGTGAATTTGAATTGCTTTAAAATGTTTTTTACTTTGTTTCCAAGATTAATGATATTCTTCTTTTTCATTTTTCAATAGAATTCAATGACTTTTCTTTCTTACAAGTCTTCATCCGTTGTTTTGTGTTTTTGTGACAATTTTGTTCCACAAACTAATATTGTTGTAAATATATGACAAGTAAACTATGGAATAATTGGTGAAAAAGAGGCTGAAAAAGATAACAAAGTTATGAAAATAGTAACTAACATTGACCAATCCAATGTTGCATCTTCTCATTTGAGTATATGTTTATATGATAATTGTTGCAATAGGCTGTAAGCTGCGATATAAATTTTTATTTTTGCAATTGCATTGCTTGCAGGTGACATAATCAATGGTTTTTGTGTTGTAACGAGTTACTACAACCTGCCCAATATTTTTTATCTATGTTCTTAAATGCTTCATGATGAAGACGATAGACATCATCATTTTGCTATCCGATTTGAATAAAAAAAATATCATTATTTATTTCTTACTTAGTGTAGAATTTGTTTTATAAGAATATATTGTTTAGTAAAATTAGTTCAAGTGTCGCATTTAATAGGAGCATTTCCCTTGGAAAAATTTATAAAAAATTGTTTAGTAAAATTAGTTCAAGTTTTGACTATGTTGTAAGATTGTCACTTCTTTGTTATTTTGCTTCGACACTATTTTTTATTGTGTTAGTTTTTTGAAGGCTATTATTTTAGTCCTATAAGACATCATCTATATATATTTCCACACCATTTGGTATAAAAGTTAAGGGCTTAATTGTATTTATTTACGTTTAAGCCTCTGATGCTATCAAATCAACCACAAATATTAATTATATTCACAAACTTAAGAAATAAAAGAGAACAAAAAGATTTATATGAACGATATCCAATTTTAGCAATGAAAAGAGCCGTAAAAATCTAAGGGCAACCAGAGCCTTAATTGTTAAAATGTCAAGTGAAACCTAATCAATTGAGTCAGATTTCATCGTTCCTGATTTTTATAATGTTATTTTGTTCTTTTTTGTCCCCTTTTTTCATTCAACAGTCATGTATAAATTCTTTTAAATAAAATGAAGATTTGGAATGTGTTTGTGTTGAAGGTTATTAATATTGATGTCTATAATATTTTTAATCCAACAATACTAGGTTTACAACTATCACTACTATCGTTGCGCTACAATAATGTTATGCTTAAACATGTTTATACAACTATTGTTACTACTAAGTCTGTTGATGTAAGGGGAAAAGTGTTTTGAAGAGAGAAAACTTTGTCATTTACTAAGGTTTAGTTGTAGCGATAATTAGTTGTAAACCTAGCATTGTTGCTTTTTAATTGATGTAATTGTATAATTAAATTCAACTCTTTTATCTTTACGTTTCAAATATTTATTTAATTTTTATACATTGAAGTTTCTAAAAGATTTGTATTAATATATATTATGTGCATCACACATGTGAATTATTAGATTAATACCTGTGTGATTTTATAGAAAATTGATTAACCACTATAGAAACAAAAGTACTTGACAATAGTTTCTCACTCTATAGTGTACTATTATCATTTTATCAGTCTCGCAGAAAAAATACATCTATTTTTTTTTATCTTTAAGTTACTTTTACTCACAAACACAATAATTAAGCTGAAAAACAAAACTCAAATTGAAAAATCGTGCATCGCACGGATAATAACCTAGTATACCACTAAATAGATTGTTCCACAAAAAAAACTTTGTGAATCGATCATGACACTTGGCCAACCGATAATCATTAAAAACATGTAGTTAAAATTGAATTTATAGAATTACTTATCCAAAATAATAGGAATAAACAAAGAAAAGCAGAAAGCTACTTTATTTTGTGGAGCCTATTGAGACTTGGTCTTCTAGTGGAAATTAAGATCAAAGATTAGGACTCACCAATCTTTTCTGGGAAGATAGATTTCTTTAAGGTTGTCCTTGTCCCCTAATTTGCCATATTTAGACTAATTGAAAATTTTAAAAATGTCAATTAATTAATGGTAAAAATATCACACTTCTTAAGGATCGATCTAGACCTTCAAAGTGCAACGAGGTGTTATGTTGGTTCTATTGTACAAAGAGATCTTATTTCTAAGAGTTAAGTTTTGAATTATCATATACAGTAAAAAATTTTTAACTAGTTTTATAATATGATAAAAAAAATTGTGTAAGACAGTCTTACGGATCTTAAATTAATAAGACGGAGCATCAAAAATAATAGAAATGAAGCTATTGGAACGAACAACTCATCAAAAAAGATCGTGGGTTACCTATCAAGAAACAATTAAAAATAAGAGAGATAAATGTGTTGAATAGGTAGGATCCGAACCAGATCAAATGATCCAAACCCTGATTTATTCAAAAATGCGCGGACCATGGTGAAGACATGCAAGCGACTTGCCACGGCATTAATGAGAGGTTTGTTTATTTGCTCTGGTGCCCTCCATCTTCCAAATTGTGTTGTAGTGCCCTCCTTTTTTCCAAATTTGCAACCGAAATCCTAAGTGCTCATACTTTGTATTTTATTACTAAATCAACTTAAAACTTTAATTAACTTCATTTTTAATATAAATTGTCACTTTATAATTAAAAAACACATTTATGGGAAAAAGTGACACTTTTGAAATGAAAAAGGTGATAATTTTCATTAAAATGCAAAGTGATATTTTTATGACCAAAAGTAATACTTTAATTCTAAAAAGTAAGACATTTAATTTTATAAAGTAATATTTTAAGGTCAACGGTGACAATTTTCATTTATAATACAGAGTGACACTTTTAGGGTACACATTTAATGCTAAAAAGTGACATTATATGTTATAAAGTGACATTTTAGTGTAAAATATAATTGTTTTTATTTATAATGCAAAGTAACATTTTTTAAAGCGAAAGTGACACAATTAAGACTAAAAAGTGACACATTTAAAACCAAAAGGTGATATTTTTAAAGGAAAAAAGTGATAATTTTAATTAAATATGCAAAGTAACATTTATTTAGTCAAAACTGATACATTTTATATTATAAAGTGACATTTTTAATACTTACAGATGACACCCTTCATTTATATACATGAGGGGTGCCACAGTGATTTTCAAAAGCTGAATTGTTGCATTAAGAGTTCCGAATTTTAACTAATTTAGCATAAATATTTCTATTTTACAGATTAAGATTCGAAAAACTGTTTTAGAGAAGACCTATTCTTATAATATTTACTAATTCTCAAAAAAGTTAGAGCATACAACATACATGCAATGTTGTCCTGCTGTACACTACGCATAAGATATTAATGCTAAAAAACATTGAATTTCAAATTGAAACGATCTAACTACAGAAGAAACTAAATTATTATTCACTTTTGTATTGATTCTTTATTTTTTCATGTACTAGCGGAACCATTTTATATACGACGGTCTTGTTTAACCCGCGACCATATAAGGCCACAAGAGTCAAGACTCTAATATTTTTTCTGGGATAATTGCATAAAAAACTCCGACCTATTTTAGGTATTGCAAATTGAATCATGACAATTGTTTATAGGCTTATTGAAACCCAGCCTATTTTTTATGTTTCAATTAGAACCCTCCGTCCATTTAATCCGTTAAATGGTAACGGTTTGCTGAGTAGGATGCCAACGTGGCATCCTACGTGGCCAATTGTATTTCATTATAAACCTTGTACAAATTTTGTAATTTCATAAAAAACCCTAAAATTTATTTTCACCAAATAAAGCCTTAAAATTTAAAATAAATAGTTATTTATTTACCAATTTCATTTTAAGAAAATAAAGTTATTTTTTTTAGAAAATAGGGCTCAAAATATGATGCAAGTTCCAATGAGTATGTAATATTTAATACACATCCGATCCTAAATAATCATCATGTTTGATTTCGCACACAAATTAAGAAAAACAAATTATCTCTATTATAATATTGGTATAATTTGCATAAAGTATTTATTTAATATGTAATATTTTAATAAAAATTAAAAATTAATATATTTGTTTTAAAATTTATTTGTAACATTTAATATTATGTTTAATTAGTTTTTAACTTCTTTAAGAAAATTTATTGAGGGTTGCGGCGTCGGAGACGGAGGAAGAGCCCAGCTGGCCGACGTCGGTGACAAGGTTGATATTTTCTGGCAAGGAGAAGAAGCAAAAGTCACCCACGTCGCAGGACTCGCCTCGGATTATAACGACGTAAGGGAATCGAATCCCAAGGAATACTAATCAAAACAGGATCACTCGGACAAGTATGTTACGGAGGAAGTTGGGCTTAGGCTCCATATGTGTGTAAAGAAGTGTGTTTTAGTGTGTGTGTGTGTGTGTGTGTGTGTGTGTGTGAGATATGTATACAGAGGGCAAATCAACGAAATTGCAAATGGGTATTTGAAAATCTAGAAAAGGGGAGGTGGGTGGAGTCAGATTAACTTTTTACCGGGAACAAAAGCGGGCGGAGGTGTGGTTAGCGCCAACGAGGGAGGAGGGAGGAGACTGAGGGGTAGGGAGATGAAAATTGGGAAAGAAATGAGGGGTAAAACGGGAAAGCATGTTGGAGAAATTGCAGGCAAGACTTACTCTAAATGTCATGGAAAGTTCATGGCTTGGCTGGAATTTAGGTTTGTGGATTTTGGGGGTAGGAAATGGCGGAAGCAGTTAAAAAGAGTAAATCTAGAGCACCTTGTGAATTGGGGAAGACGACGGAGACCGGTTACCGGATGAGTCGGTTGCTTTACGCGGATAACTATAGGAAATGGCATGCTCCACCAAACAAATTTTACTTTAATTAGTTTTTAACTTCTTTAAGAAAATTTATAATTTAAAATTATAGTTTTAAACATAATATTAAATGTTACAAATAAATTTTAAAACAAATATATTAATTTTTTATTTTTTATTAAAATATTACATATTAAATAAATACTTTATACAAATTATACCAATATTATAATAGAGATAATTTGTTTTTCTTAATTTGTGTGCGAAATCAAACATGATGATTATTTATGATCGGATGTGTATTAAATATTAAATACTCATTGAAACATAAAATATAGGCTGGGTTTCAATAAGCCTATAAACAATTGTCAGGGTTCAATTTGCAATACCTAAAATAGGTCGGGGTTTTTTTTATGCAATTATCCCATTTTTTCTAGTAAATCTTACACTTTCAGAAACCTATGGTGGACATGAGACACCTACTAACTAAGAGTATTTCCAATGCTAATATGGATATGAAAGAAATTTGATGTCCTCACGGGCTTAACTCAGTTGGTTAAGAGCTAGTAGATTTGGATACAAGACCAATGATCGAGTCCTATCAACCGCAGTGTGGGGGTTTCATACTCTTGTGGGGGTGGCTCCTTGTAGGTACTAGGCACGGGTCCTCCTAGCTACTTAATCGCTGAGTTACCGTGATTTTCCCTCTCACATTCTCATGGGACTGGGGTGTGGGGGCTCTCGGGGGGAGAGTTTCCCCTTTTTGGATACATGAAATAAATTTGATGTCACCTAGGATTTACTCAATTCTTGAAAGAAAAAACATCTTCAATGCTAATGTGAATGATGAATGTGAATATAATGTGGTAACTAAATTTGTTCACACTGTGGATAACAATGTGAAGTTTTCACATTCTACTTAAAGGTGTGGATACATCCTAGTCATTATTATTTTAAAAAAAAAAAACTCTTTCTATTAGTTATTTTCTTTTCTTTTAGTTTTTATTTTTTTGTCAAATACATTATTTTAGTGGTGGGATGCATGCCACATAAGATTACATCCACGTTTGCATTAGAGAGATCTAATTTCATTGAATGTGAATGAAGAGAGAAAAAATGACACATATGATTAAGGATGTGAATTACCCACGATCACATATGATCAAATCTACGGTTGAATTGGTGATGATCTAAATACTCTACCTCAAGATTACATAAGTACTAGATCTTCATATCCGTGCCTATAGCACAGTGCCAGTATATCTGATTTCGTCAATTGAAACGCCAATGTCTAAATAGAAGATGCGATTTTTTTAAAAATGTTATAGTTGAGGGGTACATTACTTCAAGTGGTAGTTGGAGGGCGCTATTCGAACTCGACCTATAGTTGAGGGGGGTTATTTGTAAAGAGTTATATGTAACTGACTTATGAACGCTTGATTTTGCGGCAGAATCAACCGACATGCCCATATAGTCTCAGTCAGTTAATTGAGCTCTATTGTGAGATTATATTAATGTAAAGTTGATGTTATATAAGGGGTAATGGTTTAGAAGATTAATCTCAGGGTGTGACTGTTCATAATATTAATTATAGGGGGTGACTTTTTAACAGGAGGGTAAGAGAAAATAGAGATTTAAAAGTGGATAACTACTCTCACACATGTGAATGTGAGAGTGAATCCCAACCATTAATTTTTTTAAAATAAATTAATTTCAACCTCTAAATAGCTTTAGTCAATTACACATGTATGAGAATGAACTCTATTGTAATATAAATGTTTTACTATAAAAATTAGCTACTTCCATCTCGTTTCGTTCTCCTCTCTCCCTCACGATGGACATTGTAAGCAATTTTTTTACAAAATCAGACCAAACCAATTTATATGGCTTGGTTTCAGATTATATATATATATATATATATCCTAGTTAGTCTAGAAAAGGAAAATTTTCATCAAAATACACTTGCTAAAAAAGAAAAGTTATCTTGGAGTATTATTATAAAGTGGCTAGCATGCATTGATAACACAAATCTGATTAATTAATTACACTTACCACTCTCAAGATTTATTAAAAATGTGCAAATATGCAAATGTGATAGAAAATATTGAGTTTCTATGTAATACGTAGTATTTAATAGGAATAGTCACCTATTGAAAATCGGTAAATACAACAAATCTCTTTTTGTGCATACTTAATTTAGTAATTAATTAAAATGAGCAAAGAACCTTGTAATAAGAACAAATATGTTATAAAAAAATTGTTCATTGAATACATGTGATTACAAAATAAAATATAACCATAATTAACTATAAAAAAAACTTACTATGGAAATCTTCATATATAACTTATCTGTATTTAAAACGTGTGTGTCTCTTTCATCGTATCTGAATTTATAATATCAAAACAAATTTATTTTTACAAATAATCACAATCAATTATAGTTTATTGGTAAATCATAGCGAATATATACGATTAAATCATTGTAGTAGATATCAACGACAAATTATAAATATTTAATAAATCTATAGGTTATATAGAGAATAATATACATCTGAATTACTATTTAGACTACTTAAGATCCAAAATTTTAATAATAAAAAAATATCAATTATTAAATTCTAGAAAATTATGAACGAGAAAATGACTTAAATAATTGATAAAATAATGGATTTACATGTTTTTTCATAATATCAATTATATCGATATAATTTGTTCCATTTATCATATTTTTTCTTTATTTTTTTAGTTTTATTTATAATCTTCGTTTTATTTAAGTATAATTTAATTAAAAGAGTTATATGCACGTGCACTTAATGCACGTGTATAAAACTAGTTTAAGTAAAATTGGATTATTGTCCGTCCCATGTTTTGATACAAATAAATTGATTATGAAATTGAATCGGACCAATAACTTTATTATATATATAGTGTATGCATATTCATAAATTAATATTAACCTACCCTAGAATAATAACTTTCTATTTCTTTTCTTATCGAACGTCAACATTCATCAAGATTACTACTCCCTTCGTCCCTAAATTATCATCCTCCTTTCTTTTTTCGTCCATCCCAAAATAATTGTCCACTTTGAAACTTACTTTTTTAGAACATCAATTTTACCACTTTATCCTTACTTTTTCACCCTACTATAATTATGGGCCACATATACATGTGTTTTAAAGGAAACTACACATTAAACCAATATTAATAATCCAGTCAAATAGATTTTCTTAAACAGTGCGTCGGATCAACCACGACAATAAATTAGGGACGGATGGAGTATATAATATGTATTTTAGAATGAGTATCCAGATCAATCATTGGAAAATACCGTCTAAATTTAGAAACAATCTGGCCTGGGGACTCTAAATTCTTCTCCTCGCTCCGAGCATGGATATTCGACAGACAAGGAACAAGGGGCTACTGAACTACCTGACCCACCATGTAAGTCATGTGTCTGGCACATCTCCACCAGTCATGGGCTGGGCACGTGTACTTTAATCTTCAAGTCACCTTAAGGAACAGGCAGTGATCAAAGATATACTGCGAGCTGGGGGCTTAGCCTCTAGCGGGCAAGGTTACAACGAGCTAGGGGCTAACTTAGCGGGCAACAATATGTACCGAGCTGGACTTATTATGCTCTTTTATGAAGGAAACGATTGTCTTGAATACAGACAGTTATTTCCGAGAAATTCGCCACCATCTCCATGATGAGGCCGTTATGAGTAATGAGGCAGTTAACGTGACAATTAACATGGCAGTTAGTGTGTCCGCCGGTTATGCCACCACGTTTTATGGGCAGTTACCCTTCAGCACCAGATATAAAAACCCCTCGAAATAAAGGGGGGAGGTACGTGATTCAATATACTTGCATAAACTCTGTCAAATTGTAGACTCAGTTAATTATTGGGCTAACTTTCACGCCGGAGGGCTTTTGCAGGGAGTGCCCCTGCCCAGTTTACCGTTCTTTCTGTTTTGTTTGCGCGCAGAGTTGGGCTCAAGAGATTAAGAATAAGTTGAAAGTCAGATATCTCATTGAAGAAGCCCAGTGTGCCTGAGGTTAACTTGGACGTATCAAGATTAAATAAATAGGATTTGGTTAAGACCTTTAATTTAAAAAAAATTTAAAAAACTTATCATATAAAAGAGCAATTGAAGGCCCAGTAGCACCCGAGACCACGGGCATTTGACTCATTTAAAGTCCAACACTAGGTATAGCCCATGGGTCAGACATTGAAGGGCTTTTACAGGCTTGATAGGCATTGATGGGCTATGCTCACATCTAGCTATGATGAGAGATATTTAATTGAAATATGTAGGGAACTCGAGATTTTAAAAAGATTGTAGTGCTTATTGAAGTGAATTATAATTTAAAGATTTTTTGAAAAATATAACAAAAACAATAAACAAAATGTTTATAACTCTTCATAGTACTTGATGGTTTTTGGATGCATAATTTTTTTAGGTGGGGCTATTGACACCCCAAATTATACTCTTTACACCTAATTTCTTCATACACCTCACCAATTAATCTCAATTTCTCCATACACACCACATTCATTACCTAATCTACCATCCTCTTCCCAACACCGAAGAAATGATCGCAGTCTCATCTCTCTCTCTCTCTCTCTCTCTCTCTCTCTCTCTCTCTCTCTCTCTCTCTCTCTTAATGGCCATGAGGATGACACAAGAAAGGTTCACAGTCTCCTATCTCTTAGTAGCCAGGGCAATTGCAGTCCCTTCTCAATCTCGTTCTATGTTCCATCTATGTAAATTTATGAACCCTATTTTGAATCCAAACATGGCTTGAGTAGGAGTGAGATGAAATCTATTCATGTGGCTCCCTTCTTCGTTCGTTGGACCTCAAACCTAGACCAAGTTCTTTGTTCAACCTTGGTTCGACGAATACAATGGAGTATGTGAAACTGAGAGTGGCTGCAAATGGGGTGTATGTGTCTTGAGGGTGGCTACAAATTGTTCATGAGTTATATTGTCATATTACACAATGACATTTTTTACAATTATTTTTGATGGAATGCAGAGAATAGATTGTGAGGTGTGAATGGAGTTGTCAATGTGGGTTGATCGTGCGGGCCAACTCATAACCCAATATAACTCATCATTTGTTGGGGGCAGTGCGAGTCAGTCCATATATATGGTGGGCCTAGAAATTACCAACCAACCAAACCCATCATGGGTTGTGGTTTAGGCGAGTTAGAGCAACTCCAATGATACCACCCTATATCACCCTCTAGCTACCTCGTTTTTTGTTTCTTTTATATTTTTTCAACACTTTAAAAAAAAATCACTCCAACAATCACCCTTTATACAATCTTTTAAAAACCTCAAATTTCTTTCATCACAACTAACAAATCTAACTACCACCATATTTCTCATCTTTTTTATTTATATTTTTCCAACACAATTGAATTGAAATATTTATATTTTATATTATATATTCTATGGAAAAAAATATTTTATTTTTTTAATTATTTCGATTATTTTAATCAAAAAATATGTGTCATTTTAAGGGTCAATTTATGTTTATAATAATAATAATAATAATAATAATAATAATAATAATAATAATAATAATAATTATTATTATTATTATTATTATTATTATTATTATTATTATTATTATTATTATTATTACTACTACTACTAACACGAGACAAATGATTTCCTTTGGTTGAAAAGAATTCGCAATTAATACACACATTTCACATAAAAAAAAAGCATCTTTCAATTTGATCAATCAATTATATTTACGATAATAATGTAATACGATAATAATGTAAAAAAAGAATATTTGTATATCATTAGCTTGCAATGGTAGGAAAATTTAAGAAGACAAATGTAGTATAATTAAAGGAAATAATACATTACACCAATATTTGTAATACAGTCAATTATTTTTTCTTAAATGGTGTGTCGGGTCAAAGAGGAAGATTATTTAAAAACTAAAGGAATATATGTTTTAATAATTTTTGAAATTGCTTTTATCTCAAAATAAATGTCAATTTAAAAGAAAATTTATGTTTAATTTTTTTTATTATTATCTAAACTTAACTCCTACTGAAGAAATGATTTTTTTTTAATTATAGCACCAAATAAAACTTATTAAATTAATAACAACTACACAAATAGCGGAGAAGAAAAAAGAAAATGGAGAAGAAAGAAAATTGAATTGAGAAAGAGGATCACTATTCCACTAAAGGTCTCTCCAAATTTAGAGGGAGGCTTAACTTGTTTTAGGGATAGAGGGTGTTATAAAGTCCTTGTTGTGGGCTCAAGTGTTGATAAAACACTCTAAAGGGACTTTTAAAGTTTGTTAAAAGGTCCTCATTGTGAACGCCCTTAGCTCACCAACTTTATCTCTCAATTAATAAAAAAGATACTAATTATAAATAACACAAAAATCTCAAAATTCATTAAAAATAAATATTTTCTATAACTATATTCTAAATAGCGTTTTTAACAACTTTCTCTAATACTAATAGTATAAAATGAGAAAAAAATTAGAAATAAAAAATATTTTATTATTACTCTTTTTGTACGTTCTTATAATATTTTTTTCGTAAATATTGTGGTTGATTTATCTTATTTCAGCATATGTTATTGCCATAAGTGTCACTTTTTAACGAATTTATAATCATTTAATAGTATTTCAAATATAAAAAAGTAATCTCATATTTTGAACAAAAAAGATTTAAATTCATTGTTTCCAATTTATAGCTTATGTTATTTACAATTAATAAATGGTTGATGGACTCAACCCATTTGATCAATCTAAAACTCATATTTTCGTATCTCAACTCATCCCTTCTAGATAGCAGGATGAATTACCTATGGACCAAACTCATTTTGACATCTTGAGGTGCAAATAGTTTGCACTACATTTTTTTCCATCCCATGGCCTCGGAGAAGTAAGAATTTCTGAATTTGTTTAGAAAAAGGAGGGTTAAATTGACTTTTCGCATGTCTGGACAAAAATATTTGTTCGTTTGCGGGCGCTCATTAACTATCTAAATCTTCCAAAAGAAAGAACATGTAGCGTGGTGGTGGTCCCACCAAAAAGTCGCAAAAAAACCTAATCAGTCTCACGCTCACATGACGCGTTTATATATCTATACCTACATAATTTTACTACAAAAGTTTACAAAAAGTTCACTGTATTATTTTAAAATTTTATTTTATAAATTATATTTATAATTTTTATAAAATTTCAATATTATCTTTCAATTTTATTAATTTAACATATTGATTATGGTTAATATTATTATAATTATACCCAACTTTGATTCTAGTTATTTTTCCAAAAGTCTAATACAAGAAAGTCATCTTTTGTACCTCATGTCACTTACTTTTTTAAAATCATCAAACACGTAAAGTTTTTAGTATTTTAAAAATACTAGTAATACTTGTTTACAATTATTTGTTTTATAATAAAAAAATACAAAAATATAAAACATTTATATCATATTCACTTAAAAGTCTAATTAATAATTAATCCTTTTATAAAGAGTGGCTCTAAATACAACAAAAAAACACTAAATACAACATCTACTTAAGTGTCTAATTACTAATTAATCTTCTTAATAAAAACTAGTTACAATTGACCTTAAACTCTAAATATTAATTTTTGCTTTTATAAAATAAAGTTTTTTTTTATAAAATAAAGTTATATCAGCTTTGAATACTGATATACCTCAAACCTTCCGTTACAATTAACCATAAACTTTTATTCTACTTTTTAACAAATGTTCAATGAATTTTGATCCGAATAACAACGTTTCATGTTGATTTTTACGATAAGTTCTTACTTATGTTGTACTCAATATATGTTATATATTTCTTTTTTTCTATATTAACAAACAAATTTCAAAGTTGAAATAAATAAAAAACGATTTTGCGTCAAAAACAATTGGAAACAAAAGCTTAAGCGATATTTTTTGTTAAAAAGCCAAAAAAATCTAGCGACTTTTTTGTTAGAAAACCAAAAAAACTGGCGACTATTTTTATTAAAAAGCCAAAATACATGACGACTGTTTTGTTAAAAAGCCAAAATACTTGGCGATTGTATTGTTAAAAGACCAAAATACCTGACAACTGTATTGTTAAAAAACCAAAGTACCTGATGAGTGTTTTGTTAAAAAGCTAAAACATGTGGCGACTGTTTTGTTAAATGTTCAAAATATCTGGCAACTGTATTGTTAAAAAGTCAAAATACTTGGCGACTTTGTTGTCAACCTTTTTCTACTGAACGATTGTGTTTTTGTTTTGCTGTAAGAGAGGATGACGATTCTTTTTTTTTTTAATGTGATATCTTTTACTATTCTTTTTGGAAAAATGTGATATTTCTTGGCTAATTTTTTTCTTTTTTCACAACTATTTTTTAAACTGAAAATTGAAAAATAGATTTTCTCCAAAATGAAAAATATTTTTTTTTCTTTCAATTCGAAGGAGGACAGATTGGTAACTTGACAAAATGTTTTTTTATTTAAATTCATAGAAGGATAGTTTGGTAACCGGATATCTTAAGTAGTGTGGTATTTAATATTTTTGAGTGTAACATTTAGGGGTTCTGAAAAATAAACGTTAAATTTGTATTTAAAAATACTTTATTTAACTTAAAAAGGTCTAACATGATAGTAATAAATTAGGGACAAATGAATTATAATTTACTTATAAAATCTTTCTAAGAAAATAAAAAAATTACTTTTACTTTGAAAAGTCACACTTATTTTAAAACAGACGAGGAAAGAAATTGATAAAAACATATGTGCCTGATTGATTTAGTTTATTGATATGTGTTGATGACTTATTACTTATAATTGATGACTTATTGCTTATTACTTATGAATGATAACTAATAACTTACGTTGTTTGATTTATCCTTTTGAAAGTGTAGTGTGCTGATTAGCTTTCAAAAGTTAGTGTGTCTTTGATTATTAAGGTTAAAAAATGTTGAATTCAAATATAAAGACTAAAATATCTCATCACAAAATGTGATTTACATTATTATTATTATAATTATTATTATTACTCCCCCCTGTCCCAATATTATTGTCTGTGTTGACTTGGCGTATAGTTTAAAAAAACAAATTTGACCCTATTATTAATATTGGTTTAATGTATAGTTTACTTTAAAGCTTATGTGTATGTCACCTATAATTAAAGTAGGACGAAAAGATAAGAGTAAGTGGTAAAAAAATTTTTTAAAAAGAACGTTTCAAATAAGACAATTATTTTTAGACAGACGATAAAGGAAAGTAGGACAATAATTTTGAGACATAGGGAGTATTATTTAATATTAATATTACTTTTATTCTTATTAATAATAATAATTATTATTAATTTTATCATTATTATTACTTTTATTATTATTATTATTATTATTATTATTATTATTTTATTATTATTAATAATTATTATTATTATCATTGTTATTGCCTTTATTATTATTATTTTATTAACATTAATATTACTATTTATTTTATTATATAAATATAAATATAAATATTAATTTTATTATTATTATTAATAGTATTGTTAATTATTATTATTACTATTATAATATTTATTATTATTAATATTGTTTTTATTATTCTTATTATTATTATTACTATTATCTTTATTCATATATTATTATTTATTAAAATAATAGTAATATTATTATTATTTCTTTTATTATTATTATTTTATTATAATAATAAATATTATTCATTATCATTACTTAAATTATTATTATTATGATTATTAAATTTTGTTATTATTATTACTTTTTGATATTATTATTATTATTATTACTATTATTAAGAAGAGTAATATTAGAATATATAAAATCTTAATAAAAAAGACAACTTACTTATTTTTGAAAAGTATAAATAAATACTAGGTTTAATACTTACAATTTATGACTTTACATGTGTTTTAAGTGGTTTGAACATGACTTATGACTTATCTTACCATAAATGAAATCAAAGCACTTCAAAAACGATTTATGGTAAGTTATAAGTTATAAGAACATTCAAATAAAGAGGTATGATATTACAAGCTAGAACTTGTGGTATTATTACAATTTTTAGTGTTAGTACCGTTTGATCAAATCTATTTAGATCTCTACACTGTTAGATCAAATATATATTTTTTAATTAATGGTACGAATTTTCCAAATCATCACCAACTTAATTATCTAACGATTCTAACGTTAAAACTTGTAATAATATTACAAGCTCTAACTCATAATATCATTTGTCTCAAATAAACTAAATCAAACATATATTCACAACTACCATTTTTTAGCTTTTATGTTCAAAGCTTAACTTTTGACAAAGTTTGAAAGTGTACAAAAGTTAAACTTTAAAAATTAAACATGAAAGTTAAAGCTTCCTACAATACTTTTTTTAAGCTTCCTATAATATTCTATCTGTTTCGGAGACATAATCTACTCTATAATTTTTGAATAAATCTTTTATAAATCTTAATTTATAAAATGAAACTTATTTTTTCATAGCTCGGTCCAATGGGGATCCGAAAATGAATATCTATTATTTTCAAATTTATAAATCTTAAAAGACTACCCGCAGTACCACTCGGCAGCAGTTAGTTACTTTAGTTAGTTAGATACCAAAATATCAATGCGTTGTATAGACATAGTCATAAAGCGCGTGGGAAGAAAAGGTGTACAAATTAGGGAAAAAAAGGACAAGGCTGAAAGTGAGAGTGAGAGGGGAGAAACAAATGGGGGATTGGGTAACCCGTTTTGTCCGGGTTGCTGTCCTACTCCTACCCTACTTCTATGCACAGTACAAACCTAGAGCTGTAGACCTCTGTTGGTATGCAGGCCATTGATTAAAGACTTGCCTCATTTGTTCCACACATTTGTTTTGTTTATGTTCTTCTCAAGTTGACCGAATTACCCCACACTGCTTATTCGTTAAACTCGTTTTGGTAGTCGGTATAGATAAATAGCGGTAATATTATTAATCCAAGTTAGGAATGGTAATTTTGAATAATTATGGGTTAATTTATTATTTATGGTTATTATAATAATAAATTAACCCATAATTATCTATAACACCTATTTTACTATTTTTAATCTAAATATCATAATAATAAACTGTTTGATAGAAACAGAAGAAACAGATACCAAACGTTCAAAAAATTTAATTATTAATTTTATTTTACTTTATATCAGGCTATCAAACGACTCCCATTTGTATGAGTAAACCCATTTTCTTCTTCTCCCCAAAATAATACCTAATGCTGCTCTTCTCATTTTTTGAAAAAGAGTTCATATACCTTTTTTTTTTTTGGAAAGTTAAAATTTGAATAGAGAAGCTTAATTTTTTCAAGTGGCAAGAAATATATGAGTTTTCTTTTACCAACTTTTAGAAGATAAAATTGTCTTTCATCTTTCGTTTTTAAGATAATTTTTAAAAAAATATAATTTAATTTCTAACATTTTTCTTTGAATGTTATTTTAACATTTAACCCTTGATTTAATTCATACTTTAAACTCACTTTACACATTTTTCAAAAAATATACACTATATTAATCTTTATAATATAATCAATTAATATTTAATTATGATTCTTTTTTTAGGAAAGAAGGGTATATATTTCATTTGTTTCAAAACAAATATCGGTTTATGTATATTTATTTTGTCCAAAATACATGTCATTTATGTTTTCAATGAATGTTTTGCCTAATTTAGCCCTTTTATTTTCCTAATTCCCGTCAACTAACCATCTATTCATTAAATTCTTTATCTAAAGTGATATACCAATACCTATTTACGTGTGAGTAAATGAAAATGAAACTCCGTCGTTGTCAATCAATCACCCTAGGCTCTACCCAACATTTATAAAAAAATTAAAATTGTCTTATTAAAAGTAGGTTTGACGATTACAATTCAGAACTCATTAATACATTCAAATCGATCTGAAAATTATTTGACCCAACCTAACTCATTAATATTTTTAGACCCGACTCATTAAGATTCGTTTGATATTCGAGGTTCTAATAAATTTCGACCAGTATTGTATAAGAGAATAATATCTTTATATTTATTTATAAACATTTTTTCCTAATGTACTTGTATGTTTTCGAATGTCTCTTGTATTTGAACTTTATAGGTTAACTTGTGTAGTAAATATTGTAATCCTATAAATATGTTCATCATATCAATGAAAAACAATGTCATTATTCATAAACTTTATTATTTCCTATATGATATCAGAGCTCTGACTCTCCGAACCCTAAAACCATCAAACTTCTACAACCATAAAACACTGTCGTCGTCCCTCACAAGCGGATGTCGTCCCTTCTTCCCCTCCTAGGTATACCATGGTTTTAAACACCATCATCATCCAAGACCCTACCGACACCACCAAAACCTACCAACTCATCAACATCTCGAACCACAACATCATCAAGCTTACACCCACCAGCTATCTCGCCTGGAAGCTTCAGGTTGAATCCATGCTCATCGGGTATGATTTGTACAAGTTCATCGATGGAACCTCCCCTGTTCGCCAACTACCATCACTGTCAATAATACGTAGGTCCCTAACCCGACTTATCTTCCATGGATGCGACAAGACAAACTTTTGTTTGGAGCTCTTGTCGGCTTCCTCACCCCACCTCTAGTGTCGTTCATCGACCAAGCGGCAACCATTCGGGATGCCTGGATCATCCTCGCCAACACCTTTGCCCTCCCTTTTCGCAAGCACATCAAACAAATTAAGGACTAGCTCAAGTGGACTACAAAGGGCTCTCAGTCGATCTCCAAATTTATGTAGTTCATCAAGGGCAAATTCGATGAGCTTGCAGCCCTCGAAAAACCCCTCAACCATAAGGATCTTATCGAAACAGTGTTGGGCATCCTAGGGACAAGACTATCCATCAGATCACTGACGTAATTGAAGGTCGTGACACTCACATCCCTTTTGATGAACTCCACGAGAAGCTTATCAATCACGAGCTTGTTCTGAAGCAATCCGCCTCTACCCCCACCCTGCCACAGATAATACCGTGACCACGAGGCAACATGGATCTGCTCAGTATCCTTACTCTCAGTAGCCTGCACAATCACCTCGCTCATAGCAGTCAACCAACTCGGGTTCTCGTTAACCTTACCTCAGCAAATGTTAAGGCTGCTGACAACATGGTCACATGGTAGCTCAGTGTCCCACCTTTCAGCTGATTCCAACCTCGGTATCAAATCCAGCTCACTCCTCGCCTGCGAGCAACAACTAGCAACCACAAGTAAATATACCCACAATCTTAGGCAACCCTTCCCCGAGCTTGCTCATATATAGTGGTGCTTTCACCCATGTCACCAATTACCTCGGTAATCTGTCTCTCCATCCTTAATACTCGGGCACCGACGACATGGTTATCAGTGATGGCACCGGGTTACATATTACCAACACAGGTTTTACCTCTCTTCCTACACCCTCTACTATCTTTCAATTGCATAATGTTTTGTTTGTTCTAAGCGTGCAAAGAAATATTATTTATATTTCTCAGTTTTGCACATCCAATAAAGCATCTATTGAATTCTTACCAACCTTTTTTCATGTGAAGGATTTATAGACAGGGACCTTGTTGTTGACAAGACAATCTAAGGATGGTGTGTATGAATGACTGAACCATTTCCCTCTTAGTCAAACCGCTGCCTTTATGAGCTCCAGGATGTCTACTCCTGACTAGTATCATCGCCTTGGTCACTATTCTCACCAACTCCAGAGCTATCTAGAATTAAGCATACTAGAGTTACTTCCTTGTTTTGTAATGCGTGTCTATGCAATAAAAGTCATAAACTTTCGTTTGATTTATCTACTATTGTCTCTAGCCATCCCCTTCAAATTATTTACTCTGATGTATGGACCTCTCCCATTCATTCCATTGATGGGTTCAAATATTATGCTATATTTGTCGATCATTACAAGCAATACATATGACTTTACCCTCTTAAACGTAAATCAGATGTTGCATCCATCTTTCTTCACTTCCAAGCCTTGGTTGAAAACCACTTCAAACAGAAAATAGTCACCTTTTACTCGGACAATGAGAGGGAGTATATCGGCATTGCCGAAGCCACTGGTCTGGCCACCTACCATGCCACTAAAGGCATCTCGCACCTTACCTCCTCTCCCTACACCCCCGAGCACAAAGGCTTTTCTGAATGTCACCATATTGTTGAAACTGATATTTCTCTCCTAACCAATGCATCCATCCCCCTCACCTACTGGTTGTATGCCTTCTTTACAGCCACTTATCTCATAAATCTCTTTCTTGCACCCACTCTTCAGATGCTCTCCCCTTATCACAAACTATTCAGGTTTGCTCCTAACTACCGAAAACTTCGAGCATTTGGCTGTCTTTACTACCCTTGGATGCGACCATATTCCTCTGACAAACTCGATACTCGGTCAACCCATTGTGTCTTCCTCAGGTACTTACTCACACAAAGTCCACCAGGCTCTATGTCTCTTGCCATGTTCACTTTGTCAAGTCTGAATTTACATGATCTAAGGTAGCTTTGGCCCTTCCTCGACCTGATGAGTCAACCCGCAACACCTAGTTACCACCTCATGACATCATCGCGACTTCATACACACCACCGACAAATAGTTCTCACAGCGACCTGACTGTTGCTCCTCTCACTAGCTCAGACCCACCTACCCCACCTTCAGAGTAAAGTTCACCCTTGCCTGCAGAACCACCATCCACCGAGCAATCCTCACACTTGCAAGCAAAACCATCTACCACCTAACTTCCTAAACCTGACCTCCCCCAGCAGCTTATTCCCCCAATAGCAGCTCGCACCTCCCCTATTATGACCCGCTCGAAAAACAACATCCACAAACCACTCCACAAACTCACCCTCTCTGCTCAGCTCTCCTCAGACATAAAAACAACCTATGTAACCCATGCCATCAAAGACAAATAGTAGCGTCAGGCCATGTCTGAGGAATATGATGCTCTCATTAAAAATGACACTTGAGATTTGGTACCTCCCACCGGGTTCCTAGTATTGTTGATTGCAAATGGATATTTCGGATTAAACGATTTCCTAATGGAAATATTGACAGGTACAAAGCTCGCTTGGTTGCCAAAGGGTTTCATCAACGACCGGGGGTTGACTATCATGAAACATTTAGCCCCGTGGTTAAACCCACCACAGTTCATCTCATTCTCTCTATTGCTATCAGTCGAGGTTGGGATCTTCGTCAATTGGATGTAAATAATGCTTTTCTACAAGGGTCTCTCACCGAGGAAATCTTCATGGCTCAACCATAGGGCTTTGTTGACTCTGACCACCCTCAACATGTTTGTCACCTACAAAAGGCTATATATGGTCTCAAGTAAGCCCATAAGGCATGGTACAATTAACTCCGTCATTTTTTGCTTGTTGCTCGCTTCACGAACTCCGTGGCTGATGCCATTCTATTCATCTTCAACCAACATGGTATCATGCTCATGTTACTTGTCCATGTTGATAACATCGTCATCACTGGAAACAACACCACGACTGTCCATGAATTTATCAATGTCCTCGCAGCTTGCTTCTCGCTCAAAGATCTCGACCTTCTTCATAATTACTTCCTTAGTGTAGAGGTGGTTCCTCGCCCTGCTGGTATACTACTCTCTCAACGAGGATACATTTCTGACCTGATTGCTCGCATTGGTATGACTGATACTCGACCAGTGACCACCCCGCTTGTCACCTCGCCAGTTTTCTCGCTTCAATCAGGCACGACCCTCACTGACCCCACTAAGTTCCGAGCAGTCATTGGAAGTCTCCAATATCTCTCTCTAACTCGCCTAGATATAACATATGTGGTCAACAAGTTTTATCAATTCATGCATCGGCCGACCACAGATCATTCGCTATTGATTAAAAGTCTTTTACGTTATCTCTTTGGCACCATTAACAATGGTATACTTCTTCATCATCAGTCTCCTCTAGACCTTCATACATTCACAGATGCCGACTGAGCGGGTAACAAAGATGACTTTACCTTCACAAGTGTTTTTTTTAAGAAGCAGGGACGACACCCTGCACAAATATCATAAAATAAAACACAAAAATACAAACAAGAGGGGGACAACCAGCCGAGCCCTTATAAATGGGAGGACAAAAGAACCTTACCTCAGAAAGGAAACTAAAAACAAACCACAATTGTTTTCTAAAGCAAAATAAACCTATTTTGTCAGCCCGGATTGCAGCAAGAGAGGAACGTGGCAGAGATCTTTCTTGATCAAAAAACATAGAACACCCAATGTCATGCGCGTAACGAGCCAAACGATCAGCAACCTTATTGCATTCACGAAAGACGTGGGCAAGCACAAAACCTTGAATCAAATCTTTGCACTCTAGTAACTCAGAAGTGTACTACCAAGGGAAGCCTTGAGATCCAAGAATACTCCGCACAGCTACCAAAGAATTGGTCTCCACCATAACATCAATCAAGTTTAGAGATCTACAAAGACGTAAACCATCACAAAGCGCCTTAATTTCTGCAAACATGTTACTGCCTTCACCATAAAATTTTGAAAAAACATGGATGAAAGAGCCATCTTTACTTCTAATGATACCACCCCCAATGCAAACACCACCAATGGACGACCCATGGGTATTTAATTTAAAACCATGGGTAACGGGACGTTCCCATCTCAGCCATTTGCCAAGACGTAACAGAATCTTCCTCAACGGTAAACTACTCAGAGAAAGAGCGAAAGAGTCCCCAGCACTACATCGAGATCTTGGATTAAAAACACTACACATATCAAGAAGATGCCTCTGAATATTATTAATAACCATACCACAGTTGATGTATGTATTGTCAAAAACTTTCTTGCACTGAGCTTTCCAAATCTCCCAGCACCCAAACATGAAAACACCTAACTGACATGCACCAGCCTGATTTTTAATGGAAGAACTTGTACACCAAGTCTCAAATAAGTGATGCATGGAAACATACCTACTAACCTTCTGAAAATGATGAGCAAAGTGACACCAAACAACTCGGGCCACCTCAGATCGAAGGAAAAGATGATCTATATACTCTTGAGAATTCAAGGATTGGCAACAAACACATTTAGAAACAACAAAAAATCCTTTAGAATGCAAACGGAGATCAACTGGGATTGCACCATGAAAGAGCTTCCATATGAACCCACTAACCTTTGTAGGAATCCACTTTTGCCAAATTTTAAAAGCCCATGGAACCTGCTGCCCTTGAACACGCTGATGCTGCCAAAAAACAGATGACCGGAACAGACCATCTTTAGAAAGGCTGCATATAAGCTTATCATCTTCAAACTTCTGAATCCGAACCTTAGAGACATACGGGCAAAGATTAACGGGGATTAAAGGCATAAAGGAAAAGATCTCAGGAAGAGCATCCTTAACCTTTAGACACGCATCAACCGGGTACGGGCCAATTAAGTAATCTCCACACCAATTGTCTACCCAAAGCCGAACATCTCCCCGCTCTATAACCCATTAAGACTGATTCTAAACATCTACCATCACCTTATTAACAGCTTGCTAGATATGAGAATCCGTACCTATCATCCACTGATTCATCCCCAAACTATATTTAGCTCTGGCATACTTAGCCCATAAACCTTTGCCTTGCAGAATAGCCCACGCTAGCTTAGCATGCAACGACATCATCACCTGAGATAACGAACGAAGACCAATACCTCCCTCCTCCATGGGCTGACAAACCGTAGTCCATGCCACCCAATGAGAACATTTAGCACCAGCAACATCCCAAAGGAAGCCTGCCATGAGGGACTTAAGACGACAAAGAACCACCTTCGGCACCTTAACAGCAGCTAAAGTGTAAATAGGGATGCTACTTAAAACAACTTTTAACAACACAATTTTACCTCCAAAAGACAACAACTTGGCCTTCCATCCACTAATTTTCTGAGTGATATGCTGCATAAGATCTTCAAAATAATGAGGGCAGCATCTCCCATGAAACAAATGAACACCTAAATATATATATTTTAATGGAAAAGATTGAGCCGAACAACCCGACCATCCCTTAATCAATCTTTTTCGACTTCTCAAACAATTATCAACTGTATAAAACCCGCTCTTAGCCAGATTAATCATTTGACCCGAAGATTTGGCATAAGCATTCATCACTATGCGAACAACACAAATAGAATGTTGACCAGCGTTGCAAAAGAGTAACATATCGTCGGCGTAGAGTGGATGAGAAATAGGCATGTTTCCTCTTTCCATGGTCAAAAGCCATAATGCGACCAGATTACATGGCTTGATTAATATTCAAAGTGAGGATCTCTTGAGCTAAAATAAATAGTAACGTCGATAAAGGATCACCTTGTCTAACACCTCTCGTAGAATGAAAGAAACCATGAGTTAAGCCCTGAATGCGGATAGAATACCAATTATTACTAATGAGACGGAAAACAAGGGAGCAACTATTGTCATCAAAACCAAAGGCACGCATAGCCTGGATCAAAAAAAATCCCATTCCAATCTATCATAGGCTTTGAACATATCAAATTTGAACACAACATTACCTCCACGACATTTTTTATTAATCCGATGGACCATCTCATGAGCTATCACCACATTCTCTTGAATATTATGGCCCTTCAAAAACCCAGATTGTTCCAAAGAAATCTGATTAGGAAGCAGAGAAGACAGACGATCTGCAAGAATTTTGGACACAATTTTGCTAGAAAAGTTGCAGAGACTAATTGGCCAAAAATCTCCTAAACCCACAGGATCACTAACTTTTGGAAGAAGAACCAAAATAGTAGAAGCCAAGCCTCTATGCATCTCCTGCCCATCGAAGAAATCTTGCACCGCCACAACCACATATCGTTTTTAATAATATTCCAACATCCTTGATAAAACCTGCCAGTAAAACCATCCACACCCAGAGCACTATCAGGATTAAGCGCTTTAACCACAGTCCAAATTTCTTCTTCACTTGGGGATTTTTGAAACAAGAAATTATCACTATTTGCCAAACGATATGAAACCGTATTAAAAATATCACTCGGCACCGCATGATCGAACAAGTAAATAGATCAGAGAAGAAATCTACACCTTTATTACCAATCTCTGCATCATCATGACACCACGATCCATCTTGATTTTTAATCTTAATTTTGGCAACATGCTGACGGTCCCGAAGACTTGCATGAAAAAATGAAGTATTCCTTTCCACATCCTTTAACCAAAGCTGCCGAGACTTGCATTGAAGCATTTCTGATTCCCAACCAATGCATTGATGAAGCCGCTATCCAAGATCCATAAGCTCTAAATCAAAGCGATCATTACCTCCTGTTTGATTCAACACCTCTAATCTCAAAATAAAGTCTTGAAGTTGAGAAATCATACGTTGCACGTTACCAAAAACCTGTCAATTCCAGTTCTTTACTTCCTTACGAAGGTAATGTAACTTCCGGTGTAAAACCTCCATCGCATTGCCATCAACATGCCATTCCCATTGAGTTTGGACAAAGGACAAAAACCCCGGGTGATCCAACCACATTTTTGGAAACGAAAACCACCTCTCGGCTTATTAAAGAAAGGAAAATCAATGAGAAGCAGGGCATGGTCTGAGTAAGATCTAGTCAGATGACGAACTTAACAACCCGTGTAAGCCGCTTTATAAGTGCCATTCAAGAGAATTCTATCAAGTCTCTGCCAGATACGAGAACCCCGGTCATGGTCGTTGCACCAAGTAAATTTACTACCCTCAAAATCAGTGTCTTCCAAACTAGCCATGTGACAGAAGTTAACAAAATCAGAGATGCTGCTATGATCATAACCATTACCACCAAGCTTTTCTGAAGTATGCATGATCACATTGAAGTCTCCACTTACCAACCAAGGCTCATCATAACCAATAGAAATGTCATACAGTTGAGACCACAAATCTTGTCTGCCTGCCCGAGTACATTGAGCATAAACAATAGAAACCAACAAAGAATGAGTCTGACCCAAAATGACCCGAACCGTAATGTCTTGATTAGAAGCTTCAATAAAATTCACCGCCACCCGCTCATCCCAAAGTAATGAGATATGTTTATTAGTATGATTTTTTTGCAAACGATATTTGAACTTTAACAGCTTGGAAAACTTGTCGAGCCTATCACCTGGTAATTTAGGCTCTAAAATAGCACACAAAATCAGATTATGTTGAGTTTTAAGAACTTTCAAATAATCTAAGGTGTCTTTAGTGCCCACCCCGCGGGCATTCCAAATAAGAACAACCATAACAAACTGGACAGAATAAAAGAAATTAGGCCGAAACCTTACTTGATCGTGTGCGTGTCTCGCGCTTGTTCGTTTGCATGTAATTAGATTGCTTAGCCTTTTTATGTTATTTGACACATTCAGTCTGGAATGCCTTTACCTCCTCTTCAGTCCTCGATATAATAGTAACATCATCAAAAGACATATACCGTTTGTGCAAGGTGCGTATCCCCCCATGATACTCATCAATGAAAGCAACTTTCTGTTTTTGGGGAGGGAAATTATGTAGCTATTGAATAACCTCCTGCCAATCATCATGCAAATCAGCTAAAGAAGCAAAAGAATTTCCTTGGCCAACCATATTCATCACACAAGGCCCATCTTTTAGAACAGTTGCACCCTTAGACGAGAATTGGTTAACTTCCTTATTTGGTAGAGTATTAATCTCTTGACCGTTCGGCCTTTGAAGTATTACGACTTTTTGTAACGGCTTAGGCAGATTCTTCTTGCACACCTCCGAAGAATCAACATCAATTATCTCTTTACCCTTTTTATTTGTTATATTGGGTTGCATGGAAGAGCCTTCATCAATACTTGCCCTGGTTGGAACAACCACCGGCTGCCACTTTTGATTTCCTGTCATGATATGTGCCTTGTCTTGACCCACAGGGATATGTAAGCCTGGAGGAACTGAAGCAGTATCAGGAACTGGGGTATTGTTGGGAGGCATCACCACCGGTGTTGAGTATCATTCCTATCCGCCATTGTAGTGGTTGGTCTCATCGAAGTTCTACGTTTACGCCTGCACTCATCTTCAAAGTGACCCAATAACCCACAACCTTCACAGAATTTAATATTCCCCTCGAACTCAACATGCTACCAAAACCCGTCCTCTTTTGAAGACCCCAACCAAATCCTACTAGGGAGGTGGCTAGAAACATCCAACTCAACATAGATACGAGCATAACCAGGATGCGTTAGGGCAAGAGTACGATCATCAGCCCGGAGAAAACGTCCCAAGGTGTTGCCAATACACCGTAAAAAGGTGTTTTTGAAAAATAGGAGAGGGAGTTGATGTAACCTAACCCAAACGACCACTTTAGAGCTATCCTTTTTAAAAACAAAATCTGGAGTCCACTGGAAAGCACGAAACATACTAGTCTGGATCATGTGAGATTCAATGGATAAAGCTCGGACTAAATCCTCATGAGAAGCAAGATGAACCAACACATGCCTCGAGTCTAGAAGCCCAACAATGAAAGCTCCCGATATATGCCACGATGTAGTAATATGGTCCTGAATGGTAGTAAGAGTTGGGTGACCAACCGAGAATTTCAGAATTATTGAATTAGAAAATTGCTTAGCCGCTAAATCCAGTTCCAAAGGGGTAAACAAACAACCTGGTTCGTTGTTAATATCCACGGGTTGACGTGGAGGTAGGGGAATTTCCGACAGAGCTGGGACCTTGTTAGGGTTATGACATGCTAAAGAAGGAATAACATTCACAACAGCCGCATAGGATCTATGCAAGGGTAGAATCGGAGGAGGAGGGACAGATGCAGGTGGCGGGTTAGCCACCATGGCAGAGTTGCCGGCAAACAAAGCCAACCCTAAAACTTAAAGAGAGAAATCTTTAGAGAGAGAAAATTTTTCGTTAGGGTTTTTCTTTTATATTTATATTTATATTTATTTATTTATTTATTTTTTCACAAGTGCTTATATTGTGTATCTTGGTCGCAATCCTCCTATTTCCTAGAGCTCGAAAAAACAGTGTATTGTTGTTCCCTTCTTGACAGAAGTCGAGTACCGAGCACCGACAACAACTGTTGCTGAAGTTCGCTAGGTTACCTCGCTCCTCGGTGAGCTCGACATATCCTCCTCACAACAACCCGTCATCTATCTGTGATAAGGTCGGCGCCACCAGTTTATGCTCCAATCCGATATTTCACTTGCATGAAACATGCTGTACTAAATTGTCACTTCCTTCACCAACAAGTCCAAGATGGGTTCTACGGGTATCCCATGTATCATCGGCACATCAACAGATGCTCTTGCCAAGCCGCTTTCTCGGCAGCACTTTCAGCATCTTCTTCACAAGATTGATCTTTTCTCATGGAGATTCATTTTATGGGGGTATATAAGAGAATAATATCTTTATATTTATTTGTAAATATTGTTTTCTAATTTACTTGTATTTAGTTCCTCTAATTCCTCTTATATTTGAACTTTTAGGTTAACTTGTATAACAAATATTATAATCTTATAAATATATTCATCATATCAATAAAAAGTAATATCATTATTTATAAACTTTATTATTTCTTACATATTGACGATTTCCCGTCCCGATCCAACACACTTGATTGTGAGAATTAACAGTATCATAATCAAATAACAAAAACTAACACGTGTTTAGCAGCTTATTTATTAATCTCCTCAATGCGAAAAAAAAACATAGTTTTCGCTTACGGTGACGAGAATGAGTGAACAGAAATAAATACGGCGTAAAAAAAAAAAAGGTGAGAATTGGAGACAAAAGTGTCAAGAGTGGAGATTTGTTGAATAATGAGGGGACAAAATAGACATACCCCCGGAAATACAGGGCGAGTGGTATGGCACCAACACACAGATAAAACTCAAATGAAACCCCGACCCAAATCCCACCACAAAACTCTCTCTCTCTCTCACACACACTATATCTATAGTTTTCTCTCTATATCTATAATGTTTCTCCCTCTGAAACCCCTCTTACTCAGCAGTCGCAGCGCTGCTCCCAGTCCCTGCAGCTGCTGCTCCGCTCCTATTCTTGCAGGTTGCCGCAACCAACAAAACCATAATTCTAGACTAATTAAATTAAATTAAAATTAAAATTAAAATTACTAAAAGCTCTGATTTGATGTACCGCCAATAAAAGCTTATACATATATACTTTTAGAGAGAGAAAGAGACAGACGGGTCCCGTAATCTTCTTCCCTTTTTAGCAATGCTGGGAGACTCCTCAGGTTTACTTCTCTCTCTCTCTACCAGGTGCTCACACCACTATCTCAGTATCTCTCACTCCCTCTCCGCCCCCACTCTCTCTCTCTTACATATATATATATATGTATGTGTTTGTGAGCGTGAAGTTGAATTGCTGTTTGTTTTCGATTGTTTTATTGTGTTTTCTAGGGTTTTGAGATGATGTGTGGGATGATTGATCTGAACACGGTCAACAGCGGCGACGACGAAGACGAAGTGACGCCGTCGTTATTGTTCGATTCGCCATCGTCTTCGTCGTCCTCGGCTTCTGCTCCGGTTAATTTATCGCAGTCTCCGTCGAATTCGCCGACGGTTTGTTTGGAGCTGTGGCACGCCTGCGCCGGTCCTTTAATTTCGTTGCCGAAGAAAGGAAGCGCTGTGGTGTACTTGCCGCAAGGTCACCTCGAACAACTCGCGTCGGAGTTTCCCGCCACCGGCTGCTTCAATCTACCTCCTCATGTCTTCTGTCGCGTTATTGACGTCAAACTTCATGTGAGTTGTGTGTTGGTATCACCCTGAGGATTGATAAAGTTTGTTTCGTTTTATGGTCTGAGTTGATTTTTATGTTTTTTAATGTGTAATATTAAATTCTATTCGGAATTTTCAATCGTAAGTTTCTGGTAAAATTTGTGTTTCTTGTACAGGCGGAGGCATCGACTGATGATGTTTATGCTCAAGTTTCGTTGATTCCAGAGGCTCAGGTTGGTTATGTGTATTAAATTAGTATTTTTTGGAGTAGGAATCTATCAATTGGCTTTCAAGTAAAGTTAAGGAAAAGAAAAGGAATTGTTTTTCCCTCGAAATAGGTTTATGCTTGGATTCGTGTGTGTTTCGTAGTGCTTTCTTGCTTTCGAGAGAAATTTTTGCTTCTTAAAGCAAGAAAAATGACTTTAATAAAGCTAGTTGTTCATGATTCTCTGTTTCCTTGAATTGCATAGAGATAATGACTATGGTGGCTTACACTGGTTGCGTTTTTTCCACTAAATTATCTTTTTCAGTAGTAGTGTTCGGTTTAGGATTATTAAAGTACTTTTCTTTTCAGGCGTATAGAAAATGCGACTTTTTGGCCTCAAAGAAAGAATCTAGCTTTCGTGATGCTAGCTAGATAATTGATGTACTAGGTACTTCAGACTGGTGCCAATTTTTTTACTGGCTGATGTGTTTTGTGTGATACAGCTTGAGCATAAATGGAGGGAAGGTGAAATTGAAGCTGAAGTTGAAGGAGATGACTCTGAGGGTACTGGCCGCAAGTCCACGACCCCACACATGTTCTGTAAGACACTCACAGCATCTGATACTAGCACTCATGGAGG
Organism: Codonopsis lanceolata; assembly: GCA_013146195.2. Lineage (NCBI taxonomy): Eukaryota > Viridiplantae > Streptophyta > Magnoliopsida > Asterales > Campanulaceae > Codonopsis > Codonopsis lanceolata. The sequence continues at coordinate 18,401,706 of CM028379.1, read as the reverse complement.
TTTCTCTGTCCCTCGTAGAGCTGCTGAGGACTGCTTTCATCCCCTGGTAATCCTGCTACATTTTTTTTCTGAAGCCTTTTAGTTTAGGTTAAGTTAATTCAGGATTCAGCTCAGTATCTGAGCAATATTTGAATTCTATACCTATATGTTCTTGCAGTCAATTTGCAGTTGATCAGAATCCTGATTTTTTCTGGATTTTCACTGTAGGATTATAAACAACAGAGACCTTCCCAGGAGCTTCTAGCCAAAGATTTACATGGAGTTGAATGGAGGTTCCGACATATCTATCGTGGTAATTAAAACGCTTTTATGTTTAGTGCTCATCTGTTGAGGCGGTGTTAGATTTACTACGTAAGGTATGCTGATGAGTATTTTGCTTTGACTTATGCTCCAAGATTCTGTCTTGCCTTTTTGTTAGAGCAGGTCAGCCTAGGAGACATTTGCTGACTACTGGTTGGAGTGCTTTTGTCAATAAGAAGAAGCTTGTCTGTGGAGATGCAGTGCTTTTCCTAAGGTTGAGAAGCTTAAAACTCATATTTTGATGAAAATGTAAGCTCCTTATTCATCCAACTCTTGGGTTATTATTTTCAGGGGTGATGATGGAGAACTAAGATTGGGGATCCGAAGAGCTGCTCAAGTTAAGTGTGGAGCTATTTTCCCAGCTTGTGGCCAGCAGCTGAATGACATCCCCACTGTGGTCAGTGCTATATCTATGAGAGGTGTGTTCAATGTCTGCTGCAATCCAAGGTACCAGAAACCGTACAGGTTACATCATGAACAAACTGTGATAAATATTGTATGGTAATGATGATATATGAATGGGCGTTGATTGGGTCTGAAGCATGCAATAATTCACAAAAATGGGTTGCTCTGTTTATTATGTTCAGCTACTTCTTGTATGCAATATAACATTCCATTGTTCAGTAACATTAATTTTTTGGCTCATCTGAGTGAATTTCAAGAAGCTTAATTGCGGCATGTGACGGGCATGAAACTGCATGGCTTATATTGGCATGAGAATTGTGATGTGCCTGTCTCCTTGAAATGATTTACTTTAAATGGTTCTCAAGCATTCTCTTTCCACACTAAATTATTCTTGTTGTACCATAAAATCCTGGCTTGGTGAATGTGAGAATCTTAACTCGAATGCAGACCCAGTATTCAACGCTGTATTATACTAGGTCCTACCCTGAATATCTGTCTTTATTTTAGCTTCTATGGTGTCTCTCCCTGCACCTACCACTTACTAGGCTAAACTGTGACTCCCTTAATATACATGTGATCGGTAAAGTGACTTGTCTAGGGACAAAAAAAATGTAGTAACATTTGACTGATGTCTTGCATTTTTGTGCCTTCGATGACTCACTTTCAATTCAGTCACCAATGATTTGGATGAAAATGTAAAATAAAACTCTTAAGCATTATTCCTAGGCACTTCACAAGTCAAAGGCTGATTTGTACAAAGGATAACTATCAATATAAGCGAATTGTAACTCAACCTGTCCTCCTTCTCTCTTTAGCCATAACACTTCTTGATGGGTGTTATGTGTTTTGACCAATCGGCCAGTATCGGTGGCATGATGATGGCCTTCTAGGCTGTATCACAGGAAGCTTTTTCTTAATGTAATCGTCAGATAACTAAAGACCCAATTCTCAAGCTGGAGGTAAGTTCCCTTGGAACTAACTAATACCTGCTAATAGCAGTGATGGTGATTTTGATTTGTTACATCCATCATTGTGCACTGCGTCGCATCAGTTGTGGTGGTTGACTTAACACAGTGAAATTTTACCATTTTTATGAACATATTGTGGTTCATAGCTTAGACCAAATTTTAATGGTCATATCTTTCGTGATGTTTTTGGATTAGGTCCATGGCATGAATTCAGTGCTTCACTGGCCATTTTATTCTAGATGCATGTTTCAATGAAGATATTAATGGTTTTGCAATCATACTGCTTATCCCATCTTCAATTTAGTGTGCTTTGTTCATGATTAGATTTTCAATTTTTCCATTATCGGTATCATCAAGAGATTAAGGCATTATTCTGAGTGCGTATAACCTTTTTTTAACATCTGTAGTCGTATAGTGTATTTATGATCTGAAAATTGCTATTCCCTCCTTTCTAGGCAAAGAGTCCACGATTCCATTTTGGGATGTTTCACTTAAAGAGTCCACTTTAGAAGATTAAGGCATAAAAGTATCATTTTATTACTAATGAACTACTAAAAATGACATTTTCTTAAAAATTGACTTTCAAACGGGAACTCTTTACCCGAAACGGAGTGAGTATATCATATCTGCAATTATAGTCTCGCACAACCTTTCTGTCTTCCTCAAACCAACTAGTTACCTTGTAATCCTTTGCATCACTTATACTTGGACGTCATGTCTAACGGGGAGCTTTTCAGTGCATGTATTCTTTTACTGGAAAACCATTGGTTGATCATTTGTCTTTGTTAACCAATCTTTGTCTCACCAGTCTAAACTTAAAGTTTATTTAACAGGGCTAGCTCATCAGATTTCATAATACCTTTCCATCATTTTTCGACGAGCCTTGCTCATTCTTTTTCTGCTGGAATGAGGTTTAAGATGCGTGTTGAAACCGAAGACGCAGCAGAAAGAAGGTAAGAATTGCTCTCTATACTAAACTTTAAGACCATGCATGATAAGAATCTCATCTCAACGCCTTTGGCAGGTGCACTGGGATCATAACTGGGATTGGTGATTCAGATCCTGTTAGGTGGCCTGGTTCAAAATGGAGGTGCTTGATGGTACGCAGCTCTTTTCATATGTGACCTGTTTTTCGTTTGTGTGTGTGGGGGGGAGGGGGGAGCGGGATAATCACATGCTCGCGGTTTTGGTTAGGATCACAGTTAGTCATGAGCAGTGATTTGAATGTTCGTCGAGCCTATGTTGCAGTCGGGGGTGTTATGGAAGTTACAAAATGGAGACTGTCTGTCAGGATTACACTTGTTTGCAGTTATAGGCAGATGTTGTGAGGGAATAATTGTACATTTATTGTAATTTCACTCATGCAGTTTACCATGTGAGGTAATTATATACTGAAGCATGTTCCGGAAGGACCATTTAACAGTTTCTGCATATTTACTAGGCTATAAAAGTTACTTTGGCTACTTGAACAGCATGGGCCTTATCAGTACCTTTAGAATTTGTATCTTAAAATTCAAATACTGATTGTAATCTAATCTGTCGACTAAATACAAAGAAGTGATTCCATTTGCTTGCTCTTTTTGCTCTCTAGTAGTTATTTGTTGTTTTATTTGCCACAATAGATTACCACTCAAACTTCTAACAGTTCTAATTTTTTCCAGACTCCATTCAGTAATTAACCAACACTTTTCAGATAAAATTCTGTCGGCTACTGCATCAGGGCTTAATAAGTTTCTTCCTTGGTTCTAATTCGTGAAACTCCTTGGAAGTCCGATTAAACTTCTGTCAGCTGTTCTTCTGGTCCTGCATGTCAGCAGAGAGGCAGAATAATTTCGTTTTTTGTGCAACATATTCGTGGTATCCGAGGGAAGCAATGATTTTGAGAAAACTAGTGATATTTTATAGAATTACTGTTTCTGTGGTGAAGATGCAGTTAGGGAGACGGATTTGGTAGTAAATGAGTGGAAGTGCCCTATAATTATAGATTCATGATGTTCAAGAGAATGCGTGACGAGTGAAGGACAAATATGATAGTGCCAACCTATAAAATCTAAGCTATCGGAGTTTTGAAATAAAACTAATGAATCATAGGATGTTGCTTTGGGCGAAAGTCATTGTGAACAATAGACTGAGAGAGAGACTAGACCGAGATAGCTTTCGTGCTTCGTTCTTCGTTTTTTCGTTCTTCTCCTTCCTAAAAGGAGTATGATTCGTTTGTAATTGGAGAAGTTGGAGAGGTTTATTGAGATGGGGAATTAAGGATTCGAATAAGGTTCTTTTTCAGTTGAAAACAGGGTATGACTGGTGGAAGATAGATTGAGGGGGGAGACAATGTTAATCATATGGAGTGCGTGAGGTTGAGTAGTGTATCTGCACGTGTCTGATTGATGTATACCAGTAAAGGTGAAATAGTTTTTTATAGAACACCTAGTGGACCAATTATTATTGACACATTATGTTAAGGAACATGTTAATTAAGTGATTGTAGTTGAAATGAGATTTCTACGGTGTAACTAGAAAAGATAGTAATTGAAATGAAATATCATTTGCGAGGCAACATAACTAATTGTAGTTGGAGATTAAATGAGAGAATAAGTAAAGAGGGTATGTGTTGTGCACAACGGAAGCAAATAGCAAATAATCAACAGAGTAATAAGATCAATTGAAAGAGAAGAGAGAGTGTGGGGACAACAGGCTTTTGAAATTTTATTATGGCCTACCTTGTAGACGTTCTAGGGTTACAATTATATATAGGGATACAATACCAAACCCTAAACCAACTTAAACAAGGAAATAGAGAAACTGATTTGCTGCATTGACGTGGTCACTTCATTCCATCTGACGTGACCGCCTTGTCCCGACGCAGTTGCTTCCCTCCATTGCACGCGACCACTTCATTTTCTGGGAGGACCTGCCGAAACCACGTGGTCGCTCAAGTATTGGAATTCCTCCTGAATCCAACACGCTCGCTTTGCCAGATGCGGTTGCCTTGTCCATCATGACACGACCGCTTCGATGTGTAAAACCCAAAAGTTTGTAAAGCCCGGTGAATTGAGCCATTCCATTCTCAACAGTATGAAAACATACGTAGAAGACGTGTAAGCGAACCAACTGTCAGTAGTTTGATAATATCAATTTCAACAACAGTGCTAGAGGTAGGAGAGCATGACACCATTACTTAAGAAGGATATGAAAAAGCTTGTTTTTATTTAATCATCTTACTCCAGATGAAATGAGGGGCTGATAAATGAGTTGTTCTCGTAAATGGTTGTGAAGTAGACTAAAATAGCATCACGTGGAACACCAAGTAACTTGGTCCGTATCTTAGTTTCTATGAATATATATATTTCTTACTCTAATTCTCTAATTCTGCATTGGGTTGTCTCTGTTTCAACATGAATGCTTTCGGACTGCAACTTTTTTGCGGCATCAGATTTCAAGCTTTTTGTGTGGCTTTCCAGGTTCGATGGGATGATGTGGAAGTGACACGACATAACAGAGTTTCTCCTTGGGATATTGAGCCATCTGGTCCGGTTTCTGGAGCTAGCAGCTTTTCAGTACCCGGTACAAAGAGAACCAGGATTGGTTTTCCTATAGAGAATTCAGATTTCCCCGTTCCCAGAGGTCTTCTCTTTCCTGGAATTTTTTTTCTTTTCTATTTATTTAACTTTGTGCAACCATTTCCCAATAATGGCAGAAAAATGTTTAAACTTTTATGTACTTCTTACAGATGTGAGGGGAGCGTCAGACTTCGGGGAACCTTCAAGGTTCCAGAAGGTCTTGCAAGGTCAAGAAATTTTTGGTTTTAACAGTCCTATTGATGTTGTTCATGCCCGAAATCATCATCCTTCTGAAGTAAGGGGGTCATATCCTGGTCTTAACAGTTCCAGGATTTCTCCGATAGGAAGCAATGTCAGAAACCCGCTTGGATATTCTGATTTTTCCTACAAAGGAATAGGCTTTGGTGAATCTTTTCGATTCAATAAGGTCTTGCAAGGTCAAGAAACGTTTCCAAACCTACCATATGGAAGAGGTCTCGAAACTAATCAGATGGAATTTAGTGGTCCCAGAGCCATTGATGGAATTCATGCGCCAAGCTCTGGAACTGGATGGACTTCTCTGCTGCAAGGTTATCAAACATCCATGCACCCCTCGCCAATAGTTCAAGCCTCGTCACCTTCTTCTGTCCTAATGTTCCAGCAAACTAGCAATCATTACTCTCATGCAATAAATGGTGATAATAATCAGGAGAGGCTTGAAGGTAGCAACCAAACTTCATTCAGTTCATCAGGAAGATATTCGAGGATGTTTGATATGAGCAATCGGCATGACTTCTCTTCTGTTACTCCTTTGAAAGAGAACAGCCAAGTGGGATTACCCAATCAACCTACGGTTGACCAACCATCGTTTAGTGTGGGTCAAGACTTGGTTTCCACATGTAAAAGTAGCTGCAGACTCTTTGGCTTTCCATTAACAGAGGGAAGTAATGACACAGATGGAGAGGAGAATACTACTCGAATTTCAACTCCGTATGTATCCAGAGCCTCTTTTGTGCCCCATGGCGAGGAGCAGTTGAGCAAGGTAGTAGGAAGCAGTTGTACTAACGGAAGCGACCTGTATGGTGTTAGAGATATGCTTCTTGATATCACATTGTAAACAGGGAACACGGAAATTCAACCGACTACTCCAAACTCTTATGGTATTGATGATTTGGCGCATGAGTGGGAAATATGAAAGGATTTTGTTATAAAGGTGTAGAGACCGAGGTTGATGCTTATCGAGACTGATTTTCATTTATGGTCAGTGCTATCACAGTGCAAGATTGCCATGGTTTGGAGATTCTTAGCAAACTTGCGTTGTTTTCGCGGATTGACATCCAGTATATCACCACATGTAATTTCTTTCCCTTCTTTTTGCAGGGATACTATAGTAGTTTGTAAGCAAATCGTTGAATGAGAGTGGCAGTTGGTTGGTTCGGAAATATGGCCGATATGTTGGTCTATGTCTACCTGAGGAATGTTGTAATTATATTCGTAAAGCAGGAAAACTGCTGCTGGAGAAACAGAGTTTGAGACATCACTTGAAGTTTGTTGTAATAGTCTGATTTTGTAAAAGCTGGGTTTTAAGCTGGTGAAATAGAGTTTGAAAGGAAGCTTCTATTTGCCAAAAAATTTAAAGTCGGGGTAGGCTATTACAGTATTACTTATGGAGCCCTAATGCGAACACTAAAGTGAAGCCTATTATTTTCAAAAATATACTACATACTTATTTAAAGTCTTATCTTTTATGCTTTTTGTGATGCAAAATTATTTATTATTATTGTAGTTGATTTCATTTAATAATATTTTTCAATCGATAATAAAACTAGTCACCATTTAATCTTTGTTGAGATATTGTCAATCAAACACTTTTTCTGTCGAACCAATCTATTATACAATACAGAACAGCTAAGATTGATTATTTTACTTTATATCAAACGGCTGAGATTGATTATTTTACTTTATATCAAACGGTTGAGATTGCATATTTATACTTATATCAAACGATTGTAATTTATTCCGCTCGGTACATGTGTCCTCCTGAATCAGGACTGTCAAGAAGATTCCTAATCTAATCTAAACTGTTTTTATCTCATATATAAATCTCATCTAAACTGTTTTTATCTCATATAACTGATTTTAAATATGTCTCTATTTAATTTACGACTTATTAAATCGACTACATTATTATTTTACATTTACTCTTTTACTGAGATTTTATGGTTTTACAGTTAATATTTTACGTTTTTATAGTTTTACAGTTTTATGATTGCAAAAGTTTGTATTTGTATTTTTTTTCTTTTTAATTGTTATCGTAATTAACTTAATCAATTAAATTTTTTTTCGACCCGTAATTTCATATACAAATTAAATTTTTTTTTAAAAAACGTAAGTTTTGTAATTTGAATTTTTTTAACTGTTATCGTAATTAACTTAACCAATTTAATTTTTGTCCGACCCATTTTGTCCGGCCGCAATTTCGTATACAAACTTTTAATTAATCCCTCTGTTCCGGACAAAGAGGACCCGTTTGAAAGTCAATTTTTTTAAGAAAATAATTTTTTTAGTAGTTCATTTCCACAGTATATTTTTGTCGGCCCGTTTTGTCCGGCCACAATTTCGTATACAAAATTTTAATTAATCCCTCTGTTCCAGGCAAAGAGGCCCCGTTTGAAAGTCAATTTTTTTAAGAAAATAATATTTTTAGTAGTTCATTTCCACAATATCTGCTTCATTTATTGATAAATTTTCAAATTGGTACCGTGCCATCGGCACGGGCAAGAGTACTAGTCTACTATACAATAGAGCTCAGTAGGATAAAGAGCGGCCGAGATTGATTATTTTTACTTATATCAAACGGCTGTAATTTATTCCGTCTGGCACATGTATCCCCCTGAATCAGGACTGTCTGTCAAGAAGATTCCTAATATAATCTAAACTGTTTTTATCTCATATATAAATCTCATCTAAACTGTTTTTATTTCAACCTAATCTAACAATTTCTTATTCACGTTTTTTTCCCCTAAATCTTATCTAAACTGTTTTTATCTTAATCTAACCGTTTCCTATTCACGTTTTTCTTCATACGTTTTTATTTCAATCGGCTTTCTTCCATCATTTTCAGGCTTAGTTTTTTTTTGTTCTCTTTTTAAACTTTGTACTCCTTCTTTCTTAATTTTTCTTTCATGTAAAATGGACTATTAAATCTAGTAGTTACAAGAATTATTAACATTATTTTAAAATGATAATTGCATTTGGAAAAAAAAAATCAAGCCTTGTCATACAATTATGTCAATTGGTGTTTCATTTTTCATCTATATATAAATTTTCTTAAAAATCTTAGTTCTGTAAATAAATTTAATCCTGCAATAACATAGGTGTCATTATAATTTAACTAGTTTTACACATGTGTGTTACACGCACATGTATATATCAGCTGATGAACAAAGTACTCTGTGTCAGCTTGGTGACACATGTTTAAGTAGTAAACATTTTAAGTAGATCACTGATATAAGAAATAAACTGAAAGACAATATATAAAACAATTAAGGTAAATGATTCAAAATGTAACTGAATGACACTTATGTAGATGTAAGCTGCTTAAGTATTAGAAATAGTTCTATCAGCTGAAAGATAAGTAGTATTTAGGAGTGGTTCACAATGTAAGCTACTACGTCTATTACCAAGTTGGTCAAACTTGAATTTTAGAAGTGCACAAAATATTATTGACATTCTAAGTGATCATTAATGAATCTGTGTACAACAAAAACCAGTGTTTGAGGATTATGATTAGGAAACAATCAAACTCGTGCAACAATCAAAGATTCCTTACTGATTCGAAAGAATAAAGGAACAAACTAAATAGTGATTGTTTAAACAAGAACTAGAAAGAGATTATAAATGAAAGACTATCTAGTAAGTGTTTGAGGACTGAAACACATCAAAGAAAGAATTACTTGAAAGAATATGTTGAGTGTCTGGTCCAGGGTTGAAGCAAATTAGAGAGAGAATATTGTGTGAGTAATAAGTGATATCTTCAACCGCTTTACCATTTTTTTTCAATCCTTGCATCAATACTATTTATAGAGATCTTGAATAAAGTTGTTTGAAAGAGCAAGGTTGAATCCTAAAGAATGATGATGAAATCTTTTTAATTAATACTCAAAGATCTTGTATATGATTAAAGACAGAAGATATCTCCTAGTATGAAATAATAAAGAGGGAGATTAGGTTGTAGACATGATATACTATAAAATCATTTATATCTCCTAGCATGAGATAAGAAAGAGAATGATTAGCTCGTAGATATGATATATTGTAGAACATTTAAAACAAACAAAAATAAAAAATAAAAAATCTTCTATTGAATAGTTTCAATGTTTGAAATATGATGACCAATTATAATTAAATATGTGAGTATGAAGACTAAACGTTTTAATCCATACTGTTTGGAATACTTTTAACAAAAGTTAACAACTTAAAGTCTTAAGAATTTAGAGCAATATTCCAATAGTGAGTCAGTATTCAGCAGATAGAGAATTTTAAACACAAAGTAGTCACTGACACTGAGGTATCAGCAGCTGCTAATTGCTGATGACTATTTTTTAAGCAGATATGATGATTTATGTTAAGAAGGCTGCTTAACAGAGTCTAATTGGCATCTGCCGTGGAAACAACAATGGACATCTATTTGATGAAGGTTTCAGCAGATAATTTAGACTTGCTAAGATTCTAAGTAAAACAATGAATTTAGACTTGCTGTTTTAATTAAATGGTTTTAAGTAAATCTTAAACATGCAAGTTTCTACAATCTCCTCCTATTTACTTAAAGCCATTTATCATAGGTAGAGAACAATCAAAATAAATAAACAAGTAAAATGCTAAGTTCAATTTTGAACTTAGATAGTGATCTCTGGAAAAGATGTTATGAAACAATTATATGCATGCCAAAAATTTAGAATATTAAGTTATAGCAGCAAATGTAAGCAGTTTTTAAAAGTGTCTAGTTCTCATAAACTAGAGGATCTAGGTGTAGTGTTGTCTGTTTGGGCTGTAACATCAGCAACAGTGGCTTCAGTGTTGGCAGCAACAACATCTTCAAGGGCAGCTTTTCTTGTATCTCTTGTTGCTTCATCAAATTGCTTGAGACCAAGTCTTCTTCTTAAGATCTCAACTTCCTTCTTGTATGCTTCTGCTCTTGCTTTCTGTTTCCCCTCTTCCTTGATGGCTTTAAGAGTGGTGGCTTCAGCTTTCTCAGCCCTTTCTACACATTCCATCTGAAAGGCTAGGATGGCATCCCAATCATCTAAGTTACTTTCCCTAGGAGCACCTTCAACCATTGCAGATTGAATTTTAGTGGATATAGTGCTGTGAAGGTTGGGAAGGATGGAGTCTATTAGTGATTGCATTGCATGTAATTGCTGGGAGATGCCCTTGACATTGGTAGGCATGTGAAGGTGATGAATATGAAGAATGTCAAGCTTTTCATTCAAATTTGTTTAGTTTGGAAATTCAGGAAAGTCAGAGGCTGGAGCGGCTGATGTAGAAGGTTGAGCAGGGGTAGATGGTTCAGTAGTTGGCTCAGCAGATGGAGGTGTAGGTTCAGGTTCCACTTCTGCTTCTGGTTCAAGTTTTGGAGAATCTGCAAATATAGTCTTCTTCCCTGTTGGCTACTGAAGGGCTTGCTTGATAATAGCCTATTGCCTTTGGTGAACCCGAAAGGCCAATTGAGAGGGTGATAACATGGGCTGATCGTCATTTGATGGAGAGGGTACTTGGTCAGAGCTGGAGGAAGAGGATCATGAATAATCTACCAATCCCTTGGTTTGTACAATAACAACAACATTGTTGACTTCTTCTTCCATATCAACTATATTCTCAACAACTTCTTAAAAAATTTGAGTGGATGTAGCTGCACAGGATTGGTTATGAACCGGACTTGATTTAGCTTCAGTAAACAGGCCTTGAGTTGATGGAGTACTATCATCTTGAGGTCTGTCAGCAGTTGGAGTGTCTTTAGCTGTTGTGTTATCTGGATGATCCTTAAAAGATGAAGTATCTGGAATTTCTTTATTTAATGGAGAAGGAGGATCGGTTGGTTCTTTAGTAACTGGAGTAGCAGACTGAATTAGAAAAGCAACAGTTGCGGAATTTGCAGCTTGAGGGGCAATTAGAGGAGTGATAGGTTCAACAGCAAGTGGAGGTTGTTGAGAAGTAGATGCTCCTCCTATTTGTGATGTCCTTTGTTGTTGAAGAACCAAATAATTGTCCTAAGCATTACGAATACTGTTGGTGATATATTGAATAGCCTTGTCCTGTATCAGCTGAAGTTTGATTGGATCAATAGCAGGCAGCTCTGCTTCTTGATTGACTTGAGTATCAGTTTTAGCAGCAGGTCTTCCTATGATGTATGGGTCATTAGTAGGAATTTTAGGTAGACCATACACTTTGTTGTGAATATTCCATACAGTCATGACCAATTCATCTTGAATGAGTCTGTTATTTCCCAAATAGAAGGCATTCCAAAGTCTGGGAAAAAGGTCAAAGTTCTTGGAAAAATTGTAAGCAAGCTCTTTCGTTCTCATGTTTATAGGGACTAGAGGATAGGGAACATATCACTTCCTAGTGTAGTTCTCATCTATGTATTTGACTGGGTTGACCAGAAGTTTGCTCCACCTGCTGCACCTATTGTAAGAAGATCTTCAAGACAAAAGCATAAGGTTAACCCAAAGCTGAATACATGTTCATTCATTCCCTTTCTCATATCTACTGAACCTTTAAACCCTCTACCTTCACCACCTGCTGAACCAACCACTTCTAGTTCACCACCTGCTCCATACTTTCCCCCAATTTCAAATCCAACCTTCCATCCTTCATATTACATCTTCTGTGAAAACGCCATTCCCATTCTAAAAAACTGGGTATTCCCCATTGACCACTTACCTTTCTTTGTCCAAGCCATGACCAATTCATCTTGAATGAATCTGTTATTTCCCAAATAGAAGGCATTCCAAAGTCTGGGAAGAAGGTCAAAGTACTTGACAAAATTGTAAACAAGCTCTTTCACTCTCATGTTTGTAGGGACTAGAGGATAGGGAACATATCTCTTCCTAGTATAGTTCTCATCTATGTATTTGACTGGGTTGAGCAGAGGTTTGTCTTCTTTCTTCTCCTCATGAAAAGTGAGAATGAATGAATCTGTTATTTCCCAAATAGAAGGCATTCCAAAGTCTGGGAAGAAGGTCAAAGTACTTGGCGAAATTGTAAGCAAGCTCTTTCGCTCTCATGTTTGTAGGGACTAGAGGATAGGGAACATATCTCTTCCTAGTGTTGTTCTCATCTATGTATTTGACTGGGTTGACCAGAGGTTTGTCTTTTTTCTTCTCCTCATGAAAAGAGAGAAGGGCTTGGACAAAGAAAGGTAAGTGGTCAATGGGGAATACCCAGTTTTGTAGAATGGGAATGGTGTTTTCACAGAAGATGTAATATGAAGGATGGAAGGTTGGATTTGAAATTGGGAGAAAGTATGGATCAGGTGGTGAACTAGAAGTGGTTGGTTCAGTAGGTGGTGAAGGTTGAGGGTTTAAAGGTTCAGTAGATATGAGAAAGGGAATGAATGAACATGTATTCAGCTCTGGGTTAACCTTCTGCTTTTGCCTTGAATATCTTCTTACAATAGGTGCAGCAGGTGGAGCAACAGCTGCTGTTTCATTTGTAACTTCATTATCATCAACAACTACTACTTCTTCAATTTCTTCCAGTAGATTCCTCCTTCTTATCCTGCTTGTTCCACCAGTCCTAGTAGTATCAGCTGAAGGAGATGGTTGGCCAAATTTGCTAGAATTAATGGCCCTTGTAATATCTCCAGCAGAAAACTTCATGATTCTTACTGGATGAATCACATCAGTGGCTGTAGTGACGTTGTTGATGGCTGGATACTGTCTTAAGAACTGAGTGATTATAAGATGATGTGTCAGCCTCGCTTTGTCAGTTTCCAGGTTATCTCTGTATCTAGCAATATTTACGGCTACACACTCAACCAGAACTGCAGCCTAGTTCATTCCATGGTTCTGCACAATGGCATCAATCATTAGCAGTTGGGCTTTAGTTATTTTGTTGTGGCTACCAGACTTGATCAGTAGGCCCTTATATATCACAACAGCCAGAACATAGTGTAGAGGTTTGGTGATGATAGGGATGACATAGTATTTGAAACCAATATTGATGTTTTAGTTGAGACTACTAGTATGAGAGATGATGAAGAAGTAAATGATGGTAGTAGGAATAAGGGAAAGGAAAAAAAAAGGAGATGCTAATGAAATTAGAAATGGTGTTGAAGAAATAAATAATGTGGAGCAAGACTATGCATTTTTAGATGATTTGTGGAGCATACGAAGCTTTAATGATGAGATAAGACCTAGGAAGAAAGGTTTAGACTTCCATGCTGAGACTGAATTGAGAAATTCAACCTATAAGCTACAAAAGAGATTTTCAAATGCAAAAGAGATCAAACATGCTTTGAAAGATTATTCTATTAAAAATATGATAGATATTTATTTGGTGAAAAATGACAAAGAAAGCATTAGAGCCCAGTGTAGAGGCAGCAAAACTTATCCTTGGGTAATACTTTTTTTGTCCAATGCAACTTGAGACTACTTTGGAAGAAAAAAACATTTGTAGATGTGCACACATGTAGCCTCACTTATATAAACAAGGCATTAAGATCTGAATGGATTTCTAAGAGGTACATTGAAAGGTTTAGGTCAACTTCTAATTAGACTTTGGAGGGTATAATGGTCATAGTTAGAAAAGACTATCATGTAGATATCACTAGGGTTCAGGATTACAAGGCAAAGAGAATGGCAAATAAGCTCAACCATGAGAATGGAGCCGTTCAATATAGTCTATTGTGGGATTTCTGTCAAGAGATTAGGAGAACAAATCCCAACTCTAATATGAAAATTTAAGTTAGGGATTAGGTTGATGTGAATGCTTTGAGAGAAAGTTCAAGAGAATATACTGTTGTTTAGTACCTTTGAAGGCATGATTTGTAGTTGGATGTAGGAAAGTGTTGTCATTAGATGGTTGTTTTCTTAAAGGACAACACAAAGGACAAATTCTTACATCAATTGGTATGGATGCCAACAATGGCATGTACCCCCTTGCATATGTTGTGGTGGAGGCTGAGAACAGAGACAATTGGCAGTGGTTCCTTGAGATATTGATAGATGATATGGGGATTAATAGTGGAGAGAAATAGGTGTTCTTATCTGACCAACAACCGATATACTTTGTTCTTTCTTGTAGACTATATTCTTTTAACTATTTGTCCAAGATGTTAATAACTCTGCCTTCTACTGACAATGATAGTAGACATACATTTTCTGTATGGCAAATGCTCAAAAATTCCATGAAAGCCCTATTTATTGAACTAGAAATAGGACAAGATTGTGGGAAAACATTGGCGCCATTTTTGCCGCGTAGTTGGTATTTCGTCCCTGTACTTTTTTGGATTAAATGACAATTTTGCCCTTAGCCAATGTCACAAGAGACACACATGTATTGACCTAACGGAGAAAAAAAACCAAAAGTGGGCGGAAGGACTATTTCCGTCAAATTTTTTTGTACAAGGACCAATAAGGTTAGATTTTTTTACAAGGACGAAGTTGAAAAAGTGGTAAAGTACAGGGACTATTTGGGTAATTTGCCCTAACTTTTTTCATTCACTTGATATCCGTTCTCCCTAAAAGTTTTTCGCAGCAGTTGAAAGCAAATGATAATAGTAAAGATCACAGTAATCAAATTGGAAGAGAATAATTTATTTGGGGTCAAAGCACGATGGTCCCTATTATTCCACCCGTTTTATGGTTACAGCTTATATATGAAAAACCTTATTACAAATCCTTATAATAGAAGACACTACTGTTGTAAAATTAACCCATCGCGGTGCGCCATCACCATTTCCAAAAGTTTCTATCTAATGCCGCGCTAAGTCGCACGCTTTGCATTGCTTGTTTCGTTCATGGGGGGATTTGGCTCTTTGTATTACCTATACTAATACAAACATAAATTGAAAATCCAGTATCCAATCCAACATTAGGACTTTGATTTTTGTTTAACCTTCTCTTTCTTTAGTCCTATCAGCTAATCACGGTCTCTATTCTATTTTTCTTTAATCATTACAAAACGAAATTACAAAGCCCAAAAACCAACCCAAAATCTCCCTACCAAACACACTCATATAAAATATGGGTGCGTAGTATTAATATGATGTTACCATGCAAGAGAAATGTTGTGGTTTTATACCACTTTGTGCTCAGAACAGCTCTTACAGAAACAAAGTTACTGATAATATTACAGACCCTTAATAAACCTAGTTAATACAGATTAACTATCCCAACACACACGCACGGAAACCACGGTTACAGAAAGGGGTGGGGGGGTAACAGATTATCGATCTGGGAAAAGGATAAACACAATATCTTTGCAGATTAAACAACTGAAACAAGAGCCCCCGCACAAGCCACTGTTAGTACAAAATATATGTATTTGAAATATGAAACCCAAGAACTGTAGACAAAGGATTAGTAGTGCAGAAAGGATTAAAAAATGAAGAGGCAACAAACGAGAGCTTGGAGACGCCGTGTACCCAGACACGACTCACCGTAATCGGCCACGAAGACCTCGACTAAGCTTTCTTCAGCTCAGAAACCCTTTCACCGGCCATATCCACGAAAGAGTCCACAGAACTAGCAACTCGATCTCAAGGTCAGAGCCACAAAGAGACAGGCTCGACCACTTATCTCCGGCAACGTGATGTGCGCAAAAACGCAACTCGGGCAAGATTACCCGGCCGTATCAAGTAATAAAATGTACCTAAGTACGAGTTATAGATCCCACAGGGAATGCGCGTAATTCTTACTCCGACTAAGTACCATAATTAGACTAACTAATTATATTTGAGCGAAAAGAAAATAAATTAAAATCTATAAATATAAACAACCTAGAAAGAAATTAAATCTAAACTAAAGCGGAGGAGGTTTGACAACAACAAATCAAGATAGAAATATATGAGTGCATTATTTCTACTCTAGCCGGTATTTAATTTAATCATCTTTCTGCTTTTCTTTAACTCAAGTCTTGGTAGTCGGGCGCACTATAATATTCGCTACGGGCTCTCGCAACGTATAACAAATCTAGCTATAACTCCTAGCTACGGGCTCTCGCTTCTTATAATATAGGAGAAAATAGCCGCACGTTAAAGCAAACACCCAATGACTATCTACGCACGATCTCCTCTCGGTCTCATGTAACACAAACAATTATTGTGATTTTCAGAATTAATAGGACGGGCTCTCGTATCTTATCCTATAATTCTAATGATCATCTAATTGTTCGCTACGCCATTAAAAGCATGAAGAACACACAATAATAACAAAGTGCATGGATAATACTTTACAAAAAGAAATTCTCTAAAATTTTCTACAAGTCATGTTGTTAGCCGAGACAAATAAAATTGGTTAACTTCGGGCTCTCGTATCTTATAGTCAACCCTAACCTTCCCGACCTCGTGAATGGCTAAGGTGGTTCGATCGCGTGTCAAATCTAGTCTCATAATGGCTATCGGTGTGTGCCAAAAAACACCAACTATTAAATTGACTGATCCGGAATATAAAGGTAGCTCTCGCGGATCCTAAATATTTCTAAAATCATTTAATTATTGGTTAAATAATTAAAGGCATTAAGTTCACAAAATAATAACCAACATGATTGTGTACTAAATAATGAGATAAATTAAATCAAAACACTACATTGGACATAGAAAAATAATTGCATTCCATAAATATTTTAAGTACAAACCAATTCTTCATTTACAAAATTAATCAACCCAAGAAATTATACAACTATCAAAAAATAGAGATAGGAAGAATTAAATCGAGCAAAGTGCGTTTCCGAGGTTGAAATCAATTGTAGATGCTTCGTTGGCCCTTGATTTGAAGCTCCAAACCTTCATTGTTGAATAATTTTTTGGAGGACTGGCAGAATTTTGGCAAAATGAGGCTGGTACCCCATTTTGGGAGCATGTCCCGCAATGGGGACTTCGAATTGAAAAATGAGGGTTGCTGGAATATATGGAGAAGGCTACAAGCAAGGGCTGCTAGGGGCATTTTAGGCAGGACAGGAGAGTTTGAGGGGTAGAATTGGGAAGAAAAGAGAGGCTGGGTCGCGGTGGAGCAGGGAAGGAACCAGGAGAGAGCTCGCGGGTTGGCCCAGGGGGGAAACGGGCTGGAGTGTGAGAGGGGAAAGGGCCAGGACGCGGGTGATTGGGGCAGCATTTGCTGGATCTGGGCCGGATGGACCTGGGTCCATATTGGAGGGGCCGCGGGTCATCACTAGCTATGGATAAGGGAGGCAGCAGCACGTGGCTCCATCCAGAAAGCGACAACGCGCAAGGGATCTTTCTGCATTGCGCCGCCCTCCTCTGAACTTCTGTTTATTACTCCGGTACCCCTGAAGGTCTGTTTGTTAGCGTCGCCTTCCTTCATTGCCCAGACTATGCAGATTGGTCCTCAGTTAACTCTGTTACTCTCCATTAGCCTCCAATTGCCTTGGAACTCTTGACGGACTTAACGGACGTTGAGCAAATAATTTCCAAATTAACTTTTAAGCTCGGAATTGTCTCGAACTTCGTGCTAAACACCATATAAAAGCTCGATTATGCATGGAAACCTACATTAAACACAAAAACACAAATAATAATATTTCCAATGCATAATTAACTCAAAAATATCACAAAATAAAAGAAAATTCCCGGGAAAATTAGTGGAAATCTTGCGCTTATCACAACGGAAACGGAGAAGGCAACTGGAGAAGACAGCTCACTCAAAACCTCCCACCGTGACCCACCCAAACACTCTCTATGATCTTTCAACTCACTCACAAAGAACGACAAGATCTAGGTCTTTCTCTCACTCATAATCTCACCAAGGGATTAAGTGACGAAGAGGATATCCAACCTAGATCTAATGGAGATTTTTTGGAGAGAGAAGAGGGAAACGACTGCAGTAATAATATCTTACACACTGGAGCAATGGCGGAAGAGAGAGTATATATATAACGACAAGTAGGGCACATGGGCAGTAAGTGAATGACGCCTCAAAGAGGACGCCTTCCAGTTTTGCGCAAAGGGTCTAAAAGGCCACCCAAGAGATTGGCCTAGTTGGGCATTGGACTCATAGATTAATTAGAAGGTTGCCCCAACAAATATGGGCCTCCAATTCTAAATTTCTCCACTTTGGAGTAAGTGCTGGTTCACATGAATGGACTCACAAGGACATTTAACAGAAAGGTTCATCATCGCCAATCCCTACGCTTGATCCAACACAAAGCAAAGAGAAAAAAAAAAAATAATCCAGCAACCACAAAAGAAGCAGAAATTCATAAAACTTAGCTAATTCATAAAACATAAATAGAAATAGCCAAGTTATCGTAGTTGCTTACAAAGAACAACCATGAGTTTTCGGGAAATCACAGAAAACGGGTTAGCCTCAATTACCGAGATCACTGGTGTCAAACATCAAAAATTTTAAACAGTTCAGAAAATTTGAAACAGGAAGGCACTTAGTGTTCATATCAGTAGGGTTCAAGCTAGTATCAATTTCATCCAAGTAAATAATGCACTTAGCAACAACATCACGAATGAAATGAAAGGGAACATTAATGTGCTTCGTTCTATTGTGAAAAAGTAGATTTTTATAAAGTTGAATACCGCTTTGACTATCCAAAAACACTACTACTTTGTCTGTCAATAAACCGATTTCAGAAATTAAACCTTTTAACCAAAGTACTTCTTTAATAGATTCGGTTATAGCTATGTATTTAGTCTCGATTGTGGACAGGGCCACAACGAATTGCAATTGAGACTTCCAACTAATGCAAGACCCACAAAGTGTAAACACATAAGACGTGGTAGATTTCCTATGATCTCTACCATTGGCATAATTCGAGTCAACATACCCTACCAATCTACCACTGTTTTCAGATTTGAAAAAAAATTATACCATAGTTCAAAGAACATTTCAAGTACCGCAACAACCACTTAACGACATGCCAATGGGGCAAACCCAGGTTCGACACATATCGGCTAAGACAACTAATGGCATAAGCTATGTCGGGGTGAGTACTAACCATCAAGTACATAATGGAACCTATGACATTGGAATACGAGATTCTACTCATTTGATTCATTTCAAATTGATTTTTTGAACATTGCTCTTTACTAAACACAAAATGGGTAGCAAGGGGGACATCAACGGAATCAGTATCTAGCATTGAAAATTTACTCAAAATCTTTTCAACATATGAAATTTGGTTCAAGTCAACAAATGAAGATTTGCAGTCTCTAATTATGTTCATGCCAAGTATCTTACTAGCATCACCTAAATATTTAATGTCAAATTTAGCACTTAAACAACTCTTAACATATTCAATTGATTTAAGACATGGGCTAATAAGAAGCATATCATCCACATATATGAGCAAGAAAATAGACACATTCGTATCATTTTTGAAATAAAGACAATGATCATAAGCATTCTGCTTAAATTTCAAATCTAGTATACATTGATCAAATTTTATATTCCACATGCGAGGAGATTGTTTCATGCCATATAAATATTTCTTTAACAAACACACATAATCAGGACATTGTTTATCCATATATCCCTCGGGCTGCCTCATATAGATTTTCTCATCTAAGTCACCGTGCAAAAAAGCAGTTTTAACGTCCATTTATTTCAATTCCCAATCAAATTGAGCTACCAAAGCAAGTATAATCATAATAGTAGTGAAATTAACTACCGGAGCAAAAATGTTAGTGTAGTCTATACCTTCCTTTTGAGTAAAACCCTTAGCCACTAATCTCGCTTTAAATCTAATCGAATCAGATTCACCCTTGATTTTATAAGGCCACTTGCAAGCAACAATAGTACAGTTTTTCGGCTTAGACACTAAAATCCAAGTTCGATTAACATGCAAAGAATTCATTTCATTATTCATAGCATTAATCCACTCATTGTAATTTGCAGATTTTAAAGCTTGATTATAAGTTTTTGGCTCGGTATTATCAATAGACTCAAACACACTAAAAACAAATGAAATCATATGAAAATCATCAAAACGAGAAGGTTACCTAGCAAGACGTCTAGGTCTATCACGAACAAGTTGATAGTCATGCAAATCATCCAAATCATGAATTTCATTTTGTTCATTTTCAATATCTTCATTTTGCTCATCAAGTTCATTTTCAAGAATATTATCATGCTCATTTTCAGGTAACTCATGCAAATTATCAGAATTCACATTTTCAGAATTATCACCAATTTCAGAATTCAAAATTTCAGGTTGGTCACTTGAACCAGCATCACTTGATCCTAGGGGATGCTCCACCATAATGGGAGATGGATGAGGAATAGGTTCAACAGGAACAATCAAGCAAGGAAATTCATTTTCATTAAACACGACATCTCTACTAATTATAACTTTAAATCCCGGTTCCTCACGTAACCATAACCTATATCCTTTAATACTCTTCTGGTATTCCAAAAACACGCATCTCGCTGATCTAGGTTCAAATTTATCAAGTTTGCTATGGGCATAGGCAGCACAACCAAAAATTCGCAAGTTTGAAAAATCATTTTCTCTACCAAAAAACACTACTTCAGGACATCAACCATGCAAGGGAACATAAGGGGACCTATTTATGAGGTAGCGACAGTCAAAACTGCCTCTCCCCAAAACTTTTTGGAGAGACCCGAGGAGGCTAACATGCTCTTAACACGTTCTAGAAGGGTTCTATTCATTCTTTCTGCGACACCATTTTGTTGAGGATTATATAAGGCATAGTTTTGTGCTTCTCAATCCTATTTTCAGCATAAAAAAGTATCCATGCTATGGGTGTAAAATTCTAACCCATTATCAGTTTTAAGTATGTTGATTTTAAAACTTGTTTGGTTTTCAATCAAAGTTTTCCAAAATTTTCAAACACAGCAGATTTGTTTCGTATAAAAAAGAACCACACTTTTCTAGAAAAATCATCAATGATCGACAAAAAATAACGATTTCCACCATTAGTGGGTACACTAGCATGACCCCATACATCAGCATGTATATACTCTAAAGCACGTTTTGAAGAAAAATTTTTGGGGTTAGGGGGAGGTGGAAAGCTCACTCGTTTTTGTTTGCTCATTACACAAGTTTCGCAAAAGGGCAATGCATAAATTTTATCCTTCCCAAAAACTCCATTTTTGTTTAAAATTTCAAGGTCTTTACTACTCATGTGACCTAGTCTTTTATGACATAAGTTGGTTTTATCTTCTTTAACAAGATTTGCACAATTATCAAAAGACATAGGCATGACAGAACAAACATACAAGTTTCGTCGTTTTTCAACCTTAGCAACAACTAAAGAACCCTTTAGTATTTTCATCACACTTTTACCCCCATTTACCCCACCCACATCTTCCAAAGCATCACAAGAAATCAAATTATTTCACAAATCAGGCACATGTCGAACATTTTTCAAAGTTAAACAATTTCCAGAATCAAATTTTAGACAAACATCACCAATTCCAACAATTTGACATTTTTTCTCATTGGCCATAGAAACAAAACCAATTTCCAATTCTTTGTAAGAGCTAAAAATGTTTTTGAAATGTGACATGTGATTGGTGCAGTCAGAATGAACTAACCATTCATTTTTACAAGAAAACATGGAATGCACAAAATTCACAACATCATCACATAATTCAGTTACCATAAAAGCATTAGCGCTGTTTTCACCATTAGAAGACATATTACAGTCATTTTGCTGGTTTTGATTTTGATTCATGTTTTTCTTCTTAGGATTTGGGCAGTTTTTCCTAAAGTATCCTACTTCTCCACAATTGTAACATTTTTGGCCTTCAATTCTCGAATTATACCTATTCTTGCTCCTATTTCTACCATTTCCAGAATTTTGATTTTTGCATTGGTTATGATTTTCATTGTTTTTCCGTCCATTGTTTCATTCGAAAGTCATACCTCTCACCATATTCACCTCATCGGAATTTGATTTATCTTTTTCTAGCAGCCTTTAAATATAATTCTTTGTCTTTTAAACCGTTAATCACCGTATCAAGTGTGATCTTATCCCTATCATACTTAATATATAGTAGATTTCACATCGGCATAAGATTCAGGTATAACATCTAAAAGCACAATCGAGGTATAATCATCAATGTGTTCATCACCAGTTTATTTTATATCTTCAACTAATTTGGTAAAAATATCAATATTATCTTTCATATCTTTGTTAAGATCCAGTTTGAAGTTGAATTTTTTTTCAAGAAGATAAATTTTACTTGACAAAGTTTTTTCAAAGTAAATCTCTTCTATTTTATCCCAAAGACTTTTTGCATGACTATGTTTACCACATTTCCGCATAACCGAAGCAGACAAGTTCAAGATAATTGATGAGTAGGCACTTTCATCAATTTCATGCATGACTCTTCAGAGGTGTCTTTAGCAAATTTATGAATTATAGCTTTGAAAACTTTTTCTTTAATTAAAATACTTTTCATTTTTTCTTACCAAATAGAAAAGTCACTTTTACCATTAAAGGGTTCCAAACTATAAGACGATGAAGCCATTTTTGAAAAAATAACCACAGAAACCACAAAACAATCAAACAACACAAAACAACCAAAAAATATCCAAAAGTTTAGAAAACATATTTTTTAAATCCCAAAAAAAAAAAAAAAGGCAGCATGCAGATCTTAAATAAGTCTAAACATATTTCAGGGGAAAAATAACCAACTAAGTAGGATAAGCAACAACTTAACAGATCTAAAACATAGATAACAGATCTGAAGAAGACAGAGCAACAACCCAAACAAATTACGAAGCTATTTCAGCATATCTAGTACGAATATCGTAAAAATTAAAGCAAGAGGGACGAGGCTCACCAAGAAACTATGGAAGATAGTTTCTAAATTTTTGGATTGAAGGGGGCTCTACCGATTTACGGTACGTGGATGCAGGAGGCTCTGATACCTCTGTTGTGGTTTTATACCACTTTGTGCCCGGAACAACTCGTATAGAAACGGAGTTACTGATAATATTATAGACCCTTAATAAACCTAGTTAATACAGATTAACTAGCCCAACACACACACACACGGAAACCACTGTTACAAAAGGGGGTGGGGGGTAACAAATTATCGATCTGGGAAAAGGATAAACACAATATCTTTGCAGATTAAACAAGTGAAACAAGAGCCGCTGCACAAGCCACTGTAAGTACAAAATATATGTATTTGAAATATGAAACCCAAGAACTGCACACAAAGGATTAGTAGTGCAGAAAGGATAGCAAAACTGAAGAGGCAACAAACGAGAGCTTGGAGACGCCCTGTACCCAGACACGACTCACCGTAATCGGTCACGAAGACCTCGGCTAAGCTCTCTTCGACTAAAAAATCCTTTCACCGGCCATATCCACCAAAGAGTCCACAGAACCAACAACTTTATCATAAGGTCAGAGCCACAAAGAGACAGACTCGACTACCTATCTCCGGCAACGGAAACAAATAAGGCAACCGGAGAAGACACAGATCACTCAAAACCTCCCACCATCACCCACCCAAGCACTCACTCTGATCTTTCGGCTCACTCACAAAGAACGGCAAGATCTAGGTCTCTCTCTCACTCATAATCTCACCAAGGGATTAAGTGACGAAGAGGATATCCAACCTAGATCTAATGGAGATTTTCTGGAGAGAGAAGTGGGAAACGACTGTAGTAATAATATCTCACACACTGGAGCAATGACGGAAGAGAGAGTATTTATATAACGGCAAGTACGGCACATGGGTCGTGAGTGAGTGACGCCACAAAGAGGATGCCTTCCGGTTTTGCGCAAAGGGTCAAAAGGGCTGCCCAAGAGATGGGCCGAGCTGGGCATTAGGCTCATAGAAAAGGGTCTAAAGGGCTGCCCAAGAGATGGGCCGAGCTGGGCATTTGGCTCACAGATTAATTAGAAGGCTGCCCCAACAAATATGAGCCTCCAATTATAACAAAAAATAACGGCAAGGATCATTCAGATGGTACTGAACTTGCATGGCTCTCTTCAAACCAAGTATGTCCCATGATTCGGAAAAATTAGACCTGCTAACAAGCTCATGATAATACAAAGAAACTAAAAATGCAAAATTGTGAAAGAAACAAACTAATGTCGGATTACTCCTATTATATATAAGTTTGTTTAGGGGAGGAGTAAATATTGAGTGTGAAGGATATATCTAATTATATATCATACAAGTTCGTTATCAAGACAATAATCGTAAATTACCTTGTGCGAACTTGAAATTGTGCGAAGCGAAAGAATTTCGCTTGAGCTACGATCTTCGTATACCAAGATCTACAAACCTGCAAGTCTCTCTCGTCGGATTGATATCACGGAGCACGGATATCAATACTGGTTCACACCGCAAATCCAAGCCTCTTGATGGTTAGGCTAGAGGGAGTATTTTGGTGAGATAGAATTTAAGGAGAGAGAGGGGCGGCACCTTTTGGTAGAGGACGTGTTCCTCAAGATAGTGTATTAGGGTTTTATCCCTTTTGTTGCCCTATTTATATTATTACCAAGAAACCTATTTCTTGTAGGTTAAGTCACTCCTAAACCCATTTGGATTAGGAAACTCATTAACCAATTAATAATAATATAAATATATTTTCCATGTGGGCGAGACTAAATAATCGGGCCACAAGCCCAATTACTAACATCTCCCACTCGTACACATGAACTCACCTCTCTAACCACATCGTATCATCAAAACCCGTTAAACACTGCCTCTTCATACTGGAAGTGAAGCGTGCGACATGACGAGAAAGATAAAGGATAGAGCGCTATACCAAATCACCATCTGACCAGCATAGAACGTCCTCGTTAAAAACAAAACTCGTCTATACCCCAGACCGTATATATGCATCAGTTTAAGCATCCTCAATCCCTCAAGAGCAGTGCTTAAATCTCAATATGTTTGTGTATCAAGATCAACCTTTTGAACCGTATGTTCAATATGATCGCCATGGCATTGAAACACAAAAATAGAGATGCATATCATACTATCTTCCTTAGACACTCATATCAATCACTCTTGGTTAACTGCTTTCCCAGCAATGCTCCGTAGGACTGTATGTGCATAGCCCGTTGGTCGGCATGCCAAAGTAGCATCATCAACGTCCAAGTTCATGATATAGTTCTAAGTCACATAGGGTATAATTGTGACCTGGATTTGATCACTAGAACTCACACAGTGATGAAGCAGAGATCATTTAATCACTTTCTTAAGTCGCATTATAGTCACATACAGTATGAAGTGTATGCTATGACGGAACTCCCACACGAAGTAGGCATGTCATGCTCAAACGTCATACGAACCTTAGTCTAGCCGCCCTTTTGGCGTCTAACTTGAGTACTTAAAAGCAGTCACTCTTTTAGTGTCTCTCTTTTAAGATCTCACATTCTGACTTTTATTTGGGATATAAAGTCAACCTTATAAAAGGTCTCATCTTGGTCGTATGCCAAGGCGATAAATGTAATGTCATTTGCGTACCCCCCTTTGTAGGTACCAAAGACTTTTACTATCTCAACTTGCTCGCCCACCTACCGACAAGGTGAATTACCCGTGTGAGAGGGCCAATTCAATATCCACGACATCTTTTTAATCAAAATATATATGCTATGCAATTTCATATTGAAACATCCAATTAACATATAAAAGGAATAAAATGAAATTGCAATTTATTCAAACGATAATGAAAAATAATAATCAAATGTCAACATAAGTGTTCTCAGAATAAAAGTCAAATCCTACGAAGCCCTAGACCCAACATGTGATCCTGAAAGATCTCTCTAGCTAGAGGCTTAGTCATAGGGTCAGCTAACATGCTTCTAGTAGGAATGTATTCTAGAACAACTTTCTTTTCTGCAACCATGTCTCTAGTGAAATGATACTTGATGTTAATGTGTTTCGTCTTCCCATGATACTTGGGATCCTTAGTGTAACCTAAAGCAGCCATGCTATCACAAGCAATGACTACAGGACGATCCACATGCGTTGTAACATCAAGATGTTGAAGAAAACTCCTCAACCACACAGCTTCTTGAACCGCGGTGAGCAAGCCATGTACTCGACTCCATCGTAGATAGGCGGTGCTAGTCTGTCGCTTGCTACTCCAAGAGATAGCTCTACCACCAAGGAGGAAAGCGTAGCCCGAAGTAGATTTATAACCATCTACATCTCCAGCCCAATCTGCGTTAGTGAAACCTTTCAAGCTCAAATCCCCACCTTGGTAACATAGGGTTAAATTTGTGGTTCCCACCAAGTAACGCAGAACCCTCTTCACTGCCATCCAGTGTTGAGGTCCAGGATTGCTTTGGAATCGACTCAACATCCTTACTGCAAAGCATAGGTTAGGCCGAGTATACACCATAGCATACATCAAGCTTCCTACCGCATTCGCATATGGAGTCGTAGACATTCTATTCTTCTCTTCTTCATTCTTAGGGCATTGGTTTGTACTAAGGACACATCCCTTTTCCATTGGAGTGACAACGGGTTTTGAGTTAGTCATGCCAAATCGTTCGATAACTTTCTTAATGTAAGTCTCTTGAGACAAACCGAGAAATCTTTTCGAACGATCTCTAATGACTTTTACTCCAAGCACATAGCTTGCTTCACCCAAGTCTGTCATATCGAAAAGTGCAGACAACCACTCTTTAGTGGCATTTATCATCTCCATGTCATTCCCAGCTAGTAGGATGTCATCAACATATAATGACAGAATCAAGATCTTTTTCTTGGATCGTTTAACATACACACAATGGTCTTCCTCAATCATCACAAAGCCAATTGAGGTTATCGCTTGGTGAAAGCGAATGTACCACTGTCTAGATGATTGTTTGAGACCATAGATGGAACGTTTGAGCCGGCACACTTTGCGCTCTTGTCCCTTTACTTCAAAACCTTCTGGTTGAGTCATATAGATCTCTTCATCTAGTTCTCCATTGAGAAATGCAGTTTTAACATCCATCTGATAAAGTTCTAGATCCATGTGTGCTACTATCGCTAGGATTAGGCGAACAGAGGAAAATCTCACCACAGGGGAGAATGTCTCCTCATAGTCTAAACCCTCTCTTTGGGTAAAGCCTTTAGCCACAAGACGTGCCTTATATTTGCCAATTGATCCATCTGCCTTTTGCTTGACTTTGAAAACCCATTTGTTTCCAATAGTCTTGCGACCTTGCGGAAGATCAACTAACTCCCAAACCTGATTCTTTTTCATAGAGGAAATTTCATCTTCCATTGCAGTCATCCATTCACTGTTTGTAGGTAAAGAAAGGGCTTCTTTGAACGATGTAGGCTCACGAGAATTGAAAGAAGTAGTTAGGAAAGATTCCTCTTCGATCGCGAATCGACGACGAGGTATATTTCCACGTTTACTTCTTCGTTCTAGTATCGGACTCCCACTAGAATCCGTACTCTCACTCGGATGAAGATCACCTTGACTCTCATTGGCGACTTCCACAGGTTCAACCTCATGTTGTACCGTAGGATTAGGTTGAGGCAATTCCCCACCTTCGCCAAAAGATGTCATGTGTTCTTCTTCCATCTCAAAAAGTTCAAAGTCTTTCCTAACTTCACCTATCTGTGGGAAATCATTCTCAATGAAATCAACATTGCGCGACTCTGATTCAGTCATTCCTTCGTCAGGTTTTCCACCGTACATAACATAACCATTTGAGGTATCTGAATACCTTATGAAAACACACTTGTTTCCTCTAGGGCCTAGTTTTCCAAACTTATTGGAAGTACTATGGACATAACCTGCACAACCCCAAGGATGAAGATGCCCCAATTTAGGCTTCTCACCTTTCCAAAGTTCATAAGGGGTTGTGGAACCGACTTAGAAGACACTCGGTTAAGTATGTAGGCGGCCATTAGCGCATCCCCCAAAACGAAATTGGGAGGTTGGCCTGTGCCATCATTGACCTAACCATTTCCAACAATGTTCGATTCCTTCGTTCTGCAACACCATTTTGTTGCGGAGTTCTAGGAATTGTCAACTGTCGGCGTATTCCCTTTTTCTCTCACAATTCTTTAAATTGATCAGATAAATACTCACGGACCCGGTCAGTTCTAAAAGTTTTAAAGATTTTATCCTTTTGATTCTCAACCTCTGAGAGCTTGAGAGCATCATCGCGGTGAGAAATAAGGTCAACATAACCGTGTGTAATGATAAAAGAGAAAATAGGAAGCTCCATGACGTGCCTTAACATTCATTGGTCCGCAAATGTAACTCTAATGAATGGACTAACTTTGGATGTGCTTTTGCTTATCAAAAGGCTTTCGGCAAGCTTTTCCTACCAAACAAGATTCACACAAGGGTAGGTTGACTTTCCTGAGAGACCCCAATAGGCCTTCTCTAGCTAATCTAGTCATCCTATCTTTTCCTATATGTCCAAGTCTAGCATGCCATAACTCAGAATTAGAATCATCATAAACCATGCAAGAAGAAGAATTAACAGAAGAATTATGAGAATCCAACAAATCTAATTTAAAGAAATTATCTGACAAAGAACCATGTCCCAAAGTCTCATCACCAAAACAAATATCCAAGTGATCATTACTAAAATTAAAAGAATATCCATGTCCTAGCAATTGTACTACTGATAGTAGATAATGTCGAATTCCAGGTGCATAAAGAACTTCATGAAGAGTCAATGTGCGTCCACTCTGCAATTGAAGTTGGTATGAGCCAACTCCTTTGACTTCAACAGATGAAAAGTTTCCCATGAAAATTCTTCTTGTACCCGCAGAAACTTTTCGATAATCTACAAATCCTTCTCGATCCCTCGTCACATGTTTGGTTGAGCCTGAGTCTACAATCCACACAGGGAGAGAGTCAGCCAATAAAACATGAGAGCAAACACAACTTTGCATGGAGATAGGATTAAGTGATACCTTCTTGGGCTCAGGACAAGTCCAAACAAAATGACCCAAGGCACCACAGTTGTAGCACTTCTGCTTAGCAATATTCTTTTTGCCTCTACGGCGTTTAGCAATCTTGTCACTTTTGGGGCCCAAATTCTGAGTCTTCTTGCCTTTAGCTTGTTTCTTGTGTTGCCTGTGTGGCTTGCGCGGACCCTCAAGGGAAACAAGAGCAAGATCACGAGTCGCAACACTTATCGCGCGATTCGCTTCATGACACTCAGCCTCAAGCTCAACATGGCGAGATACATTTGCAAAAGTCTGAATGGAGTCTGTATGAGTCAAGATACGCCTCAAACCACTCCAAGAGTCATGCAGTGAACGAATCACCGCTTGAACTTGCTGTTCATCAGATAAAATAGAACCAACAGCTTTAAGATCTCGAATCATTCCGGACATCTCACGTAGTTGTTCAAGAATGTTTCGTTTTTGGTCAATCTTATAGCTTTCAAACTTGTAAGTCAAAGTCCTTAACTTTGTAGCAGAAGTATTCCCATAAATACGCTTAATTTGGTCCCACATTTGTTTAGCAGTCAGGCAATCCTCAAACTCGCCAATCAGATCATTATGCATGCTACTCAGCATAGTAAAGCGTGCACATCGATCTTTCTTTTTCCAGTCAAGGAATTCCTCAGATTTTCTGGCGATCTTTGGGCGATGGTCAAGTTACCCATCTCGGTTCTACCATCACAGTATCAAGGTTGTCCAGAACCTCTTGCTCGTTTAGCAAGTACGTGATTTTCCTTTGCCAAACACTATAGTTTGAGCCATCCAATTTCTCACCCTTATTAAGGTCAGTGATTACATTCTGATAAGCCATTTCACTACAATTTATTGCAAAAATAAGACATAAGCATATATGTATATTTCGATTCACTTTTGTCGTAAAAAATCAATTACTAAATATAATCACATCATACACGTAAGGAGGGAAAATCCGCGAGGCTCGTAATCACAACCAAAGCATGCACAACGTGAAAATATTCATAAATTGATAATTTAAACAAAAGAAATAAGATAGAACAAATCCATCAAGTACATATCATGTACATAAATATTTTCACTACTGAAAATAAATTTGTTGGGTCTCGTATAGTCCCAATCGCAATTTTAAAGCCCAAAACGACAATTAAATATGCTAAAAATGACTTAAAAATAGCTTAAAATTCACAAAGAATTTTAAAAAATTCAAGAACAGTCCCAAACAGCCCTAAACAGTCACAGCATGATAAAACAGCCCCTGGATATTATTTTTGAATTTTTTAAAAATCAAAAAACATGTTTTTATACACAGAAAAAGCAAAAACAAATATTTACAGGCTGAATTGGTCAAAACAGAGGCCACTATTGGACTCAGAAGGCCGAATTAGTCCAGACGCACCGGCTGTTTTTCAAAATTCATCATAGAACGACGCGCCTCACGCGCCACGCGTGTGGGCTTCCCCGAGGCCGGCGACCTAGGGTTGGCGTCCACCGATGACGCCAAAAATGACTTTCTGAAGTGGGCCCCACTGATGATGTGGCATGTGACGTGGTAGGTGACGTGGCAACCACATCATCAGTCAACGGTTGACCGTTGACCAGTCGACGGTTGACTGGATCCTTCACGCTGCCTCTTCCACGCGCCTGGCCGGAGAGTGAGCTCCACGCGCCGCTTTCCGGTGGTCCGATGATCTCACGTGACGGTGGCGTTGGACTCGTCTCATCAGGTGCTTTTTAGTGGTGTACTTTTTACATCGAAAAGAGTGCCACAATAGGCACGTACATCGAGGCCGAGAGTGGGCTTCGTTTTTGACTCGATTTTTAACCAAAAAAATCGATTCGCGAAGAGCCAACCTCGCGAGACCATAAAACGTTCATTTTAAGTCCAAATTAAGCATATAACATGTCGTTAGAAAGCCTCGCGGAGTACTACAAGTATAGTCCATAAAATCACGATTTTACAGAACTTAAACAGGTCATAACGATACGAGCAATCAAGCATATAGACTCTGATACCAATGAAGGATATATCTAATTATATATCATACAAGTTCGTTATCAAGACAATAATCGTAAATTACCTTGTGTGAACTTGAAATTGTGCGAAGCGGAAGAATTTCGCTTGAGCTACGATCTTCGTATACCAAGATCTACAAACCTGCAAGTCTCTCTCGTCGGATTGATATCACGGAGCACGGATATCAATACTGGTTCACACCGCAAATCCAAGCCTCTTGATGGTTAGGCTAGAGGGAGTATTTTGGTGAGATAGAATTTATGGAGAGAGAGGGGCGGCACCTTTTGGTAGAGGACGTGTTCCTCAAGATAGTGTATTAGAGTTTTATCTCTTTTGTTGCCTTATTTATATTATTACCAAGAAAGCTATTTCTTGTAGGTTAAGTCAATTCTAAACCCATTTGGATTAGGAAACTCATTAATCAATTAATAATAATATAAATATATTTTCCATGTGGGCGAGACTAAATAATCGAGCCACAAACCCAATTACTAAAAGAGTACAACAGTGATACTACGTCATTTTTATCACCATCCAATCAACGCGCATCAAATCAACAGCTTTTGTTAGGGTGGAGAACACAATTGTCGATTCGTAAAGTTTGTTGATTTGGTGAATTATAATTGGGTAGTGATAGATATAACATGAATATCACTGGTACACTAAATATTTTTGGGACGGTGGGTCGGGGTAGTGTAATTTGACGTTAGTTTCAAACGTAATTAGCCCGAGATAAGCTTCTCAACGTTGTATCACTGCTATTTTGAAGAAACACATAATTAAAATAAGTTTAGAAGAGTAGACTTAGAAATTTAAGATACTGTAATGTAAGAGAGTAAACTCACTTGTCAAAGAAATAGTCTCAGATAAAGGAAGTTGACTTTTGAAAGGGACAAGACAATGAAAATGAAATGAAGTATGTTTTGGGATTAAATTAACGTAAATATTAAACGGCGGTGTCAGTTTAACTTCTAATAAAATACTACTTGTAGCAGTAACCATCCTAGGTAGTTATAACCGGGGTGCGACTCATCGAATGTTATACGGGTCGCTTGGGACAAAGATAAAATATTGATTATATTGTCCTAGGTAGTCGTCACCCCGTTTAAAAAAAGTAATTAATTGTACTGTATTA
The DNA here is from genome assembly GCA_013146195.2 of Codonopsis lanceolata. Taxonomy (NCBI): domain Eukaryota; kingdom Viridiplantae; phylum Streptophyta; class Magnoliopsida; order Asterales; family Campanulaceae; genus Codonopsis; species Codonopsis lanceolata. The sequence continues at coordinate 18,369,268 of CM028379.1, read as the reverse complement.
TAAATAATTGTCAATGAGTTTAGTTTCTTTGGTAAAAATTTGGGTAAAACTTTCTTATAAATATTTTTTGCAAGATAGATTTTTCTTATCTGATCCACCGTGTATTGGAGAATTGAGCTGCGAGAGTGGTTCTTCGTCTTATTAATAAAGTGATAAAAATATTTTTTTAAATAGGAAAGACAATTATTTAGAAAACGGTGGGGGTAAATTTTTTTCTAGATGTGGCCATGGCGATGAAAAGTCAGAATAAGGAAATCGTCTTGAATTGACAAAGCGTGTTTCGCATTTTCCATCTCTAACCACTTCCTGGATTAATGGGGAGGAACAATTCTTTGCTTGATACACACACATATACTGTTTCCATTTTTCCAGATAAACGAAATAAATGAAGTGAAAAAAAGGAGTTGATTCGAGTTGAGTTGAGTTGAGAAAGATGGCCGGAGAGGTAGCCACACCCAAAGCAAGAGCAAGCCTGGAAACAACACCAACATGGGCAGTTGCTACTGTTTGTTTCGTTATGATTGCACTTTCCTTACTTATGGAGCACGCTCTCCATCTCTTATCCAAGGTCTGTTTGACATTCATACTACATACTTATACATATATATATACGCTTAATGCCTACGTATAATCTGCGTTCATTGATCAGTACTTGAACAAGAGAAGGAGGAAAGCTGTCAGTCGAGCTGTTGATCAGATCAAATCAGGTTTGTATAATGAATGTAACATCTTTATCCTTTTTTTCCTTTTCATTTCTACGAGTGAATGCTTGATCGATGCATATGCTTATTCATTTGTTGGTTTTTAAATTTGCAGAGTTGATGCTAATGGGGTTCATCTCATTGTTTCTCACTGTGTGTGAGAAGCCTATTGCTAACATCTGTATTTCAAAAGGCACTGCTGACAAGTTCCGTCCCTGCCAAGCCCATTTTCAAGATCATCGACCTGATCTTGAAGAAGCCAAATGTAAACATCAGGTATACTTATATCAATATCATCATTATCATGTCAAGCTTACATGCTGCTTCATTTTTCACCGAAAACTGTCTTTAATTGCAGACCTTGAGTTCTTGATTTTGTATTATTTCAAGAGTAAGTCTTTTACAAGACGGTCTTAGGGATCCTAATTTGTAAGACGAAACTCCACTCTCTCACAATTTAACCCACCAACACACGTTAGGTTAGGTCAAAGAGATCCATCTTATATAAAATAACCGTAAAACCATTTTATCTAAGTTTTTACCTTATTTCAATTGGCGATGCAGGGGAAGATATCGTTGTTATCGAGAAACGGGGTACAACAACTTCAGCTTTTACTCTTTGTATTCGCCGCAGCCCATGTTATCTCTTGCTTCCTCACCTTCACTCTTGGAATGCTTAAGGTATTTATCTTCTTCCTTTATCACTAACTGTAACGACCCGAGCCCCGTGGGGTATTACACCAACTATCCACTCCTTCACTAAACGAGTATCGTTTTCAAAATTTGCACAAAAATTAATAGAAGCACGAGACGCTATATATGTTGGGGAATTTAGCTTTAAAAATAATTGAGTTATGAAAAACCGACATCATTTAGATATACTAATCCGTTCTAACTAAAGAGTTTATATTTGAAAATTTTAATTATTAAGAGATAAGAGATATTCCATTCGTTCCGAGAAATGAATCCATCGTACTATTTTGAGATGTTTTACTTTAAGAGTCGACTTTCAAAAAATTATGTTTATCATTTCGATAACATTTAAACTTTACCCTCACATTTGTTATTTACATGCTGATTATTCTTCAACATTTTTTGTAATTATGACCAAATTTAATGCTAGTTATATATATCCCTTAATAATTAGATATTTCCCTTAGGAGAAAAAAAATAAAAAAAATTAGATATTTGAAACATAAACTATTTGGGTAGAATAGAGGAAGTATATAACTAGCATTGTAGTTGATAATAATTACAAAAATGCTTGAGCATAACAAATACTTTTCCCGTTCTGAGCAAAGAGTCCACTATTCCAATTTAAGATGTTTCAGTTAAAAAATTAATTTTAAAAAATTAAGACATAAAAGTGTCATTTTATTACTAATGAAATACTAAAAGTTTTATTTTAATAAAAAAAGTTTGACTTTCAATTCAGGACTCTTTGTCGGGAACGTATGGACTATGGAGTATGTTAATATAAAAAGTGTTCAGTAAAATTGAAATATTATGAAAATAATAAATCTTTATCCGAAATGGAAGTAACATTTTGTTTTTCCGGAAAGGGAAGGGAGATGGTAAAGGATACTCTGTTTGGAGACAGAGTAGTCGTTTACTCGTATTTGCCTAAACTTTGAAACTCCCAAACTAATGGGTCTAAGTTCACAGAGATAAAGTCATAAAACTAGGAGTATAAAATATGGAGGTAGACCTGATCAGTTTTGCTAAAATTTATGAACTTGCTGTTATGCAATTCTGCAGATGAAAAGTTGGGAAACTTGGGAAGAACAGACTAAGACGTTGGACTATGAGTTTTCCAATGGTAAGCTTTTCATGGATATGTAATTACTCCGCGTAATGTTAGAGCTAAAAACGAGTTGACAAAACAAGTCGGTGTCAGTTAGTGGTGGGACCTATGACAAACACCGATGACTGATCAATAGTACAGTTGACTTCAGCATTACAATTTTCTTATCTAACAAATGACAAGTCAAACTATCATCGCCTCTGCACTGTTACAGCCCTAATACAGCCTGTGATCATTGATACAAAATTGACATACATTATTTGTAACTGCATTCTATTCTTGACTCTGCAAACAAAGTCGCCAATTATATCTAAGAGCATTTGTCGTAATACTGTTTTATGAATTTTAATTCGTAAGATGAAGTCTATTTTCTTACGGTTCAACTTACCAACACACCATGAGTTGGGTAGGAGGAATCCGTCTTACAAGAAATATTTGTAAGACCGTCTTACCCAAATTTTTGTCTATATCTAATTAGTTTGAACATTAAAGTCTCATGATCCACGTGCTTTAAGATCAAATATTGAGTGCCATTATTAAGACATTGATAATCTAGCTTCCTGTGAAGGCACAAACGCGTAAATAACCTCAGGCGGGGATTAAATTGTCAGACATGCGACGCAACTTTATAATTTTGTTGTAGCTTAATTATAATGGTTTTGTCTCCATCAAAACAATATATATCTAGATCCTCGGAGGTTCCAGCTCACTCATCAAACAACATTCGGGAGGCGACATTTGGGATTTTGGAGTGAACTTTGGTTGCTCCGCTTACCAGTAAGTTAGTTAAACATAAACATTGTAAATATGGAAGATTGTAAACTGATAGAGGGATTTGTTTACATATCAACAATCTTAGGTTATCTTATTTTGAAAACCTTTTTGCAGGCTTCGTTTCTTCGCCAGTTTTACAATTCCGTGTCAAGGGTAGATTATTTGACTCTTCGCCATGGATTCATCATGGTACTTTTTTCCAACTGCTTGTGTACCATCTCATTTTCCGTGCCCCATACCCATACTAACTCTTCTTCCTTGGTGTTTGAATGTCTGATATATCTAGGCCCATTTTGATAGAGGAAGCAAATTGGATTTCCAAAAGTACTTGCAAGGAGCTTTGGAGAAGGACTTTGGTGTTGTGGTTGCTGTCAGGTAATTAAATAGATCACCGCATTGGAAATTTACACAGCAACATTATCATTACTCTTGCAGTAAATCTTTAATCTTCAAAGAGTAATATTTTCGTGTGTTTATTTATTTATTTTTTCTCAGTCCCTGGATTTGGATGGTCTCTATACTATTTATTTTCTTCAATGCATACGGTAAGACTGAACCCTTTTCGATCAACATTATTTTCCTTCCGTTAAAAGGAGCACATATATGAAGTACTAAACTTTCGTTTTGTTGGACGCAGAGTTCAGAACTCACTACTGGTTTCCCTTCATTTCTCTAGCGGTGAGAACACGAATTATACCAATGAATAGACAGAAGTTCTTATTTTTAAGTAGAATTAATTAGTAATAGTTTGCAGCCGGTATATGAATTGCAGATGTTGTTGGTGATTGGGACAAATTTACAAGGCATCATAACAAGAATGTGCTTAGATAGCAATGATAAATCTCTTGTTGTCCGAGGAACTTTGCTCGTTAGGCCAAGTGATCACTTCTTCTGGTTTGGTAAACCAAAGCTACTTCTTTATGTCATCCATTTGATTTTAGTTCAGGTGAATATTTGGTTATCTTTTACTTTTTTTACCAATCATTAACACCATCGATCAATATGAATTGTTTTTTTTTTTCTAATTCTTGAGGTCGAGCACAAGTCCTATCGACACTAATTTTTTTTCTGTGCCTTGTCCTCAATATCCACTTACGTTGGCCTGTACAGAACTCCTTTCAGATTGCATTTTTCGTGTGGACTTGGGTAAGAATCTTGATAATATCATCTTGGAGAAAGTTATATGGTTTTGTCAAGAAATTATGAAAGTACGTATTGATGACTAATATATATTACGCCTGTATTCAACAGCAAAAATTTGGATTAAGATCATGCTTCCACCGAGAAACTGAGGATATTGTTGTAAAGCTTGTCAATGGGGTGTTGGTTCAGTTCCTTTGTGGTTATGTAACACTGCCGCTATATGCTTTGGTTACACAGGTAAACAAACAACGCTACTAGTCTAGCGAGTGATCCTTACTAAATTTATGCTTATGATTTCGTTGAACTTTATTACAGTTTATGTCAACAAACAAAGGGATTTTTTCGTTGCAACTCAAATGATTTCTGATTTCAGATGGGATCGTCAATAAGGAAAACTGATGTTTTCCCAGAAGGGGTAGTTACAGGTCTAACAAGATGGCAAAAGAGAGCAAAGAAAAAAATAGCTAAAAGAAGCAATGCTCCCTTCTCAAACCGCTCATTAGATGCCTCGCTTGAAACTTCAGTCACTTCTTCACCATCTCATTCTACTCGTGGTCGTGATGCCTCAATCTTAGTTCATCATGAACTCGATAATACTATTTTGGATGATGGGATTATGGAAATCAGAGAAGTGGATGAATATGAGGATAAAGACATTGCTCGAGCTCAACTTGATAGCTCTCAGAGGTCTTTCCCAGGTTTTCACCCTGAGTTTTAAGTGTTGTGATTTTTTCTCAAGAAAGAGTCGAGGAACATTAATTCAGGGGAGATCATGTTTATAGGAATAGATTATTTATATTATTCTTTCGTCCCAAAACGAGTGATCATTTTTTTAAAAGCTAATTTTGTCCCAAAATGATTGTATATTTTGTAATAAAAGTTGATATTCAACATTAACACAAATAGAGTATTATAAATCTACTTTGTATATGATTGATTAACGAATACACACAATAACAAATATGAAAAGAAGGAGAAAGTAGAACTATTTTTAGAGCAAATTATATAATCCACCCGTTCCAATATTATTGTCATAGTTTAATTTTTTGAGTCAAATTAAATATTTTTCAAACAAAAACTGACGTGTATGTGTATATATATATATATATATATTTTTTTTTTTTTCGAGATCACTAAACACGCAATCCATATTACATTTTAAGTACTACAAATTACATGTGAAAAAAATTAACAAAAAAGACACTATGTCCAATTTTGATTTGAAAACACCTAATAAAAAATCAAACTAGGATGGTTATTTAAGAATGGATGAAGTACTACCTCAGTCCCTAAATATTGTATGATATGACTTGGCACACGGATTAAGGAAAAATATTTGACTTGATTATTAATATTGGTTTGATGTGAATTTTTTTTAAAATTAACTTATGTGCACGTGACTCATAATTAAAGTAAGATGAAAAAGTAAGAGTAAATGGGTAAAAATGTTTTCTAAAAAGATAATCAAATAAGATAATTATTTTAGAACAAACGAAAGAGGAAAGTAAGATAGTAATTTTAGGATGGAGGGAGTATATTATAACAACTTGACCTAGCATAGATGAGCTCCAAATTCTAATATATATATATATATATATATATATATATATATATATATATATATATATATATATATATATATATATATATATATATATATATATTCAAGGACTCAGGACTCAGGGTTCAGGGTTGTTTTGAGGTTAAGTACAGAATATCAATCTTAGTCCAAATAGCTTTCAGACCGGGGGGAATCCAGGATTTTGAAATCACGTGAGCTTGGTATTTAAAAAATATTATAAACAGTAAAAACCGTAAAAAATAACTTCATTTATCAAAAAAAAGTTACATATAATCGGTGACTTAATGAGTATTAAACATTACATACATGCATATAAAAGAGTTTAAGCTAACTAAATCTAACTCTACGAGTCCCAAAAGCTTCAAATTATGTTATAAGAAAATAAACAAAATATAACGATCTATAGATAATTACTACAAAATTAGAATGCAATATTAAGTACATAATTCAGGGTTAGGCAGCAAACAATCCCCCCATTTACCCCAATTAGAGAATATAATTCACAGAATAAATCAAGATTTCTTTTTTATTTTGAAAATGATTTTAAAATTATAAGCAAAAAGTAAAAAAATTCCAAAATAAGGAAACTTAAAGAAGAACCCACAAAATTCCAAAACATCAATTCAAATATTCAACTATACTAAAGTAAATTAAATAATAAAAAGAAGTTATTGAATAAATTATAATTAGAGGGACCTGGGAGAAAACTAGATCATAAATGATAACATTAACATTGATAAATGATAATAACATAATAAAAACCCATGTGGGTTTAGATAACCTTTTTTTTTTTGGTAGAATCTGGCGTGGGCTTGAGCCCTTCCCAGCTTACACTTGGATCAGCCCATGTTTCAGACGTTTGGCTCTAAGTTTCATTCGAACCTGGCTTTTGTCATTCTAAGGTTGAGCTGAGCCTTAATTTTTGTGCGCCGAATGAGCAAACTCTGAGCTTGCCTACCCGCATTGACATTGTGTAAAATTATGGTACATATAGGTGAAATACTTAAAACAGCTAGGATTCACAAGATACACAAACACTCAAACACTCGTTGATTTAGACACCAATGATGTATCCAATGATATATATCATCTAATAAATCATCAAGTTTAAACTACAGCGGAATAAACAAAACAACTAAAGAATGAAACAAACACAACAACACATAGGAGTAAATTATGCCTACACGTAAAATACTTGTAGACGGCGCCTTAGGGCAAAACTTTCACTATATTAAAAGATTCCAATTGCTTATAATATGAAAAACTAAACTTTAAGAGTGGAAATCATTAAGAAAAACTCTTTTAAGAGAAAATAAATCTATTCTAATCTAAACACTCTTGAAATATGAAAATGTGAAACAAGAGCAAGGAATGTAAACGAAGCCAACGAACAACAGGTTCAGTGAGGCACGCAATGATGTATATCATCTGTTGGAACACTGACTTCCTGGAAGCACTTTGTGCACAACTCTCTCTTCAAAATTCTCTTTACTTTGGTCACTAAGATTAGGAAAGAGATATTAAAGACCTCCACAATGTAATATTCTCTTTGTGCATAACTCTCACTTCAAAATTCCCTTTAGGAAACCTGATTTTCAAGTAAACCACTCCACAATGCAATATTAAGATTAGGAATGAGATATTATAGAAATAAACATCTAATTCCTACAATTTAGGGATTACCATACAACTGTCCTAGAAAGGCAAAAACAACACATGTCCTAAAGACTAGGACACGACAAGGAGGAGAAAAACAACCCGTAGTGTTAATTCTTATGTTAAATTTATATCTGATCAGTACATTACATTAGTTTTATACTTCAATGGCTAATCGGGCTGCGTATCGATTAGCGTGGCAACTGTGTATAGAACTTTGCCTTGTATAGTTCTTGTAGGACTTTTTCAGGAACATCGGAAGACCACTTCTCTGCTTCACCGGAAGACCTGCTCAAAGCTTAAGATCGGTAGACCTCGTGTCGGTGATGCCACGTGTCCTCTCCGGATCAGCTAGTTGGATTAATTCAAACTTATTCCCATATGTTATTTGAATTAATCCAAGTCTTTTCCCGACATGTCAAGCCGCCGAAAGCAACTTTCAGCGAGAATACTTTTCGTCTGAGCAGTGTAAAGCGATAAAGTAAGCGTCCCCTACTTTCGCTTCATCTCTCGAATCGACACCAAATCGCCCACCTTTTTGAAGATCTCGAAATGATTATCGCTCTAGTTATACGTGAAGACGAAATTCCTTGACTGACAGCCCCATGCATTTAATGCATTTATGAAAAGAGCTGTTGAAGTCTTCATCTTCTCCAACGGATCTTTTGAAGTGCATCTGCTTTAAATACTGCCATTGAAGACTGGAACAAGAGACAACTGAACAGAATCAATCGAACACTTAAAGAATTGCTCTGAATCTACACAACTCCAAGTCTTTCACTGCATTCAATAGATCCTCAACAGATCTAGAAGTCCTCGTCAACAACAAGAAGTCGCTCTTCAACATTTATTGTTTTATTCTTCTTGTTGTTTACTTCCATTAACTATATACGCAAATTAAATATCTTGTATTTACAGATATTTAATTCCCTAGACCCAAACACAAGTCAATATTTTGTACACGATCCATTAGGGATATTCTTTGTAATTGATCTAAGTGGAAAACATAGTGCACAATTTAAATCCAAGGTTGACTGCCTTGGTGGTGGACGTAGCACTCATTATAGTGTGAACCATCCCAAAATACTTGTGTTATTTCCTACTATCTGTTTATTTATTGAACTGCTTAGTTTCTTTGTTTACTTCATCCATTTCAGCAGAACTTAAGTAATCTGTAAAAGGTCTACCGGTAGTCCTTATCGGCAGACCTGGAACATTTCTCTTGAAAGTCTTCCGCTACTTGATTCTTTTCATAGATTGCAAGTAACTTTCAAGGAACTTACTTAAAAGTTTTAAAGTGTTAATAAGCTATTCAACCCCCTTCTAGCTTATTATTGTGCTCATTGGGACCCACAATTGGTATCAGAGCCTTACTCTTCGAAAACAAGTTTTTCCAAGATTAAACTCTTGAGAGATACGACATAATGGCACAAACACACTATATGCTGCCTACATCTAATGCTAACCACGTCCCAATATTGGACGAAGGTCATTTTGATGTATGGAAGGATAAAGTAATGAGATTCATGAACTCTATTGACAACAGGTTATGGAAATGTGTCACTGCAGGACAACATGTACCAATGAAGGCAAATCTTCTAGCCTCCATCGCTGGGAACCCTGCAGAAGTTCCTAAAGAAGAATCAGAATGGACAGAGGACGATAGAAAGCTGGTTGAACTTGACAGCAAAGCAATCAATATAATCACCAGCTCTCTAGACACAAGCACATACCAACAAGTGATTCGATGTACAACTGCGAAAGAGATGTGGGAAGCTCTTGTAGAATACTTGGAAGGAGACCAAGACACAAGAGACAACAGAAAATATACATACATCCAGCAGTTTGATTCTTTCAAAAGGATCCTAAGGAAACCTTGAGACAAGCATACGATCGATTCAGTGAGGTAATAAATAGTTGCTTTTCTCTTGGTAAAACGTATGACAAAAAGGAAATGAACATGAGGTTTCTAGGCTCTCTAGGTAGCTTATGGCATGTGAAGACCACGGCTATGAAAGAATCTAAAAACTTAAACGAGATGACTCTTCGTAGTCTCTACGCAAGTTTAAAGGTTTATGAACTTGAAGTTAATCAAGCTCTAGAGCAAGACAAACAGTTCGAGCGTTGAACGTGTCTCGCCGGCCATGGTCCAAGAAGAAATCATTGTTGAAAACAAACCTTCTACTTCTTCCAATGAAAATGATTTTTTATCGATGAACAATTTGCTATGTTTGTTAAACGTTTTCAAAAATTTGCAAAATATGGAAGGAAGAACACTCACCAACAACCTTTCAGGAAGATTGGTGAAAGCTCATCTAAGGAAGAGCTTGTGTGTTATAACTGTAGGAAACCTGGTCATTTTGCCTCAAAATGTCCTAAGCCAAAATTTGAAGCATACCGAAAACCCTCATTTAGAAAATTTCAAAAACAAAAAGGTATGTTGGTGAAGACATAGAAGATAAACATGTTGCTACATGGTTTGAAACCGATAAGAGGAGGAAGAGGATTGTGAGCAAGCTAACATATGCTTAATAGCTCATGATTCATGTCCTACCTATGACTCTAAAATGAAGTTGTAGTTTCACCAAGTCCTTTGGACAAAAATGAAACCAGCGGATAGCTTCAAGAAGGAAGAACTTCTCAAGGATAATCGGGATATGCTTGAAGAATTTAATTCCTTTAGAGTAGCCTATGTTAAAGCGGCCAAGAACCGTGAGAAACTCACGGTGAGAAATCTTTGATGGCGGTGAGATTCAAACTCTCAATAGTTGTCAACAAGAGAGTATCAAACCGAAGGAAGAAAACAAATTTCTCCATGACAAAATTGGTATGTCTGACCGAGCACATCAAAGGACTTGATCCTAGAGAAAATTGCCTTGCAAAGACAATTGACTCTGGAATAGTTCCAAGGATGCATTTGAAGAAATCCTTACAAGCCAAAAATCTAGCAATGATAAACAGGCATAGGATATTCGGATGTGTCTCTTCCGACAATCTCTTCTGTCAAAGAGAAAGGAGAATCCTCCAAAACTGCAAATGATATATCTTTCTCTAAACAGACATTTGGAAATATAGGGAAACAAGGCCTTGGTTACTCAAGTGTCCCTTATGTTTACCCTAAAGCTCGAAAAGGAAAAGCCAAAATGAATGATTCAAATGAGAAATCGAGAAGGTAACGGTAGAGAAAGTGAAGTCTACAGAACGACTATGCCAAGGCAAAGTCTGCCGACGGTAGACCTACTAAACCTCTACGGTAACTATCAAGTTTGTCTATGAAACAGCAAAGTGCTTTACTGTTGAAGGTAAACTTAAAGGTATTCTACCGAATCCTCCGAAAAGGTTCTCAAAGAAAAGCTAAAGCTAAGTCCGTTGGTAACCTACCTAGGAAGAGTCGAAAGAAACCAATTAAGTCTACCGTCAACAAGCAAGTCGAACCGAAAATGAATGTCAAGAAAAGGAATGATCATAAGCACTCTTCGGTTGAAGACTCTAACAGCTTCTCTATGGTCTTTCCATTTATGTCATTCTTGTCATTGCTTAGGCCATCCGGCACCGTAATGCTGCTAAGGTTCACCCAAGATCCGAGAGACCTAGTTCTCTCAAGGTCAAGCAGTATGGGTTGCAAAGGTTGCTAATCCTTAGGACCCAAATAAAGGGTACCTTGTTTTGCTTTAACTCTTTTACGTGAATGCTTCATGGCTATAGAATCGAGAAACAAAGACATCCGGTACCTAGACAGGGTCGCTTCAAGACACATGATGGGAACGAAGTCTTCTTACGTATATAGTGAAGCAAAAGGACCCACGCTTATTTTCTGAGAGACAATGCAAGAGGAAAGACAATTGGATATGGCTCAATTACTAGAGGAAGTCTCTCCATCAACAAAGTTTCTCTAGTAAGTGGTTTAAAGCACAATCTTCGAGCATATCACAATTGCGCGACAAAGGACTTCTATGCCAATTCAATTCCAACCTGGCCTCATCAAAGACAAGTGAATCGTGCTCTACAATACCGACCAAGCAATAGACAAGGAAACGCCTATGTCGTGGACTTAAATCTTCTAGTGAGATTCTCAAACTGTCTAGTAGCCAACAATGTTCGTGACAACACTGGCTATGGCACAAGCGCCTCGATCCACCTCAACTTCAAGCACCTCTCCAAGCTCTCAAAAATGGGCTTGTCAAAGGTCTACCTATGGTGTCCGCCGATCATGACGAAGTTGTAAAGCTTGTCAACTAGGAAAACTTTCCAAGTCTTCCTTCAAAAGAAAGTCTGCTTTTATCAACAAACGCATCTCTTCAACTCGCATATGGATCTCTTTGGACCTATTACAACAACAAGATTTCGGGAGACAAGTACACACTTGTAGTAGTTGATGACTACTCTAGATTCACTTGGATTGAAACTATGACATCTAAAGATGAAACGTATGATCTAGTCACCGCACTTTTTAGAAGACTTCAAACTCAAAAGCTTGAAGACATTTGTGACATAAGATCGATTAACGACCGAATTCAAAAACAATGGTGTAGAAAAGTACCGCGATGACCATGGGATCGGCCACAACTTCTCTCGCCGGTACTCCTCAACAAAATGGTGTAGCCGAACGGAAGAACGTAACACCGATTGAAGCTAGAACAATGCCGCGTAAGCTAAACTTCCAAAGTATTTTCAGGCGTAAGCAGTCACACGCTTGCTTTACCAGAATAGATCCCTGGTAAACAAGTTTCATAATAAAACTCCATATGAAATATGGAGAGGAAGATCCCCAAACATTGGATTTCTTAAAATCTTCTGTAGAATGTTTTATTCTTTACAATGGAAAAGAGTATAGAGGAAAATTTGATGCAAAATCGACGAAGGAATTTTTCTCGGGTATTCCAAACATTCAAAAGCATTTCGCATTTTCAAGAAATCTAACTTAAAAATCTTAGAATCTGCATGTTTCTTTTGATGAATATGACTTGTTAGAGCCTAGAATGGCTCCGAACGTTGCTAATGATTCCGATAATGATGAGACAGTACAAATACAAAGATCTACTTCCAATCCTTATCGAAAAACCGCAGATCCCACCAATATCGGTAACCCTTCACCCGGTAGAAGAGACCTCTACCGATACCGATAACAACTCATCTGTTGACCACGAACCCATCTCTTTTGTTTTACCCCAAGCACCTTTACAGATCTCTCATCCTTCTTGTTCACCGTAAAATGAAAGTTTTGAAGACTCTATTTCTTCCGAACTGCATTTTGGTGAATCTCCTTCTCAACCAACCTGCAATTCTTAAGAGAAGAATCCACCGTAAGTGATTTTCCTCCAACTATTATTGGCAAGAGATCATCCCATTTCCCAAATCATTGGTGATCTCAACTCAGGAGTCCGAGAGAAATAAGGTTCGAGAAGAAACGTTTGCTTATGCATTTGTATCGAACTCGAACCAAAGAAGATTGATGAAGCCATCGAAGATCATAATCGATTGAAGCTATGCAAGAAGAGTGAACCGCTTTGAAAGATGTAAGGTGTGGAGCTTAGTTCAAAGACCGATCCGATCATCCGGTCATCGGCACCAAGTGGGTATTCGAAATAAAAGAGATGAAGATGGAAATGTCACAAACAAAGCTAGATTGGTTGCTCAGTATACCGACAGAAGAAGGAATTGACTTTGATGAAACATTTGCTCCTCGTTGCTAGACTAGAAGCAATCGTAATCTTTCTAGCTTATGCCTCGCTTCATGGACATGGACTTCAAAGTGTATCAGATGGATGTTAAGAGTGCCTTTCGATGGTGATCTTCAGCTGTATCGTGGAACAGCCCTCCAGGATTTGTCATCTCAGACAAACTGGACCACGTCTACCGACTCAAGAAAGCTCTCTACGACTGAAGCAAGCTCCTAGAGCTTGGTATGAAACTTATCCAAGTTCTTAATTGAACAAGGATTCGTGAGAGGAAGAATCGACACTACTTTATTCATCCTCAAGCACAAAGGCCATTCTCTTGGTACAAATCTATGTGGACGACATCATCTTTGGATCAACTAACCAAAGCTTGTGCAAAGATTCGAGAAGGCGATGAAAGCAAGTTCGAGATGAGCATGATGGGCGAACACCTATTTTCTAGGGCTGAGATACAACGGACTTCAGACGGAATCTTCATCAGCCAAACCAAATATGCAAAGAGAACTAATCAAGAAGTTTGGTCTTGATTCAGCCAAAGGATTTGAAACTCCAATGTCTACCGACTGCCATCTTGACAAAGATGAAAGAGGGAAAGCAAGAGAACATGACTAAGTATCGAGGAATCATAGGTTCACTTCTTTACTCCATCTAGTAGACCTCGACATTATGTTTGCAAGCTTGTGTTTGTGCTAGATTTCAGCAGATCCAAAGGAGTCACATTTGCTTGTCGCCAAACGATCATCGATATGTTTCAAAACAACAAATCTAGGCATCCGGTACTCAAAACCAACAACTTCAATTTAGTTGGATACTGATGCAGACATGCAGCCTGCAAGCGAGCAAGCGTAAGAAGCACCAATGGGACTTGTCAATTTCTGGAAATGCACTGCCTCATGGTCTTGCAAGAAACAAGGATCGCTTGGCAAACTCAACCACGTAAGAAGAATATATTGCCGCAAGTACTGCTGTTTCCTCAACCGGCATGAAGCAACAACTGTTGGATTACAACATCAAGACCGAAATCGCCCAATCATGCGTGACAACACATCGCCTATCTCGCCTCCAAAAAATCCAAGTGATGCATTCAAAGACAAAGCACATTGATATTCGTTATCATTTTCAAAGATCATGTGGAAAGGTAACATCGGGCCTCGAATATGTTCCAACC
>CM028379.1:18301116-18354662 GCA_013146195.2 Codonopsis lanceolata | reverse complement strand
TATAGTAATCGGAAGTCATTACTCATTTTTGACACTTAGAACGCAAAACTACTAATTTGAAGCTTTTAACTTGCCTATTGACCTCTTTTTTGTTAAAACTCAATCGGTACAAGAATATAACCAAACCAACTGTTCTAGCATGTTTATAATACTTCTAAGTCACTTTGTTTCAGATTTTATAAAATCGGAAGCCGTTATTCATTTTGACACTTAGAACTTAAAACTACAAATTTGAAGCTTTTAACTTGCCTATTGATTCATTTCCTCATGCAAGATATAAATCCTTAAAACCAACTGTCTTTAGCATGTTTATAATGTCAAGTCACTTTGTTTCAGATTTTATAAACCCAGCTCGTTTACTCATTTTTGACACTTAGAACGCAAACCGCTAATTTGAAGCTTTTAACTTGCCTATTGACCCATTTTTAAGAAAACTCAATCGGTGCAAGATATAACCAAACCAACTATTCTAGCATGTTTATAATACTTCTAAGTCACTTTGTTTCAGATTTTATAGTAATTCGAAGCCGTTTACTCATTTTTTACTTAGAACGAAAAACTACTAATTTGAAGCTTTTAACCTGCCTATTGACCTATTTTCTTGCGCAAAACTCAATCGTGCAAGATATAACCAAACCAACTGTTCTGTTTATAATACTTCTAAGTCACTTTGTTTCAGATTTTATACTAATCGGAAGTCTTACTCATTTTTGACCTTTGTGAACGCAAAACTACTAATTTGAAGCTTTTAACTTCTGCCTATTGACCCATTTCTTGCGCAAAAACTCAATCGGTGCAAGATATAACCAAACCAACTGTTCTAGCATGTTTATAATACGCCTAAGTCACTTTTTTCAGATTTTTATCAATCGAAGCCAAGCACTCATTTTTGACACTTAGAACCAAAACTACTAATTTGAAGCTTTTAACTTGCCTATTGACCTATTTTTTGCGAAAACTCAATCGGTGCAAGATATAAAACAACCAAACCAACTGTTCTAGCATGTTTATAATATGTCTAAGTCACTTTGTTTCAGATTTTATAAATCGAAGTCAAGTACTCCATTTTTGACACTTAAAACGCAAAACTACTAATTTGTAAGCTTTTAACTTGTATATTGACCCATTTTTAAGCAAAACTCAATCGGTGCAAGATATAACCAAACCAACTGTTCTAGCATGTTTATAATACGCCTTAAGTCACTTTGTTTCAGATTTTATAGTAATCGGAAGCCGTTTACTCATTTTTGACACTTAGAACGCAAAACTACTAATTTGAAGCTTTAACTTGCCTATTGACCCATTTCTTGCGCAAAATTCAATCGGTGCAAGATATAACCAAACCAACTGTTCTAGCATGTTTTATAATACTTCTAAGTCACTTTTGTTTCAGATTTTATAGTAATCGAAGTTGCTTACTCATTTTTGACACATAGAACAAAAACTACTAATTTAAAGCTTTTAACTTGACTATGAAATGCAAATTAGCAAGGCAAGCAACAAATGCAAAAAACTGATAAAAAAAACTATGAAAAAATTACTAGAAAAACAATAATAAAATAAATCGCATCTCTATAGATTTTACACATTTGACGCCGTTTCTAATTAACAAACTCGCCAAACCGATCCCTCAAAATTTGACTCAATGAACTATGTTAGGCTCACATATTCTTTCCCCATACCGGATATAGACACATGCGAGGCAACGGACCAGGGTCTTAATCTAAGAGCTATAAAGTGGGTTCTTCCGCTCAAGCACTGCCGGTTAATCTCAGGCACGGCTATGGCATCAACAAATCGTGTCGCAATGGCATGAATGTATTACAACTCCATTATGACTCTGTGTAACACGTCACAATCCTCCGATACCCGGTAGCAATCACGAATCCAGAAGATGCAAATCCAACCACGGTTCTCGCGCCTGCATGCCAATCACATACACTAGGGGAATCACAAGATAAAAAGAACAATCTTCCCTATTTTCCCCACATAAAAAGTTGAAGTTCTCATTCAGCTCTTTAGCATCAACTCATGACGCACCCGATCCCACAACTCTTGGTTGTTATAACTTAAGCTCCACAATTACTCGAAACCACAATTTCCATCTCCCCATTACTCAAAACGCCTTCTATGAACCTGGTCATGAATGGTGGCATCCGATCGATGTATGCAAATGAATTAAGCGCCACCCATCGATGGACCCGAGCATGAAGAAGTACCATTTCGACCTCTGACCTCGACCCCGGCCCGACCTCGACCTCGTGTCGCTTTTGTCCGTACCTGCAAGATGCTCATACCTCGATATTATTATGGTAAGGTAAAGTTAGGTAAACATTAATTTTTTTATTGTAAATGCTAAAATATTTAACGTAAATTAACGTAAAAATTTAAAGGCAAACCTCGATAGATCTCTCTTAGTCGAAGTTCTCTGCTTTTCCTCCTTTATGTACCGAATATCTCGGTTCCTTCAATCCTATCGAGTCGACGCATTTATATTATGGAACTGTTTAGCATAATGATATATCATCGGTTCGATCATCCTTGATATCTTCCACGATGTTGTTGATCAAATCAATAGCATCTCTTTGTCAAACAACTCATGTCCTCATTTCCTCCATAGACAACGCCCTCCAAAAGGATGAATTGAATGGGGTTCGATCGCCACCAAATCATTTGACAACTTGAACATTTCACACCTAACATGGTAGCCCGGCTAAACTTCATCTCACAACCACATATGTCCGAATTATCGATTTTCTTTTCTTTGATCGTCGCCGATACTCTGCATGTAGTAACTTAATCGACCTGTGACACTTTATATCTCAATCGATCTAAAAATAATGAATTTGTCAAGATGATCATGGGCTACGGTCCGAGATTTTTCAAATTCACTATTTATGTCATTGAACCGAAGCTCGATTAGATCATGAATTTGTTGGAATATGTGATCGAAGCCCCTACCGATGTGCATAACCATCTCTTTAATTGGGAATGCACTCTCAACTCAGAATATATCAAAAAAAATATACATTATCAATAAATTTGTTGACTTTTCAATGTATCGCATTTCTTAAAATGTACAAGTGTTACCTCGTTGTTGTTTGTGCACCAAAATGCATGTAGTTTTTTGTCCAAGCACTAACAAATCTTTCCTTGAACGGATTCAACCATTCCTTCTTAACATATCTAACCATCACAGTGGATGTTCTCCCACCTTTCTTCCATCTTTGCCACATTAGCCATGTATTCGGCCTCGCTTGGGAATTCACTATATCCTTCCACCTCTTACTAAACGCCTTTGAATATTTTTAGTACTAGTCACCCAACTAAATACTTCTCAACATCCTTCGCTATGTGTCTCCTACACAACAAATGGTGAGACTCAGAAAGTGTGTCTCAACAAAGACTCATTAAAGCTAACTCTGTCGGTGATGATTACATCCGAACTGCATTGGGAGAAAATGTCCTCAAGTTCCCTATCCCAACTAAAGGTATCACTTCTCTCATTCTTCAAAAATGCAAATGCAATATGAAAATTTTTCCCGTTGATGTAACTCCAATCATTTCCAACAAAGGCATCTCATACTTATTGGTCTTATATGTTGCATCCATAACAACAACATATGGAAATAAGACCAATAACTCCATGGCTTTGATGAGCAAACATAACATCACAATTTTTACCGTTATGCTCATGCCTAAACCAGCATATCCACGCACCCTCATCTCCTTGAAAAATACTGCATTTTCGAGCACGATCCCATCTTAGTCTTTCTTATCTTTTGCAAGGCATTCTCTACATGCTTTTGGTGCTAACATTTCCGGTTTTCTTCACTCATTCAATATCCGCTCGGCTTCACGTTTAACGTGTAGCTAAGACACCCTATCAATCTCTGCCGACGTTAACTTTGTCGCGTATGTATGCCACTGATTAGCTTTAGCTAGAATGGTTGTGTGCATTCTTCGACGTACTAACCTTCACTTTCCACCCAATAGATAATTTTTCCACTAAATAAACTTCAAACTTACAATCATCTTTTTTGTAGTCTTTTTTCTATTCTTCTCATCACAATCACCGTCAGATCTATAATTGCCACCTATCTCACAAGCAAGCCATATTTTACGTGATCCATCATTATGTACTTTGTGTCTCTTAACAAAGAAACACATTTTCTCCCCCGTGTCCAGTAGCTCTAACCCAAGCTTCGCCTCATTTCGATCTTTAAATATTTTATCGTTTTGAAAAAATGCGACATCCGAAATTGTCACGATTCGAAACCGATAATCCCAAACAAATAAAAATTAGTATCGAAATAATCTAAAAGAAAAATTTAAAAATATATTTTTTTGGCTAATTTTAGCTTAAGTCACCACCGCCAAGCAACGTAAGCTTAAATGATTGAAAGTCACTTAAACATTTTCAAAATGGTGCATTTCGAGTTATATACGGATAGTTGAAATGTGATTCGACTTAAATTGCAGAATCCTCGCAGTGGTTGATGGACTTGTAAGGTGTAAGTCCATCGATCCTCGAGACTTGGTTTAGAACAAGTCACTAGACCAGTTAGACTTTAATTGTTTCAAGTCCAAACCCTAGTGGACTTAATGATTTTAAGTCCACATACCTCGGCGACTTCATTGTTTTCATGGTGCATTTCGAAGTTATATGAGAGTTGAAATATGATTCGACTTAATTATAGAAAGTCGCCAGGTTGATGGACTTATAAGATGTAAGTCCTTCGACCTCGACGATTTGTTTGACACAAGTCGCTAGACCGCTAGACTTGATTTGCTTCAAGTCCAAAACCCAGTGGACTTGATGATTTTAAGTCCACATAACCCGGCGACTTCATTAAGGTTTTCAAAATGGTGCATTCGAAGAGTAACGTAGAGAGTTGAAATACGATTCGGACTTAATTTGCATCAAGTCGCCAGGTTGATGGACTTATAGATTTAAGTCTTTCATGCGACTTGTCTCAAAGAGAGTCGCTAGACCCCGGCGACTTAAAGCAAATCTCATTACGATTTTCAGCTCAGATTTAGACTTTAAAATAGCAAAAAAAAAAAAGTTGAAAATACCGTAAAATAAGAATCTATATGATCATTGTTGTTCGGGTTCTTTATTTTGAACATTATGAGGATTGTTGCCGAGATTCGCGTTGTCGTTGGGATTCCCATTGTCCGCAGGATTAGAATCCATTGAAGAGTAAAATTTGATATTGAAAGAATTTATTGTTGAAAGTGATAAAAAAGGGAGCGAAAGAATCTATATGATTATTGTTGTTAGATTCACTTTATTTATTGTCGTAATGATTCTTATTGTCGTTAGGATTCACATTATCGTTAGGATTCCCATCGTGTGAATAAAATTCATTAAAGTGTAAAATTTGATAGTGGAGGGTCTATTGTTGAAAGGTGAAAGAAAGAGGAGTGAAAGAAATAAATGTTATTTTTTTCTTAAGGGTATTTTTGTAATTTAGCTTTTAAGTGGATGCGACGCAGTGTTTTTGGGGCGTTAATTGTGGTGTATGTTGCTAAAAAATTAAAACAGTTAGTTCACTAGTAAAATCAAATAAGAAATGAGTAATAATTTAGAAACAAAAAGTATTTTAAATGATATGATAGTGTACTCCCAAACTGCAAATTGCCATGAATGCAGACAACTTTTTTTCATTTTTTCCAAAAATATAAATATCTGCCTTGATAGTTGACATAAGTATTTCTATGAATACTGACAACTGAATCTGACAAGAAAGAACACTAGCACTATTCAATTGATCAATGTTAACGGAATAACAACAATTAATATTTCTGTAAAATTAGTGGCCATGTATTTTTATTATTTATCAATATCAATATCAATATCAATATCAATAAACTAGATAGTAGAAAATGTCTAATATACCCCTAATATAACCAAGATAGTCGCGTAAGGTCGTTGTGTAACCGACCAAAATAGTCGCATAAATTGTGTAACTGAGCAAAATAGTCGTAGACAACTTATTAATCAATTAAACTACATCAATAACTATTAATAAAATAAAAGTCTCGTTGCCACGTAATCGATTTTCTGTAAAAAAACTAAAAGTTTTAAAGTTTATTATGTGCCTGTAAACTTCGAAATTGTAAATTTTTTTTCTTTTTTCAAAATCGATTAGTTTAAGATAAAATCATAATTTTAATTATATAAGATAAAAATCATACTTCTAATTATATAAGATAAAAATCCTAAAACTAATTTGATAAGATAAACCGATTTATGATAAGTTTTACCAAAGAATTTATGATTTTGTTTTTATTTTTATTTTTCAAATATCGCTAATTAAACTAGATTTTATCATATGTAATTTATGCTTTAATTGACCAAACTCTTCAATTTCCATCTCTTTTATTTTCATAGTATTTAATTTATACAAATTATTTACGGGACAATTTTATGATGACAAAAACTTGTGTAAGATAGTCTTATGGATATTTTTGTAATACAAATTTTTTTTACCTAATCCACCGTGTATTGGTGGGTTGAGTTTTGGGAGAGCGCGACTTTTACGAATTATGAATTCGTGTTCAAAAATAGACTAGAAATTAATCTTTGAAAGAAAATAAAATATTAATACAATGAAATTTATAAATTGGTGCAAAATTAATATAATGAAATTTATGAATCGCAGAGCAAAAATAGACTAGGAAATTAAATTTTAAACTGCAAAAAATAATGCAATGAAATTTATGAATCACGATGCAATAATAGACTAGAAATTAAATTGAACCACGTGCACAAATATTATCTAATTCATTCTTGCACGCGATACAATAGCATAAAAACGGTTCGTCATCCATTCTTCTTCAATCTCCTCCGTAAGTCTTCTTCTTCCTTATCCTCTATGTCTTCGTCCTAACTAAAAAATCTTTCAACCCAACATAAATCCATTATACTTTTATTTTCATGAATCAAAAACTTCGTTTCGTTGCGTACAATCATGATTTTCGAATACAACGTATATTACGGTACATTGAAGAAGCGATGATATTTTTAAATAATATTTTAAAAAATGGTATTTTACGATTGAAAAAAAAGAGCATTGACTTTTAAGGTTAAAAATTTAGAAAAATGAACCGGCTGTCCGGTTATCAAAATTTAATTTCAATAAATTACAACTTTCACAATCAGCTTCCCGTTGTCGAAAACAGGTTTGCTACATTATGCCGGAATGCATGAGCCTACTAAGGTTTTGGATCAATTAAGTCCACCTTAGGCTCACCCGATAGTCTTTGCGTAATGTTGATGTCTTTTGGTAGTTGGTTATTAGGGGTGACAAAATGGGTGTTAGAGATAATTATGAGTTAGTTTATTATTTATAGTTATTAATGGATAATAGTCTAACTCATAATTATCTATAACACTCACCACCCTTAGTTACTACTTATATTCACAATCAATGTTTCCTTTCATTCGTTATATGGGGCCAATCCGAGGGTGGTTTGGAAGCGATCGTCCCGGGCCCCCAATTTTTAGGGGTCCAAACTTAAAATACAATAATTTATAGATATAAATATTATCTTTGTCACTTAAATTTCAAATATGATTTAATGGCCCAATGGATAAGGTATTTTGATTTGTTGAGATGAGAGATCATGAGTTCGATTCTTTGAAAGTCATTTGAAATTTAATATTTATTTTATTATGAAACTCTTTGAAAGTTATGTAAAATTTATTTTATTTTTGAGTTGTGAATTATCAAGTATTATATACTCCTCGTTCGAGTAAAGAGTTCCCATTTGAAAGTCAAACTTTTTTAAAAAAATGATATTTTTAGTAGTTCATTAATAATAAAATGACACACCTAATCAACAAAAATCTAATTATCTTAGAATTTGGATTAATGGATTACAATAATCGAATAATCAAAAAAAAACAAATGAACATGTAATGAATGAGCCAAATGAGAGAAGGTGATATAATTTGATGATATAGTTGAGAAAGATCTTAGAAGAGTGAATAAATCGAAATATCTTATAGATATGCTTTATAGACATTTTGCATATTTTATTATATAAGAAAATTACCAAATCAAGATAGAAAATAACTAGTGTAGAAATATGCAAACAAGTAATTTTAAATAATTATTTACTTATATATTATTATACTCAGTAGATGTTATACCAATTGAATACTTTGAGCGATGAAAAATTGAATTTTATTTATTTCAAAATTTTATTTTTTATATCTATAAGGGCCCATTTTATCATTTTTGCCCTTGGCCCTAAAAGTTCGAGCGGCCCTGTTATATGGTATGTTGATAAAATATTTTATAATTAAATTAAACTTCATACATACTAACATACTTGTTAATTATAGTAAACTTTTCAAAAAACAAATTATTATAATAAAATCAAGGAATATCATCATTTTGAAAGATATGTATTACTCTCTCTCAGTTCCATCTAAATAGTCCATATTTAAAAAGTCTATAATTAAAAAAATTATAATCTATAACAATACTTACTGTGATCATGCTTACAATTGACTTGAGATAAAAAGGGGTTAGGATTTAGTGTTTTACAAAGATTCTACGTCACGATTAAAAGTTATCTTCACGTGTGCGACAGGTTACAAAAATTATTAATTTTTTTTTACAAATTTACAAGACGATTTACTATTTTACTGTTTTTATGATTTTTTTCACTTACTATGGTGACGAGTAAATAATAACTTCATCGTCTAGCATTCC
Source organism: Codonopsis lanceolata (assembly GCA_013146195.2). NCBI lineage: Eukaryota > Viridiplantae > Streptophyta > Magnoliopsida > Asterales > Campanulaceae > Codonopsis > Codonopsis lanceolata. Next base: position 18,345,930 of record CM028379.1, on the reverse strand, counting down.
TGAGGAAATATTGGATGGAACGCCGCGTACTAGCGACCACCGCCACGGAACATCCCATTCCCTCCGCCGCCATAAATGGATAGACCAATCCTATATTCTCATAATGAAACATACACGGATATCAACACTCTATTTCTCAACTCTAACTTTCTAGGTTTTATTTTTCTTTTTAAATTATCGTAAATTAATTTAATTAATTTAATTTTTGTCCTGGTCGATTTTTTTCTAACTAAGTAATTCGTATACAAATTAATCAATTTCTTGTTTACCAAATTTTTTAACACCAATTTCCAAATAATGTCTATCTATTTTTTTAAAGAATTTTCATTATAGTTTTTTAAAATTACAATTTTCTCCACGAAACTTTGTAAATAGGTTGGAAATATTCTAATTAATGGTAGCACATGTTTAAATTAGGAAGTATAATTTAAAGTTATTGACGAATGTTTAAATTAGGAAGTATAAGTTAAAGTTATGTGCAAGCATTCATTTCAATGTAATATTGATATATGAAATATAAAGAATATAAAGACTCTCTATCACGTTTAATCTCACAATCTCAACCATTTTTATCACTTTTTTTTCCATCCATATTTTAATTATTGAGATATTACGGTTTACTCTTTTAATGAGATATTACGGTTTTCTGATTAATATTTTACGCTTTCGCTTTTACATTTTTATGGTTGAAAATTTGTATTTGTATTTTTTTAATTGTTATCGTAATTAACTTAATCAATTTAATTTTTTCCGACCCATAATTTCGTATACAATTTTAAAAAAAATTAAAAAATTGTAAGTTTTGTAATTTGAATTTTTTTTTTCTTTTCAAGCGTTATTACAACCTATGCCCGTTTGAAAGAATAATAATATTTTAGTTGTTTATTTAAACAAGATATACGCTTCATTTATTAATAAATTCCCAAACCGGTTCGTGTCATCGGCGGGCAAAAGTAGTTAGTATTAAAGTTGATCATAATTACAATATTTGAGCCTATCAATATGTTAATATCAAATGTTAATGGTTAAGTTCAAAATTATGGTTATAGTTAACATAAAATTTAAAAGTTGATTTTTTGAAGTAAAATAATTCAAAATAGTATGTTGACTCTTTGCCCATAATGGACGGTGTTTTTTGTATCCTCCAGAGGCTACTGACTATCTATATTATAAAACAGTTTGGTAATTAACTAAGATTATTTATGAGTTGGGATTAAATTAACTTAAAATATTTAACGATTGAGATTCATCTCACATTCATATGTGTGAGTAGTTATTTGTTTAACTCCATATTTTTATTTTCCTATTACAAATCACCCCCTATAATTAATATTATGGCAGTCACCTTTTTTTCTTTTCCCTATATTTTTCATATTACAAAATCACACCATACGATTAATCTTGAATGACCACCTCTTATAAAACATCAATCCCCATTATCACTTGAAACAATGTACCCTCCTAATGTAACATTTTTTTAAATCACTTTTTAATACTATCATTTTAATTGATAAAATCAAATATACTCACCGTAACGCGTAAATGAAGATCTAGTTTAATTATAAAGATTAAGTCTGCACGAGGGTGGGGTGGGGTGGCAGGGGGTGGTGGGGACCGGGACTTACAAACACAACCCTTTTAAAACATATTTTTTATTAAAAAAAAGACCTTATAACCCTTTATGCTTCTAAAAAACCCATGAAATCCTCTGAACACTCCTTTCTTCCCTACAACTCAATTTCCACTTTTCTTTTGCCTTGTTTGAGACCTCCTTCCATATAGACCCTACACCTTCGCTACAAAACTTTTAACACTATTGTGAAAAATGGAAGAAGTGAATGTGACATTAATAGTAAGTATCTATTCTCATTTTATGCTTTGAATAGTTTGTACCATCGTTTTTTTTCAAAAATGGGAGCGTTTGGCGCACAATCTTCGGCTCTAGTTCATAAAAACATCGTTAAGGTTGTTTGGCCAGACTTTGTACACGATTTGAGGGTTATTTGACCAACACTTATGGAATATCATGCAACCCTTTATGTTTTTTCCATCTTCAACCTAAGCTTTATCAATACATTCATAGTTCATACAAACCCCAAAACTAAAAAAAAGACATTAACAAATCAACAAATAGTGCTTTAAAAGCATTACTTCAATTTCACTTCAAACTTAGAGGGTCACGTGTTGTTCTACCAAGTTAGTTGGAACAATTGGAAAATATTCCACCAAGTCGATCTGGTGGAATATTTTCCAATATTTCACCGATTGTTGAACAACCTTTAAGGATATTTTATGATCCATAGTATAATATATAATACAATACAACTAATAATGCACGCTTACAATTGACTTGAGATAAAAAGAGGCCAGGATTTAGTGTTTTACAAAGATTCTACTGTCACGATTAAAAGTTATCTTCACATGTGCGACAGGTTACAAAAAGATTTATTAATTTACTGTTTTACCAAGTTTAAAAGATGTTTATCTTGTTTTACTGGTTTTATGATTTATTTTCACTTACTATGGTGATGAGTAAATAATAACTTCATATGTTTAGCATTCCTGTGGAAATATTGGATGGAACACCTGGAGTACTAGCCAGCCATCGCCCACCGGGCAACATCCCATTCCCCCTCCCCGCTGCCATAAATGGATAGACCAATTCTATATTCTCATAATGAAACATACACGGATATCAACACCCTATTTTTCAACTCTAACTTTCTCGGTTTTATTTTTTTCTTTTTAATTATTATCGTAATTAATTTAATCAATTTAATTTTTGTTCAATCTGTTTTTTCCAACTCGTAATTTCGTATACAAATTAATCAATTTTATCTTGTTTTACTTAAGATTCTACGGTTATTGAATAAAAAATTATTTTGCAACACCAATTTCCAAATAATGTCTTTCTATTTTTTTAAAGAATTTTCATTATAGTTTTTTAAAAAATTACAATTTTCTCTCCTAAAACTTTCTAAATAGGTTGGAAATATTCTTAATTAATGGTAGCACATGTTTAAATTAGGAAGTATAAGTTAAAGTTATTGACTAATATTTAAATTAGGAAGTATAAGTTAAAGTTACGTGCGGGCATTCATTTCAATGTAATATTGATATATATGAAATATAAAGAATGTCTCTCTATCACGTTTAATCTCACAATCTCAACCGTTTTTATCACATTTTTTCCATCCCTATTTTAATTATTGAGATATTACGGTTTACTCTTTTAATGAGATATTACGGTTTTACAGTTAATATTTTGCGGTTTTTCAGTTTTACAGTTTTATGGTTGCGAAAATTTGTATTTGTATTTTTTTCTTTTTAATTGTTATCGTAATTAATTTAATCAATTTAATTTTTTTCCGACCCGTAATTTCGTATACAAATTTAAAAAAAATTAAAAAAATCATAAGTTTTGTAATTTGAATTTTTTTTTCTTTTTAACTGTTATCCGGCCCGCAATTTCATATACAAATTATTAATTAATCCCTCCATTCCGGGCAAAGATTCCCTGTTTGAAATTCAATTTTTTTAAATAATATTTTTAGTTGTTTATTTCGACAGTATCTGCTTCATTTATTGATAAATTCTCAAACTGGCTCCGTGTCATCGGCACGGGCAAGAGCACTAGTTAGTATTAAAGTTGATCATAATTACAATAATATTTGAGCCTATCAATATGTTAATATCAAATGTTAATGGTTAAGTTCAAAATTATGGTTATATTTTGCATAAAATTTAAAAGTTGGTTTTTGAAGTGAAATAATTCAAAATAGTATGTTAACTCTTCGCCCATAATGGACGGTGTTTTTGTATCCTCCACTGAGGCTACATTGACTATCTATATTATAAAACAGTTTGGTAATTAGCTAAGATTATTTATGAGTTGAGATTAAATTAACTGAAAATATTTAACGGTTGAGATTCACCCTCACATTCATATGTGTGAGTAGTTATCTGTTTTTAACTCTCTATTTTTTTCTTTGTTTATTACAAATCACCTCCTATAATTAATATTATGAGCAGTCACTTTTTTTTTTCTTTTTCCTATATTTTGTCTTCATATTACAAAATCACATCATACGATTAATCTTCTAAACAACTACCCATTATAAAACATCAATCCTTCAGCTATCACTTGAAACAATGTATCCCTTAACTATAATATTTTTTTTAAAAATCACACTTTCTATTTAGACATTATCATTTTAATTGACAAAATCAAATATACTCTCACTGTGGCACGTAGATGAAGATCTAGTTTAATTATAAAGATTAAGTCTGCCGAGGGGGTGGGGTCCGGGGGGGGACCGGGACTTACAAACACAACCCTTTTAAAACATTTTTTTTAATTAAAATTAAAAAAAAGACCTTATAACCCTTTATGCTTCTAAAAAAACCCATGAAATCCTCTGAACACTCCTTTCTTCCCTACACAACTCAGTTTCCACTTTGCTTTTGCCTTGTTTGGGAGTTGGGACCTCCCTTCCATATAGACCCTACACCTTCTTCTACAAAACTTTAACACTATTGTGAAAAATGGAAGAAGAAGTGAATGTGACATTAATAATAAGTATCTATTCTCATTTTATGCTTTAAATAGTTTGTACCATCGTTTTTTTTTTCAAAAATGGGAGTGTTTGGCGCACAATCTTCGGCTGAATCGGCTCTAGTTCATAAAACACCGTTAAGGTTGTTTGGCCAGACTTTGTACACGATTTAAGGGTTGTTTGACCAACACTTATGGAATATCATGCAACCCTTTATGTTTTTTCCATCTTCAACCTAAACTTGATCAATACATTCATAGTTCATACAAACCCCAAAACTAAAAAAAAAAAAAAAGACATTAACAAATCAACAAATAGTGCTTTAAAAGCATTACTTCAAATTCACTTCAAAATTAGAGGATTACGTGTTGTTCTACCAAGTTAGTTGGAACAATTGGAAAATATTCCACCAAGTCGATCTGATGGAATATTTTCTAATATTTCACCGGTTGTTGAACAACCTTTAAGGATATTTTATGATCCAGAGTATAACATAGTGCGCCAAGAACTCCTATTTTTAGAAGGAAAAAAACCGATTGTATAGATCATTTTAAACATAAAATGAGAAGACCAGGATTTGAGATGGAATGAGTTAGTTTTGGTTGTGTTTGTCTTCTTTTCTTCTTCCTTTTTTGCTTAAGTACGGATAAATTTAGTAATCTTAAAAAGCACAAAGAAGCATCATTTTGTGCCTTTCTACGCCAATAAATGAATAAATATTAAAATTCTTTTTATCTTGAAGACAAATGTTCTGTTCTCTATCGCGATTTTTGGATTTTGTAGTAATTTTGGACATTTCATCCCTGAGCATGGTTAACAATACACCTAAATAAAACACAACTCATCAAAAATTAATAAAATTATAATATATTTGAAACTCATGTGATTTAAAACAAAAAAAAGCTTCCAACTGTGGCACAAACTACAACACGTACTTTTAAATACCCCACCATCGCTATCTTGAAAATCGGTTTAGTGTCCAAATGAAGCAAACCAAATATCTATCTATAGATAAAAAGTGTACTCTTTTTTTATGAAAAAATAATTATAGTTTTTGAATTACTAAAATGTCCAAAAAGGGGATAAAAATGGTTGTATGATTTGATTTTCATAACATTTTATTCAACCGTTGTAGGAGAAGATAGGAGATGATTAGGTGGAAAAGCCACGATTGTTCCTGCTAAAGGATCCATTAAGAGCATGAACAACAACTACACTAAATTAAACATAACTTATTAAAAATCAATAAATAAATTTATTTGATACTTATTTGATTCAAAATCACAGACCTTTCCAATAGTGGTACAATTTCCAACATTTTTAAATATCCCACCATTTTTATCTTAAAAATCAGTTCGGTGTCCAAATTAAAGAACAAAGTCTCTATTCATAGATAAAAATGTACTCTTTTTTATGAAAAAAGAAATATTTTTTGAATTACTAAAATGCAAAAAAAGTGGATAAAAATAAAAAAATGGTTGTATAATTTAGTTTTGATTTGTATTAAAAGCAAATCAAATTAGATTTAGATTTGATTTTTTTTTTATCCTTTATTGTAAGCTAAGATTTCTCTATGATTTGGGAAAGATGCACCGTTATCTATGCTCTAAGTGTATCTCACTTTGTGTCTTTAGTCTTTACTTCTCTTTTTACTTTCTCTTTGGATCATTAAAATAAAACAATCCAATTTACATAATCACCAAAATTGGGAAGGTAAAGACAACTAAAGAAAAGATAAACCATAAATGAAGTGGTACGAAAAAGAATAAAAGACCATTCAAATGTAGAGTAACAATGCATGAATTACCTTCTTAAATGGAAAAGCTTTAATTTGAACAAGGTAAAAAAAACACATTTTCCTGCTACATAAATATTTTCCCCCATGGTTTTTGTAAAGCTGACAACTAAGCTATGCACTTATAGCCTAAAAAGATGGTTAGCTAACTGTGCTCTATCCTTCGTTCTTTTCCACGCAATCTTCGATCTTGAGTCAGTTTTGAGATAGTACTTTTAATTTAGGTTTGAAAAAAAATATAAATTATTTTTTATTGTTTTATTATCAAATTAAATCGAATCAAAGCACTATTTATATATATTATACTTCTAATTAAAGTTATATATTATAATTCTTTAATAATTATAATTTTTAGTATTATACATTTTACACTATACCAAAGACCAAACTAATCAAATCCTAGTTTACGTTCATATTTCACATTTAAGCCTTGTTTGGTGAAATGTTTAGAAAATATAACATTTTTAAAGCTCAACGTTTAAAAAACATTGTTTTTTTTCTTATAAACATGTTTGAAAAACTATTTGAAAACGTTATTTTTATAAACATAGTAGTTATAAAAAAATGATACAGTGTTCTAAAAACTCAATTTCCCTCACCGCTCTAAATTGAAGCATTTCTAAACGTAACATATTTTTTAAATGCTACGTTTTATAATATTGCATTAAAACACTTTAAAAGAGAAAACACTGCATTTCAGATAGTGTTTTAGTGAAAACGCTCCACCAAATAAGTATTTAGACCTCGTTTGGGCCAGTGTTTTGAAAACGCGGCTTTTTTCAAAACACAACGTTTTTAAAATGTAACATTTTCAAAACATAATTTTTTTTTTCTTATAAACACGTTGGGAAAACTATTTCAAAATGCTATTCTTATAAACAAAGTAGTTGTAAACGCATCATATTTTGAAAATGTTCCAAATATGAGTGTTTTAAAACTCTACACATTTTTAAAATGTTGTGTTTTAAAACGCTGTATTGAAATACTTTTATAAAGAAAACGCTGTATTTTTTGACAACGTTTTGATCAAAAAGTTCGACCAAACAAGCACTTAGTCACACACACACACACCCCGTTAATTTGTTGTTGTTTCTTTCAAACTTTCTATGTTATTTTTTATATTGTATACGTTGATTATATTTTTTTCGTTGAAATCATAAAACCGAACCAAATCGAGTGGTTCGGTTTGGTTCAGTTTGAGAAATTTTGAAATTGATGAAAGTGCTTTGGTTTACAGTTCTGGCACTCGAATCGAACCAAACCACTTATAGCACAATTTTTGTGTTCTGTAATTTTGTTGTCGTTGATAATTTAGACTACGATAAATGTTTTATGGTTGTGGTTTATTTTATTTTATTTTTATTTTGTAATAACTAAATGGAAGAGTTACAGAAAGATGGAAATAAAACTAGAAAAATCCATACGAGAGACTGAGTGAAGAACTAGTGCGAAAAATCTATGATTACAAAAGCAATCGTGCTTGTGAACATGCCTTAAATTGAACTTCGATGGCAACTTCTAACGTTCACCGCCGAGAACCTTCGGCGTCCACTATTACAGATTTTTTGAGATGTTTTATTTGATGCTCACCAGTAGAAAAACGCCAATTACTGACGGAAATTTCCGTCAGTAAATTAACATTTCCGTCGGTAATCTGGTTTTCCCAACGGAACCGTTCCGTTAGTATTCCGTCGGTAAATTTGGTCGGTGATCACAAACGGAACTCATTCCGTCAGTAATCACTGACGGAATTTCGTTTCCGTTAGTAATTACTAACGGAATGAGTTTCCGTCGGTTTTTGCTAACAGAAATTTCCGTTAGAGATTTCCGTCAATAAATGTTAGTTCCGTCAGTAATATCGACGAACGTTTCCGTTAGCAATTTTCATCTCCGTTAGTGATTTCCGACGGATTACTCCGTCAGTAATTTATATTTCCGTCAGCAATGCCGACGAATATTTCCGTTAGCAATTTTCATATCCGTTAGTGATTCCCAACAGCTTGTTCCGTCGGTAATATATCTTTCCGTCAGTAATACTGACGAACGTATCCGTTAACAATTTCCATTTCCGTTAGCAATTCATGATGGATTACTCCGTCGGTAATATATATTTCCGTCAGTAATACCGACGAACGTATCCGTTAGCATTTTCCATTTCCGTCAGTAATTTTCGACGGAATATACCGTCAGTAACATATATTTCTGTCAGTAGTCCTAACGGAATGCCCGTTAGTAATGCTAAAAAAATGCTTAAAATTTTAGCTTTACGAACATAATTTCCGTCAGTAAAATTAAAAAGAAAAATAATAATTTTTATATAAATTAAATTTTTTTAGGTGCCTGATTTATCATAAATATATATAATAGGCTTATGACAAAAATTAATTGCACTACAAAACTAAAACATTAAATAGAACAAAATGTTATTACATCAAATTTGTTTCCCAAATCTATTGTTAATTATGATTGTATTGAATATTCGACACAGATAAATTATGTAAAGGAATTAGGGGACTGGGTACGAGGAGTGGACGAAGATCCATGCATAAAAGCGGCCATTTGGGCGCGTATCTCTGCTATTTCCCGTGCCTGCTCAGCCATTTGTTCATCTCGTCGAGCCATAGCTTCATCCTGTTGCGCCACCCTAGCTTCCAATGCATCCATCTTGGCTTGCGAAGCTTCGTCCAACGAAACATTTGATCCTCCCGTTGACGACAAACTCGGAGAAGAGACTGTGGATGAAAGCAGAGTGGCACCATAGTCCCCCAATCCGTAAAGTCTATTCCCCCTTTTTTTCGTTCTTGTGACGTAACTCTCTGCCATAATTCTATTTTCGATGAAGCGGGAACGGGAGTTCCCTCTAAACTCTTCGTGCGGCCTTGGGTGGCCTCTTCATTTTCAATCATCTTAAAGGCATTCTGTCATTTTAAAAAATACAATAATTAATAAAACATCAAACATAATAGATATATGATCCAATTTGATATACATTAAGAATTTTGATACTTACATATGTAGACTCGGCAGTTTGATCAACCCACTGACGAGGTTGACCAGGAGCACCCTGAGTGGTGTGCGTGCTAACAAATACGTCAAGAAAATCAACGTCGGGACCAAATTTCTTTACCTACAAGCATGATGGTTAGATTTTTTTGTTTATTCTATGAACATAGGGTTGTTTAGTCAAAACTTTAAGTTTCCTGGGAATTTCAAACCATTGCAAACTGATTTTAAAAAGAGAGACGACGCAGTAACAATAAGAACAAACTCTAGTAGAATGCAATTGATAAGGCAACAAAAAAGTGAATAGGATTGTAACTAACAAAATTCAAATGTAACCATGGAAAAGGGAATGACAAATATATTTTAATCATATAATAAGAGAAAATCTTCTTGGAACATCAGTGAGATATTGATCCCCATCCTTGGGCAGGAACAATACACTTCCTACTTTGCAAAGTTTGTTGTTCTTGGGTGGGACAACTTCACAGAACCTGCCCCTTGGGTATAAAATTCTCAATATAAATCACCACTATTAAATAAGCCAAAATGTCCTGCATTTTCACGAAGTATTTCCATATATTTAAACTTGGTCCGTTGAGAAAAGGATGTTTTTGAAAGTCAGTATATAATATCCTAAGGCCTCCCCACCAATATACAATTATGGTTTGGATGCTCCAACTAGCACAATAACCCAACAAGAATCGGGAATGTAGAAAAGTAGAGAATTCTCCACTAGGTAAAAAAGAAACGTCGTCAATCTAAGCACAAAGTAACACCAAGTTACAATTCGGTGAGATTGCCAAACGAAAAAGGCAACACGTGTTTGATTCCATATATGCTCCCTTTAGTTTGCTGGCACAAAAGCGCCCATTTTCTTTTATAAAGCCAATAAGGACACTAACAGATCTAGGTGAGGTGATAAAAACAGTTCTTTCGCTAATCTCTAGATTAGCTTATTAGCCTTCCAAGAATTCATAGATTTTAAAAAGAACATATAAAGATTTATAAATTTAAATAAAATAAATTTACAGAAAATTATTCAAGCGACTTTACCTTTTATAACCCTGTGCACTGCTCCAAAAGATAAATGTTCTCTCAGATGCTCTAAGATATTCGAATTGTAGGTATGAACACAAAACTGGAAAGAAAAAATTGAAAACAACTAAAGCAAACCGGTCCTGGTTGTTTGGCTTTCCAAATTTTTATTAAGAAATTAGAATAACACAATGATTTCAGATTGAGTTGGAGCAACTTAAAAACCAAAATAAACCAAACTGAGGCAATTAAGCAATATCAATTCGGAGTATGATTATGCAAGTACTTTTATGTTTTAACTCCTACCAATTTCTGTCTTCATTAACTAACTCCTAATAGATTAATTTCTGACCCATCCTTGTCTTAGTTCATCCTCATCCACTGGTAATAGAAACATAAATAATGATGATTATGTTGTCGCTTACGATACGAGGAAAATAAAGCGTAGCAAAAATCGAGAATAAACAAGCAGCCGGCAGAGGATATACACATACATCAAAAAGAAATTAATCAAGGCACCGAGAAGCTCCAACATCACCGGCTCAAGAGAGCTAGTTTTTGAGATTTTATGCTCGAATATACGTGTTCTCTTGTGATAGATTTCTAGTGAAAGAAAATACCGTAGTTGCAATAATCTTCCTCAAGCTATGTTTAAACTTCTTTCTAGTGCAAGAATATATTGTTGGCATATATTTTTGATGCAGGGGATGGAACGTATCTAAAGCAAAAGTACTCTCTTACCAAGGGGGCCATTAGGAACAACAAAAAAAAGAATCCATATTCTAATGTTTAAAGAGTTATAGAATACTAACAAAAGTATTTATAGATCGTTGTAAATTAACATTGCATTGAAAAACTGAGAGTGACGTAACTTGGGACCGATCCAATTTTAACAAAAATAAACTCTTCGAATATTACTATTTCCACATGATTATATCAAGAATAATTTTCATCAAGCGGAATCATAATCCCTTGTCACACATAGTAGCAACCATTATACCGATTAATGCTCAAACATTTAAACAAGAGAATTTCCAATCAACATACATCACAATTCAAGAGAGAAAATCTTTTCCTTGGTCTATTATAGAATAGTATTGGAAGCACAATTGCATAATTTATTGATAGCAAATTATTAATCTAAAGGGGTTTTATATTTAATTCTTGCACTCTAAACTACTATTTATAGATGTTTAACTAATTAGACAATATTATAGAATAGTATTGGAAGCTTATGGGTCAAACCCACAGACAAGTGATCTCTTTTATGTTCAAATTATTAATCAAAGGGGGGTTTTATATTTAATTCACTCTAAACTACTATTTATAGATGTTTAACATTAACAAGAATAACGTATATGAAGATCATGGTGGGTGGCAATCTAGGATTCTGGTTTCAGATTGTATCTCTTTTATGTTCAATTCATAATAATGTCATTCAATGTCTTGGGTTCGTTCACTAAAGATAGATCTATAGAACAATTGGTTCATTCTCCACCCATAGATTCTATATCCTAAGCACAGAACCTAGGTCAATCTAGTCGTCACTAGATTTATGATCTATCTGTCACCTAGATCATGTAAGAACCTTCCTAACATCACTCTTGCATCGATAGGTCCAATTTATTGTGTTGGTGAGCAAGCATTGAATGGATTTTAGCAAGAATGAACAACACATGGATGATAAACAACACAATCAACAAGCATTGAATGAACATATATAAGAATTAAACATAAATTTGATACACATGTTACCTCCCACCTCTAGATTATGGATGATAGTTCATCATAGACAATGAACATCACATGGAGATGATCGGATACATGATTTGATCTTCAATATTGAAATTACAAAACCTAACTATGTTAACAATCTAAAAACTACCTAAAATCTATTAAAGAGATTTCACCGATTGATATACTGAGTTGTAATTCAATCGAATGACCGGTGTGAAAATTAATCAGTCGATTCGACTACCTTGCCGCAGGTCCTTTGGCGGTCGCACCTTGCGTCGCAAGGTGTCACTCCACGAGACTTTGGAGATTGCCGCCTGTGAAATAGCACTTAAGTTTCGAAGGAAATAGATGGAGCAATAAAATCGTGATTAGAAAAGATTTACTTGAATTGCAATAAAATTTTCATCTTACTTGAATTGGAAAACATATTTTCGAATTGACGAGCGAATTTTTGATTTCGAGGTGGGAGATGGAGAAACGTGGTTGGCCGAGAGGAGCTTTGTTGGATTTGCGAGAACGAGATGGCGGTGAGATGGCTTCTTGGCACGAGATGGTGGCAGGGGAACCATTATTGGAGGAGAGGCAGGAACTGCTGCGTGAAGATCGATGGCGGCGCCACGATTGAGAAAGAAGGACAAAGATTCGTTGGAGAAGATCTGGCGTCTGGCATCATTGATTATGATGGGGGACGAACGGGGTTGATGTGCAACTTGGAGACGGACATGAAAAGGAGACCTCCCGACGACTTGCGTCGTTGTGGCGAACCGAGAGACGAAATCACCTTTTGGAGAGAGAGAGAGCGCCGTTTACAGAGGGAGGGAGTGTTTGAGATTAGAGGGATGGAGTGTTTGAGATTAGGGTAAGTTATATTTATACTTAGGGTTTTTTTTTTTTTTGGTTTTTTTAGTCATGAGTACATAAATACAACATAATTTAAATTGTTTTTGTGTATCTTGAATTTAATTTATTAAATAGATAAAACGAGTTATTTTATTTTTGTCGTAGTATATAGTTTTTATCTTTAATTTAATTTAAAAAATTATAAGTGTGTGTGCATAATGCATAATATAATATTATTAAAGTGTGTGTGCATGATGCATAATTGAAAAAACAGTTTTATTTGATTTTTTTTCTTAATTTATACTTTCAATTTATAGTTTTTATCTTTAATTTAATTTAATAAATTGATAGTTTTTATTTTTCTTTAAATTAATTTAATAAAAAAAGTGTGAGCGCGTTCTACGTATGGGTAACATGCATCGCTGCCATCACTGACTCATTGGACTGGAGAAACTGAGGAAGCCGAAAGATATTGATCAACAAGTGGTTACGTTACGTTACGTAATTAAATTAATATTTGCATTTCTTTTAAATAGTTGTATCCTTTGGATTTCCCACAATCACCAAAATGACTGCTAATGAAAAGCTTTTTTAAATATCAAAACAGTCACACCTGAGACCCCGAACAGGTTATTCGTTGCGAAAACAATAAGTCGAAAGGAAACAAAACACTTGATTATTAACACCCGTAAGCCCGTAAAACTTATGTGAATGTGCACTCCGCACCCCCAAATTCACAATGTAGCACTTCTTGGGGGAAGAAAGTTGTTAATGACAGCCAACCTTTGGTGGACCGAAGTGAGCAAACCACTGGTTGGACTGCAGCCAAATCTAAGAAAAATCCGGACCAGCCAGCATCAGTAAAACCCGAAGGCCTGAGGTTGAGACAAGTGGTTACGTTATACGTTACGTTACGTTACGTTAAGTCACGTTAATTACGTTACATTAAGTTACGTTACATTAAGTTAAGTTAACTTACGTTACGATTATGTTATGTTACGTTAAGTTACGTTACATTACGTTAAGTTACGTTACGTTACGTTAAGTTATGCTACGTTAAGTAATATTACATTACGTTACGTTAAGTTACATTACGTTACGTTAAGTTATAACATTTCGCCAATAGGCGTAGCGTGTTTTTATGTTATAATGGTCCATCATATTCCAATATAACATTTCGTCAATAGGTGTAGCGTGTTTTCATGTTATAATGGTCCATCGTAGTCCATTATAACATTTCGCCAATAGGCGTAGCATGTTTTCATATTGTAATGGTCTATCGTAGTCCATTATAACATTTCACCAATACGCATAGCGTGTTTTCATGTTATAATGGTTCATCGTAGTCCATTATACCATTTCGCCAATAGGCGTAGCGTGTTTTTATCTTATAATGGTCCATTGTAGTCCATTATAACATTTCGCTAATAGGCGTAGCGTGTTTTCATGTTATAATAGTTCATCGTACTTCATTATACCATTTCGCCAATAGGCGTAGCATGTTTTCATGTTATAATGGTCCATCGTAGTCCATTATAACATTTCGCCAATAGGCGTAGCGTGTTTTCATGTTATAATGGTCCATCGTACTCCATTATACCATTTCGCCAATAGGCGTAGCGTGTTTTCATCTTATAATGGTCCATCGTAGTCCATTATAACATTTCACCAATAGGCGTAGCGTGTTATGTTAAGTTACATTACGTTAAGTTAAGTTAAGTTAAGTTAAGTTAAGACAAGTGGTTACGTTACGTTACGTTAAGTTACGTTACGTTACGTTAAGTTACATTACGTTACGTCACGTTAAGTTACGTTACATTAAGATTGCTACGTTTACGTTGCTAAGTTAAGTTAACTTACATTACGTTAAGTTACGTAAGTTAATAAATATAACGTTACGTGTTTTCATGTTATAATGGTCCATCGTATTCCAATATAACATTTCGCCAATAGGCGTAGCGTGTTTTCATGTTATAATGGTCCATTGTAGTCCATTATACTATTTCGCCAATAGGCGTAGCATGTTTTCATGTTAAGTTACGTTATGTTACGTTAAGTTAAGTTAAGTTAAGTTAAGTTAAGCTAAATTAAGTTAAGTAACGTTACGTTAAGTTAGGTTATGTTATGTTACGTTACGTTATGTTACGTTATAGTTCAAAATTATTTTAAAAATCAAAATTTTAACTAAATGTATACCTATCCCATAATGCAAGTTCAATTAATGATAAAAATTAATTATTAACCAAATCTCACTATTATATTGTTTTTAATTTTTTTTAAATAATATAATTTTTCAAA
Organism: Codonopsis lanceolata; assembly: GCA_013146195.2. Taxonomy (NCBI): domain Eukaryota; kingdom Viridiplantae; phylum Streptophyta; class Magnoliopsida; order Asterales; family Campanulaceae; genus Codonopsis; species Codonopsis lanceolata. The sequence continues at coordinate 18,330,666 of CM028379.1, read as the reverse complement.
AAAATTATTTTGATTGTTATAAAACCATTTTTCACTTAAAATATCCAAAATATCAACTAAATGATGAACTATAAATTGATAAAATATCATTCATTAAAATGATTATAATATTTTTCTACTAAGAAACAATTATAATTTATTTACCAAACAAATCATTAATTTTTTATAATAGTGACGGAGAAAACCGTCACTGATCAGTGACGGATCAGGACGGCGTATTCCATCACTGATCAGTGATGGAATAAATCAATTAGTGACAGAATCTCCGTCACTAAATTTGACATGAAACAATTATAATTTATTTAACAAAAAATCATTAATTTTTTATAATAGTGACGGAGAAAACCGTCACTGATCAGTGACGGTGTATTCCGTCACTGATCAGTAACGGAATAAATCAATTAGTGACGGAAACTCTGGCACGAATTTTCAGAGCGTTCAGCAACGGAAGGAAAAGGAATATTCTAAAAAGATGCTTATTTAGCGACGGAAATTAGCGACGGTTGAATGTTCGTCGCTAAAGGGAAAGCCCGCCAAAACAGTGACAAACTATCCGTCACTAAAAACATATTTTCGTCACTGATCAATGACGGAGGGTTCCGTCACTAATTTTCCGTCACTGATTAGCAGTTTTCTAGTAGTGTTCCAAACCCGTGGGGCGATTGTGAAGGAAGTGAGGGGGTTGGTTCATTTAGATGGGAAGAAGAAAAAAATTGTTCTGACTTTTTAAGGGCCCTAAGCAAACAAAAAAATTGAGGCTCCTAATACAAAAGAAGATACTTATTAAACATTTTGTGTGTGTGATAAATTTTGTTCTGGTCTTGTTTTCTAGTTAATTGATCAATTTCTCTCTCTAAGATCATGTATTTGCAATTTTTTATTTTCTCTCTTTAAGATATTTTTTTAATCTTTAATCGTGCTCTCACACCCATTTGATTGATCAATTTCTCTCTTTAGTAATCCAGCTTTGCGATGCACAAAATATATAAATAGGAAAAAATAATTTTTTAGTCACTGCAGTGTATGCAAATTAAACAAATACTTAAAACATAAAGATAAAAAAGTGAATTTTAATATGATGTAAAAAAATATTATTAAAGATATTAGAATACTTGTTTAAATATATCATTGGTCGTTGAACTTGTACAATTATTATCATTATCACATATCAAAAGAGTTTCATATTTGTAACATTGGAAAGCAGCATAACAAATTTTTCTCCGGGTTAACATGCATCTTCAACCTCTTTGCCTTGCTCTATGATCTGGGTACACAATTCTCAATCTACTATTTTTACACAACTTCTTGTAAATGTTAAAGGATGAACATTAAAAGTTGTGTTAATAGTTAATACAGTCAATATACTTGCAGGACTCTCTTATAATAATATGGACAATTATTAAAAAAAAGATCCCTTCTAAATAGAAAATACAAGATGGTTATCCCCTCCCCGCCACCATTGGATACTACTCGCTTTGTCTCAAAATATATTTCATATTGTATTGAATATACATATTTGCAGGTTATCATCGTTAGAGAAATTGTCGGTTTCCATGAGATTAGGCAATTGATATCCCACATGATTCCCCCACTTTGTCCTCTTATTTGGATTTACCTCTAAAAGCTTTGTTGGCTCCAAGCCGAGCCTAATCCTAGCCTCAGCTTCTGTTTTGTTGTTTCTTCAACTACTCTCCAATATTAACTCTTCCTTGAAGAGATATTAGCATCATTCACCTTCGCTGTTTTCAACTTGACTTTGATGAATGAGTTTCCATTACCATCAATATCAAGGTCAAGGTAGTATGTTAGGAAGTGATCGCGGTTATTTGCTCTAGTGTTGTTCCCCACCAGAGTTTCATAGATTTCCTCGTTCTGCAAGTTGCTAATCGTGTATGATATAACCTTCATTTCTAATACATCTGTTAAGCGTACATGCAAATCCAAGAGAAAACACGAGTTTTGTTCTTATTATATAACGATTTCGGCACATGTGTACGATGCATTATCACCGAAGATATGAAGAAAAAATTCTTCAAATTGTCTTGATTCATATGCTTTTGAGTGGTGGAGCACAACGTTAAAAGTGTAATATTTATTGTTCTATAGAATGTTCAAATTGTCTTGATTCATATTTATTGTTCAAAATATCAATTTTTGTAATAAGCGTATATAATATATGAGAATATATTGAAGCAACATATATAAATAAAATACCCCAAGATTAGGGAGTTAAAGGGTGTCATGTTCTCTCTACCATCAACATTAGTCTTCCGAGCTTGTTCCTCCTTTGGTGGCCATCTTTTTTTTTCTTTCTTTTTGTTTTGAAACTTGTAGGTTATATGTAAAGATTGATGGATGTGATGAAATGTATTTATTGGGTTCAATTCAATGATTAAAGGATAAAGTCAATGACATTGGTGGCATTTAGGATAATGTTTTCACTTTTTATCAGCAAATGATTTTGGATTTGAATTTGAATTAGTAGGATTTCTTATCCAAACTCTAATCTATCTAGTTTGGATAGGAGGTGCCTTCACCTAAAATATCTACTATTAAAAATATCCATGTTGTGCTATTTCTGATTATAAGGTTTTTTTATAAAATATATGTATATATATATATATATATATATTATAGATTCATAGATAATGGATAGATGGATTATGTGGGAGAAAAATCAGATGTCAACGTGATAATAACAGTGATGATATATCATGATATTAGGAGATTTGATAAAATCCTTTAAGTGAGAGATAATGTTTACATTATTTTATATTAAATTAAAAAGTATTATTATCATGTCATAGATGGTTGCCACATGGCAGCACCAATTTCATTTATAGCTTTTAACATTTCACAGAAAGCCGCCACGTAGCAGCAGCGGCTTCTGTTTTAGTTATAGTTAATAGATTAAAGTTTGGGGTCTATCTATAAACCAATTGGCTGATGAGAAGTGTAGCCTCGGATCTTTATTAATTGTTTGCTAGGTATGATTGTGGCGGATGTGAGTTTAGTTTTCGGCTACACTTCTATTATAGCAGACTGCAGCCTGCAGGTAGATCATGTTGTGAACGTAACATCCGGGGACAATTTTTTCCAAAAATAAGTGATGAAATAGACTGCAGGTAGAAAGGTTAATGTTAATTTCTTCTATAAAGGAACATTTTGGGTTCTTTCTAGCTTGTTAAGCTTGGCCATTTGCTAGCTAACTCTTGCATATTAGCCATGTACATCTTTCTATCACTTTTGCTTGTTCTTGGAGTCCTCTTTATATATTTGCCTCGCATCTTTACCTTCCGCAACAAAAAATCATCCGGTTGCCTACCACCGGGCAACTGTGGTTGGCCGATCGTCGAAGAGTCGCTTGAATTCGCCTCCACCTTGCTAAAGGGATGTCCTGAGAAATTCGTTCACGACCGAATGAAGAAATACTCGCCCGCTCAAGTTTTCAAGACGTCTATACTCGGAGAAAAGATGTCCGTGCTATGTGGACCTTTGGAAAACAAATTATTGTTTACCAGAGACCAAAACATTGTCGTCCCGTGGTGGCCTTCCTATAATAGAATAAAATTGAATGAAAAGACTTCTCAATATTATTGATGATATACAGGGAGTATATATACATAGACCAAACTTGGTGAGCAAGTCTAAAAGATTACAACAAATCAATCTAAAAGATTACAACTGTGGGTCCCAATGAGCACAATAATAAGCTAGAAGGGGGGGGGGTTGAATAGCTTATTAACACTTTAAAAACTTTTAAGTAAGTTCCTTGAAAGTTACTTGCAATCTATGAAAAGAATCAAGTAGCGGAAGACCTTCAAGAAAATTGTTCCAGGTCTGCCGATAAGGACTACCGGTAGACCTTTTACAAATTACTTAAGTTCTGCTGAAATGGATAATATAAACAATGAAACTAAGCAGTTCAAGTAATAGACAAACAGTAAGGAATAACACAAGTATTTTGGGATGGTTCACACTATAATGAGTGTTACGTCCACCACCAAGGCAGTCAACCTTGGATTTAAATTGTGCACTATGTTTTCCACTTAGATCAATTACAAAGAATATCCCTAATGGATCGTGTACAAAATATTGACTTGTGTTTGGGTCTATGGAATTAAATATCTGTAAATACAAGATATTTAATTCGTGCAGAAGTATAGTTAATGGAAGTTAACAACAAGAAGAATAAAGCAATAAATGTTGATGAGCAGCTTCTTGTTGTCGATTTGACTTCTAGATCTGTTAAGGATCTATTGAATGCAAATGAAAGACTTGGAGTTTATGAAGTTTCAGAGCAATTCTTTAAGTGTTCGAGTGATTCTGTACAGTTGTCTCTTTGTTCCAGTCTTCAATGGCAGTATTTATAGCAGGTGCATTTCAAAAGAATGCGTTGGAGAGGACGAAGACTTCAACAGCTCTATTCATAAATGTATTAAATGCATGGGGCTGTCAGTCAAGGATTTTCGTCTTCACAGATATCTAGAGCAGATAATCATTTCTGAGATCTTTAAAAAGGTGGGCGATTTGGTGTCGATTCGAGAGATGAAGCAGAAAGTAGGGGATGCGCTTTTACGCTTTCATCGCTCAGACGAAAAGTCTTCTGCTTTTCGAAAGTTGCTTTCGGCTTGACATGTAAGTGAATGACTTGGATTAATTCAAATAATATATAGGAATAAGTTTGAATTAATCCAGCTTAGCTTTTTGGAGAGAGACATGTTAAGGCAGATCACCGACACGAGGTCTACCGATCTTAAGCTTTGAGCAGTCTTCCTGAAGCCGAGAAGGGTCTTCCGCCGAACCCGAAAAGTCCTACAAAAACTATACAAGGCAAAGTTCTATACACAGTTGCCACGCTAATCGATACGCATCCCGATTAGCCACTGAAGTATAAAACTAATGTAATGTACTGATCAGATATAAATTTAACATAAGAATCAACAACAACAAATCAATAAAGATTACTAGGGAATTAATACAAATCTAATGAGATAATTAACTTGGATCTTTAGGATCCTTATCACTTCCTCGGGAGTCCAGATCTCTTGTACCACTTATGTGTACCACTTTTCATCTCCACCATTGCATCCCAATCATTACATCTCAACTAATGATTGAGATGAAAAATGGTACACCAGTGATACACACAAGTGCTATAGGAGATCTGGACTCCTTCCTTGGTGGACAAAATCGTGCTCTCCGGACGTCCTTCCTTGCCCATATCGACCAGAATTCGTAGCACTCTCCACGAGTTTCTCAAGCCGGAAGCACTTTGTAAATACGTACCTATAGTCCACAACATGGTTGAAGATCACCTCAACAGAGAATGGATCCCGAAAAATGAAGTAAAAGCCTACCCTTTAATGAAGATGCTAGCTTTCTCGTTAGCATGCCGATTCTTTGCTGGCCTCCATGATTCCCAACAGATTGCTAAATTGCTTGACCCTTTCAGTGATTCTATCGCTGCATTGTTTGCCATCCCAATCGATTTCCCTGGCACTGTCTATAACCAATGTAAGAAACATCTCTTCTAATTGTAATATTAGTGGAGATGTATTTCATATTGATTATAAATTAATGGTGGTTTTAAAATTCGTTTGATAAAAAAAGTGTTCGTTTTGAAAGTCTTATATAAAATACTTCTACTCTTATTACCAATAATTATTAAAACATATGTATTTCAATTTAAACAATTTTTATTTTTTTATGATCCAGATGAAATAAAAATTGATGGTGACATAACATTTTCTTTATGATATGTAAATTTAGCGGATTCTAAATTAAAATGAAGGTTGGACTGCGGAACATAAAATCTCTATATATTATCCATTGTATAAATTGAATCACAAACGCAATTGTTGAAATTGAAACAAATTATATATTATAAACCTAAAGAAAAATTTGGCCTACACATTTCTTTAAATCAGGTCTCCTTTAATTTGGGGGCCCTCTTCGAAGGCCCGTGTTGCACTTTCCCAGGGTCTCTTAAGACATGAATGTATACTCATTTAGAAACGGAAGGAGTTATGTTATATATATATATATATATATATATATATATACTAGATCTTCATGTTTGTGTCTATGACACAATGCCAGTATATCTGATTTCGTCAATTGAAATGAAAGTACCTAAATAGAATATGATATTTAAAAAAAATGTTACAGTTGAGGGGTACATTGCTTTAATTGATAGTTGAGAGATTGATATTTTATAAATGGTGACTGTTCAGAAGATTAATCGTAAGGTGTGACTTTGTAATATGAAGATAAAACATAGGGAGAAGAAAAAAATGTGAGTGCTCATAATATTAATTGTAGGGGGTGACTTGCAATAGAGAAAGAAACAATAGGGAGTTAAAAATTGATAATTACTCACACATACGAATGTGAGGGTGAATCTCAACCGTTAAATTTTTAAAGATAATTTAATCTCAACCGTTATATATATATATATATATATATATATATATATATATATATATATATATATATATATATATATATATATATATGCCACACAATTTGGTCTTGGGTCGTTCCTTGGGTTCGTAGGATATCTGGGCGTATATGAAGGTATGATCTTGTAAATCCTGTCAAAAGAAGAAGAACATAGAAGGAATGCAAGGCAGGGCCTCGCAAAACCCTTCAGGTGTGAGAGTAAGTCTTTAGCTTGTGGAAAGGAAATTGACAGAGTTTTGGTGTCTAAAGTAAGCGTCCCCTTGAAATGAAGCATTGTAAGGTATTTATAGCCTTCTTGGGAGTGAAATCCGGGCTGAGTCATTACTATGGAGAGATCATAGGTCTTTATGACCATAAATGCGGGTTGACCGCGTAACTGACGGGGTCACGACTTAAATATTGGGCTCCAGAATTATCTGACAGTTTAAGCCTTGGAATGGATACCTGACTTATTCAAGCAGCCTTACTCCCTGATCGATCAGATTGGTAGGAGGATTCCTTCTCGGTAGATTTGTAGGATGCTCTCCCCGGGTTATCTTGCTCGGGTGACCCTTTTCCTGGTCCCTGACATCTACGTGCTTATCACGTGGAGGCACATGTGCTTGGCTCGTGACCAAGATTTGGGCCTAGCTCATCAGTGGCCCCCTTCTCTTTGTTCGCCGAGTATTTATGCTCGGTGCAATGAGCATGTTTGTGATGCTATAGATTGAGTTAGGGAGCAGAACACTTGTTTGTTTTCATTGGCAGTGAGTGAAGGGAGTTGCTTTGTGGGTATGGGTTGATGCATTCGAAACACCGGCTGCAGGAAGCTAGAAGGTTCTTCTGGGGTGCCGTCGGCTAGGTACAGTCATGATGGATCGCTTGTTTTCGAGATGTGCATTAATGGCGGGCTTGATCGGGTGTATCACAGCTAACGTAGTTTGAATTTAGGAATGTAAGACCCCGAACCTTCGTGTATTTGACTTTCTCGTGTTGCATGCTTTGTTGTTAATGCGTTGAGTGTTTATCTTAACATGATAGCACCTAAATAAGTCTCATTGGAGTCTTAGTACCTTGCATATAAGATTGACAATGTTCATCTTAGTTGTTGTATGCTTGGTTGAGAGTTTAGAAGCATTGTTGCTTCGTTTGAGCCTTAGGGTTTCTCGGGATTGCCTTCGTTGCTTGTATTGTTTGTGCTTTAAACTTGAGAGAAGTTCATTTAAGTTCTAAACCAAGTGTACTAGTATTTCTCATGCTTGCACAATCAATGCTCATAGATTTGTTGCATTTGGAAATAAGATGACCAACATATCACTTCACAGATTCAGTCCTGTTTTTGGGCGAACTTCGGGAAAGTTCTAGTACCAATCTACTAAAGATAATTTTCTAAAACTTTAGTATGTTTTACCTACATATGTTAGGATACTCCCTGTAAAATATGGTATTTTGCCAAGGTGTATAAGTACCTCATTTAGGTCTTGACTTACGGCTGTGCCAGAATTCTGTTTTCAGGAAATCAGCTTCTGTGCTTGAACTTGTAGTAGCCATATTTTGATGAATATAAGTCCAAATTGAGTAATTTAAAATGCTAAACTATATTTTAAAGAGTCTAGTTTCATAAAAATCAATAATTACCTCATTTGGATGTGTGAGCTATTTATGGTCGATTTTACAAGATTGACTGTCTGTTTTCCAGATTCTGGTTTGTGACATTTTTTGAGTGTTTTGGCTATTGACCCTTGCACCCTTGCCCTTGGCCAACCAAAGTGAGTCAAAGAGCTCTTTGTTGACTCTCCTACAACCCTTATTGGCCCTTAGATCATTGCTTATCAAAGGCTAGCATGCCTTGGCCAATTAGAAGTCTCTTAAAGCCCTTCACTTGGATTAGGGACTTCTTGGGAAGTATATAAACACAAGTTCAGCCTCTACATCCATTTTTGATCAACATAACCAGAGAACTTCAGAGACTTAGCTCAAATTTCGTCCATGGAGGTCACACCAACTTGAGAGACCATTTCCCGGAGATCCGGTGGTCCGATCGTCGAACCGAGACCGCCAAATCGAAGCCCTCGATCTTCTCTACAACAATCCTTGCTCTAATCAACCTTTCCTCCATTAATCTTAGGACTAAGGTACGTTGAGAAATCCCTGAAATTTTCATGTTCAATAAAATGACATGACCCCTTCATTATAGTTGCTCTATTGATGATTATGAACATCTTTTGTGAAGACAAATCCTCCAATTCAACCTTTGAAACATGTGTAGGATTTTATGAATTCTCTATGAAGTTGTGATTTTGACATTTTATAAAGCATGAATGTTGTTTATAATGAGCTTAGGAATAACTCTTGTGAAAGAATATGTTTCAATTCAAGGTTTAACAAAATATCCGATTCTAGGGTTTGAAACTCGGGATTGTGTTTAAGGCTAGTTTAAGATCATGAACGGCCTAGTTATCGAGTTATAAATGAAAGGAGAATTTAGGAAAGGGCAATGTAATGAATATATTATCAATGCTCTATTTGGTTGAATTTTAGTAAAACTCACCGGAGTTGAGATTAGGGAGTTATTGAACAATACCGACTCCACATTCAATCCCTACGATGTTTGTAGTGCGTTAGACTAATATATTAGCCTACATGACTTTGGGATGGATTGAAGGGCATGTTTGATATGAGTGATTATAAGACTCAATCGAGTTCTTATGTGGTTTATGTGATTGTGTGAAGCAAATGCACAATTGAGAGCATGTTGTAGAATGATGTATCTACTTGATAGGTTGAATTCGCTCTTGTCGAATTCCTACTTGATTCTTTAATGAGTAAAAACACCTACTTGTTGAATAATGAATTTGAGGACTATTCTATGAGAAGATTTGGATTGGGGCTTTCTTAGTACTCTATACATGGAGTCTACTTGTATAAGTCACTAGGATGACCATGTTGTTATCTATGACTCACCGGTATAGTTTGACCTTACGGGTTATTACCGCTCGAGTGTTGCTTAAGTCTTTGACTACCATCGACTTTTGTGTTATTGAATGAGTTACTACTCTAGGAAGAGTTTAGTAAATGGCTTCATGATCTGAGACTAACGGAGTAGTCTTGGATAGTACTTAATGGACTGATGGTTAAGTTGTGACTCTGTTGAATTTAATAGGTGAATGTGGAATATTGTGTATATTTTATATGATTTCATACCTTGTCAAGAATTGATTCTTCTATGTGTTTCTATGATATGACTTATGAGCATATTGAATGTATTTGCCTTCGTGCCTGATGTGTTCTACAGTTAATGAATTGTGGTGAACTTGGATTCTACTATTAAGTGGAATTATGAATCAAAATTGAACTAAGCTTGATTTCACAATAATCAACTTGGGCTTCCCTTATATAATTGACTTGGGACTTGAACTAAGATTCCTAAATGGAATTAGAACCTTGCTATGCCTCAACGAGAACATAGAAAAGAGTCTTGGAACACATATAGTGTTCAAACTCTATTTGGTTGGAATTGTAGTAAAGACTCAACAGAGTCGAGTTAAGGAACAATTGAACCTTACGAGGATCGTGGTGAGATCCTATGATAATTATATTCCATTTGACTAGATTACTAGCTTTTGGGACTTGAATCGAAGAGAGTGAACAAACTTGACACTTATGATTTAGAGACTCAAATGAGTTCCTATTGTGGTTTTATGATTTATGTAACAATGTGCATAATCGTATGAGTTTAGTAGGTCATTATATCTACTTGAGAATTAGCAAGTAAACATCTACTTGTGCATTGCATATAAGTCCAGCTGGCATTACTTGAGTTTTCATGATGATGGTGGGACGATGCATTGCCTTCACGAATTATGGGATTCGTGATTGTAATGTATCGCCGTACCGGATTCGGGTTTCACACACACCTCCACTGCTAGCTACAGTGGGGAAGTAGCCCCCTTTGTCGTAACCAATTGAGCACATTGGCTAGTGCTATTTTCCTGAGTAGAGATCTCAGACCCGAGAAGAGAGCTCGGTACTTTGATACCTGAACATGGGTATCATTGGCACGATATGATTAACAGTTGTGATTGCAGGAGCAATACGACGACAGTGATTTGGTATCTTCTCTATCCCTTATGTGGCTTCCTATGGGCACTTATGTGATAACAAAGTGTTAGTTGAACATGAGATCTTATTGACCATGTTTGTATTGGCTGATGATATATGAGAGATTTGATATGTATATATAGATATATGCATACTTGTATATGAGATATATATGAAAGACTTGATGTGCATATATATAGATATGCACACTTATGCATGATGATTTTATGGGAGATTTGATATGTGTATTTAGAGATATACATACTGATATAGGTGTATATATATAAACATGCACCCTTACACGTGGTAACAGTGTGAATAGCTTGATTCGTATATATAATGATATGTATACTTGCATATGATGTTTTGTGGGAACTACCTTCTAATTCATTTGATTTGTGTCTGAATAGGGAATTACACCCTGGTTCATTTGGACGGTTTAGTAAGTAAGAAGGAGTGGATATCTTGTGGAGTATCGAAACGATACGACGCCTCTTCACGGGTTTTTCTGTCATTTATAAATGACACTATGGTTATGTTTATGTTACATAATTATATGTTGCATATATATTGTGGTAGCGTACTGGGTCATTATGACTCATCCCGTACTTGTTTTTAGTTGCAGAATCGATCGCCGCACCGAGGTCGAGTAGATCGTGATCAGTAGAGGCGGGTCGATAGATCGAGGTTAGACCGTGTGGTTCGTGTTTGTAGCAGCCAACTTTCCCGAGTAGCAGCTTGTGGAGTCTTGTTCCTTTTTAGCATTGTCATTGATTTAATGTACTTTGCTATTCTTGTGAGATCGACATTTTGTAAAGTTAATTAGACTTTACAGTTGGGTAGAATACTTGGGTATTTGTATTGGGTTTTCTTGGGCCGACGTGTTGTGTCGTGCCTTGTTTGTGGTTTTAGTATTTATTTCAGTTGTCTCCTGGGCATGCAGTAGCTTTGGGGGAATTTCCTTATTCTAGTTTTTATAGTTGTTGGTTGACCCCGGTATGCTTTAGCCGTTGGGTAATTGTTATATCAGGTTGGTTCTCTGTTGAAACGCCGGCCTGGAGTGCCGATGGTTTGATTAGCATCTGCATTGTTGCGGCACACGAGTTTTGTTTTTCCTCCTTTGAGAGATAATGTCTCTCTTGGTTTCATTGTCGTTGGTTTCGAGCTTCATAGCTTGGGACTTCTTTCCTATATTGCTTCCGCTGATTCGATTTTTGAAATACCGTATTTTAGTGCGGTGCTATGTTCATGTTTAGAGCGAGTTTGCTCGACTGTTTGACTAGCACTACTGTTTAACAAGTGCTTGTCCTCTTCTTAAGTTAGTTCCAGCGGCACGACCTTGAGATTTCGTGTTGCAATCCGGGTCGGTTTGTCACAAGGAAAGCCTTGGGCGCGTGATTTGGGTGCCTTTTTCCCCAAGTTTCGTCCATAAAAGGGGAAACCCTAAACCCTTTGTCTTTTTTACTGCCCTCTTGCCTTCAAGCTCTCTATACGTCGTGCTATTTTCGTTGATTTCTCCGGCGGTGATTCTTCCGGCTAACAAGAATTTCTTTTCCTGCAATTCTGGATCAAGTTCACATTTCCGCCTAGGGCAAATTGATCCCTGTTCAATGCGCAAGTAAGTTTGCTCTGGTCCTAATTCCCTTCTTCTGTTTCTGTATGAAATTCATTTTAAATTTTTGGGTTTTTCTGTATGTTCTTCATGTTCATGCTTTCTGGGTAGATTCTTAGGGCTTTGCGTTTTGATCTGGGTAGTTTACAGGGAGATCGAGCAGAAATCTTCAAGGAATCATAAGTTTTCTGGGGCTTCAATCAAGATATTCCTCGATCTCTTGTAGGATGTCTTCTCCCCTTCGAATTTTTGGCGATGGCTTTGACCATGAGCAAGAAGCATATGACTACGATCATGGTGCTTAAGGAAATCATGCACCAACAGATTTTGAGCGGACTGGATCTGATGTACATATTCCCGAGGGAAGGATTACCAAGGAAGCGAGCAGCCGAGTTCCTATTGGAAGGGTTGTGAATGACGTGACCACCGATTAGGATGAGGTGGATGAGGCGAGCTCGAGTGGGATCCCAAGCAATGAGGAGTTGGCCAGTTGACCTAGAGCAGGAAGGAGACACCGTAATGAAGATTACTATAACCTGAGCTCGCTTGCTCACTAGGAGTCACTTGTCTCAGTTGTAGAGGTTGGGAACTGGTTCAGCACGATTAGGATTTCCGAGGAGGATTATCGAGGGGTTCCTTATGAGTCCGAGATGACTCCTGCTCAGATGAGAAGCAAGACGAAGAGAATAGTCTTCTTCTACAGCTTCTTTCGTGTCGGGATGCGTTTCCCGTTAGACCCTTTTATTGTCGAATTCCTGAGGGAGACGAACGATGTACCATGCAATCTTTAACTCACCACGATGTTGATCTTGATCGCCTTCAGCGTAACCTGCCGGCTGGTCAGCTTTGAACCGTAGATGACCATACTCTGCAAACTTTTTCAATTTACCAAGGATAAGAGATCGGGCAGGATTACTGGTCGTTCGAAGGCTGGGGCTTTGAAGTTGTTCACCGGGTTTCCCCATAAGGTCGACAAGTGGGATAAGAGAATCATTGTCGTGGAATCCCAGGTTGGGTGGACATTTGCCCCGACCCCTTATCAAATAAAACCTCCAACTTACGACTGTCATGCCACTTTCACTGAAGAGGATAAGTGTATGGCAATGTAGCGGGGAGCACTAGGGGTGACCGAGCAGGGTCAAGAGTGGTTGATTGATTGGAAATCAATCGTGCAGGATGCACGAATCTTGCGTCTGGCCGGTATGTACCATGCTTCCCTGGAGGGTGTAGAGCCCTTGATCGCCGTAACACCCGAGCCTGCCCATCCATTTTGGGGGACTTGTCAGGACCACAAGTTCCCCAGTGAGTGCAAATTGTGCGGTCTGGCAGGAGATTGCACTCCTCGGTTTGATTTTGATGATGTTGGTATTTGTTCTTATTATTTTGAACATTGGAAAAGTATATCTTGATGTTTGCTAATTTGTTTTCTTTTTTCTGACAGTGGTGAAAGATATACTGAGGCAGCGAAAGACTGATTTCAAGGCGAGGTCCGTTGCTCGCCATGGTGAGCTGATAGGCCGTGAGCAGCCTACTTCTGCTTCTTTATCCAAGGCTTCTTTTGCTGAAAGGAGCAAGAAATCATCTCGGGCTCCTGGCTCCTCCACCGAGCCGAAATCTCCCCCTACAACGGCGCCAACCACCGAGCACTCATCTCGGAAGAGACCAGCTTTGACCGATACCCGAGTAGGAGGTCGAAGCACCCGATTATAGACAGGGGAAGATGAAACCCAAGATACAATTCAAGCAGGGTCTAGTCCCTTGCCTTCCCCCACTATTCTGACTCTCCCGGTCATTGGAGTTCCACCTTCCCCTCCTCGACCCGAAGAGCCACTGCGGAGTGGTACACCCAGTTGGTTAAGAACCAACTTTGTGATGCCTGTATCCCGAGAAGGGGTAAAGGCACTAGTGAACAAGGTCGCTGCCGTTCCCCCTCTTGAAGGAGTAAATGTTCGCGATCGGGGGACAATGAGTGCCGTTTGCGGGCAGGGAATTCTGAAGAGAGTTGTCCAGCAAGACGCTGATCGGGATGATGCCAAAACGCCGAACAACGTTCTGCTTGGTGATATTTGCAAGGACCCGACCTGAACCTCAACACGAAATCCCAAGGTCGGCCTCTAAAAGAAGTTAAACAACCGATAAGTACCTGCTAAACATGTTGGCACAAGTCAAGCAGTCGAGCTACGCAAGCTCTGACGAGGAAGTAAAGTCATAACGGCTAGGCATAACAAGGAATTAAAAATGCGGAAGCAAAATAATAACAACACGCCCGAGCTATCAAGATCAAAGCTAAATACAACCAAAGAGATGGTAAATCTCTTGGTCCCAAAAATTCGAACCGCGTGACGCAACAATGCGCACGAGCAATAAACCATCGGCAACACAACGCCGGCGAAACAACATGAACCCAACCTGATATACAAATAAATATAATCCTCAATGGCTGTACAAGCCAGAGACAACAACAATGACTAACCAAAGGCCCCGAGGCTACTGCATGCCCGGAAGACAACTAAATGAATACTAAGAATTAAAATACACAAGCTCGACGAAACATGTCGGCTACAAAATACAACAAACAAATTACCCAAATGTTCTACCCGACCGTAAAGTCTATATGACTTTACATAAAGTCGAGCTCACAAGAATAACGTACATAAAAGGAAGTAATGATGCTATAAATAATGGGACTCCGTGAGGTATAACTCAGAAGAGTCGGCTGTGGCAAGTGAACCATATGATCTAACTCGAACCCCACGAACACACGATCTCATCTTAGTCTACTGATCCACTGTGCACTGCTACAGTCACGATCTACTCACCCTCTTCGTGGCTAACGAACAACTGTAACTAAACAAAGTACGGGGTGAGTCATAATGACCCAGTACGCTACTATAAATAACATATTATTATGCACGATTATTAAATAATCATGACATAATGTTAAATAGAAATAATCCATGGACATGTATCACAATGGTTTCGATACTTCATAATTTCCCTTTCTATCATTTCTGGATTCCAAAACCTTCATGCCGTATAATGATATTCAAGTAAATGCATAAACCATAATTAACCTATTTCTTTCCTTTCAAAAATCATTTATGCAACAGTATGATGATCATGAGCATACATATAAATCTCAACATAAATTAGAGGTTACTACTCTAATCTAAACAAACCCATTGAATGAAGGTACACTTCCTTGATTCTCTTATGTCGCGATGCTCCTGCAAATCACGTGCACAATCACATGTGCTCCCGATATCGGTTCCATGGTATCGTCGGCTTTGAGACCACCTCTCAAGTGCCATAGCCTCCAAGGTCATGCTTTCCTACTATGAACAATGGACAGCTACTTCCCCACCGCGGCCGAAGTGGAGGCGTGTGGGACCCTTAGTCTCCGATACGATGACCCATCGCAATCACGAGTCCCATAACTCGTGAAGACGATGTGTCGTCCCATCATTGACTAACCACACTAAAACCCGATAAGGCCTCAATACCCGATGACCTCATCAAAACCAAACTCAACAAGGCTCCAATATCCGATCACCCTGTCATGTCAAGCAGGTTAGTATTCCTACTTAAACAATATACCTTACACATACAGGAAGGTAATTTAATATCACATACGAGCATGTAATTGCAAGTATAACACACATAGCAAGACTAATCATGAAGCCATTAAGGATTTAAATGGAGATAGTGCTGCTGGCCCTAACGGATTTACTGGAAAATTTTACTCCACTTGTTGGGATATTATTGGAGTGGATTTTCATGAAGCCATTTTGGAATTCTTTTCAGGTTTTTCTCTCCCTCGTTCTTGGTCCAGTACCCTTATTGCCACAATCCCCAAAATTGACCATCCTACTTCTTTTAAAGATATTCGCCCTATTAGCTTGTGTAACTTCTGCTCCAAAGTCATTTAAAAAATCCTCTCTTCCAGGCTTGCTTCTATTCTGCCCCATATTATTTCAGAGAATCAGAGTGCTTTTACTAAAGGGCGAATTATCCAGGACAACATTCTTTTAGCTCAGGAGATGATGAGTTATCTGGGGAAAAAGGTTAATGGTTCTAATATTGTCTTAAAACTTGATATGGCCAAAGCTTTTGATCGGGTTTCTTGGATCTTCCTTATCAATGTTCTTCAGAAATTTGGATTTCATGAGATCTTTATTGACCTTGTATGGCGTCTCATTTATGACAACATGTTTTCTGTCATTATTAATGGAGATCCAGTGGGCTTCTTTCCTTCTTCTCGGGGGCTTCGTCAGGGTGATCCCTTATCTCCTAGTCTCTTTATCATCATGGCTGAAGTGTTTAGTAGAAGTATCAATCGTCTTCAGAATAAATTTCCTGCTTCCATCTTCTCGACTGCTAGTGGTTGTCCTATAATTTCCCATCTTGCCTTTGCAGATGATATTATTATATTCTGTAATGGAAGTAAAGCATCGCTTTCTCAGCATAAGGACCTTATTAAAGATTATGAAGCTGTTTCTGGTCAGCTTGTCAACCGATCAAAAAGCTCTTTCTATGTTGCCCCCTCTACGGATATTCACCGATGTAATCTCATTAATTCTGTTTTGGATTTCCAAAAGGGTACTCTTCCCATCACTTATCTCGGTTGTCCCCTTTATTGTGGTCGGAAGAAAATGGCTTATTTTGACTCCCTTATTATCAAGCTTCAGCGCAAGATCAATTTTTGGATGGGATCATTCCTTGATGCAGCTGGTCGAATTATTCTTATCAAGCATGTCCTTCTTTCTATCACCTGCTACCAAATAGCTTCGCTAGATCCTCCCGTATCTGTTGTGGCTATGATAGAATAGGATTCTTTCTAATTTTTTCTGGGGTCAGTTGGAAGGTAAAAACAAAAGTCACTGGGTATCTTGGTCAACCTGTTGCAGACCTGTTTCTGAAGGAGGTATTGGGGTTTATGCTATGACGGATTTGATTCGAGCTTATGGTATGAAGTTATGGTGGCATTTCCGAACAGTTTCAAATCTTTGGTCTTCTTTTCTTTCTGCCAGATATTGTTCTCGTCTTCACCCGAATTGTGTTGTTTCTAAAGGTTCACACATCTGGAGACGGATGCTAAAAGCTAGAGAGCAAGCTGCTCCAAATATTTTTTGGGTTGTTGGTAAGGGTGAATGTTCCCCTTGGTTTGATCATTGGATCCGAAATCTTTCTTTAGACAAACCGCCTGAATGCATCATTTCTTCTGCTCGGGATTTTCTCTCCAGTCCCCTCTCACGCATCAGCCCAGTTTTTGAAAATATTACTTCCCAGTTTATCTCTCTCACTGAAGATGAGGATCGGGCTTGCTGGATAGGTAATTCTCAAGGTGATTTCTCTTTACGTTCAGCTCTCTCGGTTGTTAGAACTGGTCATCATAGCTCACTATCTTCAGGATTCATCTGGCATAAATCACTGCCCAAGAAGATAAGTATTTTTCTCTGGCGTGTTTTCCTCCGTCATCTTCCCATAGATGAGGGACTTTGGAGTAAAGGCTTTCTGTTAGCTTCAAATTGTAGTTGCTGTGACTCAGGGAATATCGAGACTTTTGATCATGTCTTCCTGTCCAGCCATACAGCTTCTAGCATATGGAAGCACTTCCATTCTAGTTTTGGTGTTCCACTTTCTCCTGGCTTCATCCCCCAACGATGCTTTGCTTGGTGGCTTCATAGAAAGTCTCTTGTATTCATTATGATCCCTGCTCTCATTATTTGGCACATATGGAAATTTCGCAATTGTGCAGTTTTTGAAGGAGTTAAGCATTCAGTCCACCACTTGATTTCCAGCATTAATTCGGATCTTAGAGATATTCTTCAAGCTGCCAACTTTTTCATTTCGGATTTATCTATTAATTCTAATATTTCTTATGGGTAGCGAAAGCAAGTAACTATTCAAGCTGTTTTCTGGGATAGTCCCTCTACAGGTTGTTTCAAGCTGAATACGGATGGGGCTAGTAGAGGCAACCCGGGTATTTGTGGTGGTGGTGGCATTTTACATGATTCTAATGGTCTTTGCATTTATGCCTTCTCCAACTATTATGGTCATGGTACTAACATGATGGCTGAGTTGCGTGCTCTTCACTCTGGTCTTCTTTGGATTCATGAGCAAGGCTTTCACGACGTTATTATAGAAATAGATTCCAAGGTAATTCATGACAGCATCAATAGGAACCATAAGTATCCTTGGGAATATGCTTATCTATTCCGTGACATTTTTCGGCTTCAAATTCAAGGTTGTTACTCTTTCAAGCATTGTTTCAAGGAAGCTAATAAAGTTGCAGATAGTCTTGCTAATTTGGTTTGTGATTCTCAGGCAGATTCCTATTTCCTTTCGGATTTAGACATCCCCCGTGCTATTAAATGGCTTATTATTTTAGATGCTAGAAAAACCCCTTATGTTCGTATTTCTTCTTAATTTGCTTTGTATTTCCCTTTTCGAGGTTAGGCTCCTCTGTCCTCCCATTTATAAGGGCAAGGCTGGTTGTCCCCCTCAAGTTTGTATTTCTTTTTATTATTAATAAAATCTAGCAGGGTGCCGCCCCTGTTTCCGTAAAAAAAAAAAAAAATCAAGTTCTTCATTTTTCTCAAGTATAACATCACAAGTTCGGATCGAGTTCCCAATCGATCAAGCCAAGTAGGGTTCACACTCTACTAGTATATGACCAACAAAAATATTCATGTCATAAATAAATACTCACATTCACCGAGGTAATTCATCAATTCTCACCTCAAACCAGAAATTAAGACTAGACATTTAGTCTAAGAACAATCCTTACTTATGGAGGTCTACCATAATCCCCAAAATAAACATGCCAAGGTCGTAATTACTTGACCTTACACCATAAATCAAACTTTGCATTTAGTTCAAAACAGTTACTTGTTGACGTCTTCAAAGACCCTTAATTTAAACCCGTCAAGACTACTAAGTAGCCTTACGTTAAATTTCAAAACAAGACTATACCTCTAGTCTTACCCTTAATTTCATTTTGGACATCTATTAGTCCTTATCTCTCATAGTGTATACATTTAAACACTCATACCCATGCTCAAAGCGTAACATGACTATCATTAGTCGACGCTCACAAGTGCCCACTAAGTGCACTTAGTAACATCTCTACTGGCATGGTTGTCCATCCATAGATTCACCGTCATGCCAAACATAAAGACTCTAAAGTAGTCTTCTAGTAATCCGTGCCCTATTATGCACGCCCAAAATGACTCTCATTACTCAACTAAATAGTTTACTAGTTTAGTTAAGGTTCTCAAAAACATTCATTCCCAAAGACTTATCAAGTTTAGGTGTCATTGACACACTTACAACATGACCCCCACGGTCAACCCAACCGAGACCAACCCGTCTCAAATCCCGTAGGATTCAAACACTTCTTACTCACGTGTTAACCAAATCTTTAATCGACTCCTTTGAGTCTAATTCAAACAATTTGTACTCAGGTCGTTCCTCAACCTCAGTCTCACAATACCCTCTTAATATAATTGAGACGACATTCAATGTCTGACCGTCAAAACACAACCAACTTAAGTGTGTTTATTAAAGGTATTAACTCATGGCTCGAGACTAATATCTAGTCTTAAATCACCGAGTGTCCAAGGGGTACACTCCCTACATTCCCAACAAACGGTTGTCTAACCACATTCTTAAATCTCTCGTAATTAATTTGAGGTTGTAACTCGACCTTCAAACACAACCACACATATAATTCTTTTAATAAGGACTCTATCAAGTCACATTCTACACATTTGACATAGAACGATTGTTAAACTACATTCTTAAGCCTTCTATAAACACCCAAGGTCATGATTCGACCCTCACTTAAGTCAACGCACTATCGTGCCCGACCAAAGACCCAAACAAGTCTCCGTCCACAATTAATTACCAAACTATATAAAACCCATTGACTAACATAAATTCACACTAACGTCATTCAAGGACTTCAATTGGAGTCCTAAACCATCAATCATCACAGAACACCCATTTGGTCTCACCCGACCAAAACTCGAGATCTTAAACGTAAGTCCCGACGAACACGAAAAGTCGTAGTAATTTATCCTAGGGCTCAAAATAGCATCTTAAACATATATTGGACTCCATTGAGTCAAAATACAAATTACAAAAATTTAGGGCAAGGCACAATTTCGGGATTCCAACTTCATCCGGGTTTCTAAACCCAATAATTAACAATTTCATATCCAATCCTTTCAATGAACCCAATAAACTCAAACAAATCCATCCCCACATGTTCACTAATCAAAACCCATCATAAACATGTCATCTAGACATGTATTTACACAATAAACCAAGGGGAATACATCTCTAACATCCTAGCATCAACATGGGCTAGAGAGAGAAAGAAGGGGATTTAGAAACGTATCTCAATCGTGGCTCAAACAACAAAGGAAACGAAAACAAACCAGATGGAAAGAATCCATTCGTTGAGGGCTTCGAAATGGCGTACTCGGCTCGACGATCGGTTGGCCGAAACTCCGGGAATCGCCAGAATACCTCCATGAACACACCTCACTTTTTCTCTCTATTCTCTAATGGTGGATGCACAAATGAGGAGAGGGAAGGGGAAAAATCAGATCATAAGGGAGTAAGGGGGACCAAAATGCCCTCAATTGGGTGGCCAAGGGTGAAGGAGGGAGGTTAGTTGGGGGGTAGGATGAACATTTCACAACAAAAATCAAGAAAAAACTGCTGCTAACTCGTCTGCTACAGTACCGCGCTACAGTGCACGCGTCCAATTTGCGACGGCTCCAGTTTGAACACCGTTCGACGAAACGACGCGATTTCTTCTCCTGCCACTATGTAAATGTCCTAAGTAAAAGACTTAAAAATACCAAATCAAACAAAAATTTTCTCGGGGGTTCCACGATCAAAACAAGCCGCGTACCGAAATCGGTCCGTAACTGTTGTACAACGGACGAAACTACGCAGGACAACCCAACGATTGAAACAACGAACGAACAAGCATACATACTTGTTTTAAAACATGTTAGAAGCCTAATGAAGTGTCTCAAACACGTACCCAATGTAAAACCAAAATTAAGTGCGACCAAAGTACCAAAGGCGATACGTTAACGATACGCGAATTGCGAAATCAAACTTATGACGACGACTATACTTTGAACGTCGTGACCACATGTAAACTTTATAAACATGATTATAAGGATATAAAATTTATTCAAACAAGTACACGAAGACCTAGGATATCTCGAAGGCCGTAAGCAATAATTAAGGAAGATAACACTCTACCGAGTCGAGTTCCCAACAATACTAAATCGCGCAATAGATACTCTAACACGCTAACGAGCGTAAATCGAACATACCAAGGGTATCGACCTTAACTTAGCCTACCCAGACATAAGAAGTCTTCTACTTTAATGCTTATCATATTGGCTAGACGATCACGTAAAGTTTCTGGGCGTTACAATATTGGCCTGTTGGTCAGCGAGGTATGTTATGCCAACTGCCGTATGAACATAATCGATATTAATGTATATTCCTTGCTCATTGTTGTTTCTTATTTTGCAGTTCTCTTCCAAGGTTACCCTTCTGCACAAACGTACAGACGAATATAAAGATAAGGCTGGAGCCTCGTTTGAGCAGAAGAGGAAGTCCGATGAGGCTGTCCACTCCTATAAGGAGGACTTGCTGACCAAGGACAACGAGGTCCTTGCCAAGGTTACCGAGCTGACGAAGGTCGAGGAGGAGATCATCCTCCTGAAGGCCCAGGTGGAGTTTGCCGAAAATGGGGAGGTAGCTGCTCAGAAGACTTGAGCGAGGAGAGGAAGAGAGCTGAGGATGCTCAAGTTGCGGCTGAGCAGAAGGAGAGAGCTTGGCAGGTAAGGCTTGTGAGGGAGGTCGCCGCTGCCAAGATTGCTGCTGTAGAGGACTTTAAGCAGTCAGCCGAGCTCGAGCAGCTCATAGATGGGAAGTTGGTCCCATACTATTCCCAAGGGTGTTACCATGTTCTTCCTATGCTGGTGAGCAGCAGGCTTTCGGGCATAACGCCAGAAATGATGGCGGAATGGGGAGCGGCTTCGCCCTGGTGTGCTGAGGCTAGGAAAAGCCACACTTTGGTCCCCTACAATGAAGATGAATTAGGGATCATAGCGAACAATGACTGGGAAGGCGATGAGCCTGAATGGATTCCTCCAACTCCACTGGCCAATAACATGGTTGACCAGATGAACGCTATTTTTGAGCGTAAGGCCAGCGATGATGAGGATGAGGATCCTGCTCCCCAGTCTGTCAGCCCTGTAGTTATAGATGTTGAAGACCATCAGCTTGCTCCTTCTGCCGACCTGAAAACAAACATGCCTCCTCCTTCTGGACAACACATGATTTAGCTGCCTCCTCCTCCTCCTCTTCCTCCTCACTTGCAATCTGAAATGGATAAAATCTTCGCCGAGCTTGAAACGTCGGGAAGAACCACCGTGCAAGGAGGGAATTAATATATTGTAATAGTTTTGTGATAGGTTTCCTCGATTATAACTTTTTAATGGTAATGAAATGAATTAATTGTTCGAGAATATTGTCCTTTTGTCAGGCAGGTCCCAAAACCTTTCAAACAAAAAAAAAATAATTTTCAAACAACTTTGATCAAGAACCTTTAAAAAGACTTTTATTAAAAAATCCTTCAATGCAAGTAAAGAAAAACAAGGTAACTGTTACCACGTTAATGGTAATATTTCTTCAGATGATCATAGTGTCAGGGATGCTTCAAATTTTTGCCCTCTTGATTTTGTAAGGTGTAAGTGCCCTCCCTAATGATTCCTATAACTTTAAATGTGTCTTCCCAATTAGGTGAAAATTTTCCTCGCTTTGGTCGTTGTCTTGTAACTTCGATTTTCCTGAGAACCCAATCCCCGACTTGAAATGCTCTTCCCCGAACCTTCCTATCATGACGAGCCTTAGCTTTTTGTTTGTAATTAACCATTCTGATGCGAGCATGAAGTCTGCATTCTTCGAGCAGATCAAGGTCGATTGCTTGGGCAATCTGGTTGTCCTGCTCGGTATAGTGAGCCACTCTATAACTGAGGAAAGCTATTTCTATTGTGATTACAACTTCAGAACCATATTTGAGAGAGAAAGGTGTTTCACCTGTTGAGCCCCTTATTGTTATCATCTGTCCATTTCCCTGCTCGATCGTCTAAATTTTGTTTTAGAGTGAGCATGATTTGTTTGTTCTTGTCCATTTCCTCGTGGATATGCGACTGAAGATTGCCAATTCTTAATATACATCCGGTTACATTCTGCCGTAAATATATCCGAAAACTGTGTGCCATGATCAGAAACAATGGCTTTGGGTAACCTAAAGTGACACCAAATGTGGTCATGCACAAAATTAATGATGTTGTTCTCAGTGATGGTGGCTAATGGTTTTGCTTCAATCCATTTGGTGAAATAATCAATTGCCACTATTGCATACTTGAACTGAGATCATGCCAGAGGAAAAGGTCCGATCAGGTCGATCCCTGTTGATTCTTATGTTAGATTTATATCTGCTCAGTTCATTACCCTAGTTTTATACTTCAGTGGCTAATCGGGCTGCGTATCGATTAGCGTGGCAACTGTGTATAGAACTTTGCCAAGTATAGGTTTTAATAGGACTTTACAGGTTCATTGTAAGACCTCTTATCGGAAGACTTGCTCAAAGCTTACAAACGGCAGACCTTGTGTCCACCTGGTCTATCATGACGTGTCCTATCCAGCAATGACTCAATGGATTAATTCAAATTTATCTTTATCACTGTTTGAATTAATCTAAGACATTCCCTGACACATCAAGCCCGCCGAAAGAAGCTTTCCAAAAAGCAGGAAGACTTTTCGCAAACTGAACAGTGAAAGCAGGAAAGCAGACTGTCACCTACTGTCTGTAACAACTCTCAGATATGACATCTAGATTGCCCAAGTTTTAGAAGATCTCAGAAATCATTCCCTGCTCTAGATATCTATGAAGATGAAATTCCTGACTGACAGCCCCATGCATTTAATGCATTTTACCTTACAGAGCTGCTACAGTCTTCATCTTCTCCAACGGATGTTTTCGAGTGCACCTGCTGTAAATGCTGCCATTGAAGACTGGAGATAGAGATAATATCGAACACTAAAAGGATTGCTCTGAAACTCTTCAACTCCAAGTCTTACTACTCAGTGCATTCAAGAGATCCTCAACAGATCTAGAAGTCCTCGTCAACAACAAGAAGCCGAGCATCAACATTTATTTCTATACTTCTTGTTGTTATTCATTCATTAACTATATACCTTGCAATTAAATATCTTGTTTATACAGATATTTAATTCCTTAGACCCCAAACACAAGTCAATATTTTGTACACGATCCACTAGGAATATTCTTTGTAATAGATCTAGTGGAAAACATAGTGCACTATTTAAATCCAAGGTTGACTGCCTTGGTGGTGGACGTAGCACTCTTTATAGTGTGAACCATCCCAAATTACTTGTGTTATTTCTTTACTGTTTGTTTACTGTTTGAACTGTTTATTACTTTAGTTATCGTTATCCTTTATTCAGTAGAACTTAAGTAACCTGTCAAAGGTCTACCGGTAGTCCTTATCGACAGACTTGAAACAGCTACTTTGAAAGTCTTCCGCTACTTCAATCTTTTCAATAGATTGTAAGTATCTTTCAAAGAACTTATTCAAAAGTTTTAAGTGTACAATAAGCTATTCAACCCCCCCTTCTAGCTTATTATTGTGCCCGTTGGGACCCACAATTGGTATCAGAGCCTTACTCTTTGAAAACAAGTTTTTGCGAGATTAAACTCTTGAGAGATACGATCAAATGGCGCAAATACAGTACATGCTGCCTACATGTAATGCTAACCACGTCCCAATATTGGACGAAGGTCATTTTGATGTATGGAAGGATAAAGTAATGCGATTTATGAACTCCATTGACAACAGGTTATGGAAGTGTGTTACTGCAGGTCAACATGTACCAATGAAGGCCAACCTTCTAGCCTCCATCGCTGGGAATCCTGCAGAAGTTCCCAAAGAAGAATCAGAATGGACAGAGGACGATAGAAAACTGGTTGAGCTTGACAGTAAAGCAATTAATATAATCACCAGCTCTTTAGACACAAGCACATACCAACAAGTGATTCGATGTACAACTGCAAAAGAGATGTGGGAAGCTCTTGTGGAATACTTGGAAGGAGACCAAGACACAAGAGATAACAGAAAGTACACATACATCCAGTAGTTTGATTCTTTCAAAAAGGATCCTAAGGAAACCTTGAGACAAGCATACGATCGCTTTAGTGAGGTAATAAATAGCTGCTTTTCTCTTGGTAAAACTTATGACAAAAAGGAAGTGAACATGAGTTTTCTAGGCTCTCTAGGTAGCTTATGGCATGTTAAGACCACGGCTATGAAAGAATCCAAAAACTTAAACGAGATGACTCTCCGTAGTCTCTACGCAAGTTTGAAGGTTTATGAGCTAGAAGTAAATCAAGCTTTAGAGCAAGACAAACAGTTCAGAACTGTGTCCTTGCCAGCCATGGTCCAAGAAGAAACTACTGTTGAAAACAAACCTTCCACTTCCTCCTGTGAAAATGATTTTCTATCAGATGAACAATTTGCTATGTTTGTAAAACGTTTTCGAAAATTTGCAAAATATGGAAGGAAGAACACACACCAACAACCTTTTAGGAAGAATGGTGAAAGCTCATCTAAGGAAGAGCTTGTGTGTTACAATTGTAGAAAACCTGGTAATTTTGCCTCAAAATGTCCTAAGCCAAAATTTGAAGCATACCGAAAACCCTCTTATAGAAAATTTCAAAAACAAAAGGGTATGTTGGCTGAAGACATAGAAGACAAACATGTTGCTACATGGTTTGAGGCTGATTCAGAAGAGGAGGAGGATGATTGTGAGCAAGCTAACATATGCTTAATAGCTCATGATTCAGGTCCTACCTATGACTCTGAAAATGAAGTCGAAGTTTCACCTAGTCCCTTGGATAAAAGTGAAATCAACAGTGACAACTTCAGTAAGGAAGAACTTCTCAAGGATAATCAAGATATGCTTGAAGAATTTAATTCCTTTAGAGTAGCCTATGTTAAACTTGCAAAGAACTGTGAGAAACTTACTGCTGAGAAATCTATGATGGCAGCTGAGATTCAATCTCTTAATAGCTGTCATCAAGAAAGTATCAAGCTGAAGGAAGAAAACAAATTCCCTTGTGACAAGGTTGAATGTCTATCTGAGCACATCAAAGGACTTGACCTAGAGAAAATTGCCTTGCAAAAGACAATTGACTCTTGGAATAGTTCCAAGGATGCCTTCGAAGAAATCCTTTCAAGCCAAAAATCTAGTAATGATAAATCTGGTATAGGATATTCAGATGAGCCCAACATGACATTCCCTTCAGTCACAGAGAAAGGTGAATCCTCCGAGACTGCCAATGATATATCTTTCTCTAAACAGACATTCGGAAATAAAGGGAAACAAGGCCTTGGATATTCAAGTGTTCCCTATGTTTACCCAAATGTTCAGAAAGGAAAAGCCAAGATGACTGATTCAAATGAGAAACACGAAAAGGTAACGGTAGAAAGTGAAGTCTCGCAACAACTCTTAAGGCAAAGTCTGCTGGCGGTAGACCTACTAAACCTCTACCAGTAACTATCAAGTTTGTCTATAAAACAGGCAAGGCTCCTATACCTGTTGAAAGTAAACTTAAAGGTATTCTTCCTAATCCTCCTAAAAGGGTAATCAACAGACAAGCTAAAGCTAAGTCTGGTGATAACCTACATAGGAAGATTCAAAAGAAACCAATTAAGTCTACCATCAACAAGCAAGCTGAACCAAGAATGGATGTCAAGAAAAAGGATGATCATAATCACTCTTCAAGAAAAGCCACCGACGCAGGTTCACTATGGAATTTCCACTTATGTCATTCTTGCAATTGCCCAGGCCATCCGGCCCTGCTCGCTAAGGTTCACTCCAAGATCCGAGAGACCTAGTTCTCTCAAGGTCGAGTGTATGGGTTCCAAAAGGTTGCTAATCCTTAGACCCAAAAGAAAATAAAGGGGACCTTGTTGCTTTAATTTTTTCGGGATTGCTTCATGGCTATAGAATCGAAAAACAAAGACATCTCGTACGGTACCTGACAAGGGTCGCCAAGACACATGACAGAAACGTAAGTCTTCTTACGTATATAGTCGAAGCCAAAGGACCCATCGTTATTTTCTGAGACAATGCAAGAGGAAAAACAATTGATATGGCTCAATCACTAGAGGAAGTCTCTCCATCAACAAAGTTTCTCTAGCGAGTGGCTTAAAGCACAACCTTCCGAGCATATCCCACTTCTCAGCGCGACAAAGGATTACTATGCCAATTCAACTCCAACCCGTTGCCTCATCAAAGACAAGTGAATCCCGCTCTACAATACCGACGGCAAGGCAATAGACAAGGAAACGCCTATGTCGTGGACTTAAATCTTCTAGGAGATTCTCAAGCCTTGCCTAGTAGCTAACAACGCTCGTGACAACGCTTGGCTATGGCAACAAGCTGCCTCGCACCTCAACTTCAAGCACCTCCAAGCTCTCAAAAGATGGGCTTGTCAAAGGTCTACCTACGGTGTCCGCCGACCATGACGTAGTTGTAAAGCTTGCCAACTAGGAAAACTTTCCAAGTCTTCCTTCAAAAGAAAGTTTGTCTTGTCAACAAACGCATCCCTTCAACTTCTCGTGATATCTCTTGGACCAATCACTACAAATAAGATTTCGAGACAAGTATACACTTGTAGTAGTTGACGACTACTCTAGGTTCACCGGATTGAAACAATGACATCAAAAGATGAGATGTATGATCTAGTAACTGCTTTTTTAAGACTTCAAACTCAAAAGCTTGAAGACATTAGTGACATAAGATCGACAATGGCATAGAATTCAAGAACAATGGTGTAGAAAGATACTCTGATGACCACGGATCGCCACAACTTCTCGCCGCCGCATCTCAACAAAATGGTGTAGCCGAACGGAAGAACGTAACACCGATTGAAGCAAAGAAGAACAATGCCGGTAGAAGCTAAACTTCCAAAGTACTTCCGCGTAGCCGCCAACTCTTCATGTTTCACTCAAAATGTATCCCTCGGTAAACAAGTTTCATAACAAAACTCCATATGAAATATGGAGAGGAAGAGCCCTCAAACATAGGATTTCTTAAAATCTTCTAACAAATGTTTTATTCTTCATAATGGAAAAGAATATAGAGGAAAATTTGATGCAAAATCGATTTAAGGAATTTTTCCTGGGTATTCCAAACATTCAAAAGCATTTCGATTTTCAAGAAAATCATTTAAAAATTTTAGAATCTATGCATGTTTCTTTTAATGAATATGACTTGTTAGAACCTAGAAAGCTCTCGAATGTTGCTAATGATTCGATAATGATGAGACAGTACAAATACAGCATCTACTTCCACTCCTCATCGAAAATGGTAACTTCCCTAGACCGCTAACCCTTCACCTACAGACTGAACTCGTTGGCACTCGGCTCTAACTCTTCGTTGACCTGTAACCCATCTTTTCTGCTTTTACCCCAAGCACCTTTACGCATCACTCATCCTTCTTGTTCACACTAAAAAATGAAGGTTTTGAAGATCCTATCTCTCTCGAACTCCATTTTGGTGAATCTCCTTCTCAACCTACTCTAAAATTCTTAAGGAAGAACCCACCGTAAGTGATCTTCCTCCAACCATTATTGAAACAAGAGATCATCATATTTCTCAAATTATAGGTGATCTCAACACAGAGTTCGCACGAGAAATAAAGTTCGAGAAGAGACTATGTTTGCATATGCATTCAGATTCGAACTCCGAGCCAAAGAAGATTGATGAAGCTTAACAGAGATCATAACCGGATTGAAGCTAGGCAAGAAGAGCTAAACCATTTGAAAGATGCAAGGTGTGGAGCTTAGTTCATAGGCCGATCGATCATCCAAATATCTAAGACCAAATGTTTTAAACAAAAGAGATGAAGATGGAAATGTCACGAGAAATAAAGCTAGGCTGGTTGCTCAAGGCTCCGCAACGGAAGAAGGAATTGACTTCGATGAAACATTTGCTCTGTTTAGATTAGAGGCAATCAGACTCTTTTATGCCTCGTTCATGGACTTCAAAGTGTATCGAGGATGGATGTAAAGAGTGCCTTTCTAAATGGCGATCTTCAAGCGTATCGTGGAGCGACCTCCGGTTTGTCATTCAAGAAAACTAGTTATGTCTACCCTCTTAAGAAAACTCGGCTATGGCTGAAGCAAGCTCCTGAGCTTGGTATGAAACTATCAAGTTCTTAATAGAACAAGGATTCGTGAGAGGAAGGATAGACATTTATC
>CM028379.1:18271267-18301016 GCA_013146195.2 Codonopsis lanceolata | reverse complement strand
TCACTCATCCATAACTCAACCTCCCTAGGGTTCGGCTCCCAAGAAATACATTAGGTTTCAGCTTAAGAAATCTCTCTAGAAGGGTTGTGTCATTCCTTGGTGGTGGTTGTGGTGGTGGTACTACCTCTTCCATCGTGGTGGTGGTGGTGCTCCCTCGAGCGACTTCTCACGGCTGCCCACCCAAAAGCCATCATTCTACGTTATAGTTCGCCATCTGCGCATCCGGACCAACCGGATTACGCGGCGGTGGTACACACTCGGCCTCGAGGCTCGGCCCAGGACCTCTCTTGGCTCTACCTCTACCACCATCGAACACCTATAAGAATTCACTCGAGCGTTAGAATCATCACACAAATAACCAACCCACCTAGGCCATGGAACCTATCCCGGCCGACTACCCTATAAGCTCGATATTTGTGGCACCTCGACCGGATTCCATACGAAATCCAAAGTCGGACCGCCCAAATATACAACGTAAGCATGCGCAAGTAGGAATATAAAATTTCACATGGCGCAACATCGCATCGAATAACAACTCTGCTACACAGGCTGGGAAAAGAACATAAAGTAAACAAGTTTTCGGCGGCGTTACAGTGAACAACAACAACTACTCCTACAATTATACACATGCAAATAATAACCTCAACGGCACAACATGCATGGAGACACAACAACAACAATACTTTAAAAGAGTAATATGCGAAATAAGTGTAGTGAACCATAATATAGAAACAAGCTCGACATAGAAGTCGAGCATACAAAAAGATTATAAGTCTAGCTTAATCAAGAGTTATATAACAATATCAAAACCCAAGTCAAGTCTAAGTGACTTGCTTCCCATCGTCCTTGCCAAAATAAAAGACTAACTATACATAGTCTCAAAATTACAACCTCCAAGCTCATTAGCTCGGATCACGAGAATCTAGAAAGGACCTTCTCCTTGGCTCGGATCTAAGGAAAACAAAACAAACATAGGGTAAGTCATAAAGATTTAGTAAGCTACTAAAAATGCATGTTCATGTCATTGCATAACATTTATCACAATTATAGTACATGCTCATCATATAGCACTTAGCACATTATTCACGTAAGTGCGGAAATAAGTCATACAAGTAGGATATGATATAGGCCGGCCATTGCGTAGCTCTGCAATAAACTGGTTAACTAATTCGTGCCATCGAAGTTTTGTGAATTCATCGACTCTTATCGAGAACCGCCTCGATTTAAATAACAAGCCAATGCGGCCGTATTGATACGCAAGGGCTACTTCCCCTGCGCCAGGTGGGCGTGTGTGAGGTCCCGGGCGATCCATAGTGAACACGAATCATTCGTGAAGGTGATGCATCGTCCCACCACGACGTAATAAACAAACTAAATAATGCTAGCTGGACTCAATGTGATGCATAAGTAGATATTTACTTGCCATAAACAAATAAGGATCGAATTCGACAAGAGCGAACTCATCCGATCAAGTAGGCTATTAATCTCTACCATAAATCGTATCGGGGCAATTAATTGCTCAAAACCTAACAATCACAACAACTTGATTGCACATAAATAGGCTCAACTTATAATTGAGTAAACCCGACCAAACGGTGTCCAAACTCCGTAGGGATTAAAATTAGTGTTCAACATGTTCCAAAGTTCCCAGAGTCGACTGTTGAGTCTTTTGTTACATTCCCAATTTTAAAGAATAGAAGCTATGTGCTTCATAAACCATCCTAGGTTCATTACTAAGTCCATTTAGGTTATAAACTAACCAAGGCACTACAATGTAGTTCATACTCAACATATAATCCAATTAAAAGCTAGAACACATTCAACATAACAACATACCAAGTAAGCCCTAATTAGGATACTTTCACATAGCACCATTTCAAGTAAAAATGTAAATGTTGCCTCTAAAATGTTTAAAATCCCAAACACACAAGATGAAAGGATATAATATGCTTCTATAGTCATATAAACATCCTACACATGCTCAAATTCACATGTGTAAAATCACAAGATGAAGGCATATAAAGCAAGTATGTGTACTCATTGACCTCAAAAATCATAAGTTTTGTTTCCATAGGATCAATGAGTACTAAAACCAGAAAGAAGAAGAGTAACTTACTTGCTTGTAATACGAGAAAGAAACCAAATGGAGAAGCTATTCGGTTATAAATGCTCTACTCTTCAAGCTCTTCACTTCTATGGAGTTTGTTTGAACAATGGAGGGAGGAATCATGGAGGACCAAGGAGGAACCTTCAAGAACTCATGGAGGAACAGGAGAGAGCAATCCCGTTTTTGGAAGGAGAAGGAGGTGAAATGAGGGCCTAAATGGCTGATTTGTGGTGTTAGTGAAGTCAGGCTAGTGGGACAAGTGTCACTATAATGTGGTCACTTAAAATCTGATTTGGGCTCTAATAAATCACTAAAGATCTAGCTTAATCCCACGTAATATAATGTAATGAGGTTAGGTTAGTAGTAGGAGGGTTAGGGAGGTTTAGGTTAGGTTTAGGAAGGGTTTTGATAGGGGTTGAACACCTGAAATTGTCAAACAATCAAAAGCGAGTAAATTAGCCTCGGGGACCATGCAATCGCGGCTCATCTCTGGCTTGCATGCTCTCGGCTCCAACACCCATGTTTTTTGTCACCTTACGAGAGCAAGGCCATCTCCACTGACCAGTAAGCCGGCCAGGACTGAATGACTTAAAAAGCAACCTAAAGACCCCCAGACACTTAGCCAAAATCAATGAGGCTTAAACCTCATTCAAAGTGAGTCTAAAACTCACCCCAAACACCAGAACAACACTCGAACAATCCAAATGAAGGAGGGAAAGAAGGAGAACTAAATAAGCAACTTAACTAACAATTCAACAAGCATGCAAATAGGATTCTAAGCATAATAAGAGCATTATGGTTGACTTATAAATGATTCTAACACATATGTAAACTAAGTAAACATGCTCATGAACAATATGAATGCATGAAGGCAAGCATATGAATGTCTAGGGTGCCACATTTTCTCTTTCCTTTTTTATAATGGCAAAATCCTCCATTTAGCCACCAAACTTTTCAAAAACTTGCAAGGCAGCGACCCTTAGAAAGTTGAAAACTTGTATTGAGGCCAACTTATATTAGTTATTATGATGCAAGCGAGCCTATTTTTGACGGACGTTAAATTTGGCCGTTAAATTATGTCATTACCTATTTTGCCCCTGTAACTACTAAACCTTTATGTGAAATTAGAAACAAAAGGGTGGAAACGAGTAGAAGGAATAATGAGTTTTAAACCCGTCGGTGGAGATGGAGCCGGGGGTGAAGCTTTGCCCGGCTGTTAAGTGGAGATGGTAAGGAGAGTGGGGGTTGGTACGGAGGTAGCCAAACCAGTAGAGATGGAGAAAGAAGTCGGCGCTTTGTTGGGCGCCAATCGACCATAATCTGTTTGTTGTTAGAAATTGAGAAGAAAATCGGGGATGAGAAAGAAATTCGGGCTCACTTTGCCAATGATGGAGGAAGATGAGTGATTTGGCGGATGCGTGGGTGATAGAGAGATCGGCGGGATCGAAGGCTAGAACAATTGTGGGTGGAGATGGAAAAGAAAGCAACGTGGTGGAGATAAAATTGATTGGAGGAAGCCAATTGGACTGGAATTCAGGCGTTGTGCCGTGGAAAGAGATAGAGATAGAGATGTCGGGCGATTTGGCCGGATTCAGTGATATGGAGATGGTGGGTGATGATGATGGCAATGGAGATGAAATCAAAGCTGGAGAGAGAGAGAGAGAGAGAGAGAGAGAGAGAAAGAGGGAAGAGATGGCGATTGTGAGCGGTGGATGGGAGATGGCGGTGTTCGCCAGATAGTGGAGGATGGCTGGCTGGGCGGATTTAGGAGATGTCGGAAGATGGAGGGAGTTTGAATTGGAAGAGAGAGAATGAGGGATAATTAGGGGGAAAATAGATATTCTACATAATTTAAAAAATGAATCTAACGTCCATCCAAAAAATGGGCTTGTGTTGGAATATGCTTCTTGATAATTTAGTTATCACCTTGCATATTCTATATGTGTTGATTTGCTTGCCCCCATTACAAGTGAGTCATCACAAGTGGCTAAAAGGTATGCGTACCGGTTAGCGTGGCAACTCGTATGATATCACATAGGTCTTAGATTAGGTGTGACCTA
Source organism: Codonopsis lanceolata (assembly GCA_013146195.2). Classification (NCBI taxonomy): domain Eukaryota; kingdom Viridiplantae; phylum Streptophyta; class Magnoliopsida; order Asterales; family Campanulaceae; genus Codonopsis; species Codonopsis lanceolata. The sequence continues at coordinate 18,296,849 of CM028379.1, read as the reverse complement.
ATCAAGTCCTACCTTCCTACATGATGATCAAAACAGACCAGCACTTCAGATGCACTTAGCACCGGAAGACCTGCAGCTATGTCAAAAGCCTTCAGTAAGAAAGATCAGAACATCCTTAAGACTCACCACGGGCAGACATGCTACAAGTCAAACTGCTCGCACCAGTAGACATCAGTTCTCCTGAATTCGGAAGACTTGTTTCCACTGGCTCGAAGCATTCCACCGGTAGACTTTAAACGTGCTACAAAGAAAAGTCAAGGAGCTGCTCAAATCAAGACAAATATGTTCAGGCCTCAAAAATCCTGACATACTTAAAGATACAAGACTTTCTCTCACTCAAGTAGTGCATTAAAGTCAAAAAGCAATTACTTTATTGAACAGACCACGGCGGTGCAAATAGACATCAGACCTACTCTTCAGAGACTTATCAACACGGTCTGACAGACAACAAGTTCCAAGATCTACAGGATCAAATCTATGCTCCAAACAGTCAAAGATCTTATGGACAAAGATCTCTATCCGATAGTCTTCAACCACTACATCTCTAACGAATAGAAAAGCTTCAAGTCTTCATCTCTCAACGATCATATTGAGTCTCGCCTACATAAATCCTCTCTCTTGCTCAAAAACTAAGTGTGTGAATGATCATCTAAGATTATCAAGCGATGCAGATGAGTAACTAGTAAACTCAATCTACTCAAGAACTTCAAAGAAAAGAAATCTTCAAAGAGATCGTCTTCACCAACGTATCTCGATTTCTACACATTGCGATGAACTCATCCAGATCTTAGCAAAACACCTTCAGTGGATTGCTAGGAAGAAAAGCTTGGAAAAGAGAAGAGACTGATCAGAAACTTCAATAGACAAGAGATCAAGATCGAAGATTGATGTTAGATAATGTCTGAAGAAAATGAAGAGTTGTCTGTAGATATTGCATTCATATCTTCAAATTTGTATTCCAATACAAATGCTGTTGATTGTGCAATAATCAATCATCATGGAAGGTCGAGTGCTTTGCTCTCAATCGTTCAAATATATCTTTATATCTTAACGACCTTGAAAATCTCTTCCCTCTCATAACAGTTTCTTGGTTTTGTCTCCTATTGTCCTTTGCTACTTAAAGATCCTTGAATGGATAATTAAGTAAGGATTGAGACTTCGAGGAAGACAAAGTCATAAACCGTACATAGATTATTTCGATGATGTAATATGTAATTTATCTTTGAATAAATTCATATGTTCTTACAAATACTCTATTTCTCATTAACTATCTATGAGCTTTTTATAAATGATTTATCTTTAGAAAAGTCATTCTCTAATTGATTTCCTAAAACCTGCATTTGATAGAAGTTTTAAGTGTGATGTTGTTCTGAACATATATTCGTGTACAACCACTTATGACTTCTCCAAATCATAGCCTCTTTACCTTCTACTGTACAAACCTTTTTATCAGGCTTTTGATTTGACTAGCAGCTTAGGCGAGTTGTTATACGCTTGGAACAAGTCTACCGATATCCTCTACCGCAGACTTGATCAACTTGATAAATTGCAATTGCCGACTAAACTCACCACTAGAAAAACGCCAATTACTGACGGAAATTTCCGTCAATAAATTAACATTTCCGTCGGTAATCTGGCTTTCCCAACGGAACCGTTCCGTCAGTATTCCGTCGGTAAATTTGGTCGATGATCACAAACGGAACTCATTCCGTCAGTAATCACTGACGGAATTTCGTTTCCGTTAGTAATTACTAACGGAATGAGTTTCCGTCGGTTTTTGCTAACAGAAATTTCCGTTAGAGATTTCCGTCAGTAAATGTTAGTTTCGATAATATCGACGGACGTTTCCGTTAGCAATTTTCATCTCCGTTAGTGATTTCCGACGGATTACTCCGTCAGTAATTTATATTTCCGTCAGCAATACCGATGAATATTTCCGTTAGCAATTTTCATATCCGTTAGTGATTCCCAACAGCTTGCTCCGTCGCTAATATATTTTTCCGTCAGTAATACTGACGAACGTATCCGTTAGCAATTTCCATTTCCGTTAGCAATTCCTGACGGATTACTCCGTCGGTAATATATATTTCCGTCAGTAATACCGACGAACGTATCCGTTAGCATTTTCCATTTCCGTCAGTAATTTCCGACGGAATATACCGCTGACATATATTTACGTTAGTCCTAACGGAATGTCCGTTAGTAATGCTAAAAATGCTTAAAATTTTAGCTTTACGAACATAATTTCCGTCCAAGAAAATTAAAAAGAAAAATAATAATTTTTATATAAATTTAAAAAATTTTAGGTGCCTGATTTATCATAAATATATATAATAGGCTTATGACAAAAATTAATTGTACTACAAAACTAAAACATTAAATAGAAGAAAATTTTATTACATCAAATTCGTTTCCCAAATCTATTGTTAATTACGATTGTATTGAATATTCGACACAGGGAAATTATGTAAAGGAATTAGGGGGGTACGAGGAGTGGACAAAGATCCATGCATAAAGCGGCCATCCGGCGCGCATCTCTCGCTATTTCCGTGCTCCACCATTTGTTCATCTCGCCGAGCCATAGTTTCATCTGCTGCGCCACACTAGCTTCCAATGCATCCATCTTGGCTTGCGGCTTCGTCCCAACTGAAAGCATTTGATCCTCCCGTTGAGGACAAACTCGGAGAAGAGACTGTGGATGAAAGCAGAGTGGCACCATAGTCCCCCAATCCGTAAAGTCTATTCCCCTTTTTTTTTCGTTCTTGTGACGCAACTCTCTGCCATAATTCTATTTTCGACGAAGCGGGAACGGGAGTTCCCTCTGAACTCTCCGTGCGGCCCTGGGTGGCCTCTTCATTTTCAATCATCTTAAAGGCATTCTGTCATTTTTAAAAATACAATAATTAATAAAACATCAAACATAATAGATATACGATCCAATTTGATATATATTAAGAATTTTGATACTTATATATGTAGACTCGGCAGTTTGATCAACCCACTGACGAGGTTGACCAGGAGCACCCTGAGTGGTGTGCATGCTAACAAATACGTCAAGAAAATCAACGTCGGGACCGAATTTCTTTACCTACAAGCATGATGGTTAGATTTTTTTGTTTATTCTATGAACATAGGGTTGTTTAGTCAAAACTTTAAGTTTCTTGGGAATTTCAAACCATTGCAAACTGATTTTAAAAAGAGAGACGAAGCAGTAACAATAAGAACAAACTCTAGTAGAATGCAATTGATAAGGCAGCAAAAAAGTGAATAGGATTGTAACTAACAAAATTCAAGTGTAACCATGGAAAAGGGAATGACAAATATATTTTAATCATATAATAAGAGAAAATCTTCTTGGAACATTAGTGAGATATTGATCCCCATCCTTGGGCAGGAACAATACACTTCCTACTTTACAAAGTTTGTTTGTTCTTGTTCTTGGTGGGACAACTTCACGTAACCTGCCCTTGGGTATAAAATTCTCAATATAAATCACCACTATTAAATAAGCCAAAATGTCCTGCATTTTCACAAAGTATTTCCATATATTTAAACTTGGTCCATTGAGAAAAGGATGTTTTTGAAAGTCAGTATATAATATCCTAAGGCCTCCCCAACAATATACAATTATGGTTTGGATGCTCCAACTAGCACAATAACCCAACAGTAATTGGGAATGTAGAAAACAGGTAGAGAATTCTCCAGCTAGGTAAAAAAAGAAACGTCGTCAATCTAAGCACAAAGTAACACTGAAGTTACAATTCAGTGAGATTGCCAAACAGAAATGGCAACACAGGTTTGATTCCATATATGCTCCCTTTAGTTTGCTGGCACAAAAGCGCCCATTTTCTTTTATAAAGCCAATAAGGACACTACACATCTAGGTGAGGTGATAAAAACAGTTCTTTCGCTAATCTCTAGATTAGCTTATTAGCCTTCCAAGAATTCCTATATTTTAAAAAGAACATATAAAGATTTATAAATTTAAATAAAATAAATTTACAGAAAATTATTCAAGCGACTTTACCTTTTATAACCATGTGCACTGCTCCAAAAGATAAATGTTCTCTCAGATGCTCTAAGATATTCGAATTGTGGGTATGAACACAAAACTGGAAAGAAAAAATTGAAAACAACTAAAGCAAACCGGTCCTGGTTGTTTGGCTTTCCAAATTTTTATTAAGAAATTAGAATAACACAATGATTTCAGATTGAGTTGGAGCAACTTAAAAACCAAAATAAACCAAACTGAGGCAATTAAGCAATATCAATTCGGAGTATGATCATGCAAGTACTTTTATGTTTTAACTCCTACCATTTTCTGTCTTCATTACCATGTCTTCATTAATTAACTCCTAATAGATTAATTTCTGACCCATCCTTGTCTTAGTTCATCCTCATCCACTGGCAATAGCAATAGGCGTAGCGTGTTTTCATGTTATAATGGTCCATCGTTGTCCATTATAATATTTCGCCAATAGGCGTAGCGTGTTTTCATGTTATAATGGTCCATCATACTCCATTATACCATTTCGCCAATAGGCGTAGCGTGTTTTCATCTTATAATGGTCCATCGTAGTCCATTATAACATTTCACCAATAGGCGTAGCGTGTTAAGTTAAGTTACATTACGTTATGTTAAGTTACATTACGTTAAGTTAAGTTAAGTTAAGACAAGTGGTGACGTTACGTTACGTTAAGTTATGTTACGTTACATTACGTTACGTTACGTTAAGTTACATTACGTTACGTCACGTTAAGTTACGTTACATTAAGTTAAGTTAACTTACGTTACGTTAAGTTACGTAAGCTAATAAATATAACGTTACGTGTTTTCATGTTATAAGGGTCCATCGTATTCCAATATAACATTTCGCCAATAGGCGTAGCGTGTTTTCATGTTATAATGGTCCATTGTAATCCATTATACTATTTCGCCGATAGGCGTAGCATGTTTTCATGTTAAGTTACGTTAAGTTAAGTTAAGTTAAGTTATGTTATGTTACGTTACGTTAAATTAAGTTAAGTTACGTTACATTACATTAAGTTAAGTTAAGTTACGTTATGTTACGTTACGTTAAGTTAAGTTAAGTTAAGTTAAGTTAAGTTAATATAAGTTAAGTTAAATTAAGACAAAAAACAAAATGTCGGGGCTAGTACAGCACGACCAAAATCTAGTGTTTGGGGACAAGAAGTTTCAAGATCTTCGGATTGGGGTGCTATAGCTTCTAAGAAAGATAGTGATCAGCCGATTTCATTGCCTTCTCGGGGTAGGAAGGATGAAAAGGCTGATGCTCCTATATGGAAAGAAGCTAATCAGCCGATTTCATTGCCTTCTTGGTTCGTTGGATCTGAGTGAAGACGGAGCAGAATTCAAAACTGATTCAAAAGGAGGCTAGGGCTACGATTCTGCAAGAGAAGAAAGCTATGGCTGAATGGGGTTGAGAATCACAGTAGTGGTTACGGTAGAGCTCGATTGGGTGAATGTCAAACTAGGGCAAGGGCTGCGATGGAATTGGGTTGTCGCCGGCTTGGATGGTGGCGGACTGGGAAGTCGGAGAAAGAAAGGTGCACCGCGGTGGCGCTAGTTGATGATGGAGCTCGGCTATGAAACCGAACTGGGGTGGAGAAGCCACAGTGAGTGGCTGGCGAAGGAGGCGGATTGGACGGATAGAGTTGAAGGGGAACAGAGGAGGTGAATTGGACATATGGAATACAATTATTTTTAAAAAATAATTTTAATTATTTAAAAAAATTATAATTCAAAATTATTTTAAAAATCAAAAGATTAACTAAATGTATACCTATCCCATAATGCAAGTTTAATTAATGATAAAAATTAATTATTAACCAAATCTCACTATTATATTGTTTTTAATTTTTTTTAAATAATATAATTTTTCAAAAAAATTATTTTGATTGTTATAAAACCATTTTTCACTTAAAATATCCAAAATATCAACTAAATGATGAACTATAAATTGATAAAATATCATTTATTAAAATGATTATAATATTTTTCTACTAAGTAACAATTATAATTTATTTACCAAACAAATCATTAATTTTTTATAATAGTGACGGAGAAAACCGTCACTGATCAGTGACGGATCAGGACGGCGTATTCCGTCACTGATCAGTGACGGAATAAATCAATTAGTGACGGAATCTCCGTCACTAAATTTGACATGAAACAATTATAATTTATTTAACAAAAAATCATTAATTTTTTATAATAGTGACGGAGAAAACCGTCACTGATCAGTGACGGAATAAATCAATTAGTGACTGAAACTCCGTCACTAAATTTGACATGAAACAATTATAATTTATTTAACAAAAAATCATTAATTTTTTATAATAGTGACGGAGAAAACCGTCACTGATCATCAGTGACGGTGTATTCCGTCACTGATCAGTGACGGAATAAATAAATTAGTGACGGAAACTCCGTCACTAAATCTGGCACGAATTTTCAGAGCGTTCAGCGACGGAATGAAAAGGAATATTCTAAAAAGATGCTTATTTAGCGACGGAAATTAGCGACGGTTGAATGTTCGTCGCTAAAGGGAAAGCCCGCCAAAACAGTGACAAACTATCCGTCACTAAAAACATATTTTCGTCACTGATCAGTGACGGAGGGTTCCGTCACTAATTTTCCGTCACTGATTAGCAGTTTTCTAGTAGTGACTATGCTTTATTTATATCCAAAAGTAAAGTTTTTAAATTGGCATCATAGGCTATTAACCCCCCCCCTCTAGCCTATTTGAGCATTATTGTGGACCAACAGTTCCCTTGCAGCCTAACTAATGTACAGTGGCATCATTGCAAGTTTTAAACTTTCGGTGGCCACCTTGCAAATTTTTAAAATGTTGGGTGACCAAATGGAGGGTTTTGCCTTTTTTAAATTGGTACTTACTAGATTTTGTGTTTGTGCCTATGACACGATATCAGTATAAACGTGATCAATATATGAAGCGAGCATAATCCGAATAAATTAGTATATGCTTGAGATTTTGTATAGGTCGGATCAATGTACACTAAACCAAAAAAAAAAAAGACGACTTCCCGAAAATTAAAGAAATAAAACATTTTATTCGCTGTAAAATTTTGTAACTCATCCAAAAAGAATATAATTAAGCATCCAAAAACAGTATCTCTTAAACACACCAACACAAAACCTTAAACACACCAACACAACACCTGTTAATAGAAATAAAATTAAAAAATAAAAATCGCTGCAAACAAAAATATAAAATAAATTGAATGAGATAGAACAAACTAACAAAAGACTATTTTGAAATCATAAATATTTCAGACTATTAAGGAAAATTTAGCACACATTTAAAAAAAATTAAAATACAAATACTTAAAATTACAAAACTTACGAACAAATGTTTTTTTTTAAATAAATCTAGGTTGGACAAAAATTAAATTGAGATTCAGTTGATTACGATAACAATTAATTAAGAAACTACAAATTAAATATTAATAAAAAAATTAAAAATACAAATATTTAAAATTACGAAAATTAATTCCAAAACTTACAAACAAATATCTCATTAATGCAACTCAATGGATGCTCAGGATAAATTATAGATAACCACCTTGTCAACTCAAACAAAAAGATGTCGTTAAAAAAATGTGTTTGAGGAAAACATTCCTATAACTGTTATTGGTTGTGGAGAGGATATTTCAAAAAAAAACTAAGGGGTTATTACATACTTATTGGTTATAGAGGAGGTAATTCAAACAAAACTCATAACTGAAGGGTTTATATATAACTCGCATATTTACAAATCAATCTGATCCGCCAATTGTGTTTGACAAAATTCAATCTGGACCACCAGTTAGCCCCCGATCTATTTTATAATATAAATATTTGACCTTTTTAATTAATAAACTAACGATTTCTCAAATAATATTTAACGTATATATTTTTTAATATCATATAACGAGTCATTCTTAGACTTTAAAAAAAATGTTGTTATTTATACGGGAGGAAGCTTTTGCTATGTTATTGATCTCCAAGTAATGATTGATTTAGGGAAAATCGCACCATTGGCTCCTCGATTATGGGACGGTCACAGTAATAGTCCCTTAACAATTTTTTTTGTCAAATTTGAGTCTTATGAATTGTAATTTTTTACAGCGATAGTTATTTTGATGGTTGTTGTTAGAGAAATACCGTTAAGTTGCCCATGTACATTTAGTAAGGGAAAAAATATTTTTTTAAAACTTAACTTATATGAAAATTTACAATAGAATCCCTAAAGTTTAAAAAATGACCATAAGACCTTTTTACCCAATTTTTTTGGAAACCCAGCAAAAGCCCGTCTATGCCAATCTCCACGAATTTCTTCCTATTTGAATCTTCACCCCATTTTTTTTAAACAAAAGTTGGAAATTGAAATTAGTGAGCGAGAAGAAGTCAAGGGTTTCAACCATATTCTTCCATTTAGTGAATCAAACATCAAAATCTGATAAAAATCGGTCAAAAGTTTTACCACCAAGTTTCCCTCTTCCACAGGTGACTTATGTCCTAAAAAAGAGACCACCCCCATCTCTAACCCAACCCAACCCAACCAATCCCACAAGAAAAATACCAAATTTCAACAAACATCCTCCCCGTTCTCTTCCATCCTCCTTTCTCTGTTACTCAATCCAACCCAATCCCCAAATCCACAAAAACCCACTGAAATTTCCCAAACCCAACAATCAATAGAATTAACCACCCTCTCTCTCTCCCTCACAAGTCATTTTCTTTAAAACAGTTTTGATGAATGATTAGCTTAGGGCATTATAATGAAGCAAAAACAACAACAGAGGATGCTGAAGAAAAAAATCGGCAAGTAATTGTGGCACCAGAGCCCAATGACGACTTCCGTTCTCGTTTTTGTGGCATTCTTTATCTTGATGAATTTGTGGATGCTGGTTCAGATCCAGCATTCAGGTCGTTCCCATGGTATCATCCAATTGTGGTTCTTCAAAGCTAATTCCTCTATCGTACACATCTGGGTATTCATTCTCTCTCTCTCTCTCTCTCTCTTTCTCTCTCTATCTCTCTCACTCTTTCTCTTTCTCTCTCTCTCTCTCTCACTCACTCTCTCTCGTTACGTGTAGTGTTAACAATTGGTTTTGTCGATTCAAGACTTGGTTTTAATGGCATTGGATTTTGTAACAAAAACTTTAGGTAATCCTTTTACAGATTCCCAAAAAGTCTGATGGGTTTCCAAAAAATTGGGGAAGAAGGCCTTATGACAATTTCTTTAACTTTAGGGATTCTATTGTAAATTTGATATAAGTTAAGTTTGAAAAAAAATTCATTTTAGCCCTTACTAAATACATATGAGCAACTTAACGGTATTTCTCTAATAGCATCCATCAAAAGGACTACTGCTGTAAAAAATTAATACTCGTAGGATCCAAATTTGATAAAAAAATGTTAAGGGACTATTACTGTAACCGTTCCATAGTCGAGGGACCAATGGTGCGATTTACCCATTCATCTACTACTTTGGATGCTTTAAAGTAAGGGTGTACGTAGTTCGGTTTAGGCCAAAACCGTGAACCGAACCACACCCTTCCCCCCGGTTTAAAAAATCTCAAACCGAACCGAACCACTCGATTTGGTTCGGTTTTATGGTTTGACAGAAAATTAAATTAATCATCTTAGAAAACATTAAAAATTAAACAAATAAAATTTTAATCGGTAAATTAACCTGAAATATTTATAAACAAAAAGTCAAACTTCTTTTACAAATATCAAACATTAACAAACAATAAAATATAAGTCAAGATATCATTTGAATCCATGTCATATGGTAAGAATGATATTATATATTATTATATATGACGAAAATACATTTATATTTTATATAATAAATAATCAAATAAACAATGGTTCGTTTTGGAAACATAAACCATGAACCGAACCGAATCGATCGGTTTTTGAATTTTGAAAACCAATACCAAACCGCTTTGGACCAAAACGAACCAAATCACATGGTTTTGTTTGGTTTGGTGGGTGGTTTGGTTGTACACCCATACTTTAAAGTATTAAGTATTGTACAATCAAGGTATCCCTACATCAACGGTTGTACTGTAAAATGTTACGATGTTTATTGTAAACTAAATCTGTAGATCATCAACGCATCTCTTAATTATTACTCTATTCATTTTCCAATTATCGTTCTCCTTTCCTTTTTTCGTTTATTCTAAAATAATTATCCTTTTTCAAAACTTTTCTTCTAAAAAAAACACTTACTACTTTACTCTACTTTTGTATCTATTTTAATTATGGTCACATGCTCAAAGTTATTAAAGGAAACTACACGTTTTATCAATAGTTATAATACAATCAATTATTTTTTACTTAAACAGTGTGCCGAATAAAAAAGATGATCATTTGAAAACGAAGGAGTAAAAAAAATTACATGTAGCAAAATGAGTATTAATTAGAGAACTTGTGAATAAATAAATAACTATGCGTGTAGAGTTGCTGGCCGAAATTTCAAAATAAATCTTTTATTCCAACCCCAGTCATATTCCAATCCAATTGAATCATAATCTTATGCTATATGTGTTTTGTTATAGTTTATCCCGCTTTCTTTTGATAACCATGCGTATGGAGCTAGAATTCAGAAGTTGTGATATGGCATACTGATGTAGCGGAAGGTAATTAAAAGAAACTGATAAATATCAAAACTGTTGAGATCGTGCACGATTACCAGTAATGATCTTCTAAATCCTGTTGAGGTTTGCAAACCTACCACGATCTAGACATCAATTCACGTTGATTCAATGAATACCAGAATTGGGGAAAAGTGTATTATTCATAAATGGCAAAAACTGCCTCTTAAAAACCCTAAAAGTGTTTAAATAAGCTCAAAACCCTAAAAGCAATAAATTGTCGAAATTACAAAAAAGCCCGAAACTAAAAAAAAAACTTCAAAGGCCTGTAACCCTATTTAAATGACGTTTTTTGGCCTTAAAAAACAGCTCGTAATCGAGCTCTGCTCTTTTATTTTTGTCCGTCTTTTCGAGAGTTTCGATTTGATATGCTGCGGGCCCCATAACTCCACCCGAGTCAAGAGTTATGCCATTTTTCGCGCATCCATGTCCAAACGGTCGAGATAATCAAGTGCGAGACTGCCTACATCACATACTCCATTTATTTCGAGTAAAGAGTTCATTATTTTATTTTGAAATATTTCATTTAAATAGTCTATTTTTAAAAATGAAAGTATAAAAATGTTATTTTATTCATAATGAACTACTAAAAGTGTTATTTTTAAAAATAATTGAACTTTCAATCGAAGGCTCTTTACCCGAACGAAAGAAGTATATAAGATTTGAACCCCTAGGGGCTACGAAGCGATGCCTAAAGTGTGTGAAGTGGGATTTTCACATTTTCCTTAGTTATTATAAAGCTTAGCCGTCTCTTTAAGCAACAAATTAAAACGAGTTGATATATCTTGTTACTATTTGTACTATGTTTCTTGTGGGGGTATTTATAAAAATGGTCAAGTTAAAATGACTGGATTATTTATAGTCTCACTTAAAAAAATACTCTTTTATGACATGGTTTATTGATAAACCACTGATAAACCATGACTGGTTTATCGGTAAATCAGTAAAAATACACCCCTCAACATCCGAAATTGCTGGTTTATCCACTGGTCAACGGATAAACCAGTTGTCGACCAAGTGGTTTACACTGGTTTATTGATAAACCAGTGTAAACTATTTAGTCGACAACTGGTTTATCAGGTCGACTACTGATCGATCAAGTGGTTTACACTGGTTTATTGATAAACCAGTGTAAACCACTTGGTTAAATGCTATATATGTTCATCAACCGGGTCATATGACCATATTTGACTAATGTCACCTTCTTCTTCGTTCTTGTGCTACTTAACATATTTGAATATGGGTCGTGGGTCATTCATGATCTATGGTAGCATTAGTCAAATATGACTATTTGACCCGATTGATGAACATATATAGCCTTTGACCAAGTGATTTACACTGATTTATCAATAAATCAGTGTAAACCACTTGGTCGACCAGTGGTTTTTCAACAAACCAGTGTAAACCATTTGGTTGACCACTGGTCGACCTGATAAACCAGTTATCGACCAAGTGGTTTACACTGATGTATCAATAAACCAATATAAAACACTTGGTCGATAACTGATTTATCCGTCGATCACTTGATAAACCAACGATTTCGGATGTTAAGGGGTGCATTTTTACTGGTTTATCGATAAACCAGTCGTGGTTTATCAGTGGTTTATCAATAAACCAGACCATAAAAGAGTATTTTTTTTTTAAGTGAGGTTACAAATAGCCAAGTCATCTTTGACTTGACCATTTTTGTAAATCCCCTTAATCCATGTATCATATTGTTTGGTAGTGGCAAGGTTCTAAAAATCGTTAGGCGGCCGCTAGGCGGCACACTAGCGCCTAGCGCCTAAGGGACTAGTCGGGGCCTAGAATTAAGACATAATTACCATTTTTTTTTTGATAATTTACACCAAAGATTAAACACATTGAATACAAATTTAATTTTTTTTATATTTGTCATTTTATCAAACACTTGTCTATATTTGTAAAATGAACAAAAATATACAAACCTACCATTAATCTCAATTCTCAACCCCAATGCAATAAATCAGCCAAGTTTAGAACTAAAAACAAAAAAGATCTTACTCCAGTTCGCTCCCCATTACCTCCCTCTCTGCCTCACCATTACCACTCTCCCTTCCTTCTCCGGTCACCGCATGCCACAAAATCAAAGCTACAAAAATAAATTGAGGTCAGCGAGATTTGGCGCAGACGCCGACTTGGTCGATTAGGCAGCGACTAAGAAAGTCGCGGCTGTAGAGAGGGGCCTAGCGCCTAGGCGGGAGTTAGGCAGAATTAGACGGGGAGTTTAAGAACACTGGGTAGTGGTACATTATGTCCTTGTTCCAGATAAATAGCTTAGTATTTTATTTTAGAATCCAATGTCGGCCCAATTGGAAGCTCGTAAAGCCCTCGCTTTAGGTCTCCAAAAAATTAGGCATAAAAAAACATTTACTAATTTTTTTAACATCAAGAGACCCTTTGTTTTTTACACTCACTTTATAATAAATTAGTAAGTGATGTTGCTATTTATTTACTATTCCCTTTGTTCTCAAAAATTTATTACACTATTTTGGAAAGTTTTACTTAAGCAATCAATTTAAAAAGAGCTAAATGCATCATTAGACTAGTCCTTGAATTTTGGCCAAACTGATCATCAATCCCCTAATTTCAAAAATGATCACCATTGACTAAACATCTCCCTTTTTATTCACGGCTCGTCCATAACCCTAACGTCGTTAGTGTATTGTCGTTAAGTGAGCATGTGTCACTCACATGCATAAAAAATGAAGGCAAAACATACTTTTTCATTTCAAATAAGTGGTCAGTTTATTATCATCATCAAAATAGGGGATCATGGATAACATCATCAAAATAAGAAGGCCAATTGAAAATTTTAATACCCATTTCATCTTTATCCAGACTCCTTCTCGACCTCTATCACGCTATGCATCTCCATGTGCCCCCAAGTTCCCCCCCCCCTCCCTAACATCATTTCCATCTTCACCTTCCTCCTCCGAGGAGCCCATTATCTCTGACCACCAACTCCGTCATGTCATCCATGCTTGTCCTCCGCAGCACAGACAAAGTTCAAGGCTTTCGCGATGAGCAACCCGTCCATTAGAAGATAGATCCTGCATACGGATCTCGATCTCATTCGATAACTTTGCAGACACATGTAACCTTAGAAACGTAGAAATACAATGTAAGCAAGAAATGTGGTGAAGTAAATCGTTGGAAGATGAGTCAAGCCGGTGGGAAGGTAATCCTTGACACCGCCGGTTTCTAGGTTGCATAATTCAGTGTGGACGTCCATGCTGACTTGTGATTCTGATGCACAGTAGGTGAAGAAGACGGAGTATTTATTGGGTGGATGACCAGGAAAGATTTGTTCGCAAAGGAGAGCGGTGACGGGGAAAGGTCACAGAAGCTGAAGAGGAAGCTGATGAAGTAGGAGTTGAATGTTTCATATGGCCCCCTTATTTTAATGATGGTATCCATAGCCCTCTGTTTTGATGATGATAATAAACTGACCTCTTATTTGAAATGAAAAAGTTTGTTTTGACCTCAATTTTAATGCATGTGAGTGATACATGCTCACTTAACGACAATACACTAATGACGTTAGGGCTAGGGCTAGGGTCTAGCGGTGAACAAAAAGGGCGATGTTTGGTCAATGATGATCACTTTTAAAGTTAGGATACTGATGATGGGTTTTGTCAAAGTTCAGGGACTAATGGTGTATTTAACCCATTTAAAAAAATTATGTCAACAAACTCCATAACAGTTCAACAATATATTTCACGTTTCATATTAATTTAATGTTTATACTTAAATATTTTTGAAATTCTAACAAACTCTCATGCTAGTTATAAATCATTTAATAATTACACGTTTCAAACATGGAGTTTTTGGACGAAACTAATTAAGTATTTATATCTCTCCTTGCGAGTCCCCCTATCCTCCTCGTCCCCGTCCATACTATATACAGAACGTTCCTCCATCTGTCGCCTTTGGATTTCAATTTTCTTCCAAGAGTTAAATATCTAGATGTTGATATGGGGCTGCTACAAAATTTTATTGTTTTTTTTAATATAGATTATTTTTTATAAAATTTTATTATTTGTTTTAAAAGAGTTTCACTTTAGAGTTTGTTTTAGGCTTTCATAAGTGTTGGGTCGGACCCTGTTAGAATGTTTCACTTAAAAAAATTCGTTTAAAAAATTATTAATAATTTTTCATAAACTATATGAAAATAAAACCCCAATTTTGTATTTCATTTAACTCCACTAAATAACTTATGATAAGTTATAAATTATAAGTTATGAACATATTCAAATAAGTCAAATTAAACATATTCATTGTAGTTATCTCTTATCTTAGTGGAAGAAAGTCTCGTGTATCAAGTAGTTCGTCAAAAATTCATAATTGTTATGTCGCGATTGTGTGATTAAGAAGTTGTTGAATATCGGGGACGATTGTGACCGTCAGCAATGGATACAATTTTGTACTGAGAAAGAGTACAACTATTCTTTGACTTTTGTTTGTCTCATTGAATTGTTAAGTTCCATTATACACCGTGGGGGTACAAAAAGAAATATTTTGTTTTAAAAAAAGATTAAAAAATATGTTCAAGTCAATGCTGACGAGATGGACAGACTTAAAATCTCAACATCATTATATATTTATACACTAGTCCCTTCTTTCCTAAATTGCTTTTCCGCTCTTCTTTATGGTTCATTCCAAGAAAATTATTTTGTTTCTAAATTTAGTTTTTAAACAAACACTTTTATCATTTTATCTTATTCTTCTTACTATAATTATAGTAAATCAATTTTAAATGAAAGTGCATATTATACTAATATTTATAATACAATTAATTTATTTTATTTTATCTAATAAGATCACATCATAGAGAAACAACTGACGATTAAATACTTAGGTTCTGTTTGTTTCATGGAAAATAATGTATGAAAAATGATTTCTGGAAAAAAATTTCCATAATTTTTTTTTTCATTTTCAGGTGTTTGGTAATGTTTTGAAAATATGCTGGAAATTTTTTTCCAGAAATTTGGTAAATACACGAAAAATGTTACGAAAAACAATATATGAATAAATACAAAAAACATATTATATTATTAATGCTCATATTGAATATAAGATAGTATTGAACTTTAAGTAATTTTTTTAATAACCTTTAATTTATCATTAGTTGTGTCAATTCAATAAGGTCTATATTTTTTCATTTCAAACATACAAATAAAAAATTTGATAATTGATATAAAAAACATTTTTCAAATGAAAACTGATAATGTTTGGAACGTCTCTAAATAATGTTGTTGACATTAATTTTACGATGTAGTGGTATTTATTAAAATTAAAATTTATAAATAGTCTGTTCAAACTACATTTATATTTCTAAACAGTTTATATGTTGAGTGGAATATTGCGCGTGTTGGCGTGTATGTAAATATGTGTAATTGTGGAAGGGGCGGAGGGGTACTTGAACATTTGGAAAATAACTTACAAAAAAAAAAATGTAAGTCATTTTTTGCAAAGGACACTTCATTTTCCATTGACTCGAAATTTTTTTCACGTTGACTACATTTTCCTAAGGCTATCAAACACTAGAAAATGAGAAAAAACATTTTCTGAAAGTCATTTTCTGTGAAACAATCGGAGTCTTAACAATTGAATTTTAAGTTAACTAAATTGGAACAAATAATTCTCTAATGTCAGTTTCTCAGTTCTTTTTTATAATAGGGAATACACTAAAAGAGAATTCTCAGTTTTGTTATCATTGATTTGGTTTGCAATATATTCATCGGTACAATAGATAATTATGACTACAATTATTGAGCTATCTAAGGACAATATAGACATACTAAATGTAAAACATTTACATATTTTGGACAATATAAACATATTAAATATAAAATATATACATATTCTAACATACACAACTAGTTGTTGCTTAATATTGACTAATTGATACTCCATCGGTTTCTAAATTATAGTTTTGTTCGACTTTTTCGGTCAAGTCGATTGCATTTCAAACGTAAATGTGACATAATTTTTTTAATATAGTTAATTAATTATGTAATACCCTGATAATTTTAGATTAAAAAAATATTAATTTTAATTAATTAATATTATTAGTGTTTTAGACCTATTCAATTAATATTATAACTGTTTTGGGTTAATTAATTATCCTGAACCTATTTAATAACCAAGTAAATCAAGTTGGGCTTGGCCTACTTTTGACTTAAATTAAATACAAATTTATGGGTTTTAATTTTGGTCCATTTAACTTTAGGGTTGAAAAACCTAATATGATTTTTATATAAATAAGGTTGAGTGGGGAAGGAAAGAGAATAGTTGAAAAAAAAAGAAAAAAAAAAAAGAGGGTGCAACGGCAGCAGCCGGCATATCAAGGAAGGAGCAAGCAGGAGGGTCGACAACGCTAGTAGGTATAGCAATTTCAGTTTCCCTTCTTTGATTAACAATGTTATAATACATTATGCATAAATAAAGCTTTAATGGAGGATGTACGTGATCACATGTGGAGATTGAATTGGTGTATACTGTTTGAGGTGGGAAGTAACTAAGTGCGGGGTAATAAATGAATTTTATATAGTTTTTTCTTTTTTTTAAATTTGTCTTTGCTGGGCTTGTGCTTAAGAATGGAATTCAACAATTTTTGGTGTGAGAGAGTATTAATGGGTTGGAAGAAAAATATTAAATAAATGATGATATAATGTCTACTAAACAAGTTAGATTATTAATTATAAGTTAGCTATTAAAATTATTATGAATAATGTAGTTACTTAATTAAAATTCGTGTCTTGAAATTTTAGATTTGGGTCGATACGTGTAGCGGAGTATTTGATCGACAAGTTAATTTTGAAGCATAGTTCAGGTAAGAGATTATACCTCATTTAGGTCTTTTGAATTATTCGTTTCATACTGTTAGGCTTCCGTTATTTCTTTGACAAATGTCGTTCCTTGAAAACGTGTGCCGATTTTGTATCGGTATTTGATTTTGAACTCCGTCGATTTCGTTCATTTCATTACTCATGATTATGCTCCTTCGCTTAATCTCACATACCTATCATGTTTTATGTGAGATATCTATTTGATACATAAATGTATTTGTAATTCATTTTGTAAAATGTATTTGATTATTTAAAAGTTTCTACCTTGATCACTAAGTCAAACAACCTAGTCACGGGTAAATGTGATCTTTCGATTTACCTAGTCACGGGTTAATGTGACATTTTGATTTACCTAGTCACGGGTTAATGTGACCTTTCGATTTACCTAGTCACAAGGTTAATGTGACCTTTCGAAACCCTTTAACCACTAGACATGTGGTTAGTTATCCGGATATACCCGTTAGAAACCTTTACCCTTATGGGTCTTTAGAATTTTTGAAACATATATTGTTCGAACATGTCTTTGACCGTTTTGTGATCTTGGTATCTGTGAGTCGTCCGTTGTCTCCAGTTGGTATGGGACGGTTGGTGACAATTGGACTACTTGAGTCGTCCTTTGCATTATTATCTTTCGTTTAGAATCCTAAATATTTATCTGTGAGTCGTCCGTTGTCGCCAGCTGGTATGGGACGGTTGGTGACAATTGGATTACTCGAGTCGTTTGTTGTATCTTTATCTTTCACATGGAATCCTGAAAATATATTTGAAATCTGAATATTTGAACTTTGACTATTTGATTTTTGCATTTTAGATATTGGAACTTTCGATTTTGATTCCTTGATTTATTTCGGTCAACTCCTCCTTAGTAACCGGAGGGGTTGTATATGAACTTACTGAGCATTGTTCGCTCACCCTTTCATATTCTTTCTCTTCCAGGTGACATTTTGCCTGGCTAGATGAATTGTTTTGAGTAGATGATTTAAGATGGTCAAAGAAGTTTTAGACATTTTTAGTTAATTTGTACTTTGGAAGTTTAATTAACTTTGATCAGTTTTATTTTGGATTTCGTTTCGGATATTTTGTGGTTGTATTTTAGTTACATTTGGAGGATATTAAATTTATTGATTATTACCTTTGGGAGTTATTATGAATTTTAGGTATTGATTGTTGGTGACGTGGCCAAATTGTGGGTCCAAATTGTCGGACCCGAGTTTGGGGCGTTACAAATCAAGTGTTGTGAACGTTTATGTGAGGGCAAATTAGTCCAAAAATAAGTGAGGAGAATAGGAGATAGACTATAGGTAGCTAGAAAGGTTAAGGTTTCTTCTATATATATCAACATTTTGGGTACTTTCTAGCTTATTAAGCTTGGCCATTTCATTTGCTAGCATACTCTTGCATATTAGCTATGTACATCTTTTTATAACTTTTGCTTGTTCTTGGACTCCTCTTCATATATTTGCATCGCATCTTTACCTTCCATTACAAAAAATCATTTGGTACCCTTCTCCCGGGAAACTTTGGTTGGCCGATCTTCGGTGAGTCACTTGAATTCGCCTCCACCTTGCTAAAAGGATGTCCCAAGAAATTCGTTCACGATCGACTGAAGAAATACTCGTCTGCTCAAGTTTTCAAGACGTCTATTCTTGGAGAGAAGATGTCCGTGATATGCGGACGTTTGGGAAACAAATTATTGTTTAGCAAAGATCAAAACATTCTCGTCCCGTGGTGGCCTTCCTCGATTGACAAGCTCATTCTCTCCGGACGTCCTACCTCAACCGTATCAACCAGAACTCATAAAATCATTATCGAGTCTCTCAAGCCGGATGCGCTTTACAAATACATACCGATAATCCATAACATGGTCGAAGATCACCTCAACCAAGAGTGGATCCTGAAAAATGAAGTAAGAGCCTTCCCTTTAATGAAGATGCTAGTCTTCTCGATTGCATGTCGATTCTTTGTTGGCCTCCATGATTCCCGACAGATAGCCAAGTATATCCATCTTTTTAGTGATTCTACCGCTGCAATGTTTGCCTTCCCAATTGATTTTCCTGGTACAGTC
Organism: Codonopsis lanceolata; assembly: GCA_013146195.2. Classification (NCBI taxonomy): domain Eukaryota; kingdom Viridiplantae; phylum Streptophyta; class Magnoliopsida; order Asterales; family Campanulaceae; genus Codonopsis; species Codonopsis lanceolata. Next base: position 18,277,220 of record CM028379.1, on the reverse strand, counting down.
TTTAACCGTGGTAAAAAGGTAACTAACCGCCTTAAGAATGAGATCGAAAAAATAATCAAGCTGAGAAAAAATCTACTCATTAGCTTAGGCGAAACTGGCGAGTTTTTCCTAGAGTACTTGGATAATGCTGATGAGGTTTTTGGTTTACTTTTGGCTAGTCACGATAGCACAACCTCCACGATCATGTCGGTCATCTACTACCTTGCCGATCATTTGCTTATCTACGCTCGAGTCTTAGATGGTATAGTACTATACGAACACAATATATATATATAACGACACTGTCTTTCTTAAGTTTTTGTTATATACAAAAATCTTAATTAGCTCCATGACATTCTATTGCATTTTTGTGAATAATTGATGAACGGTTTAACGTGCAGAACAAATGGAAATATCAAACCCAAAAGGGCAAAAAGAGTCTACTTCGTCGTTAACCATGGAAGACATTCGGAAGATGAAGTGCTCTCGCAACGTTATCAATGAAGTACAAAGAATTGCATCACCCCCACCCGGAATATTTAGAGATGTTAAGACTGATATTTCTTTCGGAGGACGTACTATTCCCAAAGGATGGAAGGTATGTGTTCACCATAACACGCTACAAGAATAATCAGTTTTTGCTCGTTCCTAAATTATTGTTTTGTTTTACCTGAAATGCTCAGTGTCCACGATGGACGTGATTCTTATATGAGATGAAGAAGAGGATTCTTAGTGCATGTACAATAAAAGAGTTTAAATTGGGTATAACTTAAGCTCTTTTTTGTCCATTTTATTACAAAAATGACATTAAGCTCCCTCAATTAAACTTCTCAACAAAAATACCCTTCTAATAATGTAGAAACTCTAATAATTTTACATAATTCACTATCTTTATCTCAATTAATTTAATATTTTTATATCTTACTTATATTAGCCCATAATTTTGTTTATACTATATTTATTAAATATTTCTTAAATTTAAAATTGAAATAATATTAATATGTAATAAAAATATTTTTTGAAATTAGTAATAAATAAATAATATTATAGGAATTAATAAATAATAATATTTTTGAAATTAGTAATAAATGAATAATATTACAATAATTTTGAGTTGTCACTATTTATTAAATCATGAAATTAATTGAAAATCAAAACAAAGTGATTGGAAAACATGACGTATATTAAAAAGATCAAAGATTGACTAATTGAGAATCAAAACAAATTTATGCAGTTATGCATAAAAAATTTAAAATTGTGAGAGTTAATTGTCTATTTTGACTTTTGATTTAAAAGTGTATTGGTTAAAGACAAAATGATCCTCGAAAATACGAATTGGATACGGTCGTTCTTAAACAATTAATTACGTGTGAATAATTTCTCCCTCCATGTCTAAATTATTGTTCTTTATGACCCGGTACATCATTTAAGAAAAAATAATTTATTATATTATAAATATTAGTATAGTATGTGGTTTTCTTTAATACCGTTGTGTATGTGACTATAATTAAATAAGGTAGAAAAAGTAAGAATAAAGTGGTAAAAGTGGTTTCCTAAAAATAAACATTCTGAAAGAAAAAAATTATTTTGAAACGGATAAAAAACAACAATTATTTGAAAACAGAGGGAGTATTACTTTCTTGTTTTTATTTCACTTAATTATGAATATATGTTTGATTTATTTTAAATGATGGTAGTTTTGATTGTTAATTTTGAGGAGTCATGAAAAAAGTTGGTAGTTGATTAATTTATTGGTTATAATTAATACTCCTTCTGGTTCTAAAAATATAGTTACTTATATATTTATTTTGATTTTTAGAAATATACATGTGATGGTAGACTTACGAATCAAATTAAGAGTAAAATGCTAAAAGTGACTTTCCAAAAAAATATATTTGAAAGCAGATAATTTAAAAATGAACATCATTTTAAGTCACCGATTGATTATTCTTCTTTCGTATCTAAATGAGTTAGTATAACTTTTGGTACCCCAACGTTACTTGGTTTTTGCTTTTTCTATCCTTTGTACCGATTTTATCAATTTTTATCATAAACGTTTTCAATTGTCATTATCTTACATATACTCCGTCAATTTTTTGTTTAAAGTTAACGGCTGATGTGTTGCTAACGTCAAATTGTCATCATATTACATATCTTACGTTTTCACTTGTCATTAGATTACATACCTTCGGCTGTAATCTTTTCACAAAAATTTGACAGAAGATATGTAATCTATTGACAATTAAAAACGTTTATGATGATATTTGATAGTCAGTACGATGGTACCAAAAGCAAAAGGCAAGTAAAGTTAGGGTACCAAAAATAATATTAACCCTATCTAAATGAAGTTTTCCCTAATGTTAAGAAAGTTGACTTATGCGTCATTTTAGTAGCTGAGACTAAGTTCGGATATGATTAATAAGTCGAGTTGCTTATGTTTGGTAGGTAATAGATGGTCTGATTTAATAGTACAAATTACATCGGATAAAATTACTATCCCCTCGCTAATTATACCGAGGAAGATGGTTGTATTATTTTTTATTAGTGCCCTCACTAAAAAATGTTAAGAACAACTTTTTCTTATTTTAAAAGTATTCTCGATATACAAGTGAGGATTACTAGTGATGACACTAAGGAGTCGTACTCTGATTAATAATATTAATGTTTATCCCTATCCGACTACCAAACATAATAGTACTGAGATTAATAATACATACTCAACTAGCAAACAAGCCCTAAAACTTTACACTTAACATATGATACGTGTTAAAGGTAAAATTAGTAAACTTATATGAGAATAAGCACTCGTTTAAAGACTAAACAAATAATATATGTGTGTGTACACACACACAACACATACTTGCATAGTCCTAAGTATTAAGCAGTTTAATTGTCTTGCAGATCTTCATGAGCCCTCATGCAATACATTAAAATGAAGAGTATTTTCCTAACCCAGAGAAATTTGATCTGTCAAGGTTTGAAGGAAATGGGCCTTTGTCATTCACATTTGTACCATTTGGTGGAGGGCCAAAGATGCCCCCCTCCCCGGGAATTGAATTTACTCGCCTAGAAGTTCTTGCCAACATTCATTGTTTGGTCACTAAGTTTCGATGGGAGAAACTTATTCCAAATGAAAAGCTAGAGTATAATCCGATGCCATTACCAGAAAAAGGTCTACCAATCCGCCTTTTGCCTCATACAAATAACTAAACTTATTTACCCACTATGCATGAATTAATGCTATGAATGTTGTATTAGGGCTTCTAAGAAAGTCAATACAACTTTAAAGAGTTACGTTGAATTTTCAATGGTACTTGTTATTTAGGCTCCGTTTGTTTCACGGAAAATCATTTTCAAAAAATGATTTCTGGAAAATGATTTCTAGAAAATCAAAAGATTTCATTTTCAGGTGTTTGGTAAATCTTTTAAGAATATGTCAGAAAACATTTACGGGTGTTTGACAAACACACGTAAAATGTCACAGAAAAAAATATATGAATAAATACAAAAATAAAAATAGAAAATAAACAATATTTAGGATATCCCTAGAAAATCAGTAAGGACCATATTTCTTTAATAAGGTCAATATTTTTTTAATCTCACAATTGCAAATATTTTTTTTTGATAATTGATATGAAAAATACGTTTTAAAATATAAAATTAACAATGGTTAGGATATTCCTAAATAATATAGGTGACACTAATTTTAGAACGTAGTAAACATTTATTAAAATTATAATTTATAAATAGTATGCACAAACGTTATTTATATTTCTAAACAATTTATTTGCTGAGTGAAATATTGTGTGTGTAAGTAAATATGTGCAATTGTGAAAGGGGGCGAAGGTTGCCTGAACATTTGGAAAATGACTTATGGACAATGAATTCGTAAGTCATTTTCCGGAATAGAAGCCTTCATTTTCCGTTGACTCGGAAAACCTTTTACGTTGACTGCATTTTCCTAAGGTTACCAAACACCGGAAAATGATTAAAACGTTTTCCGGAAGTCATTTTCTGTGAAACAAACGGAGCCTTAGTCCGTGCTCCGCATGGATATAATGTGAGATATATATATATATATTGTAATAATAATATAACTTTTTGATATTATAGTTAAGCTATGTTTGGCATCGTGTTTTTGTGTGTTGTTGTCAAAAGCGCTACTGCGTTTTTCCAAATTGGAGTGTTTTAAAACGCTGCCCATTTTTAAAACACTGCATTTTAAAACGTTGTATTGAAACACTTTTAAAAAGAAAACACTTCATTTTTTGCCTGTATTTTGACTAAAACGTTCCACCAAACAAGCACTTAGTTGATGGGTATGTCATCTTATTTCGATTCTATAGTCGTTTCTGTGAGTGAGTGTGTTTATGTTAATGTTACACCTCTTTGTTGTTTCTCGAGTCCATTTTTATTGTTTTCACTTAGCTTAAGCTTATTATTGCGATGGATTGATAGTGTTTGGTAACAATTTTATTTCTTTTTTAATGTGTCTTTATTTCACTTTGTTTATGTTTCTTTTCTGATTTGAAGCAGAAACAAAAACAACTCTCTCTATTGTTATGGATGGGTTTTTGCGTAAGGGTTTATACGGAATATGTCACGGAGATGAATTTAGGGTTGGGAATTTGTTGTGACCAATATTCGAAAGTCGAATCTCATTTAATTTGGTCATTCCGTATTTTGTACAAGAATCATTTTTATTTTATGAGAAACAATTTTTTCTTATTTCAAAATTTGGGGGAAAATGATAAACATTTCTAGTTTTTCAAAATAAAAAATAAAAAATCAAACGCATTTCTATTTCTAATTTTCACCAAAAAAATATAAATAGAAACAACAATATTATAAAGGAAATTGTTATATCTTTCAGTTTATTCCCCTTTCCGATCCCTATGTCTCTGTAAGAAAATTACTGATTACCTTGCTCTCCTGTTTAAATGCTTATGTTACTGGGGAATTTTTTGACATGGCCGTCCAACCATGGTGGATATTTGTACTTAAACATGATTTAAACTAGAAAAATTGCAGGTCGGTCACTTTACTTAAGTTTTAATACCTTTTTATTTTCAGTCTAAAAAGTCTACTCTCATTAAATTATTTCTAAAATACACAACATGCGCATGTAACTCGCTTCGTCTTTTCCAAGCAAGCATTTGTGAAACTGGGTTGCAAGAATGCGGATTCGTTCCTAAAATGCCAACATAGAAAAGAAATTATGGCTAGATTCGCAGTGATGGATAGGAAGAAAGTTGGGAGGTCGGGTGGTGAAGGACACTTATGTGTTTCACCATGGATTCGATTAATCCACCACCCTATCTATTGATCTTGTTTCAATGAAGTACTAAGAATTGCATCACCCCCACCCGGAATATTTAGAGATGTTAAGACTAATATTTCTTTCGGAGGACGTACTATTCCCAAAGGATGGAAGGTATGTGTTCACCATAACACGCTACAAGAATAATCGTTTTCTCGTTCTAAATTATTGTTTTGTTTTACGAAATGCTCAGTGTCCACGATGGACGTGATTCTTATATGAGATGAGGAAGAGGATTCTTAGTGCATGTACAATAAAAGAGTTTAAATAGGGTATAACTTAAGCTCTTTTCTGTCTATTTAATTACAAAAATGATATTAAGCTCCCTCAATTAAACTTCTCAACAAAAATACCCTTCTAACAATGCAGAAACACTAATAGTTTTACATAATTCACTATCTTTATCTCAATTAATTTAATATTTTTATATCTTACTTATATTAGCCCATAATTTAATATGTTTATACAATATTTATTAAATACTTCTTATAGTTAAATTTGAAATAATAAAAATATTTTTTGAAATTAGTAATAAATAAATAATATTATAGGAATTAATAAATAATAATATTTTAGAAATTAGTAATAAATAAATAATATTACAATAATTTTGAGTTGTCACTATCTATTAAATCATGAAATTAATTGAAAATC
>CM028379.1:18222689-18271167 GCA_013146195.2 Codonopsis lanceolata | reverse complement strand
CAGTAATGAATATGTACCCCAGGCCAATGATCCCTATTCAAACACATATAATCGGTTGGAGGAATCATCTAACTTTTTCTTGGGAGGAAATAAGCCTTTACAACCTCAACAATTCCAACCTCAACCACCTCAACCTCACAATTTCCAAATCAAAATCAATTGAGAATTGAAGAAGTTCCAAAACAAGATGGAGCAAGTAAAGTCAAGCGATGTTGATGAAATATATGCTTGAAGAGATTGAAAATTTAAAGAAACATATGTGACTTGAAGATGATAAAGAGAAGAAGGGAAGTTCCTAGTCAAGCCGAGCAAGCTAAGTCAATCACCGTCTTGCGAAAGCGGTAAGGTAATAGGTGAAGAGGTAAGTGATCACATTCATTCTTCTAATGTGCATGTTAGGTAGAAAATTCTGAAATAGAAGTAGGAAAGGATGATAATAGTAAAAAGAATAATGAATCAATTAATAAAGAAGTAGAAGTAAAATAGAAGTTCCAAATAAGGAACAAGAAAAGAGGTTCAAAATAAAGAAAATCAATAGAAGTAGAAAAAGAGTTACATCAAGAAGAAGAGGAACCTTATGTGGCTCCACCACCATATGTTCCTCAATTCCATTCCAAGAAGACTTATGAAAAACCGAATGGACAAACAATTTACGGAAATTTATAATATGTTATCCAAGGTGAATGTTAATCTTCCTTTGCTTAATGTTATTAAAAATATTCCGACTTATGCAAAGTTTTCAAAGATCTTCACTCTAAGAAACACAAGTTTGAAAACAATGAAAAAATTATTGTTTACGCGTAAGTTTTGTTTACAACCAATTACCCCCTAAGTTGAAAGATCCTAGTAGCTTTAATATCCAAGTTTCCTTGGGAAGCTCTAAAAAGATGAAAGCAATGCTAGATCTAGGAGCAAGTATTAATTTGATGCCTTTTGCGGTCTATAAACAGTTAGGGTTAGGAGAACTAAAACCCACTAGTATGCAATTACAATTAGCTGATCGTTCAGTTAAATATCCTTTGGGTATAGTGGAAGACATCCTAGTTCGAGGTTGATAAACTAATCATTCGATGCGACTTTGTGGTTCTAGAGATGGAAAGGAAGATATGCACTAATAATGAAGTTCCTATATTGTTAAGCGAGACCATTTATGGCCCAATACAATGATAAATGTGAAAAATGGTAAACTCACAATGTCGGTCCTTGGTGGCTTTGAAATCTGTTTTTGATGCTATGAATAGACCTAGTGACATATAATGCATGTTTTTCCATAGATGAAATCGAAAAGTTATCAAGCTGAAACTTTCGAAGAAGATAATAAAGATGAAGATTATGAGAGAGATACATTTATAGTTTATGATGATAGTCATATCCCTCCCATAAAAATTGACATTGATGAGATTGAAAGAGATAGAAGAGGAAGAAAGACAAGAAAGAGAGAAGTTAGAAGCTTTTAAAAGAAAGAATCGAAAAATAATTACGATAAATCTGATAAAGTAGAACAAGAAAGTAATGAAATTAAGGAAGATGAAGTAGAGATTTTGAAATCTCTTTTTGAAGAAATAGAGATAGAAGATGTTAAAGAAAGAATGAGGAGACTAAAATAGAAGAAACAATTAAAAGCGAGAAAATTCGAATTTATGCCATCTATTAAATCTCCTAAAGTTGAAGAATTAAAGCCATTACCACCCCATCTAAAATATGCATTTTTAGGGAAGGTAACACTTTACTGTTATTATAGCAACCGGCGATTTAAGCGAAGAGCAAGAAGCTAGTTTGTTGAAAGTTTTATGGACACATAGAGAAGCTTTAGGATGGTCCTAGGCGATTTAAAAGGTATTAGTCCCTCTATGTGCATGCATAAAATACATCTAGAAGAAGGTAGTAAACCTTCAAGAGAAAGGCAAAGAAGACTTAACCCACACATGGAAGAAGCCGTAAGAAAAGAAGTTCTTAAGCTCTTAGATGCGGGTATAATTTACCTATATCGAGATAGTAAATGGGTTAGTCTGTTCAAGTAGTTCCTAAAAAGTCGGGAATTACGGTTGTTAAAAATGAAAAGATGAATTAGTCCTACAAGAACAATAGCGGTTATAGAATGTGCATTGATTTGCGAAAACTAAATGCGGCAACTAGGAAAGACCACTTTCCTTTGCCATTTATTGACCAAATCCTTGAAAGACTAGCCGGTCATGAATATTATTGCTTTCTTGATGGTTTTTCAGTTTACAATCAATCGATCCTGTTGCACCAGAAGACCAAGAAAACAACTTTTACATGTCCTTTTGGTACTTTTGCTTTTAGGAGAATGCCTTTTGGGCTATGTAATGCACCAGCCACCTTTCAAAGATGCATGATTTCTATATTTTCAGATTTAGTTGAAAGATGTGTTGAAGTTTTCATGGACGATTTTTGGTTTTGGAAATTCTTTTGATCATTGTCTTAGAAAATCTTACATCGATCTGAAAAGATCTTTGTGAAACAAATTTAACTTTAAGTTGGGAGAAAAGTCACTTCATGGTCAAACATGGAATTGTCTTAGGGCATGTTGTGTCTAATAAAGGCATTGAAGTTGATAAAGCAAAAATCGAAGTTATTTCACAACTACCCCCTCCAACTTCAGTTAAAGGTGTTAGAAGTTTTCTAGGGCATCTTTGGTTTTTACCGAAGATTTATAAAAGATTTTTCAAAATCGTAGCCTCTATGTAACTTATTAGCAAAGATACAGAAATTTGTTTTTGATAAAGAATGTTTGGATGTATTTAAGTTATTAAAAGAAAAATTAACTACTGCCCATATTTTATCCGGCCCTGATTGGTCCCTTCCTTTTGAAATCATGTGTGATGCATCAGATTTTGCAATTGGAGCCGTGTTAGGACAAAGGGTAGATAGAAAGCCTCATGTAATACACTATGCTAGTAGAACTCTAAATGATGCACAATTAAATTACACAACAACGAGAAAAAGACTTTTTGGCGGTTGTATATGCTTTAGAAAAATTTAGATCATATCTGTTAGGATCAAAGGTGATAATATTTTCGATCATTACGCATTAAAATATTTATTAAGTAAAAAGATGCTAAGCCAAGATTAATTAGATGGATGCTATTGTTACAAGAATTTGACATTGCAATCAAAGATAAAAAGGGAACCGAAAATGTCGTAGCCGACCATTTATCTAGATTATAATTTTCACCCTTACTTGAACGTCAATTTCTTGATGATCCAGTTCCCATAAATGAAGATTTTCTGATGAGCAACTATTAGCAATTAAAGATTCGACCCTTGGTATCTTGATTTTGTTAATTATTATGTGTCGATATCATTAATCGATTTTGATCATTATGAAAAGAAGAAATTTAAACGAAAAATTATTTTTGGGAAGCACCTCATTTATATCAAAATATGTTCGATTCTTTAATAAGGAGATGTATTCGAGAAAAGAGATCAATAAGGTATCATGGAATTCTGCCATGGATACTCTTGTGGAGGTCATTTTAGTGGAAACAAAACTGCTAGAAAAATTTTACAATCGGGTTTATATTGGCCCACTGTTTTTAGGGATTGTGAACTATTTTATAGAACATGTGATAAGTGTCAAAGAACAGGTGGAATAGGAAAGAGAAACGAAATGCCCTTGCATATTAATTTGGTTGTTGAAATCTTTGATGTTTGGGGTATTGATTTCATGGGTCCTTTTCCAGTGTCAAATAATTGTGAATATATTTTAGTAGCAGTTGATTATGTATCTAAATGGATTGAAGCAGTAGCAACTAAAACAAACGATGGTAAAACAGTGGTTAAATTTGTAGAAGATTTGTTTGCTAGATATGGAGTACCTAAGGCCATAATAAGTGACCAAGGGACTCACTTCACCAATAAGTTATTAAACAATGTCCTCAAGAAACATGGTGTAACTCACAAGTTAGCTACACCTTATCATCCTCAAACATCCGGCCAAGTAGAAGTAAGTAATAGACAAATTAAAGCATTATTAGAAAAGACAGTTAGGCCTAATCGTAAAGATTGAGAATCTAAACTTAAGGATGCTTTGTGGGCATACCGAACTGCTTTTAAAACCCCAATAGGAATGAGTCCATATAGAATGGTATATGGCAAAGCATGCCATTTACTAGTCGAAATTGAGCATAAAGCTTATTGGGCTGTTAAAGAATAAAACTTAGATTTAACTTTGGCTGGAGAGGAAAGATTGTTTCAATTGAATGAATTAGAAGAACATAAGTTGAATTCGTATGAGAATGCTAAAACATATAAAGAAAAGACCAAGAAATATCATGACATGGGATTAGCCAACAAGATGTTTCATCCTGGGATGAAAGTGTTACTTTTTAATTCTAGACTTAGGCTATTCCCCAGAAAGTTGAAATCTAAATGGTCTGGTCCCTTTATAATTGTATGAATTTATCCTCATAAAGCTGTTGATATTCAAAATCCTAAGAATAATGAAATTTTCAAAGTTAATGGACACCGACTCAAGCCATACTTAGAGCCGATGTCAGTTGAACGAACAATTGAGTTAATTCGTTTGGCTGACAATGAACCACCCAAGGATTAGGCTTGTAGTTTGGTCGATCCAAAGACGTTAAACAAAGGCGCTAAGTGGGAGGCAACCCACAATTATGAATTTTATTGCTTTTGTAATTAGTCTAAATATGCTATTCTCCGTTAAATGTATTTTTGGACATTTAATTTTTAATTAAATATGCCAAAATTCAAGTTTGGGGGAGAAAAGCATCTTAGTATTGTATTTATATGTTGCTAATAATTTTAGTTTAGAATTTTTGTTAAGTTTTTGCAATACAGGAAAGTCAAGAAACATAACGGAAGTTAACAGAAGGGCTAAATTGTTAAACTGTTAAAAAGGATGAAACAGAATCAAGAAGGGACAATTCTGGTCACCTTGCGGACGCAAGGTGTGGAGGACCTTGCGACCGCAAGGCCTCCAGTAAATGCATATATCGTGATTTGTACCGGGCAGACGTGGGAAATCGTACAGAATATCAACCGCTTTGACTGCCCACCTTGCGGTCACAAGGTGTGGCAGACCTTGCGACCGCAAGGTCCCCTTATATAAACTGTGTCGGGTTCATTTGCAGAATCACCAGAATTTCAAACTCCTTTCTTCAACAAAGCAGCAGCAACCGCCTCCCTCTTCTAAAATCCGGCCAAATCAATCCAAATTTCGGCTCAAAATCCCAAAGATCTTCTCCTTCCTTCATAAATCTTCATCTTCTACCTCTCCATCATCCCCCATTTCACTTCCTTGAAGCTTGAAGAGGCTTTGAAGCAAGGAAAAGCAAATCTCAAGCCGGCGTAAAGATCTCAAACACTCCGGCTACCGCTCTTCTCTAAGGCTGCAAACAAGTAATCCTAGCCCCTCTCTTTAATTTTTATGTCAAATTTTTGCATGCTAGGGTGTTAGATATTTTTGTACGTAGATATAATTTTGCATGCTTTAGGAAAAAAAATTTAATTTTAAAATTCTAAAAATTTATTTTTAATTGTTAAATATTAGTTTTTAATTTTGCTCAAACAAAATGTTTAGAAAACGTAGAAATACCGGTGCTTCCACCTCCCGCCCTGTTCAGGAGGAGGAACCGCAATATGACCACACCCGATTTATCTCCTATGAGGCCTCTGAAAAATATGCGGCCAAACTCTCCAAGTCCTTGGTTCCCGAGAGGGGATTTAAGGCTAAAGAATTTGGCCTCCGTCCTAATTTTACAGCCCGTAGGTGGGGGCTATTGACCGACTCTCCAGACAAGGCAGTGGTGCCTATTGTCCGAGAGTTCTATGCCAATGGCCAAATTGGCATGGATGGGGGGGTGATAGAGACTGTCTATGTTAGGGGCATTAGTGTCGACTTTTCGTCCCAAAATATTAACTTGTATTTCGGCACATCCAACTTTGCGAATGCTGCCGATCATTTTAGCACACACCTCCATACCCCTGTCCCCCTCGAGGTGGTCAATGCGACCATCGCCCTCCCTGGTGTTGAGTGGACCCAGAACCGTAATCCACCCTACGGTCCACGCACCATGGAGGAGTCCTTCCTTCTGAACACGACCAAGCCCGTGTTCAAATTTATTTGTGGTTGTCTCATGCCCTCCAGTCACCAACATACGGTGACTTAGGAGAGAGCTGTCCCGACTTACACCATCATGACTGGTGGGTCTGTTGATGTTGGTCGTCTGATCAATGGCCAAATCAAGACCATTATTAGAGGTGCCACGAATGCGGGGTTCGCGTTCCCGCATTTGATCACCGAGTTGTGTAGGAGGGCAGGCGTGAGATGGCCCAGACACGCGAAGAGGCTTAAGGTTGGTCCAGCCATTACCAGGGCCATTTTGTTTGAGCACCAGCAGCAGCCGAGAGTGCGGGTTCCTCACGAGGAGGAACCCGAAGATGAGGAGGAGGACCCACTCGTAGGGATCTCCAATAGGCTAGAAAAGGTTTCCCTTGAATCCCAAATGGCAACTCAACAGTTGGTACAAATTTGTGCCGACCAAGAGCGGCTATTTGGGTGGCTTAACACAGTGGGACAAAATGTCTCCACTTATTATGGGCTGCCTCCTGGCACGATCCCTGAGTTTCGTCCTCATTCGTTATTTCCGCCCGACTCACCGTGAATCGAGGCCCAAGTTCCATCCTCTTTCGTTAGGTGGGCCTGCTATTTCCTTTTGATATTTGTCCTTCCCCATCAATCCCCTCATATGTTCCTCAATTTTGAGGACAAAATAGAAATTAAGTTTGGGGGGAGATTCTAAGCCCAGAGTCCTAGCAGGTCCTAGCCTAAGGATGAATGGAGTTGGACTACGTTTTTAGGGTGAAGAGAATTTTCTTTTCTCGATGACCATTTAACTCTTCACCCGCTTTTCCTGTTTTTAATTTTTTCTTATTTTCGGAGGTGTTGCCTTGACCGGAATACACTCACATTAGTTGCTCGTGGATTCCTCTTATAGGAACCCATCATCAATTGTGTCATCATCATCTCCAATTTTCTTTTTTTTAAAAAAATTCAAAATCAAAATCAAAAAAATAAAATATTTTAAAATATTCATCCTCAAGTTTAGGTGTGGTAATGCTAGCCGTAGTCAATGAGGAGTTATTGCAATGAACCGCATAGCTAGTCCGTAGATCCCTCTGGAATTTACTTAATTTTGCGAAACTTTTACTTTTCTCCAAATTCTTCATGCACCCACACCAGTCATAATTATGCATTGATTAGAATAGTTTTATAAAGTCTATAGCACCTACTTCATTATAACTAGATATGCACAAGAATATGATGCATAGCCATTCGAACATGACTGTTGCATTAAAATGTGACTTAGGGTCAATTGCATGATAGTTAGATCCCTTGGATTTTTCTCATTTATATATCTCAAGCACACTTTCGAACAGTGTCTGCATGTTAGTCTCAATTATCCCTACCATCTGTCTTAGCGAATGCTTATGTGAAATCCAGTGATGCTAAACATTCAACCCCACAATATCCATAATTGATATGATATTTTATGTGTCTTACTTGCTTTAAAAACTACATGAGCATTTGGCATTAAGAAATGACTTAGCCCATCTTTGGATCGTTAGAGCCTAAATATTCCCTAACCTATACTAAAAATATCCCTAGTGTCCCCGTTGAGCCTAATTTAAAAAGAATGGAGTGTGCTAAGCACACTATTTAAACCCTCATTCGCCATCGTTTCTATTACCCACATTAACTTAACCCTAAAAGCGTATACACTTCTAGCCTACCCTTTGAGAGAGTAGGATGTGGGTGGGAAATTGATTTTTGAGGACCATTCTTTTCAGTTGGGCTATTTTTCGGAAGACTTCTTCTTTCCGTCGTCGAAAAAAAAAGAAAAGAAAAATATATGTATCGACGAAAAATGAAACGGAAGAAGAAGAGTGTAACAAAGATTCAAATGGAAGCATAGCTTTCAAGAGAAAATATGTTAGAAAAATGATGCTGAGAAAAATGATGAGATATTTTTAGAAATATTTATTGCCCAAAACAAGTTTGGAGGGGGGGGGAAGAAGAAAACTGAAAAGTAACGAAAAGCACCCCTCTACTTGTAGTCTTTGCAGGTCCTAGCCTAAATAGGGAAAACTTCCTTTTGCTTGGAAGTATGAGGGATAAAGGGTAGTCTTACTCTCTCACTTTGAATTCCATTCCCTTTCCATCAAATCCCCCATCACCTTGGCCTTACATTACAAGCTAAATAAAGACCTAATGATCTTCTTGCCAACGCTTGTGTTGTTTTAACTGTCAAGTGAGTCATATGAAATTGATCAAACGCTTCATGTTCATTATTATTCGCTCTAAAGCTCATTGTGTTAGCATAATCTTAGCTATTACAAGTCATTGGGATAGGAGAGCATTGTATGTCATACATAGAAGTGCATGGGATGGATGTATAAGTCTTTGAAATCGTTGGGACCTTTCTTTCTGTAATAGACCGGGTTTGGATGGTAGATCTCATAATTCATAATGCATGATTTTCTATTAAACCTTGATTTTCATATGAATGTGGTGTTTAGCTTAATAAAACTGTTTTAGTTAAGATGTTCTCTAAGACTGGTGATCAGACACACATGGAGAAATTAGAAGTAGTAGCAGTTTTAAGAAAAGATCAGTTGGTTTTATGTGACTTAGCATGTATATATGTGGTGAGCATCGTACTGAGACTGCTTTGCATACCATGCTATCTAATTTGAGGTTGAAACCAAAAAGATTTTTGTTTTATTTTGGTCAGTTTTTTTTAATGCTTTTGTATTTATCAGTTTTTGTATTTATCTGCTTAGTCGAGTCACTCGAAAGAGTCTCCTTGAGTTTGTGGGTTTATAGAGGAGTGTAAATAGTGTCACCCTCCAAAAAGATTTTCATTTTTTTAGTTATTACTGTTAGTTTTATGCTTTTGTATTTATATGTATTGTTTACTCGTGGACGAGCAAAGTTTAAGTTTGGGGGTATTTGATCGATGTATTTTATACGTCGATTTTATATGCTTCTATGACTTCAATTATGCTATTTCACGAGGCTTTTGGCTATTGATATATGTTTTCGGTGAGTTTTGTAAGTTTCAGGGTTTTTAGTGAAAATATGCAAAACTCCAGGGTTTTATGTGCAAATTCCAAGAAGGGCCAAAGATGAAAAATGAAGAAGAAACGAAGGTTGTCCATTCTGGAGACCTTGCGGTCGCAAGGTACCCAGACCTTGCCCCCGCAAGGTGGGCAGTAACATTAAAGAGGCAGAAAATCAAGGCCAGAGAATCTGGAGACCTTGCGGACGCAAGGTACCCCAGACCTTGCGACCGCAAGGTGGTCAGAATGCGCAATTTTCGTATTTTCACAAGTGTTTCGATTGGATTACAACTCCCGGGTATAAATAGAATACGGATGCCAAAGCCTAGGATATAGAAAAACGGCTGGAAACAGTTTTGTATAGATTTTAGGTAGCTTTTAGGTTGTATAACATAGTTAGATTGTGTAATTTCAAGTATTGAAGATCAAATCATGTTTCCGTTCATCTCCATGTGCTGTTCATTGTCTATGATGAACTCAATCATCCATAATCTAGGAGGTGGGAGGTAACTTGTATTGAATTTATGTCTTAATTCATATTTATGTTCATTCAATTCTTGTTGATTGTGGTGATTATCAATCCCTCTATTATTTCACTTTGAACAAATGAATGTAATCGTGAATAATAAAGGCCTAGAGGTGCGGATAACTGCATGACCAATGTGCATATGTCGTACACTGGCTCACCATCACAATAAATTGGACCTATCGATGCACGAGAGTGATAAGTTAGGTCCAGGTTCATACATGATCTAGGTGACAGATAGATCATAATCTAGGTGACAGATAGATTACTTGTTTTTGTGCTTAGGATATAGAATGGATGAATGTTGCGGGGATGGAGGCTGAACCAATAGTTCAACAGACTATATCTATCTTTAGTGAACGAACCCAAGAAATTGAATGATAATTATTATGAATTGAACATAAAGGAGATACAAGTGAAACCCAGAATCCTAGATTGCCACCCACCATACGATCTTCATAACTATAATTACTGCTAATTAGTTAATCACCTAAATATAAATAGTAATTTATAATAAAATAATTATAAAACCCCTTTAGATTAATAATTTGCTATTAATAAATTGCACTGTTCGTGATCTCTTGTCTCTGTGGATTCGACCCTTGCTTCCAATACTATTCTATAATAGTCTTGTCCACTAGCAAGGAAAAAGATTAAAATAAAACATCGATCACTAGAGAATAGGGGGTAGCCCTAGTGGGTGTGCGGACTGAAGTGCGATAGCCCCAGAGGGCTAGCGGCAATTTTTCTGGCCAGTCTCTTCCTGTATCAGCCATTTTTCTGATGATATTTTCTAGTGTTTTGTTGGCTACTTCAACGGCACCATTGGCTTGCGGCCGATAGGGGGAGGATTTATGCCTTTGGATCTTGAATTCGTCGAGTAGACGATTCACGTCTCCCTCAAAATACGAGCCGTTGTCTGAGATTATTTCGAAAGGCACTCCGTAGCGATATATGATGTTGGTCCAGATGAATTTGGACACCTTTCAGGCATTTAGGATTTTATAGGAAGAGGCTTCCACCCACTTCGTGAAGTAATCGACGGCTACTAGGACATATTCGTGGCCATTGAATCCCTTCGGGTGAATTTGGCCTATGACGTCGATTCCCCATGTTAAGAAGGGCCAGGGAGCTGTGGAGTTATATAAGACATGCGAGGGCACGTGTTGCAGATTTGCAAAACGCTGGCACTTGTCGCAATGACGCACCCACCGAATACAATTGGTTTCAAACGTACTCCAATAGTATCCCTGCCGGATGACTTTCTTGGACAGCATATGGCCATTCATGTGGGGCCCACAGGCACCACCATGCAGCTGCTCCATGATTTGCTCAGCTTTGGCCTGGTCGACGCATAATAAATTAAGGCCTTGATAGTGTCTTTTATATAGGCTGCCACCGCTAAATACGAATTGCGATGCCCATCTCCGTAGGGAGACTTTCCCTCTTTGTTCAGGCTGGGAGGATAGATTCCTTTCTGAAGCAGATTTAGGATATCAGCGTACCAGGGCTCGTGATCTGCTTCAGGGGCTGCACTAATTTTGAAGCAGTATGCCGGCGTGACCTTCTTCCCGACTACGAATGGCTGAACATTAGTTTCTGCGGGAATTTGGACTAGCGATGCCAGAGTGGCTAAGGCATCGACGAATTGATTTCTATCTCATGGCAGATAGTGGAACGAGATATAATTAAATCGGGCGGCAAGTGCTGTCAATTTGGCATGATAAAGTTGTAGCCGGGGATCCTAGGTCCTCCATTTCCCTTCGACTTGATTTATAATTAGGGCAGAGTCTCCATATACTTCGAGATCTTTGGCTCCCCTTTGGAGAACTTCTTCTAGGCCAGCAATACAGGCTTCATATTCAGCTGTATTGTTTGAGCACTCGAACTCCAACCTTATGGTCAGTGGAGTATGAGAATCGGCTGGGTTTATGAGCAAGATTCCTATGCCGAAGCCTCTTTTATTCGCAGCTCCGTCAAAGAACATCTGCCAGCTGGTGTCATGGTCAGTAATTTCCAAGACACCTTCGTCTGGGAAGTCAGGCTTAGTCGCATCTTCAGCTTTTAAAGGCATATCAGCTAAGTGGTTTGTAATTACGTTGCCTTTGATAGATTTGAGTATGACATAGGTTATGTCAAACTCGTTGAGAAGAAAGGACAACTTGGCCAGTCGGCTGGACAGTGATGGCTTGCCGAAGATGTTCTTTATAGGATCCATTCTGGATATGAGCTTGATAGACAATCCTTGCAGGTAGGTCTTGAGCCTTTGAGTGGCCCATACTAAGCCGGTGCAACTTTTCTCTAGCGCAGAATAATTTAGCTCGCTTCCTTACAGCTTCCTACTTATGAAGTATATGGCATTTTCAATGTAGGAATTTTTTTCTCTTGGGCGAGCATAGCCCCTACTGACGTGTCTGTGACGGTTAAATATATGAGGAGAGGTTTATGTGTATGGGGTGAAGCTAGCACAGGGGGATTGGTAAGGTAGACTTTTATTTTTTCGAAGGCTAGCTGCACTTCTCATCCTAGACTTGGTCAGTATTCTTTTTTAGGAGTTTGAAGAGGGGCTCACATGTGGTTGTCAGCTGCCTGATAAAACGGCTGATATACTGCAATCGGCCTCCGAAGCCTTTGACTTCGGTTGGAGTTTTTGGCCGTGGCATTTCTAGGATGGCTTTATCTTTGCTGGCTCGATCTCGATGCCCTGCTCGGTCACCAAGAATCCCATGGCCTTGCCTTTGGTAACCCCAAATGTGCATTTGGTGGGGTTAATCTTCATCTGGTGCTTCCTTAACCTTTCGAAGAATTTTCGAAGGTTTTTGATATAGGCACCGTTGGCGTCGCTGGAGTGCACGATCATGTCGTCAACATATACCTCCATTTCTTTATGGATCATGTCGTGGAAGAGAGTGGTGGCAGCCCTTTGATAAGTAGCCCCGGCATTTTTCAGCCCAAACGGCATGATATTATAGCAATAAGTTCCCCAGGGAGTAGTGAATGAGGTCTTCTCTTGGTCCTCTGCTGCCATTTTGATTTGATTATAGCCCAGCATACCGTCGATGAAGGATCTGATTTTATGAGCAGCGATGGCGTCTACCACAATATCAATATTGGGAAGAGGGAAGTCATCTTTGGGCGACGCCTTGTTGAGGTCGCGGAAGTCTACGTAGATCCGAACCTTCCCGTTGGGCTTATGAACGGTCACTATGTTGGACAGCCAGATCGGGTATTCAACTACCCGAATGAAGTTGACGCGCAGCTGCTTCATGATATCTTCCTTGACTTGTAGTGACCATTTTGGCTTAATCCGGCGGAGCTTTTGCTTGATTGGTCGAGCATCTGGATATATAGGGATCCGGTGTTCGACTATGGCTGGGTCTAGCCCCGGCATATCTTCATAGGACCAGGCAAATATGTCCACGAACTCTTTGAGGAGGTCAATGAGTGCTACCCTTTCAGAGCCTTGCAGGTAGCTGCCGATTTTGATTTCCTTGGTTTCATTGTTCAGCCCCAGATTGATAGTGCACAAGTCTTCAGTTGCTGCTGATGAATGGTGCTATTCCTGGTGCTCAACTGACTTTACAACTCAAGCAAATAATTTTTATCTTTTGGGTCCATTTCATTAAATGACTCATTATTATAATTATTTAATGCATCTTTTAATGTACGTGCAACTAAGGAATAAGCAAAGACATTTAGATTATCATTAAAAGCAAACTGTACAGGGTTTATTACATTATTGAGGACCTGGGGTTTGAGATCCTCAACTATAGGGAGCAGATCAATAGATGACCAATCCGTAAAGCTAGGGGAAGAAATAGGGATAGTATATCCGAAGTGGTCCACCAGATCTGCGGGAGTTAAAAGCGGGCCGGTCATGGTATACCAGTTCTGCAGAGGCTTATCAGCAATAAGCTCAAACTTAGCAGGGAGCCTTTCATAATCAGTGCCTCCGTCTATCATATCCAGGAAGCTATCTCCTAAACATTTATTAGAAACTCCTTGGTTTAGAATTTTGAGCATCATGATTTTCAAATTTTTGATGTCAGCCTCCATTTTGGTGGGCGGGAGAGTTGGGTTTTGGTATATGCTGGTAGGATTAGGGAAGGCTGGGTTATTTTCTGACTGCGGTATCTGGTAAGGATTTTGAGTAGGATAGGGATTTTGGGCTGGATAAGGATTTTGGGCTTGGTAAGGATTTTGGGCTGGTGGATTTTGGGCAGTATAAGGATTCTGGGCTGGTGGATTTTGGGCTGGTGGATTTTGGGTAGGATTATTGACGGTTTTGGCTGGGCGGCCAAGATCATTGAAAGGTAAGTATGTAGTAACTTGGCCTGGCGGGTTAAAGCTTTGTGGGTCCATATGTGGGCTATTCTGGAGCGGGTTGGTTATGGGAAAAGGGAGGTCATTTGGACTCTGAGGAATATTGGTGCTTGGGAAAGGATATGGAGGATAGGACGAGTAAGGGTTGATATTTGGATAATAGGGACTTGGTGGAGGATTTGGATTTGGGGTAGTGGCAGTATTTGGTGGGTTAGTGTTTGGTTGGGGATTTGGGTTTGAAGGCACATGGGAGGTTGATGCTTCTTTGGGAACTGTAGGGGAAGAGATTACCTCACCACTGGGCTTTGGACCTTGCATAAGACTTGCTATTTGGCTCATTATACAATCAGCCGTTGCACCCAAATTTTGGTCTAGCCACTGTTGCATTGCTGGAGTCGGAGCGTACCCTGGAGGCCCTGTATCTGTACCCATAGCGGACTGCTCACTTTCTTCCATACTACTCAGATCTGTACCCTCTGAACTGATTCTTCCCTGATCTGATCTGTTACTGATACCCTTTGATCTGATTTCTGCACTTGTTTCCCGTATCAACCGGCCAGTACTATCTCTGCCTTTCCAAATTCGGGCCAGGTTTCTGAGGGAAATGGGTTTGGAGGTATCAGAAGGCTGGCTGAAGGCTTTCTGGCTTGGAGTACAACGTGCCTTTATTAGTATTTTTTTATTTTTTATTATTTATTTTCCCTACGATTGACCGGATAAGCACATGCTTTATTTTGACGGTCTCAGGACTTTTCCTGGAACAGTGGATTATTTCTCCTGAGTATAGGACCAACGTATTCCACCTGCCTTTCGACTCCCCAAGATCGGACTGATCCCAGGCGAAGGGCCTATACTCTTTCCAGGATCCACCATTCGAAATGGTCTAGGTCGAGCATCAGAGAATAATAAATCAGCCCCTGTGCATTTTTTTTTATGCGCACTTATTTTTTGCCTTATGGCCTTATGTGCATATGTCGTACACTGGCTCACCATCACAATAAATTGAGCCTATCGATGCACAAGAGTGATAAATTAGGGTCAGGTTTCATATATGACCTAAGTGACAGTTAGATCATATGTTCTTGTGCCTAGGATATAGAATGGATAGATTATTTGAAGATGGAGACTGAACGGTAATTCAACAGGCTATATCTATATTTTGTAAACGAACCCAAGAGATTGAATGATATTTTATTAAAATAAGCATATAGGAGATACAAGTGAAACCCTAATCCTAGATTTACATCCACCATAAGATCGTCATAAATTGTGATTGCTGCTAATTAGTTAAACATTAGAATAATAATTAGTTTAGAATAAAATTAATATAAAAACCCCCTTAGATTAATAAATTGCTACCGATAAATCGTACTATCTATGATCTTCTTGTCTCTGTGATTCGACCATTGCTTCCCAAAATTATTCTACAATAGTCTTGTCTACTTGCAAGGAAATAAATTTAAAATAAGACATCGATCAAGTTTTTGGCGCCATTGCCGGGGAACGAAGCTAGTTTGCATAGTTAGTTTGTTGGTAGCGTAATTTCAATTTAATTTCAGTTTTTAGTTTTTATAAAATAAAAATACAAAAATATTTTATTTTATTTATTTTTAATAGTTAATTGTTTTTAATTGCTTTATTTATTTTATGCACGGTCGTAGATCTTTGAATCCTAAACTGGTAGAACTAAATCAATACATAAATAATATTAGAAAGAATCAAGAAGATCTTGAAAATCTAGAAACCCAGCCTGATAATCAAGAACAATTGAATCAGGAGGATCCTCTGATTGATCCTCCAATGGAAAATATTAATCAAAATCCTGAAAATCATGTTCGTCCGGTTAATATGAATCAAAGAGAAGAAGAACCTGGTAGAAGAAATATGAAAGTAGTCGTAAATCAAAGAACTATTAATGATTTCAGTAGACCCACATTAAATGTAGTAACATCATGTCTGGTCTTACCAGAAGCAATAAGGAATTTCGAATTAAAAGGTCATTATTTAAATGCTATACCTTCGTTTCATGGAATGCCTACCGAAGATCCTGTAAGTTTCCTAAGAGATTATGAATATATGATGAGTACTTTTCCGTTAGGAGGGTTGACTGAAGACCCAGTAAAAATGAAATACTTTCCAAGTGCATTAAAAGATTTGGCAAAGAGATGGTTTATGAATCTCTTACAGAATATAGAAAACAAATCATGTCATTTCAAAATGAACCAGTGAAACATTCCATGAGGCTTGGGATAGATTTAAAAATATGCTTATTATGTGCCCTCATCATAATTTGTCTCAATATGTGCTAGTACTTCAATTTTATCATGCTCTTTCGCCGGGTTTACGAACTATGGTTGATAGTGCAGCTGGTGGTTCTATTAATAGAATGACAACAGATGCACTAGAGGAATTATTTGAGATGTTGAGTGTAAATTCTCAACAGAAAAGTGTAAGAGGTAAAAGTAGAAGTTTATATCAAGTTCAAGAAAAACCAGATACACAAGCTCAATTTGAAAATTGGCCAATTCAAGAAGCATGTGCTTTTATGTGGATTATATTCTCATGCTACTAATTTTTGTCCATCAAGTGCTATGTATTCTAAACAGGCTAATGCCATGAACATATACCCGCAAAGACCAAGGAATGATCCCTACTCAAACACATATAATCCTGGTTGGAGGAATCATCCTAATTTTTCTTGGGGAGGAAATAAACCTTTACAACCTCAACAATTTCAGCCTCAACAACCACAACCTCAACAATTCCCAAATCAAGGTCAATTACAAATTGAAGAAGTTCCAAAATCAGATGGAGCAAGTAAAGGTCAAGCTGTCCTTATAAAATATTTGCTTGAAGAAGTAGAAAATTTAAAGAATAAATTTGCAAATGTTGATATCAAGAAAAGAGAAGAAAAATCCTGGTAGCTTTAATATCCAAGTCTCTTTGGGAAGCTCTAAAAAAATGAAAGCCATGCTAGATTTAGGAGCAAGTATTAACTTGATGCCTTTTGCGGTCTACAAACAATTGGGGTTAGGAGAACTTAAACCCACTAATATGTCTTTACAACTAGCTGATCGTTCAGTTAAACATCCCTTAGGCATAGTAGAGGACATCCTAGTTCAGGTTGATAAACTAATCATTCCGGTCGATTTTGTGGTTCTAGAGATGGAAAGGAAAATATGCACAAATAATGAAGTTCCTATCCTGTTAGGCAGACCTTTTATGGCTACTTCCAATACAATGATAAATGTTAAGAATGGTAAACTTACAATGTCAGTCCTAGGGGAAACTGTTGAAATCTTTGTTTTTGATGCTATGACTAGACCTAGTGACATAAATGCATGTTTCTCCATAGACGAAATCGAAAAATTAACAACCCAAACTTTTGAGGAAAATTGTGAAGGTGACGATTATGAGAAAGATGTATTTGTAGTTTATGATGATAGACCTATCCCTCCCATAAAAATTGACATTGATAAGATAGAAAGAGAAATAGAAGAAGAAGAAAGAAAATAAGCTCTTAAAGATAAAGATAATATGGAAAAAGAATTAGAATCAGAAATTAATTCTGATAAAATAGAAAAAGTAAAGGAAGAAAATAATGAAGAAGAAGAAGTAGAGATTTTAAAATCTATTTTTGAAGAAATAGAAATAGAGGATGAAAAAGTAGAAAACATTGAGGAGGTTAAAGAGGAAGAAATAATTAAACCCGAAAATTCTGAATTTATTCCATCTATTAAATCTCCTCCCGTTGAAGAATTAAAGTCATTACCACCCCACCTAAAATATGCATTCTTAGGGGAAGGTAAAACTTTACCTGTTATAATAGCCACAGATTTAACTGAAGAACAAGAAGCAAGCATGTTAAAAGTTTTATGGACACATAGAGAAGCCATAGGATGGTCCCTAGCAGATTTAAAAGGTATTAGTCCGTCTATGTGTATGCATAAAATACATTTAGAAGAAGGTAGTAAGCCTTCAAGAGAAAGACAAAGAAGACTTAACCCTCACATGGAAGAAGTAGTGAGAAAAGAAGTTCTTAAGCTTCTCGATGCAGGTATAATTTACCCGATTTCTGATAGTAAATGGGTTAGTCCAGTTCAGGTAGTTCCTAAAAAATCAGGAATTACAGTAGTTAAAAATGATAAGGATGAGTTAGTCCCTACACGAACAATCACCGGTTATAGAATGTGCATTGATTTGAGGAAATTAAATGCGGCAACTAGGAAAGACCACTTTCCTTTGCCATTTATTGATCAAATCCTTGAAAGACTAGCTGGTCATGAATATTATTGTTTTCTTGATGGTTTTTCTGGCTATAACCAAATCCATGTAGCACACGAAGACTTAGAGAAAACCACCTTTACATGTCCTTTTGGTACCTTTGCATTTAGGAGAATGCCCTTTGGACTTTGTAATGCACCAGCTACTTTTCAAAGATGCATGATTTCTATATTTTCAGACTTGGCAAAACCCTCCATTTGGCCACCCAACTTTTCAAAAACTTGCAAGGCGGCCATCGAAAGTTTAAAACTTGCAATAAGGCCACTGTACATTAGTTAGGTCGCAAACGAGCCCATTTTTTGGATGGACGTTAAATTATGTCAAATATATATTTTACCCTTCTAAATAGAGTTGGCTATTGAAGGGGTCAAAGTGCAATAAAAAATAAAACCAAACAGCAGCTCTAGATGCAGACGGCGCCAAGCTCGTCATCATCAACATCAACATCCTTGAAGATCAAAATCTAGATCTGAATCTCTCTTTCAAAACCCAGATCCATCAATATTCAATCATAAGCATTCATAATCTTTAACAGCTGTAACTGAAATACTAATAATTTAAGGGCGAGAGAGAGCTTGCAAAACCCAGATCCATCAACATTTCCAATCTGATTTGCACAAGAACAGAGAGAGAGCTTCAATAATCATCGATCACCATGTCTGATGCATCTATAAAGAACAGAGAGAGAGCTTCAATAATCATCGATCACCATGTCTGATGCATCTATAACCGTAATCCTAACCCAATTAATTAACCACAGTCCTCAACCAACAGATCCGTACAAAGATCCATTGAACTTAAATAAACCTAAAATGAGAATGGAAGACGAACCAGATGGCGGCGATTTTCGTCCAACTGGTGAGGGTCTGGAAGACGAACCAAGGATATGACGATCCCGTAAGTACCGAGCAATTGTACACCGTCGCGGCCAAATTGAGAACGCCGCTTAAGCTGCAGGATGGGCGGCAAGTATTAACGGCTGAGAACGCGGGAGTTCCGTTTCAAGTGCCGGAGTTCCATCCTCGATGTAGCCGATGGCGTAGATCTCAATGGTGACGCCATAAGTTTCGCGAGTGATGAACAACGGGGAAACCCGAAAGAGGAACATTTCGTTCCAGGTAGAGTTCTCGCTGCCGACATTGTTGATCATGGTTCGGAGCTTGGTTGACATGTTGACTCAATTGAGTGCGTAGGTTTGCAACTGATGAAGAAGAAGCTATCATAGAAATCGAGGATGAAGAAGCTATCATAGAAATTGATCGCGGTGGGAGCCAAGGGTTAGTTGAATCCAATAAAATTATGAAGATCGAAGCTCCAGGGGAATTTGGGAATATTATCCCGAAGACTCAAGAATCCTTGGTAGTCTATGAACAACCCCAAGCAAGGGATTAAGATGGTGGGGTGGGGGCGGCAGCTGTAACCTATGAAAAATCAAGTTATGTTTAATGTTCTTTTTAATTATAATTTGACCCCTTCTCTTTATACAAATAGCAAATGTAAATTTTTTTTTCAGTTAAACCCCTTAAATTTATAATATCAGAGAAAAAATTGTATTTATAAGGGTAAAATAGGAAATGACATAATTTAACGGCCAAATTTAACGGCCGTCAAAAA
Source organism: Codonopsis lanceolata (assembly GCA_013146195.2). NCBI lineage: Eukaryota > Viridiplantae > Streptophyta > Magnoliopsida > Asterales > Campanulaceae > Codonopsis > Codonopsis lanceolata. The sequence continues at coordinate 18,251,312 of CM028379.1, read as the reverse complement.
AATGGGCTCGCTTGCATCCCAACTAATGTACAGTGGCCTTATTGCAAGTTTTAAACTTTCGGTGACCGCATTGCAAGTTTTTGACAAGTTGGGTGGCCAAATGAAGGGTTTTGCCTTTCAGACTTAGTAGAAAGATGTGTTGAAGTATTCATGGATGATTTTTCAGTTTTTGGAAATTCTTTTGAGCATTGCCTAGAAAATCTTACATCAGTCCTAAAAAGATGTTGTGAAACAAATTTAACCCTAAGTTGGGAGAAAAGTCACTTCATTGTCAAACATGGAATTGTCTTAGGGCATGTTGTGTCTAATAAAGGAATTGAAGTCGATAAGGCAAAAATTGAAGTTATATCACAACTACATCCCCCAACTTCTGTTAAAGGTGTTAGAAGTTTTCTAGGGCATGCAGGATTTTATAAAAGATTTATAAAAGATTTTTCAAAAATCTGTAAACCTCTATGTAATCTGTTGGCAAAAGACACCGAATTCATCTTTGATCAAGAATGCTTAAATGCATTCAATTTATTAAAAGAAAGATTAACCACTGCCCCAATTTTAACCGGCCCCGATTGGTCTCTTCCTTTCGAGATCATGTGTGATGCTTCATATTTCGCAATCGGAGCCATGTTAGGACAAAGGGTAGATAGAAAACCGCATGTGATACATTATGCTAGTAGAACATTAAATGATGCACAACTTAATTATATAACAACCGAAAAAGAATTTTTAGCAGTTGTGTATGCATTGGAAAATTTTAGACCCTACCTGTTAGGTTCAAAAGTAATAATATTTTCTGATCATGCGGCTTTAAAATATTTATTGAGTAAGAAAGATGCTAAGCCTAGACTCATTAGGTGGATGTTATTATTACAAGAATTTGACATTACTATTAAGGATAAAAAGGAAACCGAAAATGTCGTAGCCGACCATTTGTCTAGATTAGAATTTTCACCCTTACATGAACGTCAATTTCTTGATAATACAATTCCAGTAAATGAAGATTTTTCCGATGAACAACTTTTAGCAGTCAAGGATTCAGACCCTTGGTATGCCGATTTTGTTAATTATTATGTGTTTGACATCATAAATCCTGACTTTGATTTTTATCAAAGAAAGAAATTTTTGACTGAAGCAAATAATTACTTTTGGGAAGAACCTCATTTATATAAAATGTGTTTAGAGTCTTTAAGCAGGCGTTGTGTTCCACAAAAAGACCAACAAAGTATTATGGAATTTTGTCATGAATACTCTTGTGGTGGTCATTTTAGCGGAAATAAAACTGCTAGAAAAATCTTGCAATCTGGTTTATATTGGCCCACTATTTTTAGAGACTGTGACATATTTTATAAAACTTGTGATAAATGTCAGAGAACTGGTGGAATAGGAAAAAGAAATGAAATGCCCTTGCATACTAATATGGTTGTTGAAATTTTTGATGTTTGGGGATTTTATGGGACCCTTCCCAGTCTCTAATAATTGTGAATATATTTTAGTAGCTGTTGATTATGTATCTAAATGGATAGAAGTCATAGGTACTAAAACTAATGATGGTAAAACTGTGGTTAAATTTGTAGAAGATCTTTTTGCCAGATATGGAATACCTAAGGCCATAATCAGTTATCAAGGAACTCATTTTATCAATAAATTATTAAATAATGTCCTTAGAAAACATGGTGTAACTCACAAGTTAGCTACACCCTATCATCCTCAAACATCCGGCCAAGTAGAGGTAAGTAATAGACAGATAAAAGCAGTATTAGAAAAGACCGTTAGACCCAATCGTAAAGATTGAGAGTCTAAACTTAAGGATGCTTTATGGGCATATCGAACTGCTTATAAGACCCCGTTAGGAATGAGTCCGTACCGAATGGTGTATGGCAAAGCATGACATTTACCAGTTGAAATTGAACATAAAGCCTATTGGGCTGTCAAAGAATTAAATTTAGACTTAACCTTGGCCAGTGAAGAGAGACTGTTTCAATTAAATGAGTTAGAGGAACATAGGCTAAATTCGTACGAAAATGCTAAAACTTATAAAGAAAAGACCAAGAAATATCATGACATGGGATTAGCCAATAAAATGTTTCGTCCAGGATTAAAAGTTTTACTATTTAATTCTAGACTTAGGTTATTTCCCAGAAAACTAAAATCAAAGTGATCTGGTCCTTTCACAATTGTCTGAATTTACCCTCATGGAGCAATTGACATAAGAAATCCAAGGACTAATGAAGTATTTAAAGTTAATGGTCACCGACTCAAACCGTACCTTGAACCGATATCAGTCAAGCGAACAATTGAACTAATTCGTCTCGCTGACAATGCACCACCGGATGATTAGGTTTGTAGTTGGGTCGAGCCAAAGACGTTAAACAAGTGCGCTAAGTGGGAGGCAACCCACTATGATAAATTTTATTTGCATTTGTAGTTAATTTAAATATACTATTCTCTGTTAAATTTAATTTTGGACATTTAATTTAAAATTAAATATGCCAAAATTCAAGTTTGGGGGAGAAAAGCATCTTAGTGTTGTATTTATATGTTGCTAATATTGTTAGTTTAGAGTTTTTGTAGAATTTTTAGAATGCAGGAAAGTAACGGAACGTTACGGAACTTAACGGACGGACCAAATTGTTAAACTGCCAAAAAGGGTGAAAGAAAAACAAAGGAGATAGATTCTGCCTACCTTGCGACCGCAAGGTCCCCATAAATACGGGAAGTGTGACCGGCGTGCAGGTATGAGGGAATCAGTGTCCAGGCATGACTAACTACCTTGCGGACGCAAGGTATAAGAGACCTTGCAGCCGCAAGGTCCCTTTATATAAGGAATTGCCAGGCAGTAGCAGTAGAACTTCCGAAAAATTCATCCTTCCTTCAAAGCAAAAGCAGTAGCAGCTCTCCTCCCTCTTCAATTCCGGTAGAAGCTTTCCAGATTCGGCCTAGATCAAAGACCAATGTGCTCCCCCCTTCAACTCTCCTCCCACATTCATCCTCCATTCCCCTCCATTCAAAGTTTGAAGAAGGAAGCTCCATAAATTCCGGCGGAACAAGCTTCAACTCCGGCGACTCTTCATCTTCAAGTGTGCAAAATCCAAGTAACTCTCACCCTTCTTTTAATTTTTACGTACAAAAATTATTTGCATGCTAGGGTGCTAGAGTAGTTTACGTAGAATTAATATTTTTGCATGTTTTAAGTTGATAGGTTAAATTTTTAATTTTTAGAAGAGTAAATTTTTATTTTTTATTTTTTTGTGCCCAAACATAAATGGCCCCGAAACGTAGGAACACCGGCCCCTCCACTTCTCGCCCCGTCGAGGAGGAGGAGCAAGTTTTTGACCACCGCCGCTTCATATCTTTTGAGGCATCAAAGGGCTACACCGCGAAGCTCTCCAAGTCCTTGATTCCCGAGAGGGGATTTAAGGCTGCTGAATTTGGCCTCCACAATAATTTTAGAGCGCGTAGGTGGGGTCTTTTGATTAAGTCTCCGGACAAGGCAATCGTGCCTATTGTCCTTGAGTTCTATGCCAATGGGCAAATTGGCATAGATGGTAGAGGAAGTTTTTGTTAGGGGCAAGGACGTTAGTTTTAAGTCCCATAGCATTAACCTTTTCTACGGCACCTCCAACTTTGCGGAGGGTGCCGATGACTATAGCCGCCACCTTTCTGCCCCTGTCCCTGTTGAGGTGGTCAATGCGACCATCTCCCATCTTGGTGTGGTTTGGACCCAAAACCGTAACCCACCATTCGGTCCACGCACTATGGAGGAGTCCTTCTTGTTGAACACGGCCAAGGCCGTGTTCAAATTTATTAGCTCCCGCCTTATGCCTTCCAGTCACCAACACACGGTGACTTGGGCTAAGGCCGTCCTGAACTACACCATCTTGACCGGTGGGTCTGTCGATGGCCGCCTGATCAACAGCCAAATTAGGACCCTGATTAGAGGTACGACAAATGCGGGGTTTGCGTTCCCGCATTTGATTACCGGACTGTGTAAGGATGTCGGAGTCAGGTGGCCTCGTGACTCGGAGAGGTTGAAGAAGGTGCCCGCTATTACTCGGGCAATTTTGGTTGAGCACAACCGCCAGCCGCGAGAGAGGGTTCCTCACGAGGAGGAGGAGGACCCGCTAGTGGGGATCTCCAACAGGCAGGAGGAGATTGCCCTCGAGGTTGACATGATAGAGCAGCAGTTGGCACTCATGCGTGCCGACCAAGAAGATTTATTTGGTTGGGTCAACCTCGTGGGGCAAAGTGTCTCCAACTATTTTGGGATGCCGCCTAGCACGATCCCCGAGTTTCGTCCTCGTTCATTATTTCCTCCCGACTCACCGTGAGTCGAGGCCCAAGTTTCATCCTCTTTCGTTAGGTGGGCCTGCTATGTCCTTTTTATATTTGTCCTTCCCCATCAAGCCTCTCATATGTTCCTCAATTTTGAGGACAAAATAGAAATTAAGTTTGGGGGGGGGGGGATTCTAAGCCTAGAGTCTTAGCAGGTCCTAGCCTAAGGAGGAATGGAGTTGGGCTACGTTTTTAGGGTGGGGAAAATTTTCTTTTCCCTCTATCGTGTCTTCTCCTCACCCACCTTTCTTGCTTTTGAATTTTTCTTGTTTTCGGAGATGTTGCCTTGACCAGAATACTATAATATTGGATGCTCGTGAATTCCCTTCATGGGGATCCATCATCAATTGTGTCATCATCATCCCCAATTTTCTTTATTAAAAAAAAAATATATATATATATATATATATTTTTTTTTTAATTCAAAAATTTCATCCTTGAATTTTGGTGTGGTAGTACTAGTCGATGAGGAGTTAATGCAATGAACCACATAACTTTTCCATAGATCATTCTGGAATTTACTTGATTCTGCCAAACTCTGATTTTCTCCAAAACCTCTATGCACCCACACCAGTCATAATTATGGATTGATTAGAATAAGTTTTATAAAGTTTATAGCACCCATTTCATTTCAACAAGATATGCACAAGAATATGATGAATAGCTGTCCGAACATGAATGTTGCATTAAATTGTAACTTAGGGTCAATTGCACGATAGTTAGATCCCTTGGATTTTTCTCACTAATATATCTCAAGCACACTTTCGAACCGTGTCTGCATGTTAGTCTCGATTGTCCCTACCATCTGTCTTAGCGAATGCTTATGTGAAATCCAGTGATGCTAAACATTCAACCCCACAGTTCCCGCATTTGATATGATGTTTTGTGTGTCTTACTTGCTTTAAAAACTACATGAGCATTTGACATTAAGAAATGACTTAGGCCATCTTTGGATCGTTAGAGCCTAAATATTCCCTGACCTTTACTAAAAATATCCCTAGTGTCCCCTTTTGAGATTAATTTAAAAAAAATGGAGTGTGCTAAGCACACAATAAACCCCATTCGCCATCATTTCTATTACCCACATTAGCTTAACCGTAAAAGCCTATACACTTTTAGCCTACCCTTTGAGAGAGTAGGATGTGGGTGGGGAATTAATTTTATGGGACCATTTTTTAGTCAAGCAAGTTTTCTAAAGGCTTCTTCTTCCCGCCAAAAAAAAAGAAAAAAAATAGATCGACGAAAAATGGAACGGGAGAAGAAGAGTGCAAGTAGATTCAAATGAAAGCATAGCTTTCAAAATAAAATATGTTAGAGAAATGTTGCTGAGAAAAATGATGAGATATTTTTAGCGTGATATATTGCCCAAAACAAGTTTGGGGGGGGGAAGAAGAAAACTGAAAAGTAAAAAAAAAGTAAAAGAAAAGAAAATACCCCCCCACTTGTAGTCTTTGCAGGTCCTAGCCTAAATAGGGAAAACTTCCTTTTGCTTGGAAGTATGAGGGATAAAGGGTAGTCTTACTCTCTCACTTTGAATTCCAATCCCTTTCCTTCAAAGCCCCCAACACCATGGCCTTACATTACAAGCTAATAAAGACCTAATGATCTTCTTGCCAATGCTTATGTGTGTTTTCTCTGCTAAGTGAGTCATATATAATTGATCTAACACTTCATATTCATATTATTCTCTAAGAGTTCACTGTGTTAGCATAATCTTAGCTATTACAAGTAATTGGGATAGGAGAGCATTGTATGTCATACATAGAAGTGCATGGTATGGATGTATAAGTTTTTGAAATCCTTGGCGACCTCTCTTTCTGTAATAGACCGGGTTCGGATGGTAGATCTCATACTCTATGATGCATTGGTTTTAATTAAACTCTGATTTTCATATGAATGTGGTGCTTAGCTTAATAAAACTATTTTAGTTGAAGTATTCTTTAAGACTGGTGATCACACACACACGGAGAAATTAAGACTAGTAGCAGCTTTAAGTAAAAGTCAGTTGGTTTTATGTGATTAAGTGTACACATATGTGGTGAGCATCGGACTAAGACTGCTTTGTTTTGCCATGCTATTATAACTTGAGGTTGAAGCCAAAAATATTTTTATTTTAGTTTTTATATGCTTTTGTATTTATTAGTTTTTGTATTTATCTGCATAGTCGAGTCACTCGTTAGAGTCTCCTTGAGTTTGTGGGTTTCTAGAGGAGTGTAAATAGTGTCACCCTCCAAAAAGATTCATGTTTTTGTTATTTTAATTGTTTTTGTATTTATAAGTATTGTTTACTCGTGGACGAGCAAAGTTTAAGTTTGGGGGTATTTGATCGATATATTTTATACGTCGATTTCCTATACTTCTATGACTTAAATTGAGCGATTCCACGAGGCTTTTGGCTACTGATATGTGTTTTTCAGTGATTTTGCGAGTTTCAGGGTTTTAGGTGAAAGTATACAGATTATAAGGCTTTTTGGTGAAAATTCCAAGAAAGGGCCAAAGTGTAAATTGAAGATTAAAGAGCATAAATCAGGATTGGATACCTTGCGGCCGCAAGGTGTATTATACCTTTCCTCCGCAAGGTAGGCAGAAAGTCAGAGTTTTGAAGCCCCGGAAAAATCAAGGACCTTGCGGACGCAAGGTGCCTTATACCTTGCGACCGCAAGGTGGTCAGAATGCACAATTTTGAGTTTTCACTCCAGGCCAAGAGATCTAATCCCCCTACAACTCCATGGTATAAATAGAGGTTGATAGCCAAGGCATTAGGACGGTTAGAAAGTAGTTTTCTATAGCTTTAGAATAGGATTTAGTGTGTATAACATAATTAGTTATTGTAATTACAAGTATTGAAGATCGATTCATGTATTCTATCATCTCCATGTGCTGTTCATCTTCAAGGATGAACTAATCTACCATTAATCTAGGGGTTGGGAGGTAACTTGTATCGAATCTATGCTTTAATTATATTTTTATTCATTCAATTCTTGTTGATTGTGGTGTTTATCAATCCCTCTATTATTTCACTTTGAACAAATGAATGTAATCGTGAATAATAAAGGCTTAGAGGTACGGATAACTGCATGATCAATGTGCATATGTCGTACACTGGCTCACCATCACAATAAATTAAACTTATCGATGCACGAGAGTGATAAGTTAGGGTCAGGTTCCATATATGACCTAAGTGACAGTTAGATCATATGTTCTTGTGCCTAGGATATAGAATGGATGGATTATTTGAAGATGGAGACTGAACGGTAATTCAACAAGCTATATCTATATTTTGTGAACGAACCCAAGAGATTGAATGATATTTTATTAAAATAAGCATAGAGGAGATACAAGTGAAACCCTAATCCTAGATTCTCATCTACCATAAGATCGTCATAAATTGTGATTGATGCTAATTAGTTAAACATTATAATAATAATTAGTTTAGAATAAAATTAATATAAAAACCCCCTTAGTTAATAAATTGCTACCGATAAATCATACTATCTGTGATCTTCTTGTCTCTGTGGTTCGACCCTTGCTTCCCAAAACTATTCTACAATAGTCTTGTCTACTTGCAAGGAAATAAATTTAAAATAAGACATCGATCACCAGGATATAGGAATACATCACCTTTTCATTCTCATTCTCCCTTTTTTAGGGGAAAACGGAAAAGTGCAAGAAAAGATGTCGCGAGGCCCCACTGGATCCAAAATGTTTTATAGAGTCGACATCTTTATTTTAAGGAAGAAATAAAGCAAAACAAAAAAAAATCAGAGATTGTAAAAACGGGTTCGGAGGCTAAGTTACGAGTTGGGAAGGTGCTAGGCACCCAACTCGCCCTTTCGGTCTCAAAAATAGTTTTTTGCTAAAGTATGCTTTTTGTTATATTTATCTAGCAAATAAACAAAGTATTAAAAGACAGGAAATAAAAACAAATACATCCGTGGCTAAATTATATACGGACTTGCAGCCGTCTCTTTACAAATAGTTACAAATATACTTAAAAATATTTGGCCATAATAATGGCTCTTTTTAGTGCTATTTCCTAACTAAATCCGGGCAGCACAACGACTTATATTTTTATATTGGGCCGGATGGAAAGTAGCTCTTTTATAAAATAAAACTTTAAAAACTTACCTACTAGCAGACTAGGGTGTGCTTGCTCTGTTCTTCAAGGAGAGGGAGTCTTTTTTTATGATGTGGAGTGGGGATTCGGGCAGAATAACTGCTTCCGAAAGTTACTTTTTGCCTCGGGATCCGAATAGAGTTACGACTTATTTTGGTTGTTTGGTTGCTTGAGGGAGGTGAAAATCGGGCAGAATAACGGCTTATTTCTAACTGATTTGGCCTTTTAAATCGGGCAGAGCAACTGCTCTTTCCGCGATTTTTGGACCGGGGAAATAGGGTGGAAACCTAGCTGGGGGGCTAAGGCTCACTTTGACCGGTTGGTTTTAAGTTTGGAGGAGATTTGGGAGGGTTTCAAGGCTTTGGAGAAGGATCGCTCACTATCTCACTTCGCTCTCTATTTCTCCAGCGTAACAACGACGCGGAGAATTCTTCGGGGAAGAAAGGTTGTGTCTCAAAGTGAACCCCAAAGGCTATATTTATAGCCTGGAGAGAGGACACCGAAGGAATTAAATTTTCTCTCTTCGTGCTTCACTCAGTTGTACAGAACGCGAAGGATTTTGCACATTACGGCGAACTGTAGCTGTCATGTAGCAGTTTGGGAGCACTGTAGCATGAAACTAGGCGCCACCCATAGCCTAACTGGGCGGCACCCCCATTTCATCCATGGGTGGTGCCAGCTTTGCTTTAGTTCTTTCATTTTTGGCACCTTTAGCCCCTGCATTTCACTGTTTTGTGCATCCTGCTTTGTCCTTTTGCATTTTCAACCCTGTAACTTGACATTTGTTAAGTTTTAACATGTCTTGATATTTCATGTCATGTTACATACCAAGTGTACGAAATTGGGGTGTCTGTACATGCCAACGCCGTGCTACCCAAATCTGGGTGGAAATCTCATATAGACCTTTTCTTCAAGATCCCCATGAAGGAATGCATAATGCACATCCATTTGATGCAACTCCCAGTTTTTCACAGCTGCTACTGCAAGAAAAGTATGAATAGTAACCAGTTTAGCTGTAGGTGCAAATGTCTCACTAAAATCCAAGCCTTCAATTTGATGATTGCCGAACATCACCAACTGAGCTTTGTAACACTCAATTGAACCATCCGCGTTGTATTTTATCTTGTAAACCCATTTGATTCCTAGTGCCTTCTTGCCTGTAGACAAAGGTTTAACGGTCCAAGTGCCGTTAGTTTCCAATGCCTGGACCTCTTTTGCCATAGCGGAACGCCAATGAGAATGTCACATGGCTTCAACAAATATGGAGGGTTCGGTACCGGCGGTGACTGCAGGCAAAAATTTACGATGCGACAAGGAAAATCGATCACAATTCACAAAGTGTGCTATAGGATAGGACGTACATGAGAATGCGGAAGGAGATGGGTGAACTGGCGAGGGACCGAGGTGCACTGTATGTATAATATGATCTTTCAATCGGACAGAAGGAAACTTCTCGCGCTGCCCGCGACCAAGAACTGTGGATGATGTGGGATGGTCTGTAACATGCTCGTCAATATCAGCTGAGGTTGGAGTAGTCGTAGGAGCAATGTCAACAGTGTGCATCGGGTCAAAAACATGCTGCTCTACATGTGCCAAACTATCTGCATCCGCTTCTTGAATAGGCGGAGGCCAGTCGAGATTATCTTCAACCAAATCAAGGGTGGTAGAAGGCAAAGAAGCGGAGGACTGATCTGATTGTGAAGACACATGGGCAAATGGAAACTGATGTTCAATGAAAACCACATCACGTGAAGCAAAGAATTGCCCTGTCTCTAAATCATAAAGACGCCACCCTTTCTTGCCATATGGATAACCGATGAAGACACATCTCCTACTATGACTAGCAAACTTGTCTCTGTCCCGATTCAGGCTTTTCGCATAGCAAAGGCAACCGAAGACATGGAGATGAGTAATAGTAGGAGGCTGGCCAAATAGTAGTTCGTATGGTCTCTTGCCTTTCAACACCGTAGTGGGAGTGCGATTAATTAAGTATCCTGCCGTGAGAATACATTCGCCCCCAAATTGGATAGGAAAATTTGCTTGAAATCGAATTGCCCGTCCCACATTTAAGATGTGCCGATGTTTTCTCTCTACGCACCCATTCTGCTGGGGCGTTCCAACCATAGAAGTCTAGTGCACTATCTCACGTTCAACAAAATAAGCAGTCAAATAGGTGAATTCAGTCCCATTATCACTACGGACAATTTTTACCTGTTTGTTGAATTGGCGTTCAGTTAATGCTAGAAAATTCTTGATGATTTGAGGAGCCTCATCCTTCCCTTTTAACAAATAAACCCAAACCGCCCTAGAATAGTCATCAACAATAGTTAAGAAAGATATAGCGCCACAAAAAGTGGCCTCCCTATACGCACCCCATAAGTCACAGTGAATCATATCAAAAATGGCAGTTGCTTTATTCGTACTAGAAATAAAAGGTGTTCGGGTTTGTTTAGCCCGGAAACACACATCACAATGTTCATGGTCCTTAGTGTCAACACTAGTTTTTATTTGAGAAAAATTCTCTACAACTCGCATAGACGGATGTCCTAACCTTTTGTGCCATAAATCCGCTGTACATAAACCACTTGTCTTGTTCACACGAACCAATAGATCCTGCATTGCAACATACAACCCCTCGTCTTCTTCACCCATTCCAATCAGCATCCTCGAAATGCGGTCTTGTATAACACATAATTTATCTGTGAACTTCAGAATATAGGTTTTATCGTGAACCAATTGAGAAATGGAGATCAAATTGCAATTTAATTTTGGTACAAACAAAACGGCTTTAAGGCATAATTTCCCTAAAACCACCGTGCCTTCCTTTGTAGCTTGAACCTGTTCTCCATTTGGCATCCAAACAGGACATGGAGCAATATCTTTCAAATTAATGAAAGAATCAATTGCACCACTCATGTGATGAGTAGCCCCTGTATCAAATATCCATTGTGTCTTACCGGACAACCGCGCAGTTGTACGAGAATTCCAAAGGGGCTTTAATGTTGTCCAGTCGTCATTGCTTAAATTCTCCATTCCTGTTTTATCTGCATCCCCAAATCCAGCGGCAGTGGAAGAATGTCAAGCAAAATGTCCAGCAACTTGAGCAGTATTTACTTTAGCGGGTCCACCCTTGCCTCTGCCTTGTTGTGCACCATGACCCTTACCTCGTCCCAATTGTCTAATGCCCCACCACTCGGGATAGCCATGCAACCGATAACAAGTTTCAATAGAATGGCCAGGTTTGTGACAGTGGGTGCATGCGGCTACTAAATCTTCTTTTCGTTCGGCAGAAAATCGAGGTCCTGAAGTTTTGACAGAAAAACTCATTGGAGCCACAGATTCATTGTGGTCGGTGGTTGCTTTAGGATTGAACATGCTGTTCACTTGCTCTTGCTCCATCACTTATGAGTAAAAACGATTCATGTTTGGAAGAGGGTCTCAAGCAATGATGTTGGAACGGACCATGCTGTAAATCGTGTCATCCAGTCCCATCAAAAATTGATGGACTCGTTGTAGACACCCTAATTTCGTACCCATGGTACGTAACATTGACATGCGATATCAAGACATGTTGAAACTTAACAAATGTCAAGTTACAGGGTTGAAAATGCAAAAGACAAAGCAGGATGCGCAAAACAGTGAAATGCAGGGGCCAGAGTGTCAGAAAATAGGCAAAGAAAGAAGGCTTGGCGTTGCCATATAGGAGAATGGGCGCGGAGCCCAAGGAATAATGTTCCGGCACCAGATGTGCTACAGTACACTCAGAAGTTAACACATTGCACAAATTCTTAAGCACGCGGTACAAGCTAATGCAGCACAAAGAAGACAAATTAAAGACCGCGGTGTCCCTCCCTAGGCCTATAAATAGAAGGCCCCGGCTTCGCTTTCAACACACAGAAAAATGCCCAAAGATTTCAGCGTTGTTGTTACGCTGTAAGAATAATGAGCGATCGTGAGAATAGTGAGCGCCCTCTCCTATAAAGCCTCGAAGCTCTGCCAAAACTCCTTCAAACATAAAACCAACCGGTCAAAGTGAGCCTTAGCCCCCTATCTAGGTTTCCACTCTATTTCCCCGGTCCAAAAATCTCGAAAAGAGCAGTTGCTATGCCCGAGTAAAAAGGCCAAATTCGCCAGAAACAAGCAGTTGTTCTGCCCGATTTCCGCCAGCAGCAAGCAAGCAGCAGCAAAAACACAAGCATTTGCTCCGCCCGTTTGACGGTGCCCAAAAGCAACCTTCGGAAGAAGTCACTCTGCCCGAACCGCAGCAACAGCAACAACAAAAAAGACTCCCTCTCCCGGAAGGACAGAGCGAGCACACCACGCTCTAAAAGGTGAGCCTTTAAGGGTGTTATTTAATAACAAAGCTATTTTCCATCCGGCCCAATGTAAACATATAAGTCGTTGTGTTGTCCAGATTTATTTAGAAAATAGCATTAAAAAGAGCCATTATTATGGCCAAATATTTTTAAATGTATTTGTAAATTATTGGAAGGATGCGGCTGCAAGTCCGTAAATAATGTAGATATGGATGTATTTGTTTTCTTTTCTTTCTTTTAATGCTTTATTTATTTGCTAGATAAATATAACAAAAAACATACTTTAGCCAAAAACTGCTTTTGAGATCGAAAGGGCGAGTTGGGTGTTTAGCGCCTTCCCAACTCGTAATTTAGCCTCTGAACCCGTTTTTTGCATTCTCTGGTTTTATTTTTGGTTTTTTCTTTATTTTCTCCTTAAAATAAAGATGGCGACTCTGTCAAAACATTTTGGATCACAGTGAGGCCTCGCAACATCCTTTCTTACTATTTTCTGTTTTCCCCTATACAAGGGAGAATGGGAATGAAAGGGTGATGTATTCCTACATCTTGGTATCCCCTAAAAAAGGGATAACTTGATACAGAAAACCCAAAGTACTCATAGAGATCCAAAATAGGCCTTAAGGCAATTTTCGCAAGATCCATAGTGGGGCCCGCAACATCCTTTCTTGCACTTTCCATTTTCCCCTAAATAAGGGAAGATGTGAATGGAAGGGTGATGCTTTCCTGCATCCTGGTATCCCCTAAAAAAGGGATAACTTGATACAGAAAACCCAAAGCTCCCATAATGGACCAAAAATCACAGAAGTGACCAAGGCGTATTCAACGGGCTTTTTGACAGCACCCTTTCCGCATTTTTAATTTCGTCTTCCCCTACATAAGGGAGGGTGGAATGGAAAGCGTGGTGTCCGCACCGCACGTCGCGCACCCCTATCCAAGGGGGCGCGGGGGCACTCCGGGACATCCACACTCATTCCTCTTCTCCCCTCTTCACAAGCCTCGCGTTCAAGTCGCACTTAAACTCATTACACGAACACATGGGCATCTGATCATAATCGATCAGATCATCCCATATCTTCTTCATCTTCGCATAATAATTCATGAAGCTGTCACCATTCTGTTGACAATTGGAGACTTCCGTCCTCAGTTGGTGCACACGAGCACCGTTACGAATAGAAAACCGTTATTGGATGTCATCCCATAGCTCTTTTTCCATGTCCTTGTAGGAAATTGTCGATCGCAGTGTGGGTTCAACTGTGTTGAGAATCCATGAAATAATCATGGAGTTCACGGTTACCCAATCTTTAATTTCCTCTGAATCTTCAGCTGGTTCACCGATACTTCCGTCGATGAAGCCCATCTTCTTCTTTGCCTTCAACGAAGTCCTTATCACCTTCGCCCATTCTTCGTAATTCGGTCCCTTCAACTGGGTGATCATTCGCCGAGAGTACATACAGGGAGATGGATTTCTTCCCATCTTTCCCGCTGCCAGTCGGAGGTGTTGCCATGAACCCTACAAATAATGTATCGTGTTTTGCTCTCATACCATGACAAAGTACAGAGCCAAGTTTTGTGGGAAATTTTTTATGTGTTTATTCATACTGAGATAAGGAGCATATATACAATGAGATCGAGACCTTAGCTCCAAGCCAACGCCTACAATTGAGGGAAACTCCTACAATTAAGCTACTGCCTAAAATGTCTAATGGGACAGCTAAATATATGCCAACTATAGAGATACAATCATACAGCTAATTAACTAACAATGATACACGCTAACAGAAAAACTTGCGGAGAATGCGGCTAAAGGGGAGAAAATCAAGTATGTTGAAGCACTTGATTATATTTTTAATGGAGTTGAAGATGGTGTTTCGGAAGAAGATTATTGGTTATAAATCAGCACATGAAGCGTTCGATGTTTTGACAAAGACGTACGGAGGTGATGATAAAGTTAAAAGAAATTATTTACAAGTTTTGACGAAGAAATTTGAAAATATAAATATGAAGAAATCGGAGAAAATTTCAGAGTATATCTCTCGTATGAGCGATATGGCTTCAGATATGAAGGCAAATGGAGATGATGTTTCGGATGAAAGAATTTGTTCGAAAATTCTTTGTTCGATGACGAAAGCTTTTCAAGGTGCTGCAGAAATAAATATGGCGACTAAAGATTTGAAGACATTGATGGTAACATAATTAGAATCCACCCTTGTTAGTCATGAGTTACTATTTGGTGAAAGATCAGAGAAAACATAAGAAGTTGCATTGCAAAGTCAAGTGAATTTGAAAAACGTATGATGGATCAAAGGATAATAATGAATCAACTCAGGGAAGCCAAAACCATGGTGGTAGAGGCCATGGGTACAACAACAGAGGTCGTGGTTACAACAATAGAGGTGGTCGTGGTAACAATAATGGAGATGGTCATGGCTACAACAACAGTGGTGGTCATGGCTACAATAATGGCGGTGGACGAAGTTACAACAATAATGGTAATCGTGGTTACAACAATGGTGGTGGTCGTGGTTGCAACAATCGAGGCAGAGGCAATTACAATTCTGGTGGCGGACAAGGAGGAAATAATTGTTAGAATGACATATCAGGTGGAGGTAATAATTACAGAGGTAACAATACTAATTGTTGTTATAACTATGGAAAATCGGGTCATAAAATCGATGATTGCAGATATAGAAGGGAAAATAATGGAATTTATCATGTCAATAATTATGCTGAAAATAATGTTGAAAATTCAGAAACTTTGTTGTTGGTTAGTAGTAGTGAGAACTCAAGTGTTAAAAATACATGGTATTTGGATTCGGGATGTAGCAATCATATGTGTGGGAGCAAAGAATTATTTTCAAATTTGGATGAATTTATTAGATCTGAGGTAAATTTTGGTAATAATGCGAAGTACCGGTGATGGGTAAAGGAAGGATCTCAATTTCATTGAAAGATGGTTCTAAAATTTTTATCTTCGATGTTTACTACGTTCCAAGTCTTTAGAAAAATTTATTGAGTATGGGGAAACTTTCAGAAAATTGCTATGATATGAGAATTTTTAATGGAGTTTGTAGTATTGATGATGTGTAGAGAGGACTAATAGCAAAGGTAAATATGTCTCTAAATCGCTTATTCAGTTTGACGTTAGATTGTGGAAATTTATCATGCTTTAGTTTTGTGATTCATGATGATAATTGGTTGTGGCACATGCGTTTTGGGCACGTTAATTTTGGAAGTCTTAATTATCTTGCTCGTAAATGAATGATTAATAGATTGTCTGCGATTGATGTTCCTAATGGAGTTTGTGAAACATGTGTTTTGGGAAATAAACATAGAGATGCTTTTCCTACGGGCAAATCTTGGAGGGCAAAGAGAACGTTGTAGTTGATTCATTCAGATTTATGTTTCATTGAAGTTGCTTCTAATGGAGGTTGCAGGTATTTTGTCACGTTTATTGATGATTTTAGTAGAAAAGCATGGGTGTATTTTTTGAAAGAAAAATCTGAGGCTTGTGATATATTTAAAAAGTTTAAGTATTTTGTGGAGAAACAAAGTGGGAATAAAATTAAGTCTTTGAGAACTGATAGGGGCACCGAGTATCTTGTTTGTGATGATTTTCTTGAGAAGCATGGTATTGAACATCAGTTGACTACTAGATATACTCCACAACAAAATAGTGTAGCAGAGAGAAAAAATAGAACAATTATGGATATGGTTATATGCATGTTGAGTTTCAAGAAATTGCCCAAGAGTTTTTGGGCCGAAGTAGTTGCGTGTGCAATTTATGTTTTGAACAAGTGCTCAAGAAGAAGTGTGCGTGATAGAACTCCAGAGGAGGCCTGGTGTGGCTAAAGACCTCATCTCTTACAAAACCATGTGCCTCTTTCTCAGCTCTTACAAAAATTCAAAAATAGTGCATTCAAGACTTCATCTTCTTTGGTTTCTCCTTGTAAGTCCTCATCTTCTAGCTCTGAATTTGATGATTCTAGTGATGAGGATTTCAATAGTGCAAAGGAGGTTATTGCTGAAGAAGACTCAAAAGACATTGAGTTGTTTGTTGATGAAGCTGAGAATGATGTTAGTGATGATGCATCCAATAATGCATCTTCAGATGCCTCATTTCCCTCTCTTGATATGGTAAGGCTTTTTCACCCACTTTCTAAACCCAATTTTCTGACTCGTTTTAATATCTCTAGACATATTGTGGAAGAACATAGAATTTCTATGGATTTATTGGTAAAGTATGGGTTGGATGTGTTTCTTCAAGATCGTAAATTGTTAGGGACTGTGACCACAGCATCCCCTTTCATCAAGGAAATTGTGTTGGAATTTTATGCTAATTTAGAAGAGATATGACCAAACTAGGAACTCCTCATTATGGTTAGGTTTTTATCAGAAATAAGATTGTAGATTTAACTCCAGCTTCTATTAATGGGTTTTTGTTGAACTCTCGATGTTAAGGAAGAGGGTGTTTTTGATGAGTTTGATGTGATGGTGAAATAAATTACAAAAGGAAATCTCTATAGATTGCTTTTTAAGTAGAAACAGGGCAGGCTTGTTAGAGACAAATTTTGGTCTTCCAAATTATCTTCCTTATACTTTGTCTTGTACAAGTTTTGTTGTGCCAATTGGGATCCCACTTCCAACCAAACTGTGCTTACAGACTCGCATGTTCAAGTTCTATACAAGATTGGTATGAGTTATCCCTTCAATTTTGGGGAGTTAGTCTTTCGGAAGGTTTCATCTTTTGCTAGCCCTGATTCGTTGTCCAAAGCAGTTTCTTTTCCTCATCTGATTTGCAGCATGTGCGTCTCAAGGAGTGGTTGCTCTGGAACAAGAGAGGCTTACTCCTCCTTTGGTTCCTTTTTCTATTAGTAAAAAGATTTTTCGTGGTGATAGGGCAGTGGATCTTTTTGTTGTTACCCACCAAGTTTCTTCTCCAACTGCTGCTTCCATTCCTCCAGTTCAATCTTTTCCAGTACATGCTACACCAGTTTCTGCTCCTCAGGCTCCAGCTCTAGTCCCTGGTATTGATGATCCAGCTTCGGGTAATGTTACTCCCAATGTTCCACCCTCATTTGTCTTATCAGGTAGAACATCATTTCCTCTTGTTGCTGCAGGCATCACATCGCCTATCTTTGTTCAGTTTATTCGGTCCTTGATACCTCTAATTGTTCAAAAGATTAGCTCCCTTTAGTTTTTGCAAACTAGACTTAATGACTGGTTGTCATCTCCTACTGCCTCTTCTGCTCAAAGAGGGGGAGTAGATCTTTTTGCTGAAGCTTCCTCCAATGATACTTCATCGATACGACAGAAAAAATAGATTGAGTAGCTTTGTGGTTGACTCAGTTTATGATGGCTTTTGAACTTGTTTTATTTGTATGGTTTTTTCATGGTGTGTTGGTATTAGTTTTGATATAATTGGTATTGATAATTGACGGTATCTTAGTTTTTTCTTGGATATTATTAATTGTTTTATTTAGAGGGAGTTCACTTCAGGTTCTTATGAATTTGTGCTTTGATCAGAAAGGCAACAACAAAGGGGAAGATTGTTGAGGTGAAAATATCCTACGTGTGGGTCCCAATGAGCACAATAATAAGCTAGAAGGGGGGGTTGAATAGCTTATTAACACTTTAAAAACTTTTAAGTAAGTTCCTTGAAAGTTACTTGCAATCTATGAAAAGAATCAAGTAGCGGAAGACTTTCAAGAGAAATGTTCCAGGTCTGCCGATAAGGACTACCGGTAGACCTTTTACAGATTACTTAAGTTCTGCTGAAATGGATGAAGTAAACAAAGAAACTAAGCAGTTCAATAAATAAACAGATAGTAGGAAATAACACAAGTATTTTGGGATGGTTCACACTATAATGAGTGCTACGTCCACCACCAAGGCAGTCAACCTTGGATTTAAATTGTGCACTATGTTTTCCACTTAGATCAATTACAAAGAATATCCCTAATGGATCGTGTACAAAATATTGACTTGTGTTTGGGTCTAGGGAATTAAATATCTGTAAATACAAGATATTTAATTCGTGCAGAAGTATAGTTAATGGAAGTAAACAACAAGAAGAATAAAACAATAAATGTTGAAGAGCAGCTTCTTGTTGTTGACGAGGACTTCTAGATCTGTTGAGGATCTATTGAATGCACTGAGCTGAAAGACTTGGAGTTGTGTAGATTCAGAGCAATTCTTTAAGTGTTCGATTGATTCTGTTCAGTTGTCTCTTGTTCCAGTCTTCAATGGCAGTATTTAAAGCAGATGCACTTCAAAAGATCCGTTGGAGAAGATGAAGACTTCAACAGCTCTTTTCATAAATGCATTAAATGCATGGGGCTGTCAGTCAAGGAATTTCGTCTTCACAGATAACTAGAGCAGATAATCATTTCTGAGATCTTCAAAAAGGTGGGCGATTTGGTGTCAGATCTGAGAGATGAAGCAGAAAGTAGGGATGCACTTTATCGCTTTACTCAGAAAAAGTATTCTGCTTTTCGGAAAGTTGCTTTCGGCGGCTTGACATGTCGAAAAAGACTTGGATTAATTCAAATAACATATGGGAATAAGTTTGAATTAATCCAGCTAGCTTTGATCCGGAGAGGACACGTGAAGCGCATCACCGGACACGAGGTCTACCGATCTTAAGCTTTGAGGTCTTCCGGTGAAGCAGAGAAGTGGTCTTCCGATGTTCCTGAAAAAGTCCTACAAGAACTATACAAGGCAAAGTTCTATACACAGTTGCCACGCTAATCGATACGCGCCCGATTAGTATAAAACTAATGTAATGTCTCGATATAAATTTAACATAAGAATTAACAATCTCCTCCTATTTATATCTGGTCATCATTACTACAAATGAGGGTTTTAAAACAAGCTATTTAATAGATAATAGCATGTCTGAGAAAGTTTATATATTACGTAATCGGTAGACATGCCTCTATTAAACAGAATAACACCTCACATGCAAGGGACTAATCTAAGTGCATACAAGAATAAGAGAGACAAAGAATAGCACACAGATTAGCAGCAGTTTAAATCAATTTAAACTGAATGTTTAAATTCTAATATAGATAAACAATAAAGCAGCAAGAATTTAAACAATATAATTTTTGAAAAAGCAAGTAATCATCTGTATTCATAAACAAGATGTTTACATTTGACAGAGTTTTCAAAAATAAGATAAATACAAAGGAAAGGGAAGAAAAGATACAAAAGCTACCAAGGTCTTTTCCCTTTGCCTTTGTCTGCAGCCTCCTTTTCTCTTCTTTCTCGCTCTAGCTCTTCCATTCTTCTTTGGTATTCGGCATCTGCATCAGTTGGAGGTCTGGTGGAACGAGAACGGTAGTCCAGTTCTTCACGAAGACGGCTGTTCTCTTCCATCAGCATTCTGTTGATAGATCTCATTTGTTTCTCCTCCGTGATGGCCAGATCACGATCCCGGTTGGCATTCATAATGTCATGAGCGAGTTTCGAGCGAGGTTGTTGAGTTCCATAATAGAGTACGGCCGTGGTGAGATGGAGAGTGATGGCGTGGAAGAGCTCGTAGAAAATGGAACCTATGATACGGCAGCCTTCATCTCGTTGAGCTTCTACGTTGATCTTGACATCAGTGAAGTCGTGTCGCATCTGTCCCAAAACGAGTCCGACATCCTCTTGAAATTGTCGAAGAGTAGTGGCGATCCGGTCGTTGGCCTTGGCATTGCGGGCTACTGCGGTAGCGGTAGATATGCTTGTGAGTTCGCCTAACCGCTGGTAGATGGCATCTAGCCGGGACAAAACTTCAGCATTGGCTGGCTGATGGGAAGAAGAAGCTTGGCCAATGTGAATGGTGTCGGCAGAGGCAGAGTCTGCAGGCCTGATGGGCTGTTGGATATGGGGAGTTCTGGAGGCAGAAGAGGATGAGTCTTGGGTTGGTATGGTTTTGGTGGAAGAGGATAGGGTTATAGGGGAGGGTGGAGGTGGAGTTGGTGGGGAATCCAGTTCCATATCAGTGTCAGAATTTTCACTGATGTGGGAGGATTGGGGAATGGGTTCGGTAGAGAACCAGAAAGAAGGGGCAGGGTAGAATAGGAATTTTGGTTTTTGAAGAGAAGGTTGAGGAGGTTGATGAGAAGGTTGAGGAGGTTGATGAGAAGGGTGAATAGATGCACTCTTGACGAAAGTTCGAAGAGGAACTTGGCAGCAGCAGGGTCTAAGGGTTGTGGTGTGGTTGAAGAAGTTGGTTGGGATTGGGGTGGTGAGGAAGGTGTGGATGGGTCAGGTGAGTAATTAAAGGGTGAAGGAGGAGGAGGAGTTGGGGTTGGGGCTCCTCCTGATTTTGAGGCTCCTCCTGAGGGATAGACTCCTCCGGAGGTGGTGAATTCCTCTGAGTAGATGACTCAGAAGGAATAGATGAAGGGTTGACGGGTATAGTTGAAGGGTTGACAGGTATAGTTGAAGGGTTGACAGGTAAGGTTTGGGCGTCGGTAGAGGTAGTTGGTTGG
Source organism: Codonopsis lanceolata (assembly GCA_013146195.2). Classification (NCBI taxonomy): domain Eukaryota; kingdom Viridiplantae; phylum Streptophyta; class Magnoliopsida; order Asterales; family Campanulaceae; genus Codonopsis; species Codonopsis lanceolata. The sequence continues at coordinate 18,230,070 of CM028379.1, read as the reverse complement.
CTGGCGGTAGAGGGTTGGGTACCGGTAGCTCTCCTTTTCTTCCTCAGCGGCTGAATAGGAGACTCAGCTGCTTCATCGGTAGAGGTTGGAGGGACTGCCGGTGGCTGGTCTTCAAAGGTTTTACGAAGTTTCCTTCGTTTTGGTTTGGGAGTGGGTGCAGGAGGTGGTGAAGGTGGTTGGTTGGATTGGGTAGAAGGCTTGGCTTGGGTAGATGGAGGAGAGGAATGGCTGGATTGGCCTGGTGCCTTCTTCTTCTGGCCTTCCTTCATCTCCTTACGGATCCACTTGGCCTGCTCCTCTTCAGTTGGAGGTGCCACTTCCGGCCTTGTCTTCTTGGCTTTGCCTTTGGCTGCTATTTTGGACCTTAGCAGCAGCTCTGCCTCATCAGCCAGACCTTTGGCCTTTAGATGGAGGTCCGTGGCCACTTGATCATCAAACTTGGCAGAGGCCTTTTTGAAGGTCTTGCTTGCAGCTACATGTGCTTCCATATTGAAGCGGGTGACCAAGATAGGTGCAGGCTTGGCCACTTTGTCAAGAGAGACCGGCGGTAGACCTTTCTGCATCCGGCGCTTGTTCTCGTATTCAGTGTATTCTTGAAAAACGCAGTGTGAGTTGTTTGTCCTTGGCCACCGTATACAACTCATCTTCTTTCAAAGAAGAGTTGATGGCTGCATCATCCCTTAAAGGGCATTGATCGATCGGCGAAGGCGTTTGCAAGTGGGGTTGCTCTTTGCTTTCTCCACCCTTGCTTTAGCTCGTCGAAGATGATGAGCCCCAGTTGAGGCAATTTGTAGAAATACAACAGTCGGTTGATCTGTTGGCCGATAAACATGTCATGTGCTCCACTCTTGAATAGGAGCCCCTTGTCTAGAAGGTGGGGTGCGATGACGTCAAGAGGAACAAGTTTGAACATCTTCCCTTGAGGCTCCCGGAGAGTGTCTACTCCCTCATGGCTTCCAGGCATGTAAAGCCTCGGCCGTGGTTCTTTGAAATAGCTCCTCCGTAATGCACGCCAATGATGGTGGAAATAGATTTGGCGGTGGCAGAGATGGGGCGGCCTCGAATCCACCCACGAAGCGATGCGGTTCATGAGCTCCATTCGTTGATAAAATTCTTACGCGGGGAAGATCTTGTAGGTTTTGTCGTTGAGGCGAGAAGAGGGAGAATCCCGAGGCGTCCATATCCTCGCAAGCTTTGGCCGGCGGCTATAGAATTGATTGAGAAGGTCAATGCACATGCCGAGGAATGTATAGCTTTGGGTCCAAGCGACAATGATGTCATGAGCGGGATAGATGGGATATCTGGAAGATTGATATTTGAGCGGGAGGAATGGGAGGAATGACTTTTCGGTCAAAGCCTTCCATTGTCGCTTGGATTTTGAGGTTCTTGCTGAAAGAAAAAAAAATAAAAGTTAGGGCTTTTCATCTAGACATCTAAACAAGTAGGAATTTCAAAGTTTTCCAAAATAAATTGAAATTTTCAAGCAAAAACTTGAAACCCTAGAATGTTTAGAGAAACCACACTCGAGAAAAACATAACGAAGTTTTCATAAGAATGAACAATGAATAAACAAAAGCATTTGTTAGTATTCAGATTATAACAACAACAATGGCGAATCCTTGTATAAACTTCGAAAATGACGGTTAGAATTCCAAAAGGATTTTAAGTTGATATTGAAATGCGATACATAGAAAATTTCGAGTAGAGTAGAGAGAAGCGTACCATTGTTGAAGATGAGAAGAAGAAACAAGAAGAAGAGCGTGAATTTGCGAAAGTAGTTACTCGAGAGAGAGAGAGTTTACGTTCAAAGGGTTTCGTAAAGTTTGGAAATGACGGTTCGAGGACTATTTAAAGGCGAGAAAATATCGGTTTTGAAAAGCGGGAACTTAAGATATTTTCTTAAGTACCAAATTTAGTCCTTGACCCCTTTATTGCTTTAGAAACCTCTTTAGCGAAAATAGACTAAGTAAGAGTACTAACCTTTAGGTCTTCAGGTAAGGAGAACTTACGTCTTCAGATTAGTCTAATCTTGGGTCTACCGGTATGAAAGAAACATTAACAAAATTTTAAAATTAAGCGGTAGGATCAATCATACCAAGATTTCTCCTTAAATAAGCAAACTGGTGGCATCCGGTGGTTTTGTGAGAATGTACGCCAATTGATGCTCGGTTGGAACATATTCGGGCGATGTTACCTTTTCCACATGATCTTTGAGAAAATGATAACGAATATCAATGTGCTTTGTCTTTGAATGCATTCTTTGGATTTTTGGAGGCGAGATAGGCGATGTGTTGTCACACATGATTGGGCGGTTTCGGTCTTGATGTTGTAGTCCACTAGTTGTTGCTTCATCCATAGCGGTTGAGAGCAACAACGGTTTGCTTGCAATATATTACCTTACGTGGTTGAGTTTGCCAGATCCTTGTTTCTTGCAAGACCATGAGGCAGTGTTTCCAAGAAATTGACAAGTCCCACTGGTGCTTCTTACGCTCACTTTGCGGTGCATAATCTGCATCGAGTATCCAACTAAATTGAAGTTGTTGGATTTTGAGTACCAGATGCCTAGATTTGTTGTTTTTGAAACATATCGATGATACGTTTGGCGACAAGCAAATGTGACTCCTTTGGATGCACTGAAATCTAGCACAAACACAAGCGGCAAACATAATGTCGGGTCTACTAGCGATAAGGTAAAGAAGTGAACCTATGATTCCTCGATACTTGGTCATGTTCTCTTGCTTTCCCTTTTCATCTTTGTCAAGATGGCGGTCGGTAGACATTGGAGTTTCAAATCCTTTGGTGAATCAAGACCAAACTTCTTGATTAGTTCCTTTGCATATTTGGTTTGGTGATGAAGATTCCGTCGAAGTCTGTTGTATCTGCGATCTAGAAAATAGGTAAGTTCACCCATCATGCTCATCTCGAACTTGCTTTGCATCGGCTTCTCGAATCTTTTGCACAGGCTTTGGTTAGTTGATCCAAAGATGATGTCGTCCACATAGATTTGTACCGAAAGAGAATGGCCTTTGTGCTTGAGGATGAATAAAGTAGTGTCGATTCTTCCTCTCACGAATCCTTGTTCAATTAAGAACTTGGATAGAGTTTCATACCAAGCTCTAGGAGCTTGCTTGGCCGTAGAGAGCTTTCTTGAGTCGGTAGGCGTGGTCGGTTGTGCGAGATGACAAATCAGGAGGCGTTCACGTATCTGAGTTTCTTGAAGATCACCATTCGAAAGGCACTCTTAACATCCATCGATACACTTTGAAGTCCATGAGCGAGGCATAAGCTAGAAAGATTCGATTGCTTCTAGTCTAGCAACGAGGAGCAAATGTTTCATCAAAGTCAATTCCTTCTTCTGTCGGTAGCCAGCGAGCAACCAATCTAGCTTTGTTTACGGTGACATTTCCATCTTCATCTCTTTTATTTACGAATACCCACTTGGTGCCGATGGTTGGATGATCGGTCGGTCTTTGAACTAAGCTCCACACCTTACATCTTTCAAGCTGGTTCGACTCTTCTTGCATAGCTTCAATCCGATTATGATCTTCGATAGCTTCATCAATCTTCTTTGGTTCGAGTTCGATACAAATGCATAAGCAAACAAAGTTTCTTCTCGAACCTTATTTCTCGTGCGGACTCTGAGTTGAGATCACCAATGATTTGGGAGAAATGGGATGATCTCTTGCTTCAATAACGGTTGGAGGAAGATCACTTACGGTGGATTCTTCCCTTAAGAATTCGGAGTTGGTTGAGAAGGAGATTCACCAAAATGCAGTTCGAGAAGAAATAGAGTCTTCAAAACTTTCATTTTACGGTGAACAAGAAGGATGAGAGATCGTAAAGGTGCTTGGGGTAAAAGCAGAAGAGATGGGTTCGAGGTCAACAGATGAGTTGTTATCGGTATCGGTAGAGGTCTCTTCTAGGTGAAGGGTTACCGATATTGGTGGGATCTGCGGTTGCCGTTTTTCGATAAGGATTGGAAGTAGATCTTTGTATTTGTACTGTCTCATCATTATCGGAATCATTAGCAACGTTCGGAGCCATTCTAGGCTCTAACAAGTCATATTCATCAAAAGAAACATGCCTGATTCTAAGATTTTTAAGTTAGATTTCTTGAAAATGCGAAATGCTTTTGAATGTTTGGAATACCCAGAAAAATTCCTTCGTCGATTTTGCATCAAATTTTCCTCTATACTCTTTTCCATTGTAAAGAATAAAACATTTACTGTAGAAGATTTTAAGAAATCAATGTTTGGGGATCTTCCTCTCCATATTTCATATGGAGTTTTATTATGAAACTTGTTTACCGGGGATCTATTTGGGTAAAGCAAGCGGTATTGGCTATACGCCGAAAATACTTCGGAAGTTTAGCTTACGCGGCATTGTTCTAGCCGCTTCAATCGGTGTTACGTTCTTCCGTTCGGCTACACCATTTTGTTGAGAATGCCGGCGAGAGAAGTTGTGGCCGATCCCATGGTCATCGCGATACTTTTCTACACCATTGTTTTTGAATTCGGTGCCGTTGTCGATCTTATGTCACAAATGTCTTCAAGCTTTTGAGTTTGAAGTCTTCTAAAAAGTGCATGACTAGATCATACGTTTCATCTTTAGATGTCATAGTTTCAATCCAAGTGAATCTAGAGTAGTCATCAACTACTACAAGTGTGTACTTGTCTCCCGAAATCTTGGTTGTAATAGGTCCAAAGAGATCCATATGCGAGAAGTTGAAGAGGTACGTTTGTTGATAAAACAGACTTTCTTTTGAAGGAAGACTTGGAAAGTTTTCCTAGTTGACAAGCTTTACAACTACGTCATGATCGGCGGACACCGTAGGTAGACCTTTGACAAGCCCATTTTTGGAGAGCTTGGAGAGGTGCTTGAAGTTGAGGTGGCGAGGCAGCTTGTGCCATAGCCATTTGTTGTCACGAACATTGTTGGCTACTAGACACGGGTTTGAGAATCTCCCTAGAAGATTTAAGTCCACGACATAGGCGTTTCCTTGTCTATTGCCGGTCGGTATTGTGAAACACGATTCACTTGTCTTTGATGAGGCAGGTTGGAATTGAATTGGCATAGAAGTCCTTTGTCGCTTGAAATTGTGATATGCTCGAGAAGATTGTGCTTTAAACCACTTACTAGAGAAACTTTGTTGATGGAGAGACTTCCTCTAGTAATTGAGCCATATCAATTGTCTTTCCTCTTGCATTGTCTCAGAAAATAAGCGTGGGTCCTTTTGCTTGACTATATACGTAAGAAGACTTACGTTCCCAGTCATGTGTCTTGAGCGACCCTTGTCTAGGTACCGGATGTCTTTGTTTTCGATTCTATAGCCATGAAGCATTCTGTAAAAGAGTTAAAGCAAAACAAGGTACCCTTTATTTGGGTCCTAAGGATTAGCAACCTTTTGCAACCCATACACTTGACCTTGAGAGAACTAGGTCTCTCGGATCTTGGGAGTGAACCTTAGCGGCATTACGGTGCCAGATGGCCTAAGCAATGGCAAGAATGACATAAATGGAAAGTCCATAGAGAACTGTTAGAGTCTTCAACTGAAGAGTGCTTATGATCATTCCTTTTCTTGACATTCATTTTCGGTTCAGCTTGCTTGTTGACGGTAGACTTAATTGGTTTCTTTCGACTCTTCCTAGGTAGGTTACCAACAGACTTAGCTTTAGCTTTTCTGTTGAATACCTTTTCAGGAGGATTCGGTAGAATACCTTTAAGTTTACCTTCAACAGGTAAAGCAGCTTTGCCTGTTTCATAGACAAACTTGATAGTTACCGGTAGAGGTTTAGTAGGTCTACCGTCAGCAGACTTTGCCTTGGCATAGTCGTTGCCGGTAGACTTCACTTTCTCTACCGTTATCTTCTCAGGTTTCTCATTTGAATCATTCATTTTGGCTTTTCCTTTCTGAGCTTTAGGGTAAACATAAGGGACACTTGAGTAACCAAGGCCTTGTTTCCCTATATTTCCAAATGTCTGTTTAGAGAAAGATATATCATTTGCAGTTTCGGAGGATTCTCCTTTCTCTTTGACAGAAGAGATTGTCGGAAGAGACACATCTGAATATCCTATGCCTGTTTTATCATTGCTAGATTTTTGGCTTGTAAGGATTTCTTCAAATGCATCCTTGGAACTATTCCAGGAGTCAATTGTCTTTTGCAAGGCAATTTTCTCTAGGTCTAGTCCTTTGATGTGCTCAGTCAGACAGTCAATTTTGTCATGAAGAAATTTGTTTTCTTCCTTCAGTTTGATACTCTCTTGTTGACAGCTATTGAGAGTTTGAATCTCAGCTGCCATCAAAGATTTCTCAGTTGTGAGTTTCTCACAGTTCTTGGCCAGTTTAACATAGGCTACTCTAAAGGAATTAAATTCTTCAAGCATATCCTGATTATCCTTGAGAAGTTCTTCCTTACTGAAGCTATCACTGCTGGTTTCATTTTTGTCCAAAGGACTTGGTGAAACTACAACTTCATTTTCAGAGTCATAGGTAGGACATGAATCATGAGCTATTAAGCATATGTTAGCTTGCTCACAATCCTCTTCCTCCTCTTGAATCGGTTTCAAACCATGTAGCAACTTGTTTATCTTCTATGTCTTCACCAACATACCTTTTTGTTTTGAAATTTTCTAAGAGGGTTTTCGGTATGCTTCAAATTTTGGCTTAGGACATTTTGAGGCAAAATGACCAGGTTTCCTACAGTTATAACACACAAGCTCTTCCTTAGATGAGCTTTCACCAATCTTCCTGAAAGGTTGTTGGTGAGTGTTCTTCCTTCCATATTTTGCAAATTTTTGAAAACGTTTAACAAACATAGCAAATTGTTCATCGGATAAAAATCATTTTCACTTTGGAAGAAGTAGAAGGTTTGTTTTCAACAATGATTTCTTCTTGGACCATGGTGGCGAGGACACGATTACTGTTTGTCTTGCTCTAGAGCTTGATTAACTTCAAGTTCATAAACCTTTAAACTTGCGTAGAGACTACGAAGAGTCATCTCGTTTAAGTTTTTAGATTCTTTCATAGCCGTGGTCTTCACATGCCATAAGCTACCTAGAGAGCCTAGAAACCTCATGTTCATTTCCTTTTTGTCATACGTTTTACCAAGAGAAAAGCAACTATTTATTACCTCACTGAATCGATCGTATGCTTGTCTCAAGGTTTCCTTAGGATCCTTTTTGAAAGAAGAATCAAGCTATTTGGATGTATGTATATTTTTACATTGTCTCTTGTGTCTTGGTCTCCTTCAAAGTATTCTACAAGAGCTTCCCACATCTCTTTAGCAGTTGTACATCGAATCACTTTTTGGTATGTGCTTGTGTCTAGAGAAATTTGGTGATTATGTTGATTGCTTCTTTGTCAAGTTCAACGACTTTCTAA
>CM028379.1:18107683-18222589 GCA_013146195.2 Codonopsis lanceolata | reverse complement strand
AATTTGAAGCTTTTTAACTTGCCTATTGACCCATTTTTGCGCAAAACTCAATCGGTGCAAGATATAACCAAACCAACTGTTCTAGCATGTTTATAATACTTCTAAGTCACTTTGTTTCAGATTTTATAGTAATCGGAAGCCGTTTACTCATTTTGACACTTAAACGCCATGCTAATTTGAAGCTTTTAACTTGCCTATTGACCCATTTTGCGCAAAACTCAATCGGTGCAAGATATAACCAAACCAACTGTTCTAGCATGTTTATAATACTTCTAAGTCACTTTGTTTCAGATTTTATAGTAATCGGAAGCCGTTTACTCATTTTTGACACTTAGAATAAAAACTACTAATTTGAAGCTTTTAACTTGCCTATTGACCCATTTTTGCGCAAAAACTCAATCGGTGCAAGATATATAAAACCAACTGTTCTAGCATGTTTATAATACTTCTAAGTCACTTTGTTTCAGATTTTATAAATGTCGGAAGCCGTTTACTCATTTTGACATAGAGCGCCAAGCTAATTTGAAGCTTGTAACTTGCCTATTGACCCATTTTTGCGCAAAACTCAATCGATTGCAAGATATAACCAAACCAACTGTTCTAACATGTTTATAATACTTCTAAGTCACTTTGTTTCAGATTTTATAGTAATCGGAAGCCGTTTACTCATTTTTGACACTTAGAGCATAGCGCTAATTTGAAGCTTGTAACTTGCCTATTGACCCATTTTTCGCGCAAAACTCAATCGGTGCAAGATATAACCAAACCAACTGTTCTAGCATGTTTATAATACGTCCTAAGTCACTTTGTTTCAGATTTTATAGTAATCGGAAGCTGTTTACTCATTTTTGACACTTAGAGCATAAAAGCGCTAATTTGAAGCTTTTAACTTGCCTATTGACCCATTTTTTGCGCAAAACTCAATCGGTGCAAGATATAACCAAACCAACTGTTCTAGCATGTTTATAATACTTCTAAGTCACTTTGTTTCAGATTTTATAGTAATCGGAGTTGTTTACTCATTTTTGACACTTAGACGCCATAAAAGCGCTAATTTGAAGCTTTTAACTTGCCTATTGACCCATTTTTTGCGCCAAAACTCAATCGGTGCAAGATATAACCAAACCAACTGTTCTAGCATGTTTATAATACGTCTAAGTCACTTTGTTTCAGATTTTATAGTAATCGGAAGCCGTTTACTCATTTTTGACACTTAGAGCAAAAGCTACTAATTTGAAGCTTTTAACTTGCCTATTGACCCATTTCTTGCGCAAAATTCAATCGGTGCAAGATATAACCAAACCAACTGTTCTAGCATGTTTATAATACTTCTAAGTCACTTTGTTTCAGATTTTATAGTAATCGGAAGCTGTTTACTCATTTTTGACACATAGAACGCAAAACTACTAATTTAAAGCTTTTAACTTGACTATGAAATGCACATTAGCAAGGCAAGCAACAAATGCAAAAAAAAACTGGATAAAACTAAATGAACTATGAAAATACATTTAGAAAAACACAATCTAATAAAATAAATCGCATCTCTATAGATTTTACACATTTGACGCCGTTCTAAATTAACAAACTCGTCAAACCGATCCCTCAAAATTTGACTCCAATGAACTATGTTAGGCTCACATATTCTTTCCCATACGGATATAGACACATGCGAGGCAACGGACTAGAGGGTCTTAATCGAAGAGCTATAAAGTGGGTTCTTCCGTTGACCAAGCCGAAGTTAATCTGTGCTACCGGCGGCTGTGCATCAACAAATCGTGTCTGCAATGGCATGAATGTATTACAACCCATTATGTGACTCGTGTAACACGTCACAATCCTCTGATACCTAGTAGCAATCACGAATCCTAGAAGATGCAAATCCAACCAATGAGGTTCTGGCGCCGGCATGCTGTGCCAATCACATACACGGTAACCGCGCATAAAAGAATCTTCCCCTATTTTCCCCACATAAAAGTTGAAGTTCTCATTCAGATCTTGCATCAACTCATGGCGCTTTGATCCCACAACTCTTGGTTGTTATACAGAAGTCGGCAATTACTACGAAACCACAATTTCCATCTCCACGACATCTAAAAGCGTCTTCTATGAACACGGTCATGAATGGTGGCATCGATCGATGTATGCAAATGAATTAGCAGCGCCACCCATCGATGGTAGACCCGAGCATGAAGAAGTACCATTTCGACCTTGACCTCGACCGGCCGGCCGACCCGACCTCGACCTCGTGCTGCTTTGTCTGCAGCTCTGGCGGCATGCTCATACCCTGATATTATTATAGGGTAAGGTAAAGTTAGGTAAACATTAATTTTTTTATTGTAAACAGTTAAAATATTTAACGTAAATTAACGTAAAAATTTAAAGGCAAACCTGATAGATCTCTCTTAGTCGAGTTCTGTTTTGGCCTCCCTTTATGTACCGAATATCGGTTCCTTCAATCCTATCGAGTCGGGGCGTGCGATATTATGGAAGCTGTCTAGCATAATGATATATCATCGGTTCGGGATCATCCTTGATATCTTCCACGATGTTGTTGATCAAATCAATAGCGGACTCTCTTGTCAAACAACTCATGTCCTCATTTCCTCCATAGACAACGTCCTCCAAAAGGATGAATTGAATGGGGTTCGATCGCCACCAAATCATTTGACAACTTGAACATTTCACACGAACATGGTAGCCGAAGCTAAACTTCATCTCACAACCACATATGTACGAATTATCTTCGATTTTCTTCTTTATTGGTGTCGGCGATACTCGGCATGTAGTAACTTAATCGCACGGTGTGACACTTTATATCTCAATCGACGAAAAATAATGAATTTGTCAGTATGATCATGGGCTACGGTCCGAGATTTTTCAAATTCACTATTTATGTCATTGAACTGAAGCTCGATTAGATCATGAATTTGTTGGAATATGTGATCGAAGCCCCCGGCCGATGTGCATAACCATCTCTTTAATTGGGAATGTGCACTCTCAACTCTGTAATACATCAAAAAAAATATACATTATCAATAAATTTGTTGACTTTTCAATGTACTTGCATTTCTTAAAATGTACAAGTGTTACCTGTTGGTTGTTTGTGCACCAAAATGCATGTAGTTTTTTGTCCAAGCACTAACAAATCTTTCCTTGAACGGATTCAACCATTCCTTCTTAACATATCTAACCATCACAGGGATGTTCTCCCACCTTTCTTCCATCTTTGCCACATTAGCCATGTATTCGGCCTCAGTTTGGGAATTCACTATATCCTTCCACCTCTTACTAAACGCCTTTGAATATTTTTTAGTACTAGTCAGCCCAACTAAATACTTCTCAACATCCTTCGCTATGTGTCTCCTACACAACAAATGGTGAGACTCAGGAAAGTGTGTCTCAACAGCACTCATTAAAGCTAACTCTCTGTCGGTGATGATTACATCCGGAACTGCACAGTGGGAGAAAAATGTCCTCAAGTTCCCTACTGCCCAACTAAAGGTATCACTTCTCTCATTCTTCAAAAATGCAAATGCAATATGAAAATTTTTCCCTGTTGATGTAACTCCAATCATTTCCAACAAAGGCATCTCATACTTATTGGTCTTATATGTTGCATCCATAACAACAACATATGGAAATAAGACCAATAACTCCATGGCTTTCGGATGAGCAAACATAACATCAGTCAATTTTTTACTGTTATGCTCATGCCTAAACCACGTAGCATATCCACGTACCCTCATCTCCTTGAAAAAATACTGCATTTTCGAGCACGATCCCATCTTAGTCTTTCTTATCTTTTGCAAGGCATTCTCTATATGCTTTTGGTGCTAACATTTCGGGGTTTTCTTTCTTGACTCATTCAATATACGCTTCGGCTTCACGTTTGCACGTGTAGCTAAGACACCCTATCAATCTCTCGCCGACGTTAACTTTGCTGCAGATGTATGCCACTGATTAGCTTTAGCTAGTGAATGGTTGTGTGCATTCTTTGACGTACTAACCTTCACTTTCCACCCAATAGATAATTTTTCCACTAAATAAACTTCAAACTTACAATCATCTTTTTTTGTAGTCTTTTTTCTATTCTTCTCATCACAATCACCGTCGTATCTATAATTGCCACCTATCTCACAAGCAAGCCATATTTTACGTGATCCATCATTATGTACTTTGTGTCTCTTAACAAAGAAACACATTTTCTCCTTGTGTCCGGTAGCTCTAACCCAAGCTTCTGCCTCATTTCGATCTTTAAATATTTTATCGGTTTTGAAAAATGCGAGACATCCGAAATTGCCGCCGATTCGGAACCGATAATCCTGTAAACAAATAAAAATTAGTATCAGAAATAATCTAAAAGAAAAAATTTAAAAATATATATTTTTTGGCTAATTTTAGCTTAAGTCACCACTCGCCAAGCAACGTAAGCTTAAATGATTGAAAGTCACCAGAAACATTTTCAAAATGGTGCATTTCGAGTTATATACGGGATAGTTGAAATGTGATTCAGACTTAAATTGCAGTAACTCGCCAGGGTTGATGGACTTGTAAGGTGTAAGTCCATCGATCCTCGAGACTTGGTTTAGAACAAGTCACTAGACCAGTTAGACTTTAATTGTTTCAAGTCCAAAACCCTAGTGGACTTAATGATTTTAAGTCCACATACCCTGGCGACTTCATTGTTTTCATGGTGCATTTCGAGTTATATGCGGAGAGTTGAAATATGATTCGGACTTAAATTTTGAAAGTCGCCCAGGTTGATGGACTTATAAGATGTAAGTCCTTCGACCCTGACGACTTGGTTTGACACAAGTCGCTAGACCAGTTAGACTTGATTTGCTTCAAGTCCAAAACCCTAGTGGACTTGATGATTTTAAGTCCACATAACCTGGCGACTTCATTAAGGTTTTCAAAATGGTGCATTCGAGTTATACGCGAGAGTTGAAATACGATTCGGACTTAATTTGCATCAAGTCGCCAGGGTTGATGGACTTATAGGATTTAAGTCTTTCGACCCTGGCGACTTGTCTCAAAGAGAGTCGCTAGACCCTGGCGACTTAAAGCAAATCTCATTACGATTTTCAGCTCTGTATTTAGACTTTAAAATAGCAAAAAAAAAAAAAAAAGTTGAAAATACCGTAAAATAAGAATCTATATGATCGTTGTTGTTCGGGTTCTCTTTATTTTGAACATTATGAGGATTGTTGCCGAGATTCGCGTTGTCGTTGGGATTCCCATTGTCTGCAGGATTAGAATCCATTGAAGAGTAAAATTTGATATTGAAAGAATTTATTGTTGAAAGTGATAAAAAAAAAGGGGAGCGAAAGAATCTATATGATTATTGTTGTTAGGATTCACTTTATTTATTGTCGTAATGATTCTTATTGTCGTTAGGATTCACATTATCGTTAGGATTCCCATTGTCGTCAGGAATAAAATTCATTAAAGTGTAAAATTTGATAGTGGGAGGGTCTATTGTTGAAACTGGTGAAAGAAAGAGGAGTGAAAGAAATAAATGTTATTTTTTTTCTTAAAGGGTATTTTTGTAATTTAGCTTTTAAGTGGATGCGACGTTTAGTGTTTTTAAGGTGCGACGTTTAGGGTGTACGTTGTAAAAAAAATTAAAAAACAGTTAGTTCACTAGTAAAATCAAATAAGAAATGAGTAATAATTTAGAAACAAAAAGTATTTTAAAATGATAGTGTACCCCAAACTGCAAATTGCCATGAATGCAGACAACTTCTTTTTCATTTTTTTCCAAAAATATAAATATCTGCCTTGATAGTTGACATAAGTACACGTATGAATACTGACAACTGAACTGACAAGAAGAACACTAGCACTATTCAATTGATCAATGTTAACGGAATAACAACAATTAATATTTCTGTAAAATTAGTGGCCATGTATTTTTATTATTTTCAATATCAATATCAATATCAATATCAATAAACTAGATAGTAGAAAATGTCTAATATACCCCTAATATAACCAAGATAGTCGCGTAAGGTCGTTGTGTAACCGACCAAAATAGTCGCATAAATTGTGTAACCGAGCAAAATAGTCGTGTAGACAACTTATTAATCAATTAAACTACATCAATAACTATTAATAAAATAAAAGTCTCTGTTGCCACGTAACGATTTTCTGTAAAAAACTAAAAGTTTTAAAGCGATTATGTGCTGTCACGTGTAAACTTCGAAATTGTAAATTTTTTTTCTTTTTTCAAAATCGATTAGTTTAAGATAAAAATCATAATTCTAATTATATAAGATAAAAATCATACTTCTAATTATATAAGATAAAAATCCTAAAACTAATTTGATAAGATAAAACTGATTTATGATATAGTTTTACCAGTAAATTTATGATTTTGTTTTTATTTTTATTTTTCAAATATCGCTTAATTAAACTAGATTTTATCATATGTAATTTATACAAGTTTAATTTGACCGAAACTCTTCAATTTCCATCTCTTTTTATTTTCATAGTATTTAATTTATACAAATTATTTACGGGACAATTTTATGATGACAAAAACTTGTGTAAGATAGTCTTATGGATATTTTTGTAATACAAATTTTTTTTACCTAATCCACCGTGTATTGGTGGGTTGAGTTTTGGGAGAGTGCGACTCAGTTTTACGAATTATGAATTGCGGTTCAAAAATAGACTAGGAAATTAATCTTTGAATAGCAGTACAAATATTAATACAATGAAATTTATAAATTGTGGTGCAAAATTAATATAATGAAATTTATGAATCGCAGAGCAAAAATAGACTAGGAAATTAAATTTTAAACTACGGTGCAAAAATAATGCAATGAAATTTATGAATCACGATGCAATAATAGACTAGGAAATTAAACTGTGAACCACGGTGCACAAATATTATCTAATTCATTCTTGCACCGCGATACAATAGCATAAAAACCAGTTTACGTCATCCACGTTCTTCTTCAATCTCCTCCGTCGTAAGTCTTCTTCTTCCTTATCCTCTATGTCTTCGTCCCAACTAAAAAAATCCTTCAACCCAACATAAATCCATTATACTTTCGTATTTCATGAATCAAAAAACTCGTTTTTCGTTGCGTACAATCATGATTTTCGAATACAACGTATATTACCAGAGCTGTTGAAGAAGACGATGATATTTTTTAAATAATATTTTAAAAAATGGTATTTTACAGTTGAAAAAAAGAACGACTGACTTTTAAGGTTAAAAATTTAGAAAAATGAACCGGCCGTCCGGTTATCACCAAAATTTAATTTCAATAAATTACAACTTTCACAATACTGTAACTTCCTGTGTCGAAAAGCCCAGTTTGCTACATTATGCCAGAATGCATGAGCCTACTAAGGTTTTGGATCAATTAAGTCCACCTTAGGCTCACCCGATAGTCTTTGCGTAATGTTGATGTCTTTTGGTAGTTGGTTATTAGGGGTGACAAAATGGGTGTTAGAGATAATTATGAGTTAGTTTATTATTTATGGTTATTAATGGATAATAGTCTAACTCATAATTATCTATAACACTCATTTTACCACCCTTAGTTACTACTTATATTCACAATCAATGTTTCCTTTCATTCGTTATATGCAGGGCCAATCCTGAGGGTGGTTTGGAAGGGCGATCGTCCTGGGCCCCCAATTTTTAGGGGTCCAAACTTAAAATACAATAATTTATAGATATAAATATTATACTGTCACTTAAATTTCAAATATGATTTAATGGCCCAATGGATGAGGTATTTTGATTTGTTGAGAGATGAGAGATCATGAGTTCGATTCTTTGAAAGTCATTTGAAATTTAATATTTATTATTTGAAACTCTTTGAAAGTTATGTAAAATTTATTTTATTTTTGAGTTGTGAATTATCAAGTATTATATACTCCCTCCGTTCCGAGTAAAGAGTTCCCATTTGAAAGTCAAACTTTTTTTAAAAAAATGATATTTTTAGTAGTTCATTAATAATAAAATGACACACCTAATCAACAAAAAATCTAATTATCTTAGAATTTGGATTAATGGATTACAATAATCGAATAATCAACCAAAAAAAACAAATGAACATGTAATGAATGAGCCAAAAAATGAGAGAAGGTGATATAATTTGATGATATAGTTGAGAAAGATCTTAGAAGAGTGAATAAATCTGAAATATCTTATAGATATGCTTTATAGACATTTTGCATATTTTATTATATAAGAAAATTACCAAATCAAGATAGAAAATAACTAGTGTACCGAAATATGCAAACGAAGTAATTTTAAATAATTATTTCATATACTTATATATTAGTATGCTCGTAGATGTTATACCAATTGAATACTTTGAACGATGAAAAATTGAAATTTTATTTATTTCAAAATTTTATTTTTTATATCTATAAGGGCCCATTTTATCATTTTTGCCCTTGGCCCCTAAAAGTTCAGGAACGGCCCTGGTTATATGGTATGTTGATAAAATATTTTATAATTAAATTAAACTTCATACATACTAACATACTTGTTAATTATAGTAAACTTTTCAAAAACAAATTATTATAATAAAATCAAGGAATATCATCATTTTGAAAGATATGTATTACTCTCTCAGTTCCATCTAAATAGTCCATATTTAAAAAGTCTATAATTAAAAAAAATTATAATCTATAATACAATACAGCTCATAGTCGTATGCTTACAATTGACTTGAGATAAAAAGGGGTTAGGATTTAGTGTTTTACAAAGATTCTACGGTCACGATTAAAAGTTATCTTCACGTGTGCGACACCGGTTAAAAAAAAATTATTAATTTACTTTTTATCAAATTTACAAGACGATTTACTATTTTACGGTTTTATGATTTTTTTCACTTACTATGGTGACGAGTAAATAATAACTTCATCTGTCTAGCATTCCTGAGGAAATATTGGATGGAACGCCTGGAGTACTAGCCAGCCACCGCCCACGGGGCAACATCCCATTCCCCCTCCCCGCTGCCATAAATGGATAGACCAATCCTATATTCTCATAATGAAACATACACGGATATCAACACTCTATTTCTCAACTCTAACTTTCTAGGTTTTATTTTTTTCTTTTTAATTATTATCGTAATTAATTTAATTAATTTAATTTTTGTCCGGTCAGTTTTTTCTAACTCGTAATTTCGTATACAAATTAATCAATTTACTGTTTTACCAAGATTCTACGGTTATTGAATAAAAAATTATTTTGCAACACCAATTTCCAAATAATGTCTATCTATTTTTTTAAAGAATTTTCATTATAGTTTTTTTAAAATTACAATTTTCTCTCCTGAAACTTTGTAAATAGGTTGGAAATATTCTTAATTAATGGTAGCACATGTTTAAATTAGGAAGTATAATTTAAAGTTATTGACGAATGTTTAAATTAGGAAGTATAAGTTAAAGTTATGTGCAAGCATTCATTTCAATGTAATATTGATATATATGAAATATAAAGAATGTCTCTCTATCACGTTTAATCTCACAATCTCAACCATTTTTATCACTTTTTTTTTCCATCCATATTTTAATTATTGAGATATTACGGTTTACTCTTTTAATGAGATATTACGGTTTTACAGTTAATATTTTACGCTTTTACAGTTTTACATTTTTATGGTTGCGAAAATTTGTATTTGTATTTTTTTTAATTGTTATCGTAATTAACTTAATCAATTTAATTTTTTTCCGACCCATAATTTCGTATACAAATTTTAAAAAAAATTAAAAAAATTGTAAGTTTTGTAATTTGAATTTTTTTTCTTTTCAACTGTTATTCGACCCGCAATTTCATATACAAATTATTAATTAATCCCTCCGTTCCGGGCAAAGATGCCCCGTTTGAAAGTCAATTTTTTTTAAAATAATATTTTTAGTTGTTTATTTCGACAGTATCTGCTTCATTTATTAATAAATTCCCAAACTGGTTCCGTGTCATCGGCACGGGCAAAAGTACTAGTTAGTATTAAAGTTGATCATAATTACAATAATATTTGAGCCTATCAATATGTTAATATCAAATGTTAATGGTTA
Organism: Codonopsis lanceolata; assembly: GCA_013146195.2. NCBI lineage: Eukaryota > Viridiplantae > Streptophyta > Magnoliopsida > Asterales > Campanulaceae > Codonopsis > Codonopsis lanceolata. The sequence continues at coordinate 18,212,539 of CM028379.1, read as the reverse complement.
AGTTCAAAATTATGGTTATAGTTAACATAAAATTTAAAAGTTGATTTTTGAAGTAAAATAATTCAAAATAGTATGTTGACTCTTTGCCCATAATGGACGGTGTTTTTGTATCCTCCACCGAGGCTACAGTGACTATCTATATTATAAAACAGTTTGGTAATTAACTAAGATTATTTATGAGTTGGGATTAAATTAACTTAAAATATTTAACGATTGAGATTCACCCTCTCACATTCATATGTGTGAGTAGTTATTTGTTTTTAACTCCATATTTTTTATTTTCCTATTACAAATCACCCCCTATAATTAATATTATGAGCAGTCACCTTTTTTTCTTTTCCCTATATTTTTCATATTACAAAATCACACCTACGATTAATCTTCTGAACAGCCACCTCTTATAAAACATCAATCCTTCAGCTATCACTTGAAACAATGTACCCCTCAACTGTAACATTTTTTTAAATCACACTTTTTATTTAGATACTATCATTTTAATTGATAAAATCAAATATACTCTCACCGTGGCAAGTAAATGAAGATTTAGTTTAATTATAAAGATTAAGTCTGCTGAGGGGGTGGGGTGGGGTGGGGAGGGGGGTGGGTGGGGACCGGGACTTACAAACACAACCCTTTTAAAACATATTTTTTATTAAAAAAAAGACCTTATAACCCTTTATGCTTCTAAAAAAAACCCATGAAATCCTCTGAACACTCCTTTCTTCCCTGCACAACTCAATTTCCACTTTTCTTTTGCCTTGTTTGAGACCTCCCTTCCATATAGACCCTACACCTTCTGCTACAAAACTTTTAACACTATTGTGAAAAATGGAAGAAGTGAATGTGACATTAATAGTAAGTATCTATTCTCATTTTATGCTTTGAATAGTTTGTACCATCGTTTTTTTTTTCAAAAATGGGAGCGTTTGGCGCACAATCTTCGGCTCTAGTTCATAAAACATCGTTAAGGTTGTTTGGCCAGACTTTGTACACGATTTGAGGGTTATTTGACCAACACTTATGAAATATATATCATGCAACCCTTTATGTTTTTTCCATCTTCAACCTAAGCTTTATCAATACATTCATAGTTCATACAAACCCCAAAACTAAAAAAAAGACATTAACAAATCAACAAATAGTGCTTTAAAAGCATTACTTCAATTTCACTTCAAACTTAGAGGGTCACGTGTTGTTCTACCAAGTTAGTTGGAACAATTGGAAAATATTCCACCAAGTCGATCTGGTGGAATATTTTCCAATATTTCACCGATTGTTGAACAACCTTTAAGGATATTTTATGATCCATAGTATAATATATAATACAATACAACTAATAGTCGCACGCTTACAATTGACTTGAGATAAAAAGAGGCCAGGATTTAGTGTTTTACAAAGATTCTACGGTCACGATTAAAAGTTATCTTCACATGTGCGACACCGGTTACAAAAAGATTTATTAATTTACTGTTTTACCAAGTTTAAAAGATGGTTTACTGTTTTACGGTTTTATGATTTATTTTTCACTTACTATGGTGACGAGTAAATAATAACTTCATATGTTTAGCATTCATGTGGAAATATTGGATGGAACACCTGGAGTACTAGCCAGCCATCGCCCACCGGGCAACATCCCATTCCCCCTCCCCGCTGCCATAAATGGATAGACCAATTCTATATTCTCATAATGAAACATACACGGATATCAACACCCTATTTTTCAACTCTAACTTTCTCGGTTTTATTTTTTTCTTTTTAATTATTATCGTAATTAATTTAATCAATTTAATTTTTGTCCAATCTGTTTTTTCCAACTCGCAATTTCGTATACAAATTAATCAATTTACTGTTTTACGAAGATTCTACGGTTATTGAATAAAAAATTATTTTGCAACACCAATTTCCAAATAATGTCTTTCTATTTTTTTAAAGAATTTTCATTATAGTTTTTTAAAAAAATTACAATTTTCTCTCCTAAAACTTTCTAAATAGGTTGGAAATATTCTTAATTAATGGTAGCACATGTTTAAATTAGGAAGTATAAGTTAAAGTTATTGACTAATATTTAAATTAGGAAGTATAAGTTAAAGTTACGTGCGGGCATTCATTTCAATGTAATATTGATATATATGAAATATAAAGAATGTCTCTCTATCACGTTTAATCTCACAATCTCAACCGTTTTTATCACATTTTTTTCCATCCCTATTTTAATTATTGAGATATTACGGTTTACTCTTTTAATGAGATATTACGGTTTTACAGTTAATATTTTGCGGTTTTTCAGTTTTACAGTTTTATGGTTGCGAAAATTTGTATTTGTATTTTTTCTTTTTAATTGTTATCGTAATTAATTTAATCAATTTAATTTTTTTCCGACCCGTAATTTCGTATACAAATTTAAAAAAAATTAAAAAAATCATAAGTTTTGTAATTTGAATTTTTTTTTTCTTTTTAACTGTTATCCGGCCCGCAATTTCATATACAAATTATTAATTAATCCCTCCATTCCGGGCAAAGATTCCCTGTTTGAAATTCAATTTTTTTAAATAATATTTTTAGTTGTTTATTTCGACAGTATCTGCTTCATTTATTGATAAATTCTCAAACTGGCTCCGTGTCATCGGCACGGGCAAGAGCACTAGTTAGTATTAAAGTTGATCATAATTACAATAATATTTGAGCCTATCAATATGTTAATATCAAATGTTAATGGTTAAGTTCAAAATTATGGTTATATTTTGCATAAAATTTAAAAGTTGGTTTTTGAAGTGAAATAATTCAAAATAGTATTTATGTTATATTTTGCATAAAATTTTCAGGTTCGATCCCTTCCCATGCCCCCCTTAGGAAAAAAAAAATACAAACCCCAAAACTCAAAAAAAAAAAAAAAAAGACATTAACAAATCAACAAATAGTGCTTTAAAAGCATTACTTCAAATTCACTTCAAAATTAGAGGATTACGTGTTGTTCTACCAAGTTAGTTGGAACAATTGGAAAATATTCCACCAAGTCGATCTGATGGAATATTTTCCAATATTTCACCGGTTGTTGAACAACCTTTAAGGATATTTTATGATCCAGAGTATAACATAGTGCGCCGAGAACTCCTATTTTTAGAAGAAAAAAAAAACCGATTGTATAGACCATTTTAAACATAAAATGAGAAGACCAGGATTTGAGATGGAATGAGTTGGTTTTGGTTGTGTTTGTCTTCTTTTCTTCTTCCTTTTTGGCTTAAGTACGGATAAATTTAGTAATCTTAAAAAGCACAAAGAAGCATCATTTTGTGCCTTTCTACGCCAATAAATGAATAAATATTAAAATTCTTTTTATCTTGAAGACAAATGTTCTGTTCTCTATAGCGATTTTTGGATTTTGTAGTAATTTTGGACATTTCATCCCTGAGCATGGTTAACAAATAACAATACACCTAAATAAAACATAACTCATCAAAAATTAATAAAATTATAATATATTTGAAACTCATTTGATTTAAAACAAAAAAAAAGGCTTCTAACAGTGACACAAACTACAACACTTTTAAATACCCCATCATCGTTATCTTGAAAATCGGTTTAGTGTCCAAATGAAGCAAACCGAATATCTATCTATATATAAAAAGTGTACTCTTTTTTTATGAAAAAATAATTATAGGTTTTGAATTACTAAAATGTCCAAAAAGGGGATAAAAATGGTTGTATGATTTGATTTTCATAACATTTGATTCAACCGTTGTAGGAGAAGATAGGAGATGATTAGGTGGAAAAGCCACGATTGTTCCTGCTAAAGGATCCATTAAGAGCATGAACAACAACTACACTAAATCAAACATAACCTATTAAAAATCAATAAATAAATTTATTTGATACTTATTTGATTCAAAATCACAGACCATTTCAATAGTGGTACAATTTCCAACACTTTTAAATATCCCACCATTTTTATCTTGAAAATCAGTTCGGTGTCCAAATTAAAGAACAAAGTCTCTATTCATAGATAAAAATGTACTCTTTTTTATGAAAAAAGAAATATTTTTTGAATTACTAAAATGCAAAAAAAAGTGGATAAAAATAAAAAAAATGGTTGTATAATTTAGTTTTGATTTGTATTAAAAGCAAATCAAATTAGATTTAGATTTGATTTTTTTTTATCCTTTATTGTAAGCTAAGATTTCTCTATGATTTGGGAAAGATGCACCTTTATTGTAAGCTAAGATTTCTCTATGATTTGGGAAAGATGCACCGTTATCTCACTTTGTCTCTTTAGTCTTTACTTCTCTTTTTACTTTCTCTTTGGATCATTAAAATAAAACAATCCAATTTACATAATCACCAAAATTGGGAAGGTAAAGACAACTAAAGAAAAGATAAACCATAAATGAAGTGGTACGAAAAAGAATAAAAGACCATTCAAATGTAGAGTAACAATGCATGAATTACCTTCTTAAATGGAAAAACTTTAATTTGAACAAGGTAAAAAAAACACATTTTTCTGCTACATAAATATTTTCCCCCATGGTTTTTGTAAAGCTGACAACTAAGCTATGCATTTATAGCTTAAAAAGATGGTTAGCTAGCTGTGCTCTATCCTTCTTTCTTTTCCACGCAATCATCGATCTTGAGTCAGTTTTGAGACAGTACTTTTAATTTAGGTTTGAAAAAAATTATAAATTAATTTTTATTGTTTTACTATCAAATTAAATCAAATCAAAGCACTATTTATATATTATTATACTTCTAATTAAAGTTATATATTATAATTCTTTAATAATTATAATTTTTAGTATTATACATTTTAAACCATACCAAAGACCAAACTAATCAAATCCTAGTTTACGTTCATATTTCACATTTAATCCTTGTTTGGTGCAACGTTTAGAAAATATAACATTTTTAAAGCGCAACGTTTAAAAAACATTGTTTTTTCTTATAAACATGTTCGAAAAACTATTTGAAAACGTTATTTTTATAAACATAGTAGTTATAAAAAATGATACAGTGTTCTAAAAACTCAGTTTCCCTCACCGTTCTAAATTGAAGCGTTTCTAAACGTAACACATTTTTTAAATGCTACGTTTTATAACATTGCATTAAAACACTTTAAAAGAGAAAACACTGCATTTCAGATAGTGTTTTAGTGAAAACGCTCCACCAAATAAGTATTTAGACCTCGTTTGGGCCAGCGTTTTGAAAACGCGGCTTTTTTCAAAACACAACGTTTTTAAAATGTAACATTTTCAAAACATAATTTTTTTTTCTTGTAAACACGTTGGGAAAACTATTTCAAAACGCTGGTTCTTATAAACAAAGTAGTTGTAAACGCATCATATTTTGAAAATGTTTCAAATAGGAGCGTTTTAAAACTCTACACATTTTTAAAATGCTGTGTTTTAAAACGCTGTATTAAAATACTTTTATAAAGAAAACGTTTTGATCAGAAAGTTCGACCAAACAAGCACTTAGTCACACACACACACCCCGTTAATTTGTTTGTTGTTTCTTTCAAACTTTCTATGTTATTTTTTATATTGTATACGTTGATTTTTTTTTTCGTTGAAATCATAAAACTGAACCAAATCGAGTGGTTCGGTTTGGTTCATTTTGAGAAATTTTGAAATTGATGAAAGTGTTTTGGTTTACAGTTCTGGTATTTGAATCGAACCAAACCACTTATAGCACAATTTTTGTGTTCTGTAATTTTGTTGTCGTTGATAATTTAGACTACGATAAATGTTTTACGGTGGTGGTTTATTTTATTTTTATTTTGTAATAACTAAATGGAAGAGTTACAGATATAAGAGAATATAATATATTTAATATATATTATGTTTATAGTATTAGTAAATATAATATATGTGTAATATATTATAATTATCTTTAGATTTACTTTCCTAATTTACTTGTATTTAGGTTTCCTATAGGTTTCCTAATCCCTCTTGTATTTAGACTCTCTAGGTTAAACTTGTGTAGCAAGTATTGTACTCCTATAAATATGTTCACAATATCAATGGAAAGGCTATGTCATTATTCCTAAACTTCATCAGTTTCAACAACAGAAAGATGGAAATAAAACTAGAAAAATCCACACGAGAGACTGAGTGAAGAACTAGTGCGAAAAATCTATGATTACAAAAGCAATCGTGCTTGTGAACATGCCTTAAATTGAACTTCGATGGCAACTTCTAACGTTCACCGCCGAGAACCTTCGGCGTCCACTATTACAGATTTTTTGTGATGTTTTATTTGATGCTCTTGTTTAAAGTTTTTTTTTCGTCTATTTCAAAATAATTGTCTTATTTAAAAGTTTAATTTTTAAAATATTATTTTTACCACTCTAACCTTACTTTTTCTTTTTACTTTAATTTTAGCTCATATATTCATGGGCTTTAAAGAAAAACCACATAGTACTATTTCAATATTAATAAACAAATCAATTATTTTTTCTTAATCAGTATGCCGGCTTTAAAGGAAACCACATTTTCCAAGATTCTTAACCGTTTTAGTACTTCATTATTCTTTAAACCATTAAAGTTCACTTTTATAAAATTATTCCTAAAATGTTCAACACAATTCCAGAGCCACAACTGTATCGTCTCCATTTCCTTCTCTTTGTCAACGAATTCCACAACAAGCTCCTCGATGGGCAATTTATAATCATAGGTACTTAATACAGCACATATAAAATGCTTAATACAACACTTTAAAAAAATATTTTTTCCAAAATACCCTTTACGTAATTTAATTTTTTTGTTTTTTTAATTAAATTTAAATTAACTAAAATTTATTTTTTTGTTTTTTATTAAATTTAAATTAGCTAATTTAAAATTTAATAATTAATTTGATTTGAATTAGGTTTAATTTGAATTAGGTTTAAATTTAAAAAAAACATGTTTTGGGTTAAAAAAACATTTTTGGGTAATTTAATTTTTTTGTTTTTTAATTAAATTTAAATTAACTAATTTTTTTTGTTTTTTATTAAATTTAAATTAGCTAATTTAAAATTTAATAATTAATTTGATTTGAATTAGGTTTAATTTGAATTAGGTTTAAATTAAAAAAAACAAGTTTTGGGTTTTAAAAAAACATGTTTTGGGTAATTTAATTTTTTTATTTTTTAATTAAATTTAAATTAGCTACAATTTATGATATGATATTGACAAGCCATAAAAGTGTTTTTAAGATTTCGGGGATCTATTTGTTAAGTTTGGCAACTTGTAGGCAAGTTTGGAAGCTTGGAAAACTGTTTGGATACTTCAGGGGGTCAAAGTGGCAAATTCAGAGAAGCTGTGAAGCTTGCGGACGCAAGGGGTCTACAGCCTTGCGACCGCAAGGTCTCCAGAAGAGGCTGCCGTTTTTGTTTATTTTCCTGTTTTAATGTTTGGGTAATTTTAGTTTCCTTTTTATTTAGAGTTTCCTTTATTTAAGAGTTTCTTTTTAATTAAAGTTTCCTTTTAATTAGTTTTCTTGTCCTACAAGAATTATGATGTATTTTGTAAGCCTATAAAAAGACATTCTTAAACATTGTTTTAGGTGGAGAATTTTGATTAATGAAATTTGAGTTGATTTTCTGGTTAGAAAATTGTCTTATTATTTGAATGTCCTGAATTGGAAGCTCGGATTATAAACATCGTGGATTCGTTGTTTATAGTTGAATTCGACTTATCAGTTGGAGAGTCATCCCAATTGTGGCGTCATTCACAATTCCAAGGTTCGCGTCATCTCGAAGGCGTTGGGTCGCGGAGTCATTCATCCTAATACCTTTCTAGGAGATCATTGGGTCCGTCGTTCCGTTATCATTTGGTATCAGAGCAATCCTAGTTACGGTAATTCCATTCTATCTTAATTTTTGCGTATTATCGTTCTTGTTGTTAAACCCTAATTGTTCTAGGGTTCATTATTCATTAAAAAAAAATTCATCCGAGTTCACGCTGGTTACTGTTCACAGTACTGTTCATCGGCACTGTTCACTCTTTAAAAAAAATTGATTTTTTTTATTTATTAATTCATCTAGTTGTCTTGAACTTGGATCATCAATCCTTGTTTAATCGTGTTGTTTTTCAATTTTGAAATCCTAATTGTTCTAGGATTTGTTACTTATATAAAAAAAAAATTGTGACTTTGAGTGCATACACGCAAGGGAGTGAATCACCAAAATAATCATCATGTCCGAACTTCCTAAACCATCGGCTATGGATGATTGGACGGAGTTTTATCGAGAGTTAGTGGGTAGTAAGTTCATGATTGAAGAATAGAGAAAACACATATTTCGTACTAGATGTTTCGTGAGTAATAAGACATGTAGTATGGTTATTGATGGAGGTAGTATCTCTAATTTTGCTAGCTCTACATGGTTGAGAGGTTAGGGCTACCAATCTTTACACATCCATGACCTTATGAGTTGCTAGGGCTACATGTCGATGGGCAAGTGCATGTCTCCCAACAAACCCTCGTCACTTTTCGAATAGGGAAGTATTCCGATACGGTGATGTGTGATGTAGTACCAATGGAGGCTGGTCACTTATTACTTGGGAAACCATGGCAAACAGACCGAGGAGAAACTTACAATTTGATGGGTACAAAGAAATACAATTTCATGCATGAGAATAGGAAGATCTCTTTAGTGCCTTTAACACCTGCTTAAGTTCGTGATGATTTATTGGTTTTACAAACAAGCATGAGTGCATGGAAAATTGAAAAGGAGGGCAAAGAGAAAATTGAAACAGAAAGGATCGAAAAGGAAAATATTGAGAAAGAAAGGATTGAAAAAGAGAGAATTGAAAAAGAAAATATTGAAAGGATTGAGAAAGAGAAAATCGAGAAGGAGGAAGAAAGAGCGAGAAAGGGCGGAAAAAGAAAAGCGACAAGAAATTAACAACGGTTCAAGAAAACTTGAAGTTATCACAAGTATCACGAAGACCGTTTGATTTTGCGACTTTAAATTTGTCTTGTTCTTGGTTAATCAAACGGATGATCGATGACTACTTCTTCTTGACTCAATGGACGGATTGGATGAATCTAGTCTCACGGGCGGATCGTCGAGTTCCATGTGCGGATTTGAGGACAAATCCTTTTGAAAAGGGGGAATATGATATGATATTGACAAGCCATAAAAGTGTTTTTAAGATTTCGGGGATCTATTTGTTAAGTTTGGCAACTTGTAGGCAAGTTTGGAAGCTTGGAAAACTGTTTGGATACTTCAGGGGGTCAAAGTGGCAAATTCAGAGAAGCTGTGAAGCTTGCGGACGCAAGGGGTCTCTGACCTTGCGACCATGAGGTCTCGAAGAAGAGGCTGCCGTTTTTGTTTATTTTCCTGTTTTAATGTTTGGGTAATTTTAGTTTCCTTTTTATTTAGAGTTTCCTTTATTTAAGAGTTTCCTTTTAATTAAAGTTTCCTTTTAATTAGTTTTCTTGTCCTACAAGAATTAGGATTTATTTTGTAAGCCTATAAAAAGGCATTCTTAAACATTGTTTTAGGTGGAGAATTTTGATTAATGAAATTTGAGTTGATTTTCTGGTTAGAAAATTGTCTTATTATTTGAGTGTCCTGGATTGGAAGCTCGGATTATAAACATCGTGGATTCGTTGTTTATAGTTGAATTCGACTTATCAGTTGGAGAGTCATCCCAATTGTGGCGTCATTCACAATTCCAAGGTTCGCGTCATCTCGAAGGCGTTGGGTCGCAGAGTCATTCATCCTAATACATTTCTAGGAGATCCTTGGGTCCGTCGTTCCGTTATCAATTTATTTTTTGATTTTTTTATTAAATTTAAATTAGCTAATTTAAAATTTAATAATTAATTTGATTTGAATTATGTTTAAATTAAAAAAAAAACCAACTTTTGGATTTAAGGACTTGATTGAAATCAGTCCCAAACCCATTCATTTCCCACCACAAGCCCACTGCCTGCTACCAGACCCGCGCGCCCTTAACCCATCCCCACCTTTTGGACTGCCACCCAACCATGCCGAAACCCATCCCCCCCCCCCCATTTTGGCCTGCTACCAGACCGGTCCCTAGCCCATCTCCCCATTTGCCCTGGTACAAAACCGGTCCCTAAGGCCTAAACCCAAAACTTGTTTTTTTTTTTTAATTTAAACCTAATTCAAATCAAATTAATTATTAAATTTTAAATTAACTAATTTAAATTTAATAAAAAACAAAAAATTAAATTTTAGCTAATTTAATTTAATTAAAATAAATAAATAAATTACCCTGAACTTGTTTTTTTTAATTTAAACCTAATTCAAATCAAATTAATTTTTTTAAAATTTAAACCTAACTCAAAGATAATTTTTCACTTAGTATAACTAAATCAAATTAATTAGTAATTTAATTGTGTTTAGTAACCAAATCAAATTAGTTAATTAATTAATTGTGTTTAAAATATTTTTAAATTTAAAATTTGTTAAATTAAATTTAGTAAAAAAACGAAAAAAATAAATTATGTAAAGGCTATTTTGGTCAAATATTTTTTAAAAGTGTTGTATTAAACATTTTATATGTGTTGTATTAAGTATACGGCTGACGTGAATTGGTACAACACATATGCCATCAGCGTTGACGACCTTCGAAACGTGATCAAAGAACAAAAGCACTGCCACTGAAATCGCATAAATCTCTCTAGGCGACGAGCGAAAGAACTAAGCATTTCTCATATATTTACTCTAGCAAGAAAGGAAGGACAAAATAGATGTAGCAGTGGGTTCGGATTCACGATGCAACTTTTTAGAATTGCGTACACCAATTTGGAAGTAAAATATAAAAGTAAATCTCGATACACAAATTTGATTTCGCGATGTTAAAACTTTTGATGGCCAAATTCGATCGCAATGCACAATTTGAATTTGTGATGCATCGACTTTGGAATTGAAATGCAACCCACCTAATCCGATTTCATTAATGGTATATTTGTCTTTTCTCTCAAAAAATGTCTTTTACTTGTTAAATAAAAGGAGAAATTGCAGGTCGGTCCCCTTTCTCAAATATTTAACCTCTCCACTCTATTGTGTTTTTTTTCAACCGCTAAAAGTTCATTTTAGTGAAATCTTTCCTAAAATACCTGCATAAGAGATTTTACGGCTGGAATTCGTACGGATGGAGAGGAAGAGAATGCGTAGGTCGGGTGTTAAAGAACACTTGTGTTTTTCATTTTGAATTCGATTAATCCATCACCCCAACTTGCCATTTTCTTTCATCTTCATCTATGGATTTTCAGTTTCAACAGCTTGTTCTTTTACTTTATCTGCTTCTTCTTCTCCCTTGTTCGTCCGTAGACGCAAAAAAAAAAAAAAAAAAAAAACATGAAATTGTAAGAGAGTGGGAAGATGAATGGCAAGGAAGAATGATAGTTACTACATAATGTTTCTCCGTCACTCGAACTTCCTACTCTTTTACTAATTCATATCTCATGCTGCTCCTGTTGTTGTTGTTCTTCTTCTTCTTTTCATTTTTGTGTTTGTGAGATTTAAAATAGATTTAAATTGTTTTGTGTTGCTATGCATGTAAAGTGTTCGAAGAAATGCCTGATTTTTTTTGGTTAGACACCTTTTTTAAATCTTGATGCATGAATTATGAATCACAATGCACATTTGTGAATTGTGATGCATCAATTTGGATCTTGGGTGCAGAAAAGATGCATTATATTTTGAATAATGTATTGATTGTGTATTGGAAATAAGGTACATAACTCTGATAATTTAAATTTTACGCATCACGATGCATAATTTGATGCATCGTGATGCAAAATTAGATGGGGTATTTAAATTAATGCATCACGGTGCAAAATCTGATATGGCGCGATGCAAAATTGAATTAGGAAAATAAATTGATGCATCACGGTTCAAATATCGATGGAATGCAGAGCATTTGAGTGAGTGATCTACGTAGTGTGCCTTGGGCTCATTAAGGGTATTATAATATTTTCACCCCCAAAAGTGTCTTTTTTGGTTGAAAATATGGATTTGAGTGATTATAAATTTTTAAAAAGGAATCGACCCGAATTTCACCCAAAATATAATTATTTAGGACTTTAGAGGTTGAAAATTAGGTGGAGGAGATTGGTCTGGTTATCAACCCAATTTAAGTTCATAGGGTGGCTCTGGAAATAGAATGATTCTCACAATTTTGTCAAAGTATTTGAGTTAGTGGGATGCTTTCATTTCCATACGAAATATAATATGAATAATTACAGGTCAGTATATTTTCCAAGATTTCCAACCGCTCTAGCATCTTTTTTTTTTCAACATATAAATCTAATTTCGTAATATTCTTCCTTCATTGTCCCTCCTCCTCCTACCGTCTTTCCCCCTTATGGTATTGGTAGCAAGCAGTACAGTGGGAAATTGAAAGCTCCTATCATGTCATGTCCTGTGTGTGTGTGTCCAAGTCCAACCACTACAAGTACTCTTAGCTAATACTTACTAGAAATTTAACTCAGTAGTTAATTACTGATCAAAATTTATTTTTATCAAACATAACTATTGATCAGGATTAAATTTTTAAAAAGTTAACTATTGACCAATGATTTATTTTTACCAAACATAACTACTAGCCAGGTTTAAATCTCAATTTCCACAAGCTTGTATACAATAGTTAATTCTAACAACAGTTATTGAGATTTTACAACTCTAATTAAAGCATGTGCCATACCTAAGATTTACTATTTTACGATTTTACTAGACATTTATTATTTTACTAAGATCCTATTTTATGGTTTTACTGATCATCTTCATACTAATACCGTGCAATTGGCAAATGTACGAAATCTAGTACCTACTAGACTGGAGTAGTACCCTTTTCGTTTGATCTACACTTGGGCCAAGCTTCGTAAAAAAAATAAGGGAGTATAGGCAGTTTGGAGAGGCTATTCACTCTTGTGGGATTGGAATGAGGGATTTTGAGACTCTAGGACAATAGGGTTGAGGATGTTTCGTTTCATTTTGGGCAAAATTCGGGTTGGCTCACTTCATAAAATTTTTAATCGCTAAAGTATATCTTTTTTTTAAAAAAAAAAAAGTCACTTTTGAACGAAAAAAACTACGATACTCTTAATGAGCAAAGAGGCGCACTACGACTAACTACGACAAGTTTCAATATATTTACAATTTATACTATACTTTATACAAATTCAATTAATTTTACATATTCTTGCACCGCGATTCCCTTTTTTATATATCACGGTTCAAATTTTATAATAAATGAAATGAAAAATTGATAAAAAAAAAGTAGTTGCACCGTGATGAGCTCAAAATTTTCATGAATTTTCCCTTAAATTTCCTTAAATTTTGTGTTATTTTTGAGTTATTATACCTTAGAAATATTATTATTTATGCTTTAATGTAAGTTTCCAAGGTTTAATCGAGTATTTATGGTGTTTAGTACAAATTTCGAGGTAATTTCGGGCTTTAAAATTGAGTTGCAAGTCATTCCGCTAAAGTTCGTTAAGTCCGTTATGAGTTCCAAGGAAAAGCAGGCTAATGGAGGAGTAACAACGCTAACGGAGGACTAAAATGATAGACCTGGGCAAGGAAGGACCCTCGGTGCTCATTCGAGATTCTTGGGGTCACCGGAGTAACTTTCAAAACAGTAGGGGCATTGGTGCCAATTATGGAACTCAGCTCCTTTTGAGTTGTCGAGCCAGCGAAGGAGCCACGTGTCGTCCCCTGCTCACTCCCGCCTCCACAAAGCCAGGACCCGCGTCCCCCTTACGGGAGCCCAATCCAGATCGGAACCATCCTGCTCCACCTACCTATCTTTCCAATCCACTTCTCCTCATATCTTTCACCCATTTCCACCTGGTTCAACCTACGGTCCCTCTGCCTGAAGCCCTATTACCCAGCCGCGACCCATCCTCCTTTTTTCTACCTATTTTAGCCCCAAACCTCCGTTGCTATTCCTATTCTACCCCTGCCTATGGAGATTGTTGTTTCCCTTCATATTTAAGCTTCCAGCTGACCTCCTTTGAAAACTAAGCCCCTGTTACGGGCTGTTATCCCTAAATGGGGTAGTAACCCCTCATTTTCCTCCATGCCTCCATTGATTGATCACCATTGAAGGTTTGGAGCTTCAAATCAATGGCCAACGATGCATTTGCAAGAGATTTCAACCCCAAATTCGCGTAATATATGATTTAATTCTTCCAACCTATATTTTGAGATATCTATTATATTTTCTTTGGTCGATTAATCTTGTAATTGTGGAATTGGTTTTGTGCTTAAATGATTTATGGATGCAATTATTTTCTATGTCAAATGCAATGATTTAAATTTAATCTCTCTCTTTATTTAGTACACATTCATATTTGGTTATTATTTTTGTGAACTTATTATTTTTAATTGATTGATCATTAATTAAATGATTTTTAAAATGTTTAGAATCCGCGAGAGTTACCTTTATATTTTAGACTAATCAATTTAATATATAGTTGGTGTTTTGTGACATTCACCGATAGCCAATCGACTACCGACATGATTTGAAGAAAAATAGAGAGAATATATTTTTGCGAAATATTACTCATGTGCTTGATTATTATTGTGTGTTTTTAATGTTTTTGATGACTTAGCCACCATTAGAATTATAAGATAAGATGCGAGAGCCCGTCTTATTAATTTTGAAAATCACGATAATTGTTTGCGTTACGTGAGACCAGGAGGAGATCGTGCGTATATAGTCATTGAGTGTTTGTTTTGACATGCGACTAGTTTCTCCTATTTTATAAGATGCGAGAGCCCGTAGGATGAAGTTGTAGCTAGATTTGCTATAAGATGCGAGAGCCTATAATGAATAGTATAGTGCGCCCGATTACCAAGACTTGAGTTAAAGAAAAGTAAAAAGATGATTAATTTAGAGACCAACTAGACTAGAAATATTGCACTTATATATATATATATATATATATATATATATATCTTGATTTGTTGTTGCCAAACCACCTTCGCGTTAGTGTAATTTTAATTGCTTTCTTAGATTTTTTATATTTTTAGTTTTTAATTCATTTTCTTTTAATTCAAATATAATTACTTAGTCCGATTTTGGTATTTAGTTGGAGTGAAAATTTAGTACATTTTCTGTGAGATCGATTCATACTTACGAACTTTATTACTAGATACGATCGGGTAATCTTGTCCGTGTTGCGTTCTAGCACATCACACAGTGGTTCACAAATATATTCACCGTGATTCAAAGATTTAATAAAATTCATAAAAAATATATTTTATAAGAATATTTGCACCGCGATATATTTGCATTTTATACTCTACTTTATACAAGTTCAAATAATTTTACATATTCTTGCACCGTGATTCCATCTTTTATATATCGTAGTTCAAAATTTATAATAAAAGAAATAGAAATTTCATAAAAAAATAGTTGCACCGCGGTTCACAAATATATTTACAATGATATATT
The DNA here is from genome assembly GCA_013146195.2 of Codonopsis lanceolata. Classification (NCBI taxonomy): domain Eukaryota; kingdom Viridiplantae; phylum Streptophyta; class Magnoliopsida; order Asterales; family Campanulaceae; genus Codonopsis; species Codonopsis lanceolata. The sequence goes on along the minus strand of CM028379.1, from coordinate 18,197,129 downwards.
CAACTTAATTCGATTTTGCATTGCGTTGTACAAATTTTATGCACTGCGATGTATCAATTTAAATTAGCTAATCTAGCTTATGCATCACGCTGCACCAAGTCAAGCATCCAATTGATGCATTGCGATGTAAAATTTTAATGAACTAGACCCTCTTGTCCTCCTCCTCTTCCGTCTTCTTCCCCCCTTCATCCTTATTGAAAAACATCAAACCCAGCTCAGGTCCATTCTTGTGTCATACTTAAAGAGTCGAAAAAAATTGTTTACGTTCTTGGGGCGTTGCTCCAGAACCCCTACGATGGTTGATGGGGCAGGTTAATCACCGTTTCGTTGTCGTAATTACCACACGTAAATTTGCGAAAAGCGACTAAAAAGATTTTAGCGGTTGAAAAAAAAAAAGAGGACCAAAAAAATTAGAAATTTAAAGAAATAAAATTTTAATTTAAAAAATATATTTTCACATGTGAGCCTAAAATTCTTCTACATGTTGGGGGACCAATCGAGACTCTCACTTTTAGTAACAATCACCTTTCATTAGGTATATAAAGATAGAAAACAATTACTTGTTTGGTCAAGTGTACAAAGTGTAAATATAACCAATCACTGTGTGTAACATACTACTATCACCAATTTAATTTGAAGTACAATAAATATTGTTAGGAAAATTACATACTTGTCCTGCTTAATTAATGGTTTTATATTTTATACTACTTCCTCCATTCCAGACGAAAAAATTATCATATTATTTTGAAATATTTTATTTTAAAAATTCATTATTAAAAATTTATTCTTTCAATTCTTATAAAATTTCATGTTATCCTTCACTTGAATTATAAACACCTTGTTTGCTCTTAAATATTTTTGTAATTATAAATACCTCAAATAAAATTAATATATTTGTTTAACGATTAGACTTTTAAAAAGTGAATTTTTAGGTGAAATGGAGGGCGTAATGAAGTATGCGGCATGAAAATTTTATCCTCACAAGATTCCGGGAGAGAGCAAAGAAACTGGCTGCCGGCGGCAAGTTGACTTTGAGTTTAATGTTAAAAAATGGTAATTGATTCTCTATAAACCAAAGAATGGAGTATTTGAGAACTTTATAAATTGTTAAGTAACGGTTTGATACTGTATGAGTTGACTTTTCAAAAAAACTAAAATAAAAATTATACTCCATATAATATTATGAGAACTTTATAAAAAAATCTTTTTTGGGAAAGAATGGAGTATTTGATAGTCCTTTTCGAACAAGTGTTTGATTGTCTATATATAGTAAATATACACGAAGCAAATTTACCATATAATATTATGAGAACTTTATAATTTTTTCTTTAAAAAATCAACTTCGAAGAAGAACGGGTCAGTACATGTTATCTGACCATCACTATGAAATTCTTTATTGTACAAACACACATCGACAATTATGCTACCTCTGTTTTGGGTAAATAGTTAATTATTTTATTTTAAAATGTTTTACGTAAAAATTTTACTTTTAAAAATTAAGGCATACACGTGTCATTTTATTATTAATAAAATTCTAAAAATATGATTTTTTTTTTAAAAGTTTGATTTTAAAACAAGATTATTTACCCGTAACAGAGGGAATATTTAACGACTGTTGATAGTAAACCCATAGTAACTACTACTCCCCCTGTTTTCAAAAATATTCTCCTCTTTGATCTGGCACACTATTTCAGAAAACAATAATTGATTATATTATAAATATTGATGAAATGTATGTTTTTTTTTCATGGCTTTGAGTATGTTCATAATTAAAGAATGTGAAAAAAGTAAATAAAAAGTGATAAGAATTTTTATAAAAGGAAAAGTTTTTTAAAATTATTATTATTTTAAAATAAACAAAAAAAACGATAATTTAAAAACGGAGTGTATACAATTTTAAAAGATTCTCTCTCTTCCCCACATTAATGATTTACAAACCCATCTCCACCAAGAACAAAAGAATATTCTTCCAAAGCCATATTCTATTAAGCCGACTTTATTTTTTGGGAAAATTACGGATAACCTCCCTTAATTATAGGTCAGCATTGAATCGCCCAAGTTAATTATCAATTTAAGCAATATGTCTCCCTCAGTTATAATGTTTTTTTTAATCACAACAATATCATTTGTATTAATGAAAAATGCTCACTTGAAATTAATTCATGTTAAAATCACTATTGTACTCTTGTTTTGTATATCCAAAAAGGAGAAACTATCCCCTCAAGAGCTAATTAATTCGTACTCTTGTTTCTATATGACTGTCCATGGCATTCTCTCCCATATATATATATATATATAGTTGAGTTGAGCACTAGGATTTCTCATTCCAACTTAAGTTGCATGCATTTAGCTCTAACATGGAGCTCTTGTTTCTTTCTCTTCTGCTCATTCCGTCTCTCTTGCTTTCCATTTCTCTTTATGCACTTTTAACCATCCAAAAAAAACCACAAAACCTTCCTCCAGGAAAAATGGGTTGGCCCATTGTCGGCGAAACCCTAGAATTTCTCTCCATGGGGAGAAAAGGCATCCCTGAGACCTTCATCAATCAAAGAATGAAGAAATATTGCCGCGAGATGTTCAAAACATCCTTGATTGGTGAAAAAACTGTGGTTTTTTGTGGGCCTTCAGCAAACAAGTTCTTGTTCTCTAACGAAAGCAAACTTGTCAGGGTTTGGTGGCCGCGTTCTATCGAGAAGATTTTCCCTAATTCCTCTCCCCAAACATTAGACAGTGAAGAATCGAAAAAATTGCGTAAAATGCTTCCGGGGTTCTTAAAACCAGAGGCTATCCAAAAATACATAGGAGTCATGGACGCAGTAGCCAGAGAGCATTTTAAAACTTGTTGGGATTTCAACGAACAAGTCATTGTCTTTCCACTTGCAAAACATTATACTTTTGCCATAGCTTGTAGATTGTTTTTAAGTATCGAGGATCCAAAATACGTTGCTAAATTTGAGGAACCATTTGGTGTTATGGCATCGGGGATTATATCATTGCCAATAGACTTCCCTGGTACCAACTTTAATCGTGCCATCAAAGCTGCAAAAGTTATAAGGAAACAACTCTTGGAAATTATAAGGGAAAGGAAAAATGATTTGAGCAAATCATTCTTGAAGCCCGATATATTGTCACATATGCTCACGACGACAGATGAAAACGGGCAGTTCATGAACGAGATTGAAGTCGCAAATAAGATATTAGCCCTCCTTCTTGGCGGCCATGACACTGCAAGCGTTGCCATTGCTTTCACCGTCAAGTATCTAGCCGAACTACCCCATGTCTACGATCAAGTCTTCAAGGGTACGTGATTAACTCAACCAATTTTTTTATTTTCAATATTATGCACTTTATATATCCTCTTAATTTTCTCATTAGATATCCGCGTGTCAGTGTGTGTGTGTTCGATCAAGCTATCTAGATAGCACGTGATAAATTCGATTTAGTTGTTGATGACAGAACAAACAAGGATAGCGAGTACAAAGAAACCCGGGGAGTTGCTAAATTGGGAGGACATAAAGAAGATGAGGTATTCATGGAATGTGGCATGCGAAGTTCTGAGACTTGCACCTCCGCTACAAGGTAGTTATAGAGAAGCCCTAACCGACTTCACGTTTTCTGGATTTTCTGTTCCCAAAGGATGGAAGGTAATTTTACATACATATATATATATATATATATATATATATATATATATTTGTCATGATCTTCATCTTCTTCTTCCTCATTAAAATGAGAAATTATAAAAGAATTAATGTTAAGTACATGTACTCAAATTATGGTGTAGTTATATTGGACTGCACACTCAACTCACAAGGACCCTAACTACTTTCCGGAACCTGAGAAGTTTGATCCATCGAGATTCGAAGGAAACGGGCCAGCTCCTTACATATACGTACCATTCGGAGGAGGACCTCGTATGTGCCCCGGGCAAGAATATGCACGAACGGAGATACTTGTTTTCATGTACAACGTTGTCACAAGGTTTAAATGGGAAAAGGTTATCCCGAATGAGAATATTATTGTCGATCCATTGCCGACGCCTGGCTAAAGGACTTCCGATTCGCATTTATCCTCATAAAGCTCAGATGCCCTAAAAGACACTTATTATGTTCTGTGTGCCAATCATTTGTGTTGTTTGTAAGCATGCAAGTGGGACATAAAAATAATGAGTTTCGTTATCTTATATTTAAATAAATTTGGGAAATGTTTGTTAAATGCGAGTTAATGTAAAGGTCAACCGTGCCACCTCCTTTTCGCAATTGATTTGCAAGGCCTGCGGACCGTAAATTATCAATGGGGAAAATTCTGCCGTCCCTTTTTAAAAGTTTCCATCGCTTAAAGTTTGTCGTTCTTTTTTCGATCGGTTTTTTTTTAATTGTAAAAGATCATTTTTTAAAATATAATTTTAAAAATATTATTGTCTTCTTTAACGATCCAACAACACTTTAGATTCAAAAAGCACAATTATGGGCAACGACCCCGAAAGGTAAACGAGTTTTTTGATTCATGAAATATGAAAGTATAATATATCTGTGATGGGTTGAATGATTTTTCAGTTGAGACGAATGTGGAGAATGAGGGAAAGAAAAAAGCTTATGACGGAAAAGATTGAAAAAGAAGGTGGATGACGTAAATTGGTTCTTTATGCTTTTGTACCGGGATTCATAAATTTCATTACATTATTTTTGTACCGCAATTCAAAAGTTTATTATTTCCTAATTTATTTTTATACCCTGATTCATAAATTTCATTGCATTATTTTTGCATCGCGGTTCAAAATTTAATTTCCTAGTCTATCTTTTCACCGCGATTCATAAATTTCATTGCATTATTTTTACACTGCGGTTCAAAGTTTAATTTCCTAATCTATTTTTGCACTGCGATTCATAAAGTTTAATTATACCGTGGTGCAAAAATAATGACCTCCGTAATGCGCATACAATTCATTAAGGGTATCGTAGTCATTTTGCCACAAAAAGTGACTTTTTTCGGTTGAAAATAAAAAATATGTACTGTAGCGATAAAATACTTTAAAAAGTGGATCGGCCTGCAATTTTTCCTAAATTATAGGAGAAAATTATAGCTGGTCTCTTTTTCAGTTTTTAACCCCGAAAGTCCATGATTCTTTTTTTCAACCGCACCACTTTTCAAAATATTGTTCCAAAGATGTCATCGTCTTCTTCAATAGCTCTTGCAACACACTTTGAATTCGAAAATTACGATTGTGCGCAACAAAACGGGGATCGATCTGCCCGGTGAGATCGCGGGGGTTCAGGGGCAACGCATCTGAAAGGTAAACGAGTTTTTTGATTCATGAAATACGAAAGTATAATGAATCTGTGCTGGGTTGAAGGATTTTTCAGTTGGGACGAAGGGAGAGAAGGTTGAGGAAGAAGAAAGCTTACGATGAAGAAGATTGAAGAAGAACGTGGAGGACATCAACTGGTTTTTTATGTTATTGTATTGTGATACAAAAATGAATTAGATAATATTTGTGCACCGCGGTTCAAAGTTTAATTTCCTAGTATATTTTTACACCGTGATTCATAAATTTTATTGCATTATTTTTGCATCGCGGTTGAAAGTTTAATTTCCTAGTCTATTTTCACACCACGATTCATAAATTTCATTGCATTATTTTTACACCGCGGTTCAAAATTTAGTTTCCTAGTCTATTTTTGCACCGTGATTCATAAATTTTATTACATTAATTTTGCACCGCGATTTATAAATTTCATTATATTAATATTTGCATCGCAGTTCAAAGTTTAATTTCCTAGTCTATTTTTGAACTGCGATTTATAAATTTCATTGCATTAATTTTTGCACCGCGGTTCAATAGTTTAATTGTCTAGTTTAATTGTAACGCGGTGCAAAAATAATGACTTCGTAGCGCACCTACGTTTCATTAAGGGTATCGTAGTTATTTTGCCACAAATAGTGACTTTTTTCAGTAGAAAAAAAAGAAGGTACTGTAACGATTAAAACCTTAAAAAGTGGACTGTTATCGGAAAAATCCTTTATATTTATTTTTAACCGCTAAAGTTCACTTTTGAGGATAGAATGACAACAATACTCTTAATGAACAACAAATGCGCGCAAAAAAACATGCACCCAAATTTCAGCATCGCAAAGCAATATCAACGCGTCGCAATAGAATACTAAAGTCACATCCAAATTAGGCATCGTAAACCAAATTTCGGCATCGAAATACAAATATTTAATATATGGGCATATATTTTATCACAATGCGAAATTAAATTCTGCTAAAATTCGGGCATCAAAACAATGCAATTTTTTTATTTAATAATTTTATTAACTATTTTTTTATAAAGCGCGGTGCATATATTTTATCATGCACTTTTTTTAATATATGAATGATTTATATACCGCGATACAAAAAATAAATTGAACTCTGCCACCAAATTTTCACATAGTTGGGCATCAGAATGGGAAACGTTTGGCATCAGAATGAATAAATTAAACTCTGCCACAAAATTTTCAAGATCGGCGCATCGCAATGGAATACTAAAGTTCAACCCAAATTAGGCATCGTAAATCAAAGACCGTGCGTCGCAATGGGTTGAAGTATGTCCAAAATTATAACCAATTAAAGTCTATCCAATTTTTTGAATCTCAATGTAATTTTTTTATTTAGGTATAAAAAAATTCCAGAACAAATAAATAAATAAGAAGAAGAAATAAATAAATAAATAATTTTTTATTGCGGTGCGTTTTTTTAAATAATCTAATTATAAAATTACGATAAAAAATGAAATCATATAATCTATAATACAATAAACTTATTTTAAAAACATTCATTTCAAAAATTGTACTATCTATTCAAAAATTCCATTATTTCCATTAAACTATAATACATTAAACTTATTTAATTCCATTATTTCCATAAACTAATTACTTTCGTAACATAATTACATGCTGTACTTCATTTCAAAAATTGTGCTATCTATTCAAATTTCTCAACTTTTCATTCAATTATATAATGACGAAAGAAAGAAATTAAAGTTCAACTATATTAACAGAAGAAATACACTTACCTCAATCTGTTAATGTTTCTGTTCGTCGCCTTAGCCTTTTTGTTTTGTTGATTCTAATGTTCCTTTTGTAGTAACAACATTCTAATGTTCCTTTTGTAGTAACAACATTCTAATGTCATTTTTTCAGTGTATTTTGAAGTCAATGCTTTGTATTTTGAGCAGGATTTGTTGGAGTGGAAATGAAAACCAATTAAAAGTACCTTTTCGGTTTATGGTTTTTGTTTTGGTTTTAAATGAAAATAAAACCAACATGTATCGCGGTTCACTTATGTATATCAACAAATATCAAATTAGTTGGGCATCGAAATGAACAATATTGGTGTCGGAATGAACAAATTGAACTATATAAGCAAATGCCAACATATTTGAGCATCGAAATGGATAAAAATTGGCGTCGAAATAAATAAATTATACTCTGTCAACATAGATGGGCATTGTAATGAAGGAAAATGGACAATATCAACATGTATATCGCGATTCACTTATGTATATCAACAAATATCAAATGAGTTGAGCATTGAAATTGACAACATTGACGTCGGAATGATAAAATTGATCAACCCGAACAATTATCAACTTAGTTGGGCATCACAATTTTCAGAATTGGCGTCAGAATGAACAAATTGAACTATATATCATAGTGTAAATTTTATAACTACCTATTGAACTTACTTGCAATTTTACTTCACAACAACAACATTACTACAAAATTATACTAGTTTTGGGCAATACATAACCATAGACCGAGCAATCCACTACTTTGTTTTACATAAGAGTAACGCAAGCAAAGCACAAAATTGGGCATCGAAATGCTAAATATTGTGCATCAATAAAGAAATATAACAATATACAACATCAAGAAAGAAATGAAAGATACGATGCCTTATTAAATAAAACAAAGGCAGAATGTTCAAATAATACCGAGACATCAATAAAGAAATACAACAACATTTTGTCTTTTTGCCCTTTATAGATTAAGTTGAAGATCTCCATTCGAAAGAATTTTCTTAAAAAGTTTGAAACATTCTCCAATATTGGTTTGTAATTCATTTAGTATTTGACAATAAATATGTTAACCTTTTTTTATTTGTAACAAAACTCAATTTATTCAATCAATTGTGCATCGTAAAAACATGTAAATCAACCTTTTTTCGTTGGTTTATATTGTTGCGTCGTACTTGTTTTTCAAAAAATAACCCGCGCATCATTATTTGAACATTGTGCGTCGTTGTTATTTAATTAGGCATCGCGGGTTGCAATTTTGACTCGGTTATTATATTATTGCGTCGTTAATATCTTTCAAAATATACTCACGTATCTTTATTGAAACATTATGTGTCGTTGTTTGTTAATTAGGCAACGCATCTTCCAATCCAGTATCGTTCGTTTAATCAAATGGTGTTTGTTTTTCGTCCTTAAATACTGACGTGACTTAATTTAAACATTGTGTGTCGTTGTTAATTTATTGGGAATCACATAATCCAATCCTGCATCGTTGTTTTATTAAATTCAATGATAGTTTTAAATAAATATTAACTGTCATTTGGGGTTAGTAAAAAGCAAACTTAAATCTCTCCGAAAAAATTGGGGAATGAATCAAAATTTGGCATTGTAATGTGAAAATTGGGCATCAAATGTCACGAATAAAGTCTGATCACATTTGGGCATCGACATGCCAAAATTATCAATTAATATTGGGCATCGTATTGCAACATTTGAGCTACAAAATTGAAGTAAGTTCAAAGTTGGGCATCAAAATTTAAAGTTTGAGCATTGCAAAATCTGTGCAATTTTGGGTATCGTATTGTAAAAATCCAAGCCCAAATTTTGACATCGAACTACAAAATTCCCGAACCAAAAACACAATGCACTATTACAAAAAAAAAAAAAAAAAAAACTAAATATAACCCCACAGCTCCATTAAAAGAAGATTAACAACATTGAGAATGAGAATTAAAAGGATGTGATTGAGACTTCGACATAACTCTACGAGTGATGGTAAAAGCAATTCACTTTGTTATGCGGGCCTTTTTGAATCGTATTGGAATAGTTGAATCAACATAAAGAATTGATTTGGAGTCATACGAAATCTACTTAAGATAGAAATACATGAAAAAGATAGAATCGAAAATGATACGCAATCATAAAATGCATCTTCTTAATCATAAAAATTATCTTGGAAAATGATTTTTAGCCGAAAATGCAGGAGAGAGAGTGAGAGAAAAAAAAGAGTGCAGAAGAGACAAAGAGAAAGTAAACAAATTTGAATTCGACATACAGTGAAAGAGAGCATTGAAGCGAAGAGGGTATTTTTGATACAAATTTCTGAAAAAAAAAAAAAAAAACACTTAAACGGTTGAATAAAAAGAAAGTGGACTTTAGCGGTTACTATTTTACAGAAAAGTACCGGCCCGCAATTATTCAAAACGAGTATCTACTTTTGTTCATGATAGTTCGGCCTGAGAATTACAACCCAAAACCCGTTACATCACCTGACCCGCCATGAAAATTATTTGACTCAATCCAAGTCGTTAATTTTTTTGGAGAAATTGTGTACTGACCCACTTTTTGAAGTTTTTAATCGCTAAAATAACCTTTTTTTTTCAATTGGAAATAGTTACTTTTGGTGTCAAAATGATTACGATACCCTTAATGAACCGTAAGCGCGCAGATGTCATTATTTTTGCACCGGGATGAAATTATTTTTGAACCGCGATGAAACAAATTTTCAACTGCGCTACGGAGGTCATTATTTTTGTACCGCGATAAAATTATTTTTGAACCGCACGTGATACATAAGTCTTAATTACCAAATCGAATTTTGCACCGCGATGAATTCATTTTTAAACCGCGATACATAAAATACTATCTAATGTAATTTTGTACAGTTGTACAAAATTCATAATGAACTAGATCATTTCCTCCACATTCTTCTTCCATCTCCTCAGTCGTAAGTTTTCTTCTTCCTCCACTTCCCCTACCTTCGTCCTACTGAAAAATCCTTCAACCAAACACAAATCAATTACATTTTCGTACTTAATGAATAAAAACAACCACTTACCTTTCGAGGGCATTGCCCTCTCGACACCCGCCACCTAATGGGGCAGGTCAATCCCAGTTTCGTTGCCCAACAATGGTGATTTTCGAATCCAATATATTTGTCGGAGCTGTTGAAGAAGACGATGATATTTTTGGAACAATATTTTGAAAAATTATCTTTTGCGTTTGAAATGAAAGACGGGGTACTAGAAGGGTTTAAAACTTTGAAAAAGGGACTGGTCATAATTTCATCCTAAAAATTTTGGGTCAAAATGGTCGGGTAACCCGTTTCAACTCTAAAATATCAACTAGTTGGGTTGGGTCGGGTCGCATATGTTACCCAATTTGTTCCGATATATTTTGCTCTATAAATATATGGATTTTTAGATAAAAATTTCGGTTAAAACAATTTGACCCGTTTTAACCCATTACCACTTTAAACCCGACCCATTGAGCTAGTTTTATATTTGGATTATAATGACTCCCGTCTCATTGCACGTTTCAACCAGACCTATACCCGACTCAATCCACTTAACTCTCATGATAGTATATTCTCATTCGGGGAGACTGAGTATGATAATTTACATTTTATAACATACTTGCCTTGCCGATCAATGCCTTTTTTTTTAATGATTCTTTTCTCCTAACATCATTGGCCTACTATTCTTTTTTAGTTGTTTAATTTCAAAATTTTATAGCCACGAAAAATTTCAATGTATATTCAATTTATTAACAGCTTTCACGATATATATATATATATATATATATATATATATATATATATATATATATATATATATATATATATATATATTTTTTTTGTTAAGACATTTATTAGAAATTTTAAAATGGTGAGCTTTTGTCTCGTGGCTAATATATACTAGATGGAGAGAGTAAGAGCATCATCATTGGGGGTGTTGTTCAAAAATTCTTATAAGGCAAGAACAAGCAACCATTGTGAAGTAATTCTTATAAGAATGGATGTTAAGAAATTATTGAGAAAAAATTCTGTAAATTTTCTCAAAAAAAATTCACCAACCCAAGCAAGAGAGAGTGTGTGACACACGCCTTGCCAAAGGAGGCGCGTGCGCCACGCAACCCACAATTCGCGTGAAGGGCAAACATGGGCGACCCACATTGTGATAACGTCTTTTTCAAATTTTGGACAGGTAAAAAAAATTAATAAAAAATGAGATCGTTTGAAACTGTTCCAAACCAATGGTTTTTTTTTTTTTTTTGGTTTTTTTTTAAATTTTAAATTTCACTATTTTTACTTCCTTTTTCTTCCTATATAAACCCCAACTTATTCCAAACTTTTTATTTTTAATCTCTTATATCTACAAATTCTCTATCTCATCAATTTTTTCTTCATTCTCAATTTTCATCTACCCCTCAATACCCATCAAATCTTCCCAACAATCAAAATTCTCCAAATAATCCAAATTTATTGAAAATTATAAATTAATATATTTGCTTTAAAATTTATTTGTACTATTTAATATTACAATTAAAACTATGCACGAATTAGTTTATTTATAAAACAATATACATATTAATTTATTTATTTGCAAATTAAAGGAAGAATAACTACGAAAGATATTAATTTTTTGTAATATTTCATATTACAATTAAAATTATAAATAAATAAATAAATAAATTTGTAAAGTATTAAAATAAAAAAAATTGTGTTAATAAAGTGGATGATTTGGTAGTGAGATTCAACTAAAAATTAACGAAAGAATGAGAACCAATGGGTAAATAAATTGTTAAAATAAGAAATTATTAAAATGTATAGGTGGTAGGCTCCAAATCGTCTATCACATTCTCTGTCACATTCAGTGTCCCATTGAATCTCGGCCGCCTAGTGAGCTTATGCATGGGCCGGCCATGAGTATATACTCCATCTGTTTTGAGCAAAAAATTTACAATTTTATTTTGATTTTTTTAATTTAAAGAGTTCACTTTAAAAAATTAAGACATAAAAATATCATTTTATTACTAATAAGATATTAAAAGCGACATTTAAAAAAATTGACTTTTAAACGGAGACTTTTTACCCAAAACAAAAGGAATAATACTCTTTTTGTCTCAATTTTGATTGCCTACTTTCATCTTTTAGTTGTTGCCATTTTTTAGCACCACCTAAAATTTCAATGTATATTTATTAGAGTAAAATTTTCATCAACTGGTGGTGTAAAATCTTTTTTACACAAGCGGTCTTTGGATCATAACACGTGTCAATCATATTATTTGTTTTGATTTATTTAGATTTTGATTGATCATATGCTGTGATCCAAAGACCATTTGTGTAAAAAAAATTACATTGCCAGTGGATGAAAATTTAATTTAATTTATTATTTCATCTGTTTCAAGTAAATAGTTTACTATTTTATTTTGAGATGTTTCACTTAAAGAGTCCACCTATAATATAAGCATATTGACTATCCTCATATATTTTTGAAATTATGATTAACTTTAATGATACTTACATGTCTCTTAACCAAGTAAATATTTATTTAATTTGTTTGCTTCTCGTTGAATTCCAATACCGTTAAATGAGGGTACAGATGGTAATATATAAACATAGATGCTAAGACATTTATTTAGGAATTCTAAATCAGTAATGTTTTGTTTGCACGTAGCCAATTTAAACAAGATAGAGGAGTAATAGTCTAATAGATACTTATTTTGGGACGAAGGAAGTTACAATTTCATGCAAATTTTTTAATCTTTTAATTGAAGGAATAGAGAATTAATATTAATATTTGCAGGTCTTATTTATTAATTGATAGAATAACTAAATACTGTGATAGAATATGTCATTATTACAAAAAGAAAATATAAGGGCATATACATAATATAAATCTAAGTGTTTGTTTGGTAGAGTGTTTTGACCAAAACTTTAGTAAAAAATGTAGTGTTTTCTCTTTAAAAATGTTTCAATGCAGCGTTTTAAAACGCAACGTTTTAAAAATGTGCAGCGTTTTAAGACGCTGCAATTTGAAGCGTTTTCAAAATGTGTTGCGTTTATAACTATTTTGTTTATAAAAATAACATTTTGAAATAGTTTTCCAAACATGTTTACAAGAAAAAAAATTATGTTTTGAAAATACTGCATTTTAAAAATGTTGTGTTTTAAAAAAGCTACATTTTCAAAATACTGCACCAAACGAGACCAATAAAATCTTATCGATACATAACTAATATCCAACTATGAGGTAGAAATTCCACCTTAAGTAGGAAAAGTAGATGATTTTTCCATGGAATTAAAGTAAATGCATTAGACTTTGAAAAATAGGTAAAGAAAAAATAAAATCAAGAAAGGATAACAGGTTTTGCTAAATAAAGAAAAGTAATCTAAATTTAAAGAAAATAATTGGCCTTCAACAAAATGAAAAGGAGAAATTGCGGGCTATAACTTTCACAAAGTTTTTTTCCACTGAAGTCCATTGTTCTTGTTTTCAATCGTTACAGTTCATTTTTTGTGTAATTGTTTTTAAAATGTCTGTAAAAAAGAATTTTAATTTAAAATTTACAGAGATGTAGAGGAAGATAGTGGGGAGGTTAGTGGTGAAAAATATTTGTGTGTTTCTATTTGAATTCGATTAATCAATCACCATAACTTATCACTCTCTTTCCTCTTCATCATGTCCATCTTCAGTTTTTGAGCAATGTCTTATTGTTGTTATTATTGTTGTTGTTGTTTTTAATTTCTTCTTATTCTTATTCTCTATTATTGTATTTGTGTGTTTGATTCAAAATAGATTCATTTTGTGTGTTGTGTTTCTATGCATATAAATAGTTTAGTGAAATGTCTGAATAGAATTTTGTCCGTTGTTGGACATGGTTTTTGAATCTAGATGTATCAATTTTGAATGGCAATGCATCATTTATAAATCATGATGTATCAATTTGGATTTGGGATGCTGGAAAGATACATCAATTTGAAATCATTTTGTTAATTGTGTAATAGAAAGAATGTACATGAAGGTTTGGTCCGTTATGTTTTTACAACGCGATGCATCATCAATTTTTGTATCGCGATACAAAATTGAATTAGGTAATTTAAATTAATGCATTATGGTGCATAAATTGATGCAACGCAGTGCAAAATTGGATTATGTAAGAGCATGTACAATGTGAGTTTTTCTCCAAATCTAACCCAAATCTCCCCATTCAATGGAGAATTTTTAAAAATTAACCCCAAATCAACTAAGGATTTTAACAAAAAAAAAAAATCATCCTTTGAACCTCAAAGTCTCCAAATCTTATATCCCCTTTCCAAGTGTTATCATTTGAGTGGATAACATTTTATTTTCTTTCATTATCTTTCTTAACCAATTTTTAGCCAAAAAAATAATTTTTTCCTGAATTATAGTACATATTTTTATCTATAAATAGAGACATGGTTTGTTTCATTTGGATATCATAAAAAAATTCTATGATTTTTTCAAGTTTCTAGTCATTATTAATGGAGATAAAGATGGTGGTGTATGCAAATGTGTTGGATTTTGTGCCACCATTGGGAAGGTTTTTTTGTTTTGAATCAAATAGTTATCTAATGGGTTATTTTATTGATTTTTAATGAGTTGTATTTGATTTTTGGTTTGATTTGGCAAAACTATTGTACATGCTCTAATAAAATTGATGCATCGTGGTGCAAAAGTCGATGCTATATGCATCGCAGTGCAAAGATTAATGAATCGCGATGCATTTAAGTGAGTGATCCGTAGCGTGATTCAGAATCATTAAGAGTATTGTAATGTTTTTACTCTCAAAAGCGTTTTTTTCCAGTTGAAACAAAACACAAGAATTGGAGGGGTTATAAACTTATGAAAGTGGACTGACCCGAATTTACCAAGGTTCTAAAAATCGTTAGGCGGCCGCTAGGCGGCACACTAACACCTAACATCCAGGGGACTAATCGGGGGCTAGAATTAAGACATAATTACAATTTTTTAATTTGATAATTTACATCAAATATCAAACACATTGACTACAAATTTAATTTTTTTATGTTTGTCATTTTATCAAACACTTGTCTATATTTGTAAAATGAACAAAAATATACAAATTTACCATTAATCCAAATTCTCAACAACTCCAAAGAAATAAACCACCCAAGTTTAGAACTAAAAAAAAATAAAAATATATTACTCCACCTACATACTGCCCCTACAACCCACAGTCTAACATATCCTCCCTAATCCCTTCTCATTCTAAATTCTGAGTCTCGAGACAACTCCCTTCTTCTTCATCTTTTTTTCTTCTTCTTTCTTCTATCTATCTGGCAGACCGGCAACCTTTTTTTCTTCATGTCTTTTTTTTCTTCTCTTTCTCCCTCTCTCTCCGATAGACCAACTCTCCTCATTTTTTCATCCTCCAATCTCTTTCCTCCTAGATCTAACCCTTTAATCTATCCCCTCTCTCATCCCACCGAATATCCACAAAATCAAACCCCTTTTCTTTCTACCTCCCTCTCTGCCTCACCATTACCACTCCACATTCCTTCTCCAGTTCGCCCCCCTTCCTTCTCCGATCACCGCATGCCACAAAATCAAAGTTACAAAAATAAATTAAGGTCGGCGAGGTTTGGCGTAGGCGCCGACTTCGGTCGATTAGCGACGACTAAGAAAGTCGCGAAGGTAAAGAGGGGTCTAGCGCCTAGGCGGAGCAAGGCGGGGAGTTTTAGAACACTGGAATTTACCCCTAAAGGAAAAATATAGGATAAATTGGGGCCGACCCGAATTTACCCTTAATCGCTAAAGTACTCTTTTTTTTTTTTTCAACCGGAAAAAAGTCACTAGCTTTTGTTGGCGAAATGACTAGGATACCTTAATGAATAGAAGGCGGGCTACAGAGGTCACTTACTCAGTGTATTGCGCTATATCAAATTTTTTTATTCATTTATTTATTTATTGAAGTGTCCCTAATCTGAATTCTGAAACAAAGACTTACAAAATCGGTCTCCGTCGCCGGCGGCTAAATCCAATTAATTGAGGTATACCTCTTCACCATCTTTTCCTCCAATTGGGCTCTGAATCCATTATTACATATATTGTTCATATGAAGTGGGTCCACAAAAGTAATGATTGTTCATGGAGGAAGAACAATTGGAAGAAAAACATGGACAAATTGAGCGGTGCACGAAACAACATAAATTTTTGAGCAGTGCACGGAAAAAAAAACTTTGGATAACGTGAGCAGTGCACGGAAAAAAAAAATCTTCAGGCCACTTCAAAATTTCCAAACTGGACCAAAAGACTAACGTGTACAGAAAATCGGATGCCATATACTCATGTACATATAATCTTCAGATAATCCTAATGTGAAGGTGCTCTGATACCATTTGATAGAATTAAAAGTAATACTGATACCCATAGATCTTAATCTTCACATAGGAATTACCCGAAACAATAAACTAGATGCGGAAGCGTATCTGAATCCATGAGAATGATTGTTCCTTGGATATGAGTCTTCCAATTGTAACGTAGTATCCTTAGGGTTTCTCTTGCTAATGGGGCGGCAGAGAGAAAAGATTATTAACCTACGTACAAATGGGGATCATAACCTTTTTATAGGAATAGTTTGACCTAATTATCAACTAGCCCATTATAAGTTGACAATTAGCACCCATGAGGTCTCTACACATATTCAATTAATACCCCATACTTATCAAAAGATGATTTAGGCCCATTTAACTTAACAAATCACTTCAATCATGCCCATTAACTTTAGATAATATGAAATATACGCTAAGCCGCAGTGCATACACGTTTGTATGCTCAAATGCACATATTTATCATATGCACATACATATAAGTCCATAAAAATTCTTACAAATTGAACTTCGATGGCAACTTCTAACGTTCACCGTTGAGAACCTTCGGCGTCCACTATTACAGATTTTTTGTGATGTTTTATTTGATGCTCTTGTTTAATTTTTTTTTTCGTCCATTCCAAAATAATTGTCTTATTTAAAAGTTTTATTTTTAAAACATTATTTTTACCACTTTAACCTTACTTTTTCTTTTTACTTTAATTTTAGCCCACATATTCATGGGCTTTAAAGAAAAACCACACAGTACAATTTCAATATTAATAAACAAATCAATTGTTTTTTCTTAATCAGTATACCGGCTTTAAAGGAAACCACATTTTCCAAGATTCTTAACCGTTTTAGTACTTCATTATTCTTTAAACTGTTAAAGTCCACTTTTATAAAATTATTCCTAAAATGTTCATCAACACAATTCCAGAGCCACAACTGTGTCACCTCCATTTCCTTCTTTCTTTGTCAATGAATTCCACAACAAGCTCCTTGATGGGGAATTTATAATTACTTACCAAGGCTTCCTCGAAGATGGCCCGACGGCTGATGTGAATCGGTATAACACATATGCCATCATCGTTGACGACCTTCGAAACGTGATCAAAGAACAAAAGCACTACCCCTGAAATCGCATAAATCTCTCTAGGCGACGAGTGAAAGAACTAAGAATTTCTCATATATTTACTCCAGCAAGAAAGGAAGGACAAAATAGTTGTAGCAGTGGGTTCGGATTCACGATGCAACTTTTTAGAATTGCGTACACCAATTTGGAAGTAAAATATAAAAGTAAATCTCGATACACAAATTTGATTTCGCGATGTTAAAACTTTTGATGACCAAATTAGATCGCAATGCACAATTTGAATTTGTGATGGATCGACTTTGGAATTGAAATGCAACCCACCTAATTCGATTTTATTAAGGGTATATTCGTCTTTTCTCTAAAAAATATCTTTTACTTGTTAAATAAAAGGAAAAATTGCAGGTCGGTCCACTTTCTCAAATATTTAACCTCTCCACTCTATTGTGTTTTTTTTTCAACCGCTAAAAGTTTATTTTAGTGAAATCTTTCCTAAAATACCTAAATAAGAGATTTTACGGCTGACATTCGTACGGATGGAGAGGAAGAGAATGCGTAGGTCGGGTGTTAAAGAACACTTGTGTTTTTCATTTTGGATTCGATTAATCCATCACCCCAACTTGCCATTTTCTTTCATCTTCATCTATGGCTTTTTAGTTTCAACTATTTGTTCCTTTACTTCACCTGCTTCTTCTTCTCCCTTGTTCGCCCGTAGACGCAAAAAAAATGAAATTGTAAGAGAGTAGGAAGATGAATGACGAGGAAGAATGGTAGTTACTACATAATGTTTCTTCGTCACTCGAACTTCCTACTCTTTTACTAATTCATATCTCATGCTGCTCCTGTTGTTGTTGTTCTTTTTCTTCTTTTCATTTTTTGTGTTTGTGAGATTTAAAATAGATTTAAAGTGTTTTATGTTGCTATGCATGTAAAGTGTTCAAAGAAATGCCTGATTTTTTTTTTTGTTAGACACCTTTTTAAATCTTGATGCATTAATTATGAATTACAATGCATCATTTGAGAATTGTGATGCATCAATTTGGATTTTGGGTGCAGAAAAGATGCATTATATTTTAAATAATTTATTGATTGTGTATTGGAAATAAGGTAGATAAGGTCTGATAATTTAAATTTTATGCATCACGGTGCATAATTTGATGCATTGTGCTGTAAAATTAGATGGGGTATTTAAATTAATGCATCACAGTGCAAAATCTGATATGGCGCGATGCAAAATTGAATTAGGAAAATAAATTGATGCATCATGGTTCAAATATCGATGGAATGCGGTGCATTTGAGTGAGTGATTTGTAGTGTGCCTCGGGCTCATTAAGGGTATTGTAATATTTTCACCCCCAAAAGTGTCTTTTTTGGTTGAAAATATGGATTTGAGTGATTATAAATTTTTAAAAAGGGACCGACCCGAATTTCACCCAAAATATAATTATTTAGAAGTTTAGAGGTTGAAAATTAGGTGGAGGAGATTGGTCTGGTTATCAACCCAATTTAAAGTTCATAGGGTGTTCACGCAATTTTGTCAAAGTATCTGGGTTAGTGGGATGCTTTCATTTCCATACGAAATATAATATGAATAATTGCAGGCCAGTACATTTTCTAAGATTTCCAACCGCTCTCGTACCTCTTTTTTTTTTCAACGTAGAAGTCTATTTTCGTAATATTCTTCCTTAATTGTCCCTCCTCCTTCTACCGTCTTTCCTTCTCCAAAATTCCACTTTTCTGTAGTCAGACATTTAGAAAGGCTTCGAGGAAAGACGAACCAAAAAGCAAGAGCAAAATCATAATCAATATCAATATCAAAGCCAAAATCATAATTTTTCAAAACCAGTAAAATGGGAAGGAATCGAAAATAAAAACTGAAATTCATTCAAATGATAGGAAATAGAACAAGAAGGAAATAGAAAATGGATATTTAACTATCCTTGACCCATCAGTTTCTCTTATCTTATTCTCATTTCAGCTTTGCCTTAGAAGAACCCTTATGCAAAGTACACGCAGCAGCAACCATGAACAAGCCTTAAAATAGTGCCATAGAACAAGGAAAAGGGCATTTATATCTATATAAAAAAGACCCCGGTTAGCAAGATCTGGTTATAATGGATTGGAGGACTATGGCAAGATTGAGAATCTTTCCATCTTTCAATCAAATCAAATAAGAGAAGTAGTTGATTCAAAATGAAAGCATTTACATTTCTAAATAATTAGTAGATGAGGTAAGATAGTTATAGGACTCCATTTTGTTCATGATATTGGAGCCTACGATGCAGCATTAGAGCCTACGACGTGGGCCTCGCAGCCTATTTGATGTGGGTGTCGGAGTCTTTGATGTGAGCGTCGTTCATTTTCGGAGTCTTTGATGTGAGCGTCGTTCATTTCAGATATCTTTACCAATTTATGACGTAATTAAATGAAAAAATCGAAGACTCCAATGTGGGCATCGAAGACTCCGATGTGGGCGTCGAAGACTCCGATGTGGGTATCAAAGACTCCAATATGGGCATCGAAGAGAGTTATAGAAGGGACCTGAGACCCCTGCACACAATTTAACGGAAGGAATGAAAACATTGAGATATTTCCTCTTTAATGTTTGTGGAGTCACTACAGGGTGGAAGATGGAAGATGTACTAGATGAAGAAATAAAAGTCATTAAAGGCATAGTTGGGCCTGAAGATCACATTATTTGTGCATAATCTGGAGGGGTTGATTCAACAGTTGCAGCCACTCTTGTTCACAAGGCAATTGAGTATAGGTTTCACTATATTTTCGTTGATAATGGCTTCTTAAGGTGAGATTGTGATGAGACTCAGGATAGAAAACATAAGTTCTATATTATGCATGTTGCAATTTCTTAGTGTGTGAGAGATAAAGAAAGAGAAAGTCATGATACAAATTTTTTTCATTCCAATGGTGTAATAATGACCGGTGAGAGAGAGTAAACATTCGTCATTAACGATGGAAGACAAACATAAAGACAAACAATGCCCAACTTTTGCATTGCGATGCCCAACTTTTGCATTGCAATGCCCAATTTTTACATTGCGATGCCCAATTTATGTGCGTGTCTTTTATTCATTAAGGGTATATTCGATATTTTACCCCAAAAAGTGTGCTTTACCGGTTGAATAAAAAGAAAGTGAGTCGAAGAGGTTATAATATCTTCAAAAGGTACCAGTCCGATTATCACCCATTAGAATAAGATGGTATCGGTAGCAAGCAGTAAAGTGGGAAATTGAAAGCTCCTATCATGTCATGTGTGTGTGTGTGTGTGTGTGTGTATGTCCAAGTCCAACCACTACAAGTACTCTTAGCTAATACTTACTAGAAATTTAACTCAGTAGTTAACTACTGATCAGGATTTATTTTTACCATACATAACTACTGACCAGGATTAAATCTTTAAAAAGTTAACTACTGACCAATGATTTATTTTTACCAAACATAACTACTAGACATGTTTAAATCTCAATTTCCACAAGCTTGTATACAACAGTTAATTCTAGCAAGAGTTATATATTGGGATTTTACGACTGTAATTAAAGCATGCGCCCTAACTAAGATTTACTATTTTACGATTTTACTAGACATTTATTATTTTACTGAAATCCTATTTTATGGTTTTATTGATCATCTTCATACTGATACCGTGCAATAGGCAAATGCACGAAATCTAGTACCTACTAGACTGGAGTAGTACCCTTTTGGTTTGATCTACACTTGGGCCAAGCTTCATAAAAAATAAGGGAGTATGGGTAGTTTGGAGAAGGCTATTCACTCTTGTGGGATTGGAATGAGGAATTTTGAGACTCTAGGACAATAGGGTTGAGGATATTTCGTTTCATTTTGGGCAAAATTCGGGTTGGCTCACTTTATAAAATTTTTAATCGCTAAAGTACATCTTTTTTTAAAATCAGAAAAAGTCACTTTTGGACGGAAAAGACTGCAATACCCTTAATAAGCAAAGAGGCGCACTACGACTAACTACGACAAGTTTCAATATATTTACAATGTATACTATATTTTATACAAATTCAATTAATTTTACATATTCTTGCACCGTGATTCCCTTTTTTATATATCACGGTTCAAATTTTATAATAAATGAAATGAAAAATTGATAAAAAAAAAAGTAGTTGCACCGTGATGAGCTCAAAATTTTCATGAATTTTCCCTTAAATTTCCTTAAATTTTGTGTTATTTTTGAGTTATTAAACCTTGGAAATATTATTATTTATGCTTTAATGTAAGTTTCCAAGGTTTAATCGAGTATTTATGGTGTTTAGTACAAATTTCGAGGTAATTCCGAGCTTTAAAATTGAGTTGCAAGTCATTCCGCTAAAGTTCGTTAAGTCCGTTATGAGTTCCAAGGCAAAGCAGGCTAATGGAGGAGTAACAACGCTAACAGAGGACTAAAATGATAGACCTGGGCAAGGAAGGACCCTCGGTGCCCATTCGAGATTCTTGGGGTCACCGGAGTAACTTTCAAAACAGCAGGGGCATCGGTGCCAATTATGGAACTCAGTTCCTTTTGAGTTTTCGAGCCAGGGAAGGAGCCACGTGTCGTCCCCTGCTCATTCCCACCTCCACAAAGCCAGGACCCACATCCCCCTTGCAGGAGCCCAATCCAGATCCGAACCATCCTGCTCCACCTACCTGTCTTTCCAGTCCACTTCTCCTCATATCTTTCACCCATTTCCACCTGGTTCAACCTACGGTCCCTCTGCCTGAAGCCCTATTACCCAGCTGCGACCCATCCTCCTTTTTTCTACCTATTTTAGCCCCAAACCTCCGTTACTATTCCTATTCTACCCCTGCCTATGGAGATTGTTGTTTCCCTTCATATTTAAGCTTCAAGCTGACCTCCTTTGAAAACTAAGCCCCCGTTACGGGCTGTTATCCCTAAATGGGGTAGTAGCCCCTCATTTTCCTCCATGCCTCAATTGATTGATCACCATTGAAGGTTTGGAGCTTCAAATCAAAGGCCAACGATGCATTTGCAAGAGATATCAACCCCAAATTCGCGTAATATTTGATTTAATTCTTCCAACCTATATTTTGAGATATCTATTATATTTTCATTGGTCGATTAATCTTGTAATTGTGAAATTGGTTTTGTGCTTAAATGATTTATGGATGCAATTATTTTCTATGTCAAATGTAATGATTTAAATTTAATATCTCTCTTTAGTTAGTATACATTCATATTTGATTATTATTTTTGTGAACTTATTACTTTTAATTGATTGACCATTAATTAAATGATTTTTAAAATGTTTAGGATCCGCGAGATTTACCTTTATGTTTCAGTCTAATCAATTTAATATATAGTTGGTGTTTTGTGACACTCACCGATAGTCAATCGGCTACCGACATGATTTGATGAAAAATAGAGAGAATATATTTTTGCGAAATATTACTCATGTGTTTGGTTATTATTGTGTGGTTTTAATGTTTTTGATGGCTTAGCCACCATTAGAATTATAAGATAAGATGCGAGAGCCCGTCCTATTAATTTTGAAAATCACGATAATTGTTTGCGTTACGTGAGACCAGGAGGAGATCGTGCGTATATAGTCATTGAGTGTTTGTTTTGACATGCGACTAGTTTCTCCTATATTATGCGAGAGCCCGTAGGATGAAGTTGTAGCTAGATTTGCTATAATATGCAAGAGCCTATAGTGAATAGTATAGTGCGCCCGACTACCAAGACTTGAGTTAAAGAAAAGTAAAAAGATGATTAATTTAGAGACCAACTAGACTAGAAATATTGCACTTCTATATATATATATATATTTATTTATCTTGATTTGTTGTTGCCAAACCACCTTCGCGTTAGTGTAATTTTAATTGCTTTCTTAGATTTTTTATATTTTTAGTTTTTAATTCATTTTCTTTTAATTCAAATATAATTACTTAGTCCGATTTTGGTATTTAGTTGGAGTGAAAATTTAGTACATTTTATGTGAGATCGATTCATACTTACGAACTTTATTACTAGATACGATCGGGTAATCTTGTCCGTGTTGCGTTCTAGCACATCACACAGTGGTTCACAAATATATTCACCGTGATTCAAAGATTTAATAAAATTCATAAAAAATATATTTTATAAGAATATTTGCACCGCGATATATTTGCATTTTATACTCTACTTTATACAAGTTCAAATAATTTTACATATTCTTGCACCGTGATTCCATCTTTTATATATCGTAGTTCAAAATTTATAATAAAAGAAATAGAAATTTCATAAAAAATAGTTGCACCGCGGTTCACAAATATATTTACAATGATATATTCAACTTAATTCGATTTTGCATTGCGTTGTACAAATTTTATGCACTGCGATGTATCAATTTAAATTAGCTAATCTAGCTTATGCATCACGCTGCACCAAGTCAAGCATCCAATTGATGCATTGCGCTGTAAAATTTTAATGAACTAGACCCTCTTGTCCTCCTCCTCTTCCGTCTTCTTCTTCCTCCTTTTCTCCCCCTTCATCCTTATTGAAAAACATCAAACCCAGCTCAGGTCCATTCTTGTGTCATACTTAAAGAGTCAAAAAAATTGTTTACGTTCTTGGGGCGTTGTCCGAACCCTACGATGGTTGATGGGGCAGGTTAATCACCGTTTCGTTGTCGTAATTACCACACGTAAATTTGCGAAAAGTGACTAAAAAGATTTTAGCGGTTGAAAAAAAAAAGAAGACCAAAAAAATTAGAAATTTAAAGAAATAAAATTTTAATTTAAAAAATATATTTTCACATGTGAGCCTAAAATTCTTCTACATGTTGGGGGACCAATCGAGACTCTCACTTTTAGTAACAATCACCTTTCATTAGGTATATAAAGATAGAAAACAATTACTTGTTTGGTCAAGTGTACAAAGTGTAAATATAACCAATCACTGTGTGTAACATACTACTATCACCAATTTAATTTGAAGTACAATAAATATTGTTAGGAAAATTACATACTTGTCCTGCTTAATTAGTGGTTTTATATTTTATACTACTTCCTCCATTCCAGACCAAAAAATTATCATATTATTTTAAAATATTTTATTTTAAAAATTTATTATTAAAAATTTATTCTTTCAATTCTTATAAAATTTCATGTTATCCTTCACTTGAATTATAAACACCTTGTTTGCTCTTAAATATTTTTTGTAATTATAAATACCTCAAATAAAATTAATATATTTGTTTAACGATTAGACTTTTAAAAAGTGAATTTTTAGGTGAAATGGAGGGCGTAATGAAGTATGCAAGTTGACTTTGAGTTTAATGTTAAAAAATGGTAATTGATTCTCTATAAACCAAAGAATGGAGTATTTGAGAACTTTATAAATTGTTAAGTAACGGTTTGATACTGTATGAGTTGACTTTTCAAAAAAACTAAAATAAAAATTATACTCCATATAATATTATGAGAACTTTATAAAAATTCTTTTTTGGGAAAGAATGGAGTATTTGATAGTCCTTTTCGAACAAGTGTTTGATTGTCTATATATAGTAAATATACACGAAGCAAATTTACCATATAATATCATGAGAACTTTATAATTTTTTCTTTAAAAAATCAACTTCGAAGAAGAACGGGTCAGTACATGTTATCTGACCATCACTATGAAATTCTTTATTGTACAAACACACATCGACAATTATGCTACCTCTGTTTTGGGTAAATAGTTAATTATTTTATTTTAAAATGTTTTACGTAAAAATTTTACTTTTAAAAATTAAGGCATACACGTGTCATTTTATTATTAATAAAATTCTAAAAATATGATTTTTTTTTTAAAGTTTGATTTTAAAACAAGATTATTTATCCGTAACAGAGGGAATATTTAACGACTGTTGATAGTAAACCCATAGTAACTACTACTCCCCCTGTTTTAAAAAATATTCTCCTCTTTGATCTGGCACACCATTTCAGAAAACAATAATTGATTATATTATAAATATTGATGAAATGTATGTTTTCTTTTCATGGCTTTGAGTATGTTCATAATTAAAGAATGTGAAAAAAGTAAATAAAAAGTGATAAGAATTTTTCTAAAAGGAAAAGTTTTTAAAAATAATTATTATTTTAAAATAAACAAAAAAATAATAATTTAAAAACGGAGTGTATACAATTTTAAAAGATTCTCTCTCTTCCCCACATTAATGATTACCAAACCCATCTCCACCAAGAACAAAAGAATATTCTTCCAAAGCCATATTCTATTAAGCCGACTTTATTTTTTGGGAAAATTACGGATAACCTCCCTTAATTATAGGTCAGCATTGAATCGCCCAAGTTAATTATCAATTTAAGCAATATGTCTCCCTCAGTTATAATGTTTTTTTTAATCACAACAATATCATTTGTATTAATGAAAAATGCTCACTTGAAATTAATTCATGTTAAAATCACTATTGTACTCTTGTTTTGTATATCCAAAAAGGAGAAACTCTCCCCTCAAGAGCAAATTAATTCGTACTCTTGTTTCTATATGACTGTCCATGGCATTCTCTCCCATATATATATATATATATAGTTGAGTTGAGCACTAGGATTTCTCATTCCAACTTAAGTTGCATGCATTTAGCTCTAACATGGAGCTCTTGTTTCTTTCTCTTCTGCTCATTCCGTCTCTCTTGCTTTCCATTTCTCTTTATGCACTTTTAACCATCCAAAAAAAACCACAAAACCTTCCTCCAGGAAAAATGGGTTGGCCCATTGTCGGCGAAACCCTAGAATTTCTCTCCATGGGGAGAAAAGGCATCCCTGAGACCTTCATCAATCAAAGAATGAAGAAATATTGCCGCGAGATGTTCAAAACATCCTTGATTGGTGAAAAAACTGTGGTTTTTTGTGGGCCTTCAGCAAACAAGTTCTTGTTCTCTAACGAAAGCAAACTTGTCAGGGTTTGGTGGCCGCGTTCTATCGAGAAGATTTTCCCTAATTCCTCTCCCCAAACATTAGACAGTGAAGAATCGAAAAAATTGCGTAAAATGCTTCCGGGGTTCTTAAAACCAGAGGCTATCCAAAAATACATAGGAGTCATGGACGCAGTAGCCAGAGAGCATTTTAAAACTTGTTGGGATTTCAACGAACAAGTCATTGTCTTTCCACTTGCAAAACATTATACTTTTGCCATAGCTTGTAGATTGTTTTTAAGTATCGAGGATCCAAAATACGTTGCTAAATTTGAGGAACCATTTGGTGTTATGGCATCGGGGATTATATCATTGCCAATAGACTTCCCTGGTACCAACTTTAATCGTGCCATCAAAGCTGCAAAAGTTATAAGGAAACAACTCTTGGAAATTATAAGGGAAAGGAAAAATGATTTGAGCAAATCATTCTTGAAGCCCGATATATTGTCACATATGCTCACGACGACAGATGAAAACGGGCAGTTCATGAACGAGATTGAAGTCGCAAATAAGATATTAGCCCTCCTTCTTGGCGGCCATGACACTGCAAGCGTTGCCATTGCTTTCACCGTCAAGTATCTAGCCGAACTACCCCATGTCTACGATCAAGTCTTCAAGGGTACGTAATTAACTCAACCAATTTTTTTATTTTCAATAATATGCACTTTATATATCCTCTTAATTTTCTCATTACATGATATCTGCGTGTCAGTGTGTGTGTGTGTGTGTGAGTGTGTTCGATCAAGCTATCTAGATGGCACGTGTTAAATTCGATTTAGTTGTTGATGACAGAACAAACAAGGATCGCGAGTACAAAGAAACCCGGGGAGTTGCTAAATTGGGAGGACATAAAGAAGATGAGGTATTCATGGAATGTGGCATGCGAAGTTCTGAGACTTGCACCTCCGCTACAAGGTAGTTATAGAGAAGCCCTAACCGACTTCACATTTTCTGGATTTTCTGTTCCTAAAGGATGGAAGGTAATTTTACATACATATATATATATATATATATATATATATATATATATATATATATATTTGTCATGATCTTCATCTTCTTCTTCCTCATTAAAATGAGAAATTATAAAAGAATTAATGTTAAGTACATGTACTCAAATTATGGTGTAGTTATATTGGACTGCACACTCAACTCACAAGGACCCTAACTACTTTCCGGAACCTGAGAAGTTTGATCCATCGAGATTCGAAGGAAACGGGCCAGCTCCTTACATATACGTACCATTCGGAGGAGGACCTCGGATGTGCCCCGGGCAAGAATATGCACGAACGGAGATACTTGTTTTCATGTACAACGTTGTCACAAGGTTTAAATGGGAAAAGGTTATCCCGAATGAGAATATTATTGTCGATCCATTGCCGACGCCTGCTAAAGGACTTCCGATTCGCATTTATCCTCATAAAGCTCAGATGCCCTAAAAAACACTTATTATGTTCTGTGTGCCAATCATTTGTGTTGTTTGTAAGCATGCAAGTGGGACATAAAAATAATGAGTTTCGTTATCTTATATTTAAATAAATTTGGGAAATGTTTGTTAAATTCGAGTTTATGTAAAGGTCTACTGTATCACCTCCTTTTCGCAATTGATTTGCAAGGCCTGCGGACCGTAATTATCATAGCGGAAAATTCTGGCCGTCCCTTTTTAAGAGCTTTCACTACTAAAAGTTTATTGTTCTTTTTTTCAATCGTTTATTTTTTTAATTGTAAAAGATCACTTTTTAAAATATAATTCTAAAAATATTATTGTCTTCTTTAACGATCTAACAACATATTTTGGATTCAAAAATCACGATTGTACGTAACGAAACGAAGATCGAATTACCTAGTCAGGTCGCAGGGATCGAGAGGGCAGCACCACTTCGTATGGGTGGTAAACGAGTTTTTTTATTTATGAAATACGAAACTATAATATATCTGTGGTGAGTTGAATGATTTTTCAGTTGAGACGAAGGCGGAGAATGAGGGGAAAGAAGAAAGCTTACGACGGAGGAAATTGAAGAAGAAGGTGGAGGACGCAAACTGATTCTTTATACTTTTGTACCGGGATTCATAAATTTCATTGCATTATTTTTGCACCGCAATTCAAAAGTTTAATTTCCTAGTTTATTTTTGTACCCTGATTCATAAATTTCATTGCATTATTTTTGCACCGCGGTTCAAAATTTAATTTCCTAATCTATCTTTTCACCGCGATTCATAAATTTCATTGCATTATTTTTGGACTGTGTTCAAAGTTTAATTTTCTAATCTATTTTTGCATTGCGATTCATAAAGTTTAATTATACCGTGGTGCAAAAATAATGACCTCCGTAACGCGCATACAGTTCATTAAGGGTATCGTAATCATTTTGCCACCAAAAACTGACTTTTTCTGGTTGAAAATAAAAAAATATGTACTGCAACGATAAAATACTTTAAAAGTGGACCGGCCCACAATTTTTCCTAAATTATAGGAGAAAATTATAGCTGGTCTCTTTTTCAGTTTTTAACCCCGAAAGTCCATGATTCTTTTTTTCAACTGCAAAAGACCACTTTTCAAAATATTGTTCCAAAAATGTCATCGTCTTCTTCAACAGCTTTGGCAACACACTTTGAATTTGAAAATTACGATTGTTCGCAACGAAACGGGGATCGATCTGCCAAGTGAGGTCGCGGGGGTTCAAGGGCAACGCCTCTGAAAGGTAAACGAGTTTTTTGATTCATGA
Source organism: Codonopsis lanceolata (assembly GCA_013146195.2). NCBI lineage: Eukaryota > Viridiplantae > Streptophyta > Magnoliopsida > Asterales > Campanulaceae > Codonopsis > Codonopsis lanceolata. The sequence continues at coordinate 18,167,955 of CM028379.1, read as the reverse complement.
AATACGAAAGTATAATGAATCTGTGCCGGGTTGAATGATTTTTCAGTTGGTGACGAAGGCAGAGAAGGTTGAGGAAGAAGAAAGCTTACGATGAAGAAGATTGAAGAAGAACGTGGAGGATGTCAACTGGTTTTTTTAATGCTATTGTATTGTGATACAAAAGTGAATTAGATAATATTTGTGCACCGCAGTTCAAAATTTAATTTCCTAGTATATTTTTACATCGTGATTCATAAATTTCATTGCATTATTTTTGCATCGCGGTTGAAAGTTTAATTTCCTAGTCTATTTTTGTACCACGATTCATAAATTTCATTGCATTATTTTTACACCGCGGTTCAAAGTTTAATTGTAACGCGGTGCAAAAATAATGACTTTAATTTGTAGCGTGTCTACGGTTCATTAAGGTTATCGTAGTCATTTTGCCACAAATAGTGACTTTTTTCAGTAGAAAAAAGAGAGGGTACTATAGCGATTAAAAACTTTAAAAAGTGGACTGTAATCGGAAAAATCCTTTATATTTATTTTTAACCACTAAAGTTCACTTTTGAGAATAGAATGACAACAATACTCTTAATGAACAACAAATGCGCGCAAAAAACATGCACCCAAATTTCAGCATCGCAAAGCAATATCAACGCATCGCAATAGAATACTAAAGTCACATCCAAATTAGGCATCGTAAACCAAATTTCGGCATCGAAATACAAATATTTAATATATGGGCATATATTTTATCACAATGCGAAATTAAATTATGCTAAAATTTGGGCATCGAAACAATGCAATTTTTTTATTTAATAATTTTATTAACTATTTTTTTATAAAGTGCGGTGCATATATTTTATCATGCACTTATATATATATATATATATATATATATATATATATATATATATATATATACCGCGATACAAAAAATAAATTGAACTCTGCCACCAAATTTTCACATAGTTGGGCATCAGAATGGGAAACGTTTGGCGTCAGAATGAATAAATTAAACTTTGCCACAAAATTTTCAAGATCGTCGCATCGCAATGGAATACTGAAGTTCAACCCAAATTAGGCATCGTAAATAAAAGACCGTGTGTCGCAATGGGTTGAAGTATGTCCAAAATTATAACCAATTAAAGTCTATCCAATTTTTTGAATCTCAATGTAATTTTTTTATTTAGGTATAAAAAAATTCCAGAACAAATAAATAAATAAATAAGAAGAAGAAATAAATAAATAAATAATTTTGTATTGCGGTGCATTTTTTTAAATAATCTAATTATAAAATTACGATAAAAAATGAAATCATATAATCTATAATACATTAAACTTATTTTAAAAACATTCAAAAATTGTTTCTCAAATATTTAATTCCATTATTTCCATAAGCTAATTACTTTCGTAACATAATTACATGTTGTACTTCATTTCAAAAACTGTACTATCTATTCAAATTTCTCAACTTTTCATTCAATTATATAAAGACGAAAGAAAGAAATTAAAGTTCAACTATTAACAGAAGAAATATACTTACCTCAATCTGTTGATGTTTTTGTTCTTGCCTTTGCCTTTTTGTTTTGTCGCAACTAATGTTCCTTTTGTAGTAACAACATTCTTTGAATTTTGAGAGCTCGTCATTTTTTCAGTGTATTTTGAAGTCAATTCTTTGTATTTTGAGCAGGATTTGTTGGAGTGGAAATGAAAACCAATTAATAGTACCTTTTTCGGTTTATGGTTTTTGTTTTGGTTTTAAATGAAAATAAAACCAACATGTTTCGCGGTTCACTTATGTATATCAACAAATATCAAATTAGTTGGGCATCGAAATGAACAATATTGGCGTTGGAATGAACAAATTGAACTATATAAGCAAATGTCAACATATTTGAGCATCGAAATGGATAAAAATTGGCGTCGGAATAAATAAATTATACTCTGTCAACATAGATGGGCATCGTAATGAAGGAAAATGGACAATATCAACATGTATATCGTGGTTCACTTATGTATATCAACAAATATCAAATGAGTTGAGCATTGAAATTGACAACATTGACGTATGATAAAATTGATCAACCCGAACAATTATCAACTTAGTTGGGCATCACAATTTTCAGAATTGGCGTCGGAATGAACAAATTGAACTATATATCATAGTGTAAATTTTATAACTATTTATTGAAATTACTTGCAATTTTACTTCACAACAACAACATTACTACAAAATTATACTAGTTTTGGGCAATACATAACCATTGACCGAGTAATCCACTACTTTGTTTTACATAAGAGTAACGCAAAGAAAGCACAAAATTGGGCATCGAAATGCTAAAAATTGTGCATCAATAAAGAAATATAACAATATAAAACATCAAGAAAGAAATGAAAGATACGATGTATTATTAAATAAAATAAAGGCAGAATGTTCAAATAATACCGAGACATTAAAAAAGAAATACAACAACATTTTGTCTTTTCGCCCTTTATAGTTTAAGTTGAAGATCTCCATTCGAAAGAATTTTCTTAAAAAGTTTGAAACATTCTCCAATATTGGTTTGTAATTCATTTAGTATTTGACAATAAATATGTTAACCTTTTTTTATTTGTGACAAAATTCAATTTATTCAATCAATTGTGCATCGTAAAAACATGTAAATCAACCTTTTTTTCGTGGGTTTATATTGTTGCGTTGTACTTGTTTTTCAAAAAATAACCCGCGCATCATTATTTGAACATTGTGCGTCGTTGTTATTTAATTAGGCATCACTGGTTGCAATTCTGACTCGGTTATTATATTATTGCGTCGTTAATATCTTTCAAAAAATACCCACGTATCTTTATTGAAACATTATGTGTCGTTGTTTGTTAATTAGGCAACACATCTTCCAATCCAGCATCGTTTGTTTAGTCAAATGGTGTTTGTTTTTCATCCTTAAATACTAACGTGACTTAATTTAAACATTGTGTGTCGTTGTTAATTTATTGGGAATCACATCATCCAATCCTGCATCGTTGTTTTATTAAATTCAATGATAGTTTTAAATAAATATTAACCGTCATTTGGGGTTAGTAAAAAGCAAACTTAAATCTCTCAAAAAAATTGAGGAGCACAATGAATCAAAATTTGGCATCGTAATGTGAAAATTGAGCATCAAATGGCACGATTAAAGTCTGTTCACATTTGGGCATCGACATGCCAAAATAATCAATTAATATTGGGCATCGTAATGCAACATTTGGGCTACAAAATTGAAGTAAGTTCAAATTTGGGCATCAAAATTTAAACTTTGAGCATTGCAAAGTCTGTGCAATTTTGGGTATCGTATTGTAAAAAACCAAGCCCAAATTTTGACATCGAACCACAAAATTCCCGAAACAAAAACACAATGCACTATTACAAAAAAAAAAAAAAAAAAAAAAATATATATATATATATATATATATATATATATATATAACCCCACAGCTCTATTAAAAGAAGATTAACAACATTCAGAATGAGAATTGAAAACATGTGATTGAGACTTCGACATAACTCTACGAGTGATGGTAAAAGTAATTCACTTTGTTCTGTCTTTTGGAATCGTATTGGAATAGTGAATCAACATAAAGAATCGATTTGGAGTCATACGAAATCTACTTACGATAGAAATACATGAAAAAGATAGAATCGAAAATGATACGCAATCATAAAATTCATCTTCTTAATCATAAAAAATTTTCTTGGAAGATGATTTTTAACCGAAAATGCAGGAGAGAGAGAGAAAAAAAATGTAGAAGAGATAAAGAGAAAGTAAACAAATTTGAATTCGACATACGGTGAAAGAGAGCATGGAAGCGAAGAGGGTATTTTTGATACAAATTTCTGAAAAAATCAAAAAAACACTTAACCGGTTGAATAAAAAGAAAGTGGACTGTAGCGGTTAGTGTTTTACAAAAAAGTACCGGCACGCAATTATTCCAAACGAGTATCTACTTTTGTTCATGATAGTTAGGCCTGACAATTACAACCCGAAACCCGTTACATCACCTGACCCGCCATGAAAATTATTTGACTCAATCCAAGTCGTTAATTTTTTGGAGAAATTGCGTGCCGACCCACTTTTTGAAGTTTTTAATTGCTAAAATAACCTCTCTTTTTTCAACTGGAAATAGTTATTTTTGGTATCAAAATGATTACGATACCCTTAATGAACCATAGGCGCGCAGAGGTCATTATTTTTGCACTGGGATGAAATTATTTTTGAACCGCGATAAAACAATTTTTGAACCACGATGAAATAATTTTTCAACCGCGCTATGGAGGTCATTATTTTTCCACCGCGATAAAATTATTTTTGAACCGCGATGAAATTATTTTTGAACCGCACATGATACATAAGTCTTAATTACCAATGGAATTTTGCACCGCGATGAATTCATTTTTGAACCGCGATACATAAAATATTATCTAATGTAATTTTGTACAGCTGTACAAAATTCATAATGAACCAGACCATTTCCTCCACCTTTTTCTTCCATCTTCTCTGTCGTAAGTTTTCTTCTTCCTCCACTTCCCCTACCTTCGTCCTACTGAAAAATCTTTCAACCCAACACAAATCCATTATATTTTCGTACTTATTGAATAAAAAAACCACTTACCTTTCGAGGGCGTTGCCTTCTCAACATCCGCCACCTGACGGAGCAGGTCGATCCCCGTTTTGTTGCCCAACAATGATGATTTTCGAATCCAATGTATTTGTCGGAGCTGTTGAAGGAGACGATGATATTTTTGGAACAATATTTCAAAAAATTATCTTTTGCGTTTGAAATGAAAGATGGGGTACTGGAAGGGTTAAAATCTTTGAAAAAGGGAGCGGTCATAATTTCATCGTAAAATTTTTGGGTCGAAATGGTTAGGTAACCCGTTTCAACTCTAAAATATCAACTAGTTGGGTCAGGTCGGATCGAATCTGTTACCCAATTTGTCCCGATATATTTTGCTCTATAAATGTATGAATTTTTAGATAAAAATTTCGGTTAAAACAATTTGACCTGTTTTAACCCATTACCACTTTAAACCCAACCCATTGAGCTAGTTTTATATTTAGGTTATAATGACTTCCATCTCATTAAACGTCTCAACCTAATCCATACCCGACTCAATCCACTCAAGTCATGATAGTAGATTCTCATTCGGGGAGACTGGGTATGATAATTTACATTTTATTACATACTTGCCTTGCCGATCAATGCCTTTTTTTTAATGATTCTTTTTCCCCAACATCATTGGCCTACTATTATTCTTTTTTAGTTGTTTAATTTCAAAATTTTATAGCCACGAAAATTTCAATGTATATTCAATTTATTAACAGCTTTCACGATATATATATATATACCCAAATTAAATATTCATTTAATTTTCTTACTTTTTATTGATTTTCAATAACATTAAATAACGATATAAATGGTATAAAACAATTTTGTTAAGACATTTATTAGAAATTTTAAAATGGTGAGCTTTTGTCTCGTGGCTAATATATACTAGACGGAGGGAGTAAGTGCATCATCATTGGGGGTGTTGTTCACAAAATTCTTATAAGGCAAGAACAAGCAACCATTGTGGAGTAATTCTTATAAGAATGGATGTTAAGAAATTCTTGAGAAAAAATTCTGAAAATTTTCTCAAAAAAATTCGTCAACCCAAGCAAGAAAGAGTGTGTGACACACGCCTTGCCAAAGGAGGCACGTGTGCCACACAACCCACAATTCGCGTAAAGGGCAAACAGGGGGCGACCCACATTGTGATAACGCCTTTTTTCAAATTTTGGACAGGTAAAAAATTTTTAATAAAAAAATGTGATCGTTTGAAATTGTGACCGTTCGAAAAAAAAAAATTACCGTTCCAAACCAACGGTTTTTTTTTAATTTTAAATTTCACTATTTTTACTTCCTTTTTTTCTTATATAAACCCCAACTTCTTCTAAATTTTTTATTTTCAATCTCTTATATCTACAAATTCTCTCTACTATTTTAATTATTTTATCTCATCAATTTTTTCTTCATTCTCAATTTTCATCAACCCCTCAATACCCATCAAATCTTCCCAACAATCACAATTCTCCGAATGATCCAAATTTATTGAAAATTATAAATTAATATATTTGCTTTAAATTTTATTTGTACTATTTAATATTACAATTAAAACTATGCACGAATTAATTTATTTATAAAGCAATATACATATTAATTTATTTATTTGCAAATTAAAGGAAGAATGACTACGAAAGATATTAATTTTTTTTGTAATACTTAATATTACAATTAAAATTATAAACAAATTAATTAATTTAATTAATTTATTTGTAAAGTATTAAAATAAAAAAATTATGTGAATAAAGTGAATGATTTGGTAGTGAGATTCAACTAAAAATTAAGGGAATAATGAGTACCAATGGGTAAATAAATTCTTAGAATAATTTTTTTAAAAAATATGTAGGTGGTAGTAGGATCTAGCTAAGAATCAGTAGAAGAACAAACACCATGGAGGATGCCCTAATATACGCTCTTTTTATGGACGTTGAAAATTGCTTTGTGAAGCTTCTAATTGAAGGAATAGAGAATTAGTATTAATATTGGCAGGCCTTGTTTATTGTTTGACTGAAATATAAATAATATGATGACTTGCCATATGCTATAGCCTCAACTGTAACACCTTGTTTTGGCAATTGAGTTAATTTTATGCATTATTAATTCATCTATATGTAAAGGACAACGATAATTCGATATGCAGGCCTTGCCGATCAATGTCTATTTTTGCATGTAAAGTGCCGGCCTGCGGGCCCAATTATATGCATGTGAAAAATATTAAATGTTTTTATTCAAAATCAAATAAATTGTTTTTTTTTCTCGAATCAAGGCTTATAAGTTCTTTTCGAATATAATAAAAAATTAAGCACTCAAAAAAAAATTTAAACAATAAACAATAATAGCTTTAAACACAAAATCATTAACAATAAAAAAATACCCGACATACGGATTAAGGAAAAAAATTGACTGGATTATTAATATTGATATAATATATAGTTTCATTTAAATTCCATCTTCATTTGGCTCATAATTAAAGTATGAAAAAAAAGTAACAACAAAATGATGAAAGTGTTATTTCTAAAAAGAAGACTTAAAAAAATTTAAAAAATTGGGACATACAAAAAAATGAAGCATGACAATAGTTTTAGGACGGATGGAATAAACAAAATTTTAAAACTAAATTATTGATTAATCAATAAAATAATCATTCATAGCAAATTAACAAATATGAATTAAGATTAAGGGGCCCTTATGCTTGAGGCCGGCCATGTGCATATACTCCATCCATTTTGAGCAAAAAATTTATTATTTTATTTTGATTTTTTAAATTTAAATAGTTCACTTTAAAAAAATTAAGACATAAAAATGTCATTTTATTACTAATAAGATATTAAAAGTAATATTTTTTAAAAAATTTGACTTTTAAACGGAGACTTTTTACCAAAATGAAGGAATAATACTCTTTTCGTCTCAATTTTGATTGCCTACTTTCATCTTTTAGTTGTTGCCATTTTTTATCACCACCTAAAATTTCAATGTATATTTATTAGAGTAAAATTTTCATCAACTAGTGGTGTAAAATCTCTTTTACACAAACGGTTTTTGGATTATAACACGTCTCAATCACATTATTTGTCTTGATTTATTTAGATTTTAGTTGATCATATGCTGTGATCCAAAGACCATTTGTGTAAAAAAAATTACACTGCCAGTGAATGAAAATTTAATTTAATTTATTATTTCATATGTTTCAAGTAAATAATTTACTATTCTATTTTGAGATGTTTCACTTAAAGAGTCCACCTATGATATAAGCATATTGACTATCCTCATATATTTTTGAAATTATGATTAACTTTAATGATACTTACATGTCTCTTAACCAAGTAAATATTTATTTAATTTGTTTGCTTCTCGTTGATTTCCAATACCATTAAATGAGGGTACAGATGGTAATATATAAACATAGATGCTAAGACATTTATTTAGAAATTCTAAATCAGTAATGTTTTTTAAACAAGATAGAGAGTAATAGATACTCATTTTGGGACGAAGGAGGTTGCAATTTCATGCAAAATTTTTTCATCTTTTAATTGAAGGAATAGAGAATTAATATTAATATTTGCAGGTCTTATTTATTGATTGATCGAATAACTAAATACTGTGATAGAATATGTCATTATTACAAAAAGAAAATATAAGGGCATATACATAATATAAATCTAAATATTTGTTTGGTAGAGTGTTTTGACCAAATCGCTAGTAAAAAATATAACATTTTCCTTTAAAAGTGTTTCAATGCAGCATTTTAAAACGCAACGTTTTAAAAATATGCAGCGTTTTAAAACGCTCAAATTTGAAACGTTTTAAAAATGTGTTGCGTTTACAACTATTCTGTTTATGAAAATAACGTTTTGAAATAGTTTTCAAAACATGTTTACAAGAAAAACAATTATGTTTTAAAAATATTGCGTTTAAAAAAGATTGTATTTTCTAAACGTTGTACCAGACAAGACCAATAAAATCTTATCGATACATAACTAATATCCAACTATGAGGTAGAAATTCCACCTAAGTAGGAAAAGTAGATGATTTTTCCATGGAATTAAAGTAAATGCATTAGACTTTGAAAAATAGCTAAAGAAAAAATAAAATCAAGAAAGGATAACAGGTTTTGCTAAATAAAGAAAAGTACTCTAAATTTAAAGAAAATAATTGGCCTTCAACAAAATGAAAAGGAGAAATTGCGGGCTATAACTTTCACAAAGTTTTTTTTCCGCTGAAGTCCATTGTTCTTGTTTTCAATCGTTACAGTTCATTTTTTGTGTAATCGTTCTTAAAATGCCTGTAAAAAATAATTTTCATTTAAAAATTTACAGGAATGTAGAGGAAGATAGTGGGGAGGTTAGTGGTGAAAAATATTTGTGTGTTTCTATTTGAATTCGATTAATCCACCACCATAACTTATCGGTCTCTTTCCTCTTCATCATGTCGATCTTCAGTTTTGAGCAATGTCTTGTTGTTATTATTGTTGTTGTTCTTCTTCTTCATATTCTTATTCTCCATTATTGTGTTTGTGTGTTTGATTCAAAATAGATTCATTTTGTTTGTTGTGTTTCTATACATATAAATAGTTTAGTGAAATGTCTGAATAGAATTTTGTCCGTTGTTGGACATGGTTTTTGAATCTAGATGTATCAATTTTGAATGACAATGCATCATTTATAAATCATAATGTATCAATTTGGATTTGGAATGCTGGAAAGATGCATCAATTTGAAATCATTTTGTTAATTGTATAATGGAAATAATATACATGAAGGTGCCCCTAAGGAGGTGGTCCAGTGGTAGACATGAGGCTTCACAAAGTGTGAGGTCTCAGGTTTGATCCCTTCTCATGCCCCTTTAGGAGGAAAAAAAAAATGTACATGAAGGTTTGGTCCGTTATGTTTTTACAACGCGATGCATCATCAATTTTTGCATCGCGGTGCAAAATTAAATTAAGTAATTCAAATTGATGCATCGTGGTGCATAAATTAATTCAGCGGTGCAAAATTGGATTATGTAAGAGCATGTACAACGAGAGTTTTTCCCCAAATCTAACCCAAATCTCCCCATCCAATGGAGAATTTTAAAAAATCATCCCTAAATCAGCCAATGATTTTAACAAAATAAAAATCATCCCTTGAACCTCAAAGTCTCCAAATCTTATATCCCCTTTCCAAGTGTTATCATTTGAGTGAATAACATTTTATTTTCTTCCATTATCTTTCTTGACCAATTTTTAGCCAAAAAGTTTTAATTTTTTAATTAATTTTTTCCTGAATTATAGTACATATTTTTATCTATAAATAGAGACTTGGTTTGTTTCATTTGGATATCATAAAAAAATTCTATGATTTTTTCAAGTTTCTAGTCATTATTAATGGAGATAAAGATGGTGGTGTATGTAAATGTGTTGGATTTTATGCCACCATTGGGAAGGTTTTTTTGTTTTGAATCAAATAGGTATCTAATGGATTATTTAATTGATTTTTAATGAGTTGTATTTGATTTTTGGTTTGATTTGGCAAAACTATTGTACATGCTCTAATAAAATTGATGCATCGTGGTGCAAACGTTGATGCTATATGCATCGCAGTGCAAAGATTAATGCAGTGCGATGCACTTAAGTGAGTGATCCGTAGCGTGACTCAGAATCATTAAGAGTATCGTAGTGTTTTTACTCTCAAAAGCGTTTTTTTCCCGTTGAAAGAAAACACAAGGACTGGAGGGGTTATAAACTTAGGACTGACCCGAATTTACCAAGGTTCTAAAAATCGTTGCTAGGCGGCACACTAGCGCCTAACACCTAAGGGACTAGTCGGGGCGTAATCGGGGTCTAGGTGGGGCCTAGAATTAAGACATAATTACAAATTTTTTGATAATTTACATCAAAGATCAAACACATTGACTACAAATTTAATTTTTTTTATGTTTGTCATTTTATCAAACACTTGTCTATATTTGTAAAATGAACAAAAATATACAAATTTACCATTAATCTCAATTCTCATCAACTCTAAAGCAATAAACCAGCCAAGTTTAGAACTAAAAAAAAAAAAAATTACTCCACCTACCTACTGCCCATACAACCCACAATCTAACATATCCTCCATAATCCCTTCTCATTCTAAATTCTGTGTCTTCAGACAACCCCCTTCTTCTTCATCTTTTTTCTTTTTCTTTCTTCTATCTATCTGGCAGATCGACAACCCTTTTTCTTCCTTTTTTTTTTTTCTCTCTCTCTCTCTCTCTCTCTCTCTCCGGCAGACCGACTCTCCTCATTTTTTCATCCTCCAATCTTTTTCCTCCTAGATCTAACCATTTAATCTATCCCCTATCTCATCCCACCGAATATCCACAAAATCAAACCCATTTTCTTTCTACTTCCCTCTCTGCGTCACCATTACCACTCCACATTCCTTCTCCAGTTCGCCCCTCTTCCTTCTCCGGTCATCGCATGCCACAAAATCAAAGCTACAGAAATAAATTAAGGTCGACGAGGTTTCGCGTAGGCGCCGACTCGGTCGATTAGCGACGACTAAGAAAGTCGCAGCGGTAGAGAGGGGCCTAGCGCCTAGGCGGGTTAGGCGGTGAGTTTTAGAACACTGGAATTTACCCCTAAAGGAAAAACATAGGATAAATTGGGGCCAGCCGAATTTACCCTTAATCGCTAAAGTACCCTCTCTTTTTTTTCAATCGGAAAAAGTAACTTTTGTTGGCGAAATGACTAGGATACCTTAATGAATAGAAGGCGGGCTACAGAGGTCACTTACTCAGTGTATTGCGCTACATCAAATTTTGCACCGTGATTTAAAAATTTAACTGTATCAATATTTGCACCGCGATTTCATCATTTTAATTACATAATCCAAATTGCACCCCCCGATATATAAGTCATAATTATCAAATCAAATTTTGCACCTCGATGAATTAATTTTTGAATCGCGATACAAAAAATATAATCTAATCCAATTTTGCACCGCGGTACAAAATTCATAATGAACCAAACCATGTCCTCCACATTCTTCTTCTATCTTCGTCCTAGTGAAAATCCTTCAACCCCGCACAGATCCATTATATTTTCGTACTTATCATGAATAAAAAAACTGTTTACCTTTCTGGGGTGTTGCCCCCTCGACCTGATCGGACAGGTTGATTCCCATTTCGTTGCCAAACAATAGTAATTTTCGAATTCAATGTGTTTGTCGGAGTTGTTGTAGGAGACGAATACATTTTTGGAATAATATTTCGAAAAATGGTCATTTGCAGTTGAAAAAAAGGGGTAGTTAAGAGGTTCAAAATTTTGAAAAAGGGACCAACCATAATTTTACCCAAAGCAAAGGGGAAAATTCGGACCGGTCCACTTTTCAAAATTTCTAATCACTAAAGTACTTTTTTAACCGAAAAAAGACACATTTGAATGCGAAAAAGACTATAATACCCTTAATGAGCAAGATGCGCGCTACGAATAAAGACAGGATGCACCAGCAGTTTATATATTTATATATCGCGAGCAAAACTATCAACAACCAGAAAATTATTCGAACTACGACATATAAATATATGAACCGTAATATATAAATGAACAGAATATCAACATCCAATATTAAAAGAAACAAACTACCTAGCATGTATATCAATAGCCATAAATTAATGACAACAACCCTTCTTCTTCCTTATTTCGTCTCTAAATATTTACTATCATTTTTTTCAAACTTATCTATTGTTATTTCGTCTCACTCTATATGATTTATTTAAAATTCCAGCTGTTGTTTATCATCAAGTTTTTTCTCAAGCTTTATGATTCTTCAGATGCATACAAATCTTATAGATAAAAAAATCTCATTTTTCTTTCATCTTTATGAACTTGATGAGAAAGCTTGAGAAGTAACTTGATGATAAACAACCAAATGAAGTTCATCTATGAGAATTTCTCACAATGAAGATTTATCTGGGGCATACCATCACAACCAAAGTTACCCATTATTGACCCAAGATGGATTATTTCTTCACTTCGATCCATATCTAGACTTTGATCTCTCCATGCAGACTTTTACTGATCTCATCTTGAATGATATTCATAAATTTTCATTTTGATGTATTTCTTGGCATAGTTCAATTATTAATTTCGATGTATTTTGATGTATTTTAATATATAAATTGGAAGTAAAACATGTAGTTTGTATCGCGGTTCAAATATGCATTTATCGCGGTTCATCAGTGTTAACATTCATGATTTTTGATACAAAAATTGAAGTAACACATGTATTTTGTATCGCGGTTCACATATTTATATATCTCGATTCATCAATGTTAACATTCATAATTTTAAATAAAGAAATAGAAGAAAACAAGTATTTTGTATCGCGGTGGTATATTTATATATCGCAGTACAAAAATAAAAATTGAAGAATAGGTTTTACACCGCGATGTACAAACCTATGCACTGCGTCTCATTCTTATTAAGGTTAACGTAGTCTTTTCACGTTCAAAAGTGAATTTTTTCGGTTAAAAAAAGGGTACTTAAGCGATTAAATTATTTAAAAAGTGGACTGACGAGCAATTTTTTCAAAGAAAAGTACCTAAAATATATAGGTTGGTTTGGTTTGGTTTGATATCAAAAACTATGAACCGAACCGAGCGGTTTCCAATTTTTGAAACAAAAATTGAACCGTCTTCGACAAAAACTGAACCAAACCGACTGATTTGGTTTGGTTCGATTCGGTTCCGTGATTCGATGGTTCAGATTTACACCCCTAGTCAGCATGACAAAAAGATTGAGGCATTCCAGTTTCAGAGCCATTTCTTCCTTTCGAAGGCAAAAAAAGATTCCGCATGACCTTTCCTCCAGCCTTAGAACTAGTCTCTTAGATTGAGGTGCATGAACTCGACGAAGAGGGATAAAAAGAAGAAATTTCCATCAGTTTTGTGATTGGGCTTTCTCGGAACAAGTTCATAAAAATATGAATAATTACGGGCCGCTACTATTTTTTAGAATTGTAACCGCTTAAGTACTCTCTATTTTTAAGTCATAAAAGTGTTTTTTCATAAATTTGTTCCAAAAATACCGATACCTACCTGTTACTTTGGTTGTCTTCATCCATATTCATTTTACCCCACTCTTATTTTCTATGTATTCTCTCACTCTCTCTCTTCTTCTTCCTCCTCTTCGTCTCCCTCCTCTTCTTCTAAGATCTGCTCTCATTTCAGGTTTATCCTCTTTGTCCATATCCTGCTCAGGGGGTGATGGTTCTTCAAAAATATCAATTGGCTCCAGTTCCACTACTACCCATGGTTGTGAAACTGCTAGGTCATATACAAGGTATGGTGCGTTTTGCTTCTCTTAAAAAAATCCTACTAACCGTTCATTTCCTAGAGGGCTAATGAGAGCTTATTGAAAGAGCTGTCGAAAGAAAAACGCATCGAAGGAACACGATGCACCACGATAAAGAACCTAGGTTAGACAATGATTTGATTTGGAATTACAAAACATTGATTTGGGACGGCGATGCATTGATTTTGAATGTCTCACTTCTTTCTCCCTTTCCTCGTTTTCTTCCCTTCTTCGATGCGGGAATCACATAAGTTCTAAAAGCTTTGGGAAGAAAACGAAGTTTAAGGGTGTTAGTTGTTAGTTTTGAAACTGATCCACTAGTGCCTAGTAGAAATCAAAAAGTTTCAGACTTTTCCGTCGACAAGACATAACTTTTGATCGCAGATGAACCACAAGATCCACAATATGTCAAATCGAAGCTCTCGACGAGATCTACAAGACACAATTAGGGTATCATTAAACGTCATAATTTTAAGGCCAAAAATACTATTTAATCATTGTTTTGGACTTTAGAAGTTTTTGTGATGCCCAAATTTGAGCGGTGATTTTTGCATTGCGATGCCTAAATTTGGACAAATATCAATTGTGCATTGCGATGCCCAAATTTGGACATAATTCAATTATGCATTGTGATGCCTAAATTTGGGCGATAATTTTTGCATTGCGATGCCCAAATTTGGACAGACTTCAATTGTGCACTACGACGCCCAAATTTGGGTAGTGGCTTTGTCCGTGCGCCTTTTATTTATTAAGGGTATCTATAAGACCCCGATTCCTTAGGATTAACTTGAAATGATTTTGGGTTGAATTTTGTGTAGCATTGCACACGCTTGAGATCGGTTTTCAGTTTAGGTCGCGTAGTCACGCATGCCAGATACAACCTGTAGTTTAACAGCCACAATTTTGTGTAGACGACTCGGAATCAAGATCCGTTTGGTGTGTTAGAAGCTAGACTTCGAGATCTTTCTAACCATATCTTATTTGTAATTTTTGGACTTATAGATCACCCTAAGCTCGTCTTTGAAGTTGACTGAAATTATTGGATAGCATTTGGGCTTTGGTCACTTTTGGCCCATTAGGCTTTGAGTCCATTTACCTCCCTTACTTGATATTTAGCCATAATCCACCATTTGTGAGTTCGAAGTTTTGACTTCCAAACCCGATTTGTTATCGAATATTTATCCGTTTTTAATTTCAACTCTGCAGGGGTGTTGTACGTGTTGGAGGCTTACTTTGTACCCGAAAATTATAGAGTAGTGTAACCGACTCCTTTGAGGTTGGTAATTTATTTAGGGGATGACTACACCCTTATTTAAATTTAGATATAATAATAAGAAATTACTATTTGACGTCTTGGGACAAATAAATAATTAGCAGTTGTGACCCAGAGTGTTTTAGTATTTTAATTGGCCCTACAGGGCTAATTCACATGACAATTAAAATATTAATTGAGGAAATAATATAATTGTCCTTACGGGTTAGGCATATTTATGTGGTAATGTATTTGACTTTACGGAGTCAAATTAGAGTTGATTAATAATTAAGTCAACTGGGTAGTACACACTTATTTTGGTATCTAGCTGAGTTGTAAAACCCCGATATTTTATCTACTTTGATTAAAAATAATAATAATAAATGAATTTAATACCACTTTTATTATGATTTGACCAAATTATAAAGTGTTGACTTATTTATCATAATAGTTTCGTGAAGTATATCATCCACTTTCTAATGTTTGAGTAAGATACATTTTAATGACTTCTTTATGTAAAGTTGGTATATATATATATATATATATATATATATATTATTAAATGGGCAAATTTGTGGAGAGATGATTAAGGTTTATATCTCACTAAGTTTTCTAGCCTAGCCGCCATACAAAACAAAATTGGTAGTAATCGCTCCTTCGGTGGCCGTGTGAGCGAGAGAGTTCGTGACTCATCGTTTTGAGTTGCCTTGTTGGAGATTTCCTTAGCATTAAGACTTCTACTGCTCTTTTATTTCATTCATTCAGCCATGTAACACAGCAGAGAGATACAAGAGGAGAGCGAGCCATGAATACGGGGTGGTGCGTCCGTCATAGTTTGAGCCTTGATCGATTATTCCGGCCTCCTCCCTTCCTTGTGGACTCCATTTGAGGTATTTGAGACTTGAACCTTCCTCCATTTCAGTCATCATCTCCATCTTCATCTTCATCGGTCCACCGACAGAGAGAGTGAATGTTCTTGGTGTTTGTGTGTGTTTCGGTGATTCCCGAAGCTCTGTCCAACCAATCGACGAGCCGAGACCACCGATGGAAAGCTCTCGACGAGGAGATTGTTTCCCCTCTATCCATTTTCAGTTTTTGTAGGTTTGTTAAATTCCGATTTTGGTACGTGACTAAAACCCTTACTCCCTCTTTCTAGCTCAAATGAATGCTAGGTTGTTAGAGACTTGATTATCTTGATTTATTGTGTCATTTCATATCTACGTAATGTGTTTCCTTGGGGTTTTGATTACTTAATATATATGGGTTTGAATTCAAATGGTTGTTGTTGGGTTTATGGAATTGATGTGGAAGGAAATTTGGTTGGAATGGGGGTGTTAATTAGGAACATGATATTCAAAATAAGAAAATTCTCAGGTTTAAGCCAAATTCAGAAAAAAAAAACTGGTACTAATCTACTACATATAATTTCCTAAAAATATTATATGTTGTACGTGTGTATGTTACAAAATGCTCTGTAAATTTTCATAAATATACGAGTTCGGGAATTATTATTTTTATAAATCACGAACCATGGCTGCAACAGTGAGTCTGAACATGGAAAACTGGTTATTAACATCATCTTAATGTGATCTTAATTAGATGAATACAAATCCAATTGGAGTGTTTTAAAATGGTAAACTCTAGATCAAAGAATCTAGTTTCTGTAAATGTAAAATATGTGTCATTTGGATCAACGAGGAATTTTTTGTGAAATTTGTATGATAGACATGCAGTGCAGGCCATAACAGAAAAACAGATTTCTGACATGAACTTGGAGGGGCTGTATTTTGATGAATACAAGTCCAAATAGATTACTTTAAAGTTCTAAATTATAGTTTCAAGAGTCTAATTTCTATATATAAAATTCATGAAATTTTGAGTTGCGAGGAATTAATGGTTGAATTTACAAGTTGATTGGGCAGAATGTGTAATAGCAGGAAATCGGATTGTTATCATGAAATTGAAGTGACTATATTTGGATGAATATAAATCCAAATGAAGTGATTTAAAAGGCTAAGTTATAGTTTGAAGAGCCTAGTTTCATAATATATAAGATTCATGAAATTTAGAGTTATGATGAGTTATTGGTCAATTTTACAAAATGGCTGCGCAGAATGGGTTATTACTAAGTTGTAATTCCAACGGTTAGAATGAGTATCTTTCGGTGCATGAACATCGAGTAGAAAAGGATTGATTTGGTTTGAGGAATGGATTACCATTCAGAGATATTGTAGTGCATATCCTCAATTTCGACGTAGAGACCCTTTAGATGTTCTTAGAGCATAGTGGATTGTATCTAATGTGTGATCCTATTCACGTAAATATGATGAGATGTGTTTATGAATTAACATGAACTTTAATGAGTTGAGACTATAGAATGATTTATCATTCTAGAAATATTGTAAGGCGTATAACATTGTTGATTAATTAAGTACCCTAGACTAACAAAGTAGTCTTGGTGAATATATGATGGGTTAATGGTTAAGTAAATAACTTAGCTTGGTTGTATACTAGAATATGAAATTCTATGATTGATTTAGATTATGACTAAACGCATAATTCCTACCTTTGTTGAGATTTGTATCTTGTATGTGTTTGAGAATATGACTCATGAAGCATTTGTTACCTTTGATTACTTGGTGATTTTATTGGTATTGATTTCCTGACTTGTATTTAAATTGTATTCCATTAACAAGTGGAACTGCGAACTTGAAATCAACTTAGGCTACCAACTCGTACTTGACTTAGTGACTTGTGAACTAGGGTTCCTAAAGGGATGGAGAACCTAACAAAGCCTTAATTGAAAACGTAGAACGAGACCCTACGACTCCTAGAATCCATTGACTAGATTACTAGCTTTTGGACCTTGACTTGGATAGAGTGGACAACTTGACACTTGGGATTTTAAGACTCAAATGAGTTCCTATTGTGGTTTTGTGATTATTGTAACAATGTGCATAATCGTATGAATTTAGTAGATCATTATATCTACATGAGAATTGGCAAGTAAACATCTACTTGTGCATTGCATATAAGTCCAGCTGGTAATACTTGAGTTTTTACGTTGATGGTGGGACGATGCATTGTCTTCACCAATTATGGGATTCGTGGTTGCAATGCATCGCCGCACCGAATTCGGTTCACACACCCCTCCACTGCTAGCTACAGTGGGGAAGTAGCCCCATTTGTCGTAACCAAAAGAGCGCATTGGCTAGTGCTATTTTCCTGAGTAGAGAGCTCGGACCGAGAAGAGAGCTCGGTACTTTGATACCTGATCACGGGTGTCACTGGCACGATATGATTAATATTTGTGATTGCAGGAGCAACACAACGACATTGATTCGGTATTCTCTTTTAAACCTTTATGTGGCTTACTATGAGCACTTATGTGATAACAAAGTGAATTACCTGAGACATGACATCTAAATGACCATGTTTGTATTGATTGTGAATTAATGCGAGACTTGATATGTATATATGTAGATATACATACTTATACTTGAGAATTCCATGAATGATATAAAGGGTATATATATAGATATACATTCCTTTATATATGTTGATTCTTTGTGAAATGTTTTCTGACTTTTTTTGTTTGTTTATGATCAGGGAATTTCACCCTAGTCGTTTGGACGGTTTAATACATGAGCATAGAGATTATCTTGAGAAGTGTCGAGTATACGACACGTCTTCGTGGGTTTTAGTCGTAACAATGCGATGACATGTTTTATTATAACAATGTTTCATTTATGATATGTTGTTTGTAGTAGCGTATTGAGTCTTTATGACTCACTCGATACTTTACTTTCCAGTGTGCAGTTGTTCGCTAGCCGTGTTGAGGCCGAGTAGATCCCGTCTGTAGCAGAGCCACGTATCGATAGTTGAGTTGATGTCGTGATATCCATGCAATTATCTCCTCCCGAGCTTTTGCTAGCGGAGCCTAGTCCGCTTATTTTAGTATTTATATTTATGTCCTTGTATTTTGTTGAGGACAATATTTCTTTTGTAAAGTTATATAAACTTTGCAGTCGGGTAGATTGTTCTAGTATTGTTGTATTATTCCAATAGCCGACATTTGTAGTCGAACTGAGTACTCCATAGTAGAGTAATCATCGGTTGTACCACAGGCGTAGTAGCCGGGGATTTCATTATTCTAGTTATCCTAGTTGTTGTTGTTGTTACCCGGCATGCTTTAGCCGTGGGTCATTGTTATATCGATTGATTTTGATGGAGCGCAGGCTGGAGTGCCGATGGTTAGTTCTGCATCTGCAATGTTGCGGCACGCGAGTTTCGTTTTCATACCTTGTGAGGCAACGCCTCTCTTGGTTTCATTTGTTTCAGTCTCGAGCTCTTAAGCTCGAGGGCTTGTTCTTTAACGCTTCCGCATCTTCGAAATTTTGAAAGTCGTATTTTAGTCCGGCTTCTTGTTCGTGTCTAGAGCTTGTTAGCTCGAATGTTCCACTTACACTTTGTTTTAGCAAGTGTTTGTCCTCTCTTGTGTAGTTCCAACGGCACGACCTCGGGATTCTGTACTGGAATCCGGGTCGGGATCGTGACAATATCTTCGTTATTTTCCTCCCAAAAATGGACTTTAACGTTTTAAAACAAATATAGGGGACCTAGGCAATTGAAAATTCCACAAAAGGGACCGACCCGATTATCACCCTAAAATATTCGTACGTGCTTAAAAAAGGAGAGGTATTGGAGCAGTTATAAATCTCTGAAAAGGGGACGCATCTCAATTTTTCCACTTTATACTCTACATCTTTGTATTATTTTATGCACGTAAAGCCTTCTTGTGGTAAGAACAAAAAGTACATAAAAGTTCAGTTTTATGTAAATTGATCTCTTTCCTAATTGAGTTATCTATTCCATCTCTTCTACTAAGAACACCTATGTTTTAAATCTAATTATTAAGGGATATAATGTATCCGAAAAGATACAATAGGTTATTGGGCCTTTAACTTGATTAAGATATTTGAGTTTTATGGTAATCCAAACTTAAAACCTGTCAAAAAGGTAAAACACATCGCGTTAAGGCAGGGGCTTTCCCTACGAATGCCCTCTGGCGTGAGAATTAGCACAACACACACTAGAGTAAGCAATTTGACAGAGTTTAGGCTCAGTATATGTGAACGTAGCTTGTCATATGTTTGAAATGAGGTTTATATACCAAACATCTATAACTGCAGAGTTGGAGGCATTGATTACCGAGTAAAGACATTAACTGCCATATAATAACTCCAAGTCATTTATTAGGCTACATTTGGATCATGGGGGTGGTGTAGACACCCCAATTTCATACCCCATTTTATAAAGTCGTAAAAATATATTTTATACAATTGGACTAACGAACGTTACCTTTACTAATATTTCAGGGGGCCAAAACGCAAAAAACGAAAGATGACAAGTCAGGGAGGCAGAATGAAAAAAGAGAACAATGTGAAGGGAAACAAGTAGGGACACGGTGCCCGAAGTGCATGTACCGCACCCCGTATTGCTTTTCTTCCCCCCAGCTTCTACTCTGTGTACGCTGCATGGCTCACCATTTCTACGCAAGGTACCAGCCTCCATCTCCAGCCTTCACCGGTTGCTGGGCTCAATATCTGCCTATAAAAGGAAGACCCCAGCCCTCAGTTCTAAACACACCAGAGCCTCCATCTCCCTCTCTCTCTCTCTTTCTCTCCCCTTCAAAGGAAGTTAGCCTCCTCTCCTCCCTTACCTGAGGAAGCGAGCCTCCTAGTCTCCTCTCCCAAGCGAGACTTCCTTGCTCTGAGCAAGCCTCCTCTCCTCGCCCGAGCAAGCCTTCCTTGCCTCGTAAGCTCTCATCCGAGCCTCTGTCCTTTACTCGGCAAGCCGATCAAAAAAGTAAATACTACTGTTACACTGCCTAAATTCCAAAGAATAGAACAACAACAACAACAACAAAAGCAAAAACTATCGTTACTCAGCTGAAACTCCGCCAAAATATCTTCCACCGCCTTTACCTATTTTGGGCATAGTGCAACACACCACCTACTACAACAACAACAACAAAAACAAAAACATAAAGACTTCATTTCTCGGAAGGATAGGGGAAGTACACGTAGACTGCCTAAGCCTAGGCGTACCGTGTTCAGACACTCATTCTACAAGAGGTAGGTTCTGTCTACGTATTTATTTCAATTCAAAGTTTGTAAATAAAATGTAGATATTTATACTTTGTGCGCCTGTAAATATTATACTATATGTACATACTATTAAAGTTTATTCTCTTTCCCGTTTATATTTAAAGTATAAAATAGTCATAATATTTTCCCGTTTAACTATTTTTTTTCTGTACATAATGTAAATAAACTGTATGGTTAGTATAATTTTGTTTCGTAAACTAGTTGTTATTATACTCTAATTTTATTATTATTAAATTAATAGAAGTATTAAATTTTCATCTACTTGTGTAGATTTTTTTTATTAAAGCGACCTTTGGATCATGATACGTTACCAACTAAAATATTAAAAAATCAAGATAAAAAATTATAATTGGCACATACCATGATCCAAACGTGTAAAAAAAATATTCTACAACGGGATTGTTATCTTAATGCCAATGTTTACCGAATATAAATGTCTTCTGAATAATCATTTACTATCACTTACATGTATCATTTATGGATTTTAATTAGTGAGCTCATAGTGTGTCTGGTCTGGTTGATGAAGCGTGAGCCGTTTGTAACTAGCTTGGGGCTGACTTTAGGGTCTTTCAAACATTACCCTTTTTCACAATTTGATCACCCTATTTTCATACTTTTTATAATAAACTAATTAACTCTACTATATTTTTTTAAAATGTAGACATTGTACTTAGCTATATATCGCACTTTGGTCATCAAAAGTTATTTTTGTCAATTATGTTGTGAACTGCCTGGCCCAATAGGCCCAGACATAGCTCACGTGCTAGGCACGTTTACTTTAGTCGTGAGCGAAGCACATACTCCACAGTCCAGGTCATAGTTATGAATCGGGCAGCGGCCATACTTTGACCACCACGGTCTGAAGGGCAAGTAATTACTTCTCAAAAGTCTGGGGGCTTGAGAGATAGCGAGCTAGGGGCTAAGCTCCCAGCAGGCAAATGTTCCGCGAGCAGGCTTACCATGCTCAGTTATGTAAGTAACGGTCATCCCGGACGTGGGCATTTATCTCCGTGAAACTCGTTTCCCCATTCATGATTAGACCGTTGTGTTGGACGTGGCAATTAATGTGCCCGTCATGCACGCTTCGACATTTAATGGGGAGTTATACAACTTCCCATGAAGGCTATAAAACCCTTCCAAAACAAAGGAGGGGGAGGTGATTTTCTGGTCTAAGGCAAAACTCAGTTAAATAGTTTATTCAACTGTGTGATTACTAATTCTCACACCGGAGAGAATTTGCAGGGAAAGCCCCTGCCTAGTTCACAATTGATGTTTGCATTTCAGGGTTGGGTCTTGAAGATACCAGATAGATTGAAAGCCAGATACCCAATTTGAGATGCCCAGTGCGCCCTTGGATTACTTTGGACGCATCAATTGGTTCCGTTGCCGGGAAGGTTTGCTAGCGCAATTTTATTTCCCGACGACTTTACAAGCTTTAGTCATGGCAGAAAATGGTGTCAATGGTGGTAACCTGGTGGAGGAGGTACATACAGCCACACCTAGCATGAATCTTCAGGCTGATAATAATCCGCCACCCCCACCACTTCATGACGCTCGTCATCAGCTTAACCAACGACGGGGCCTGGACTCATTATCCAGGAGTGCCGTTGCTGCTGTTGGTTTGGCCAATGAGTTTTGGGAGGAAGCTTTACGCCAAAGGGCAATATATATATCTGGGCAAATGCACCAGTTGAATTTGCAGTTAATCGTAATGGGTAATCCCACATTGCCCATTGAGTTGGAGCCCCTTCCGGGTATGCCCGTGCCAAGTCAAGCATTTAGTGTATCTAAGTCGGAGAGGAATCCCCAACATCCAGTACAGGTTCCTTCGCAACCTCGTGAGCAAGAATCCAATAAGGGACGAGGTCAGTAAGAAGGGTGGGCCAGTCACAGGGTTGTTCCGAGTGTACATTCTCGATTGGGACCCCGGGAAGGAGAGTATTCGACTCAGTCTCGTCGTCATCGAAGATCACTTTCTCCGCGAAGGTCGCATCCTCGCCGCCCTCATTCACCATCCCCGTGTAGGTCACATGCTCGTAATTATCGTACTCCATCTCCTAGGAGATCACACGCTCGTCGTCCCGGACACCTTCACACGGAAAGTCACAGGCTCATATATCACATCATTCCAGAGGCAGGCGTGAGTTGTCTCAGGCAAATGCTCAGAAAAGTGTAGTGGCCCAAGACCCAGTGCGTCAGCCCGTAGATGTAGCTCAGGCACAAGTGGCACAGGTCGTGGGCATAGCTCAAGCTATGGGAGCTATGGGACCCCCACAGACCCCTCTTGTGCTCGGGATGCAGTCTCAGCCCGTAGGTGGTTTGCCTGCAACCATCAACATGCAAGAGTTTGAAGATTTGAAGCGCCATATGGAAGCATGGGAGCAGGGCAAGGCCTTTGATGGGAATTTCCTGGGCACGTCAGCTAGCCCTCTGGCCCCCTGGATTGAGAATGCACCTCCAGCACAAGGACTCATCTTCCATAACGTTAAAGAGTACACAGGGAAGACCAAGGCGAGAGATTGGTTGATGTCATTTTAGTCCCAGATTGGCCTTGTAACATCAGACGAGGCATTGAAAATCTGGGCTTTCGTGGGGTCGCTACAAGGAAAAACATTGGCTTGGATGAGAGCTCTTCCTCGTAGATCTATCAACAATTGGGCTGATTTACAGGCAAAGTTCTTAGCAGATTTTGGGACCTCGGGTGCAATTGCAAAGACAAGAGCTGATTTGTCTAAGGTTAAACAAGGAGCCCACGAATCAACTACTAGCTATTTGGAACGGTTTACAAAAATGCTTGAGCAAGTCCCTGGTTTGTCAGAGCAGGTGGTTAACTTGTGCTTTGAAACATGGTTGCTCGAAGGGGAAGGCGGTTTGAGGTCAGAGTTGAGCATGTGGGAGCCTAAGACGCAGGTAGAAATGTTGATGCGGGCTTAGAAGTGGTGTGCGGGGGAGACCGCGAAGAAGGAGAAGAAGAAAGAAAGCACCGAGACTGGGGGAGCCGGGGTTCATACCAAGGGTAGCGGCCAGGGTGCAAGTGGCGGTTATAACAGAAGCAAATCACGATATGACCGCCCAAGGGAGTTTCTTCGGGAGAATGACCTCACCCCGCTTAATACATTGCGGGGGGGATATAATGTATGAAGTGCGAGATGAACTTCCCCGACCACCACGCATGAACCCCGAGACAACAGACTTCATGGATCGCTCTAAGAGGTGTGCATATCATGATGACTACGGGCATACCACAGAGGAGTGCTGGCCATTGAAAAAGGCCATACAAAAATTGATAGATGAAGGTCGGTTGGACCGGTTCAAGAGAGATGGAAATAATAGGGGAAATTTCCCTCGAAGAGATGCACCCCCAATCCGGGGGGGTAATAAATGTGATTATGGACGAAGAACCTACACTTACTCAGCTCGACAAGCAGATTTACTCCTTGTCAAAGGTGGTGGATCACCCGACCATTTTGCAAGCAGGGGAGAAGTCGATACAGTTCACTCGCAGTGAATTGGCGAGTAATATGGCTGGCGAGCAGTGTTTGATCTTTTCTGCTCTGGTTGATGGTTGAGTTGTGCAAAGGATTTTGGTGGATACAGGAGCCTGCAGGGATGTGATGTATTACTCTTGCTTTCAAGGTTTGGAGTCGAAAGACGAATGCCTCAAACCTTATGCAGGAACTCTGGAGGGTTTCACCAATCACAAGGTGCCCGTCAAAGGCACAATTGAGCTCGAAGTCTTTATTGGCGAAGGCAATCGTACTCGAGCAGAAAAAGTCACCTTCATGGTGATTTACCTAAAATCACCCTATAACATCATTTTGGGGTGCCGAGCATGGCTAAGTTCCAGATAGTCACCTCTATACACCACCAACGAGCCAAGTTTTATACTGATCAAGGGGTGGGGGTCTTGAAAAGTCAGCCACGGGTAGTGCTAGAATATGTTTGGGATAGCCAACGGAAGAAGCAGAAGCTGATTTTGGAGGATGGCGACCAGAAGGTTATCATCAGTAGCAAGGAAAAATCAGACGTAACTGTGGGTCCTGTGACAATTGCCGTGGTGGCCGAAAGTTCAACACAGGGCAAGCAGCGTTGCCCAGGTGAGAGTACTTGTTTTTTTGCCGACGATGGGGTCGGGGAGACAAGTCGAGCAAGCTATTGATATGGACTTGGATCAGCTTGATAACGTGGAAACCAAGTCTGAGGAGGAAGAGAAAGTGGATTATGACACGCTCCAGATGCGGGATGAGCCCAAGTTTACAGCCCAAGACGAGCTTGAAGAAATTATTATCAACTCTGCCTATCCTGAATAGAAGATAAAGATTGGCAGGGCACTCTCGGTTAAAGCTCGGGCTAGCTTAATCAAACAATTCCAGAGCAGCTTGGATGTCTTTGCTTGGCGGCCAGAGGATATGCAAGAGGTTAGCGAGGACGTGGCAATGCATTGCCTCAGCGTGGATCCAGGTTTTAGGCCCATTCAGCACAGCGGCCTAAAGTATACTCCACGAAAAAAGACGAGGTGATCAAGGAGGAGGTGGAGAAATTGCTTAGTGTAGATATTATTGAGGAGATACACTATCAAACTTGGCTGGCTAATGTGGTCATGGTCAAGAAATCAAACGGAAAATGGAGGATGTGTGTGGACTTCACTGACCTCAATAAAGCTTGTCCAAAAGATTGTTATCCACTTCCTCGTGTCGACAAGCTGGTCGATGCCATAGCGGGCTTTGAGTTCTTGAGCTTTATCGATGCCTATTCAGGATATCATCAAGTGAAGATGAACGAGGAGGATAAGGCATTGACTGCATTTCGAGCAGTGGGAGGCCTCTATTGTTACAAGATGATGCCTTTTGGTATGAAGAATGCAAGAGCTACTTATCAGCGAATGGTGAACAAGGTCTTTAGCTCGCAGAATGGTCGAAATGTGGAGGCATACATAGATGTTATGGTCGTGAAATCCAAAGGACATGATCATACCATTGATCTGGAGGAAACCTTCGGCAATCTCAGGAAGAATAACATGAAGTTAAACCGGAGCAAATGTGTGTTCGGTGTAAAGGCAGGGAAGTTCCAGGGCTTCATGGTAAATGAGAGAGGCATTGAGGTGAATCTTGAGAAGATAAAAGCTCTAGTCACAATGAAGCCTCCTCGGTGCATCAAGGATGTCCAGAAGCTTAATGGTAGAATTATTGCCCTTGGTCGCTTCATTTCCAAATCGATAGAAAGGTGCCTGCCTTTCTTCAAGGTGCTCCGGGGAAACAAGGGGTTTGAATGGACAATAGAGTGTTAGGAGGCTTTCAAGCAACTGGTGGAGTATCTGGGGCAGCCTACATTGCTAAGCAGCCCGGTCATAGTCGAAAACTTGTTTATGTATCTCGTGGCCACAGAGCAGGCTGTGGCCGTCGTATTAGTTAGGGGAGAATGTAATCTCCAAAAGCATGTTTATTATGTTTCAAAGGTCCTCACGGTAGTGGAAGGGCGCTATTTTAATGCAGAAAAGTTGGATTATTTGCTTGTTGTTGCTGCTCGAAACTCTGAGCCTATTTTTCTACACACCCCATCATTATTTACACAAACACACCTCTCAGGAAAATTCTACATAAACTGGATTCCTCTGGCCGTTTGCTTACTTGGTCAATTGAATTGACTGAGTTTTAGATAGACTACCAGCCTCGACGAGCTATTAAGGCACAGGCTTTGGCAGATTTTGTGGCTGAGACTAGTGTCAAGGAGTCAGGTGAGGAGGAGACTTCCACTTAGACGGCATCTGTGGAGGTTCCTATTCAGCGACCTCGCCCCGATTATTGTTGGGAGTTTCATGTGGACGGTTCAGCTAGTAAACTCGAAAGCGGAGTAGGTGTTTTGTTGGTCCCACCGGAGTAGGATGTGGAATTTGAGAAGGCTTTACGTTTCAAATTCCCCGCATCAAACAACCAAGCAGAATATGAGGCTTTGATCGCAGGACTTGAGCTCGTACGAGATGTAGGAGTACACGAGCTCATGGTTTATTGTGATTCACAGTTAGTAGTCAATCAGGTCAAAGGGGACTATGTTGTTCACCATCCAGTTCTGGTTCGAAATTGCACCATGGTGAAGGAGATTTTGATTATTGGGAGCTGGTCAGAATTGGTTGCGAAGATAACATGCATGCAGATTATCTTTCGAAGATGGCTGAAGAAGAAATTTAATTTTTACATCCCGGGGTCATGATCGAATACTTGGAAGTACCAGCGATAGAAAACGAGGAAATCATGGATATTGAGCCCGCTACGAAGTGTTGGATAGATGACTTAAAGGATTACATCAAGCAGGGAGTGTTGCCCGAGGACAAGTCGGAAGCGCGGACCACTCATAAGTGAGCATGTCGGTATGTTATTCTGGACAAAGTCCTCTATAGGCGGTCATATACTAGGCCTTTGCTCATATGTGTGCGGCCAGAGATGACCGAGGGCATATTGGGGGAAATTCACGAAGGAAAATGAGGAGGGCACCCGGGTCAACGGTCACTGGCAGAAAAGGTTCTAGCTGCAGGTTTTTATTGGATTACTCTGAGGCGAGATGCAGAGATGTATGTTCGACGATGTGATAAGTGTCAATGCTACGCTTATATACCTCGGTTACCGTCTACCGAACAGACTCCGGTGGTGGCATCATGGTCGTTTGATATGTTGGGTATAGACCGGATTGGTCCTTTCCTTGTAGCTCGCTCAAAGTTTAAATATGCGGTGGTCGCAATAGATTACTTCACGAAGTGGGTAGAAGCCAAACCCTTAGCAACCATCAGTGAGATCAATGTGATTGACTTTGTACAAGAGCATATCTGGTGTCGTTTTGGGGTACCTCGGGCAATAGTTTTTTTTATCATGGGACTCAGTTTTCGGAGAAATTCACAAAGGCCTGCGAGCAGATGCGTGTGAAACATTGGCAATCCTCTGTGGCGTATCCTTAGGGCAATGGGCAGGCTAAGGCAGCTAATAAGCAAGTCTTGCACGCCCTCAAGAGAAATCTCGAAGATAAAGCTAGGAGATGGGTGGACGAGCTACCGTCAGCCTTGTGGGCGGTCCGGACAACGGTCAGGGGGCCTACGGGTGAAACGATTTTTTCCCTCGCTTATGGGTCAGAGGCCATGGCACCGGTGGAGATGTACATGCAGAATCACAGAGTGTCGCATTATGATATAGAACACAATGGTGTAGCTCGCGTGGCTGACCTCGATTTGTTGGAGGAAAAACGTGTGGAATCTAAGATGCGAATGACCAATTGCAAACTTCGAGCAAAGGCCCGCCACGATAAGAGGGTTCGTGGTCGGTCATTTGCTGTGGGTAATTGGGTTCTCTAGAAAATTGAGACAACAAGCCATCGAGCAGAATGGGGGAAACTTTCTCCTAATTGTCAAGGAGGGAACCTACATGTTGCGAACAGAGGAAGGTAGTGAGCTGAGGCATCCATGGCATGCAGACCACTTGAAGAGATATTACCGTTAATTGGTAGTACGCGCACGGTGTTTTTCCTGATATTATAATGTATGTTGGGATAAGATAAATGAGCATACATTGGGCTTGAGTTTTTGTTTATCTCGCTTGTTGCATTTTGTGTAACCTCGATTATGCTTTGGGCCGGCATGGAATTTCCCTGCCCGGTGTGAAAGTTGGTGTTCGAGTGATGTCTAATGTTATCTTGATTATTCTCTTCTACTGGCAAGAATATATCGTGCTTGGGAAAAGGGTTGGTGTTCGAGACAGTTTCCTCGATTATGCCTCCTCGCCAGGCAGATTTTTCTTTGCTCGATTGAGGGGGTTGGTGTTCGAGGGTTGTGCATCTTTTATTTTAGTCAAAGCTCGGAATGTACTTGCTCGATTAAAAAGATGGGTGTTTAAAAGTGTTAAACATTATTGAGCAGACATAAGCAGTGATATTGAGAGTGCAGGAATGTCAATATTATAGGCCAAAAATATATTTTAAATTGTTTTTGCAGGACATGTCAGGAATTCGTGTTATGGCACGCAGGCCAGAAAAGAGGTTTAAGCATCTGAGGGAACGATATGAGGAGTAGTCTGGCAGGTGTTTGTTGCTTCCTTGTTTGTAGTCTCTTCAATAACTACCACATCTCCCTCATCCTCGGCGACGTGAGCGGCTACGATTTCCGCCTCCTGAGCCTGTACAACCCAAATTTGCGTCATCAACTCGCTCACTATGACTTGGGCAGCTTCGGGAGGGGTCCAGGCAGACAGCCCTTGCTGAGCATCAGGTTTGGCAAGCGATTCCAGCTCATCCTCGGTATTGGGCACTAAAGCATGTCCAGGCCGAGCAGAAGAGCAGATGGTGGGTTGGTACCCTATTCGGCGAGCAACTCCGGTTTAATCTTCAGGCCGCTGCACACTATTTGCCTTAGCACATGGTTAACCCCTTATAGGAAGAAGGGATAGGCTTCATTTTTGACACATGCATCGAAGTCAGGAGAGTTTTTGTAGTCATTAATGATGACCTGTTTCTGCTCTTCGCTCGAGATGGAAAACTCTCCTCTCAGTTTCTTCTCTTTTTCGGTAGCGGCAACCTTGGCCTCTTCAAGTTGGTTTAGGGCGGCTCGAAGCTCTTTCCGGACCGCAGTGATATTTTTGATGGTTGTTTCCTCAGATTTCTTGGAGAAATCTAAATGTGATTCCAAGGTCTTTTTCTCTTCTTCGACTTTTGAAAGTTCTGTCACCTTAGCAGTGACAGCCTCCTCGCTTAGTTTGAGCTCGGATCGAAGCGAGTTGACGCTTTCTTCTAGTTGGTTTTTCTCATTTGTCAGTGAAGCGGAGGAATTTACATTATCAATCAATTGATCGTAAATTAGCTCGGTCTTTGTACGGACCCCGCTATGCCGCAACCTTCTCATCAAGCCAAGCCCGACAGTGGAAGGATACCCGCTGCGTTTGTAAATGTTGATCTTGTCGAGGTTGGGCATATTAGCTATCTCGGCTATGAGAGGTCCAGCTTTTTCCTGAGATTCGGGCATGAGGAAGTTTTCATGGTGCCATGAGGGTGCTTGCGAGTTGGAATCCTCCTGCGCGGCCTTTTCTGTTCGTGCTTTTGCCCTCTTTTCTTCAGGAGGGTCGACAGGAGGCCTTTTGCTTGGAGTTTGGGAGGTAATGTGAGTTATGGGCGGGGGAGTAGTGCTTGAACTGTTAGGTTCAGCTGTTGTCGCAAGCTGAGAAGACAAGGGTGAAATTTCTTCCAGTTCGTGCATGAGGAAGTTTTCATGGTGCCAAGAGGGTTCTTGTGAGTTGGAATCCTCCTGCACGACCTTTTCTGTTCGTGTTTTTGCCCTCTTTTCTTGAGGTGGGTCAACAGGAGGCCTTTTGCTTGGATTTTGGGAAGTAATGTGAGTTATGGGCGGGGGAGTAGTGCTTGAACTGTTAGGTTCAGCTGTTGTCGCAAACTGAGAAGACAGGGGTGCAATTTCTTCCAGTTCGTGCACAGTCGAGGCATTCACTGGGAAACTTCCCTCCATGGCATTTTCCCCAGTAGAGATGTAGTTTTTCGATCTCGAGGGTAACCCGCGGTTCTATTCCTTCCACAGGCCAGCCCATGATACCAGCCAGGCGAAATAGGGTTAGGTCAGATGTAAGGGTCGGCCAGTCAAGTACCCAATCCTGCCCGGCTCTCCCATCTTTTACCCCGAGCAGGGATCTGAATGCCGAGCTATTGGGGGTTCTCCAGTTCGGAAAGCATTCTTGTCATACTTGGGGAGTTCAAAGTCGTGCAGATATGGGGCGAATGGCCATCCTACTCGTGATTCTACCAGCAGGGCTTTTCCTATCCTAGGCATCAACTTTGTTGGGTCTGTCACTTAACAACTTGAAGTAATTGGGGTTGGAGCGCCCTGTGATGCACCCAGATTTTTTGTCTAGGGAAAATAGGAAAAATTTTCTGAATAAGGTCATTTCAAATTCAAATCCAAGTAGCCTGCAGGCCACAGTGTATGCGACCAGAAACCTAACTGCCGTGAGGGTCGGGTCACAAGGGAGTGCGTTGGTTAGGTTGAGGAATTCTACGATAAAGGGGTCCAGCGGAAGCCAACGGCCGACTAAGAAGAAGTCAAAATAAAACACCATTCGGTCTCCTTGGTAATTGTGACCTTTCTTCTCTATAGTTAGATCAAAGGCTCGCACTCGGTAGTTTTTGGGGTCCATACCCAAGGAGTAAAACCAGGAGGATACGTCGTCTTCACTCGTCAAATCTTCCCATTTCATCGAGGTTGGGGTATCAGATACAAGATTCTTTCCTTTGCGACGAGCAATTCTTTTCTTAGTCTCTTGAGGAATGCTCATTTTGGGGGAGGTAGACCCTGATTGTTGGTCCTCCTTGACAGACCCTCCTTGCCTTCTGTATTAAAATTACTAGCATCATCTTGCTTGTTCTCTTCATCAATGTCTTGGGTGCAAAGGATTCCAGGAGCAGTTTAGGTCACGTCTAGCTCAATCCCTTAAGCTCTAGTAGATTCAGTTTCGTAGCTTTCTTCTTCCTCGCTTGGGGCACCATGGTCGTAACCGCGTCCCTCTATTTTCGAGCTGGATTTGTTGCTGGTGAACATCCTACAGGAATCGAGGAATACACGTTAGTTCCTGCTCGTGAAAGCAGACAAGAGTAGAAAAGCCAAAACCCTCGTTTTGGGTTCATTGTGGGACCAGTGAGCGGGGCACCGGTCAGGTATTCCTCGATTCCCACTTGTGGGTTTTGTGTGTGTGAAGTTTGTGAAATACCCCGACTCATAACGTTCAGGAAATGTGGGTTACGACATTTTATGAAGATTGGAAGTTTAAGATGAATAGAAAAGAAATGGGTATCAGACGCCCTAGTTTACGACAGATTGATTTTTAGATCGTAACAAAATAGTCATCATACACCCAGTCGGCATCGTTGAATCCTAGAAATTGGGGATTCTAGCAACGAAAATAAAGATGGAAGTTACATCACGGTAAAGAAATACCTATTGAATTTGAGGGATCGAACTGGAGAAGGTCTTGGGGATCTTGATTACGCGTACAAATTATCTTGTTTCAGCTGGATGTAGAGGGAAAATGAAGGTTGACACAGGGATTCTTCAATAGCAGAAAAAGTCCCAAATGAATGAAGGTTTTTGCTTTTATAATAGGGGAACCGTCATGGGACGGCAATCGAGATAGTCGAGGTTATCATTATGGTGCGGGAACCAATGCATCGCATTAAATGACGCTTTGGGCAGTGTGTACATGTGTGTAGCAGATGGCGAAAGGTGGCCCGTTCCTTCAGTACTCGTCATAACTCAAGCTGGCATCCACTTACCGTTTGACTTCGAGGCCATTGCATGTAAATTATCAAAATAAGTCAAGTCTTGTAACGGTCCAGATTCTCAAAGAAGTTCCAAGGTACCTTGCTCCTCGCTCCAAGCATGTATACTCGGTAGACAAGGAGCATGGGGCTATTGAACAGCCTGGCCCAATAGGCCCATACATAGCTCACGTGCTTGGCACGTTTACTTTAGTCGTGAGCGAAGCACATACTCCACAATCCAGGTCACAGTTATGAATCGGGCAGCGGCCATACTTTGACCACCACGGTCTGAAGAGCAAGCAATTACTTCTTAGAAGTCTGGGGGCTGGAGAGATAGCGAGCAGGCAAATGTTTTGCGAGCAGGCTTACCATGCTCAGTTATGTAAGTAACGGTCATCCTGGATGTGGGCAGTTATCTCCGTGAAACTCGCTTCCCCATTCATGATTAGACCGTTGTGTTGGACGTGGCAGTTAATGTGCCCGCCATGCACGCTTCGACATTTAATAGGGAGTTATATAGCTTCCCATGAAGGCTATAAAACCCCTCCAAAACAAAGGAGGGGGGAGGTGATTTTTTGGTCTAAGGCAAAACTCTGTCAAATTGTTTATTCAACTGTATGATTACTAATTCTCACACCGGAGAGCATTTGTAGGGAAAGCCCCTGCCTAGTTCACAGTTGATGTTTGCATTTCAGGGTTGGGTCTTGAAGATACCGGATAGATTGAAAGCCAGATATCCAATTTCAGATGCCCAGTGTGTCCTTGGATTATTTTGGACGCATCATGTTGGATGAAAATGATCGAAAAGACATAAGTGCCCTTTTTTTGTTTAGAATATGCCTTGCACGTGTACCGATTGAAGTCGCAAATTTTTTTTTTGTTCAACTCTTTGCTTGAAGGCATGCGTTTTAAACTTACATTAAGGGTGAATGTGAGACAATCATGTGAGTAACATGTGATGTAGGTAAGAGTATTTTCGGGTTTTTATAAATGTTTAAAACTTTCCATCCAAAAAATTGGATGAAGTGATGAACATGCGATATATAGCCAAGTACAGTAACTACATTGAAAAAAAAAACGTAAGGTTAGCTTATTGAAAAAAGTGTGAAAGTAGGGTGATCAAATTATGATTTAAGTCTCTATATCTTATTAATCGAACTTTCAGATTTAAAACAAAAAACAAATTCAGGTGGAAGACGCTCTTATAGGTCCACAGACTTTGGGTCTTGGACAAAATACAAAGGGAGAAATTAAGGTCGGTCTCATATGAATAATTTTTAATCGCTTTACATCTTTATTTTTTTTTTCATAACTGGAAAAAAGACACGTCA
Organism: Codonopsis lanceolata; assembly: GCA_013146195.2. NCBI lineage: Eukaryota > Viridiplantae > Streptophyta > Magnoliopsida > Asterales > Campanulaceae > Codonopsis > Codonopsis lanceolata. The sequence goes on along the minus strand of CM028379.1, from coordinate 18,133,968 downwards.
TGCATCGTGATGCACAAAATCATACAAGTCGAACTCATCATGGTAGAAAATAATTTTTGTTGTGTATTTAGTAAAAGGGTGAATAATGTCATTTCACCTAATAATTAACATTTGGCAAAAACTTGTGTAAAAAGGTCTTACGTCTATTTTTTATAAGACATATTCTCTTTACCCGACCCACCTTGTATTGGTGGGTTGAATTGTGAGAGACTGGAGCTACGTCTTACGAATTAAGATCCGTAACTCCTTATAGGAAAAAACTTGTGTAAGACGGTCTTATAGATATTTTTTGTAAAACGGATCCTTCTACCCGACCCACTGTGTATTGGTGGGTTGAGCTGTGAGAGAGTAGATATCTGTTTTACGAATTAAGATTAATAAGACGGTCTTATAGGAGACCTACTCTCTTTTATATGGAATAAATAACTTATCAACATTTTTCTTACCACTGACTTTTCTTTTAGGAGCTCGACAAAAGTTTTCCCTACGTCTCTAAATTATTTTTCGCGTTTAACTTGAAAAACGAATTAAAAAAACTCGATTATTAATATTTGTGTAGTATTCTGTTTTCTTTAAACCTAAGTGCGTGTGAGACATTGTTCTAGTAGTAAGAACAAAAAAATAAGATGGTAAAAGTGTTTTTCTAAAAGAAAAGTTTACAATCAAAACAATATTTTAGAACAAATAAAAAACCACTAATTTGGAAAAATAAATATAATATCTTCAAACTAAACAAACAAATAGATGTATATAATGAATTAAATTTAGTAAAATTTTTATCCATCGGTGTTTAAAATATCATTTACACAAGCGACCTTTCGAACATACACGTGGCGCCAAACACGATTTTTGTCTTGATTTTTATAGATTTTGGTTAATCACTTGTTGTTATCAAAAGCAGTGGCGGATCCATGTGTAACTATACGGGGTACATGGACCCCGCTCAAAATAAAAAAAATGTTGACTATTAATATGTTTTATGATATAAATTTTATGGAACAATAAATAACCATGTAGTAAATCTAGCTAAAGTGGTAAAAAGGTTGTGAGTTTGTAACAGAAAGTTTAGCTCAATTCCTTACATCAGCCCTATATATGTTTTTTGGCCACGCAAGATTCTTGTGATTGCGCGTTTATTTTCTTTATTTTTTTTACCAAAACGATATAGTATTGTTGTCCATATAGTATTGTTGTCGATAAAAAAATTAACATAAGAATACCCGGGTAGTTTTCCCTCTCTTTTTCTTCGAATGCATTGTGCCCCCATTAATAATTTTTTTTGATCCGCTGCTGATCCAAATGTCGCTTATGTAAAAAAAAATTATATACAATTTGTGTATGAAAATTTTACTCGAATATCTCTTATACAATAGTGATCGGTCTATTGACTCAGACTATCTGATAGTTGGGATTGATTTCGGTCGTAAGATCCAACGGTCATAAGTCAATTACGAATAATTTCTTACAAATAAGCCCCTAAATGATCTGGGTCGAGTTCGGATGTGCCCCTTAATTACTGATAGAATCCTCACCAACACCAACTGTCTTCCGTGATTAAAGCTTCGCACCAACAGTCTTGGAGGCCAAGTTTGGGTTCCTAATTTTATGTAATTGATTTGTTTAAATATGTAATGTATATCCTTCCTAAAATATAGACATCATTGTAAGTCAATATATATATTCTCAGAACTACACTAATGAAATCAAGTTGGTTAACATTTTTCAATTGTGTAATTCTTTATGGTATCAGAGCCTTGATCCATAACAATTAAATTTTTTTCTTTTTCTTTCTTCCTCTCTGCTCTCTTCTATGGCCACCTCCGGCTCCCAGGTTCTTATTCCCAACCCCAAAGAACCCACCAAACCTCTCATTATGGTTACTTTCCATAATTCTGTCAAACTTACATCTCTCAATTACCTCTCTTGAAGACTCGATTCAAGCCATTCTCCTTGGCTATGATGCGCATAAATTTGTTGATGGTTCTCACCCCATCCCACCCACCACCATCACCAAAACGACCTTGAAGAACCCAACCCCGAGTACACAACCCGGTTTAGACAGACAAACCGATCCTAGGTGCTCTTCTTGGCACTCTCCCCCACGATCGCCTCTTGGTTCCCTGTGCCAAAACTAGTCACGAGTTATGGGGACGCTTTGGCTAGCACTTATGCTCGTCCTTCCCGTGGTCACATTAAACAACTCAAGGATCAACTTAAACAGCTCACCAAAGGTTCCCAATCCATCTCCGATTATATGCTGTCTGTCAAAACCCGCCGATGAATCGCTATCCTTGGCAAACCACTTGACCATGAAGATCTTATTGAACTAGTTCTTGATGGCCTAGGTGATGATTACCAATCCACAATTGATTCCGTTAATAGCCGCGACTCACCCATTTCCTTTGATGAACTTCATGAGAAGCTCATCAACAAGGAACTTACCCTTCGTCCTAAGGCTTCCCCATCTAACTTTCCTGCCACCGCTAACCCTACCCATGCTCGTCCCTCCAAACATAACCCTCCATCTTACCCAACCCGTAACACGCCCCTCTGTCCCCAACACCAACCCGGCCAACCACTACCCCACCCAATCCCTAGACCTCCTCCGTCCTCCCTTCCTTGGTCGTTGCCAATGGTGCAACACCAAAGGCCATGTACTCTCCCACCGCCACCTTTTCAACCAAACCCATCCCAATCAAAAACCTCCCATCGCTCCTCCCAACCTTGGCGCCCACGCCCTAGCACCCCATGGCAGCCCTCCCTTTCCCAACCTCATGCCCATGTTGCCACGGCCCTTCCCACAACCAACCCCAACGGCTCCTCGATAGTGGGCGCCTCACCACGCCACATCCGACCTTCAAAACTTAGCCTACCACACTCCTTATGATGGCTCGGATGACATCGTCATCGGCAATGGTAAGGGTCTCCCCATCTCTCATACAGGCTCTACTTCTATCTCCACGTCATCTCAATCCTTCACACTGTCGAATGTTTTATGTGTTCCTCAAATGAAAAAAAACTTAATTTCCATTTCTCAATTTTGTCAAACGAATAATACATCTGTTGAGTTCTCACCTTCTTCGTTTTCTGTGAAGGACCTCCGCACGGGGGCCATTCTCTTTCAGGGCCCAACTAAGGATGGTGTCTACGAGTGGCCCACAACCACTCCATCCCCCTCCTCTCCGCTTATTGCCTTCTCAAGCATCAAAACCGACTCGTCCGCATGGCATCATCGTCTAGGACATCCCTCTGCAACTATTTTTAAACATATTCTTGCCTTTTTTCATTTAGATTGTTCTGATAAGACTAGCAAAAACTCTCTTTGTAATTCTTGTCAAATCAATAAAAGTCATAAATTGCCATTTTCTACTTCTACTATCTCATCCTCATCTCCCCTTGAAATTCTTTATTCTGATGTTTGGACTTCCCCACTTCACTCAGTCGATGGTCACAAATATTATGTCATATTTGTCGACCACTTCACCAAATACACATGGTTCTATCCACTTAAGCGCAAGTCTGATGTTCGTGATGTATTTTCTCGGTTCAAAGCACTTGTTGAAAACCACTTTCGAACCAAAATTCTCACTCTTTATTCTGACAACGGTGGGGAATATGATGCGCTTAAAAGTTTTCTTGCTACGGTGGCATTGCCCACCTCACGACTCCACCTCACACCCCCAACATAATGGCTATTCGGGCGTCGTCATCGTCACATAGTAGAGGCGGGTTATCCCTACTCTCTCATGCTTCCATGCCCTTAATCTATTGGTCTCATGCTTTCTCCCTTTGCGGTGTATCTTATTAATCGTCTTCCCACCCCCACTCTTGACCTCCGCTCACCCTATCATACTCTCTTTCTCACACCCCCCAACTATTCTAAACTTCGTAGCTTTGGATGCCTATGTTATCCCTGGCTTCGTCCATATTCTCCACATAAACTTGCTCCAAAATCATCCCCCCGTGTCTTCATTGGCTACTCACTTACCCAGAGTGCCTATCTATGTCTCGACACAACAACGTCTCGTGTCTATGTCTCCCGTCATGTCAAGTTCATTGAGTCAATTTTTCCCTTTGCCACTCCTACTACTCCCAGTCCATCTACATCCTTAATCTCTCCCACCGAATGGTGCTCTATTACACTACCTATCATTAGTTCCTCTCCCCTCGTCTCTACTTCCATCCATGTCTGTCCCACCCACGGCACCGGCCAGACCCCCCAAACCCGGCCAACACTTTGCTTCCCCGCCTCAACCTCAGCTCACTTCCCCGCTTCCCCCCACCTCGGCTCCCTCCTTCCCAACTACAGCCCAGCCCCAGCCCCATTCCCAAACCCAGCCCAACACCGCTTCCCCGCCTCAACCTCAGCTCATTTCCCCGCTTCCCCAGCCCACCTCGGTTCCCCCCTTCCCAACTTCTCAGCCCACTCTAGACGACAACTTTCCCAATCCAGCAGTACCTATACCAAGCTCGGTTCCCACCGCCTACTTCCCCATTCCGAGCCCCAAGGACTATCATCACCCGATCCAAACACAATATTTTTAAACCTGTCACCAAGCTAAACCTCACAGCCCAGCTCCATAAAAACACATCGTCCAGTGAGCCATCAACTGTCACTCAGGCCTTGAGAGATCCTAAATTGCGTCAAGCTCTCTCTGCCGAATTTGATGCTCTCGTTACTAATGGCACATGGGAGCTGGTTCCTTCCCATCCCAATCAAAATGCGGTTGGGTGCAAGTGGGTGTTTCGCACCAAATACCTTTCGATGGCTCCATTGACAAACACAAGGCTCGTCTAGTTGCGAAGGGGTTCCACCAACGTCAGGGATAGATTATCATGACACTTACGCCACGTGGTCAAACCTACCACCATTAGGTTGATCCTTAGTCTTGCGGTATCTCGTCATTGGTCTCTTCGGCGGCTTGCGTGAATAACGCATTTCTTCAAGGCACATTATCGAGGAAGTGTTTATGCATCAACCTCCGGGTTTTATTGACGAGGGGACCGTCAGAGCCATGTGTGTAAGCTTAGGAAAGCCATTTACGGCCTTAAGCAGGCACCTCGTGCTTGGTATACCGAGCTTCATCAGTTTCTTCTTTCTATTGGGTTTGTGAATTCGGTTGCGGACACCTCCCTTTTTATGTATCATGGTAACAATGCTGTCATCTACTTCTTAATTTATGTTGATGATATAATTGTCACAGGCAATGATGCAGATACGGTTCAGCAATTTATCACTCAATTGTCCGAAAGATTCTCCCTCAAGGATCTTGGTCCTTTAACTTACTTTCTTGGAGTTGAAGTTCACTCTCATGCAAATGGGTTATTTCTTTCTCAACGTAAGTACATTACGGATCTCCTTGACAAGCACAACATGACCCTTTGCCAAGCGGTTGCAACTCCTCTAGCCACGGCACCTACTCTCACTCTCACGTGTGGCTCGCCGCTTTCAACACCAACTGACTATCGTGCTCTCATCGGTAGTCTCCAATACCTCTCACTCACCCGCCCCGACATTGCATATACCGTCAGCAAGTTGTCTCAGTTCATGCACCAACCCACAACAGTTCAGCGGCAGCCGCGGCGTCTTCTACGCTTATCTATGTGGAACAACCTGGACCATGGTCTCACTGTTCACCACAACTCCGACCCGGTTCTTCATGCCTTTTCGATGCCGATTGGGCGGTGATAAGGGCGATTACACATCTACCTCGGCTTATCTTATTTATCTCGGTCGAAATTTGATCTCACGGAGTTCGAAAAAGCAACGTCATCGTTGCTCGTTCTTCAACCGAAGCCGAATATAGGTCCGTGGCATCAAGCGGCTGAACTTCGGGTGGCTTTGTTCCTTACTCACCGAACTTAATGTCTCCATCCCTTCTCAACTCGTGATCTATTGCGACAACGTCGGTGCCACCAACCTTTGTGCCAACCCCATATTTCATTCTCGAATGAAGCACGTCGCTCTTGACTACCACTTCATTCGAGAACAGTCCAAACAACTGCTACGTGTTGCTCATGTCTCCTCCACCGACCAAGCGCGACGCCCTCACCAAACCATTATCTTCTCAACGGTTTCTATTTCTACAGTCCAAGATTGGTCTCACCCGTCGGCCGTCCATCTTGCGGGGGCATGATAGAATCCTCACCAACACCAACTGTCTTCCGTGATTAAAGCTTCGCACCAACAGTCTTGGAGGCCAAGTTTGGGTTCCTAATTTTATGTAATTGATTTGTTTAAATATGTAATGTATATCCTTCCTAAAATATAGACATCATTGTAAGTCAATATATATATTCTGTAACTACAGCTAATGAAATCAAGTTGGTTAACATTTTTCAATTGTGTAATTCTTTAATTACCACTTGAAACAATATATCTCCTCAATTATGCATTATTTTTACCATAATATATATTGACATTACAAGAAATACCGTCACCATGTTATATGTATGACATGGGCACAAAGTTCTACTCCCTCTGTTTCAAAATAAGTGTTTTTAACAAAGTTTTTTTCTTTCAAAATAAGTGTCGTTATATGATTTCAAAAAACATTTGTTCATATTTTACAAAAAATACACTTATTTATTATTTTCAAATTAAATGATGTTAGAAAGATGATTGTTAAAAAAAAAGAAAATACTAGCAACTTAACTATATATTACATAAACTTAAATAAGAGTATATCAATTTTTTTGATAAGTTTTCAAATTTAATATTTGAATTGCTAAACTGAGACTTATTTTGAAAAAAAAGGTGTAGTATATATAAGTATATATATACACCATGTCTCCTACCAGGTTGCCTTGTTGTGGGTAAGAGCCACACAATTGTTGCTTTTTAATCATTTTCTAATTAAGAAGATAGGTATTTACTCACCATTATTGATATTCTTATTTGTCACAACATCCTCAATATTCATATTCTTAATTAAAAAATTAAATTTATTATCTCTCTTACTTAATCATTAAGAATTAAATAACAGTGAGATTTTAATCAACTTTTTATTGGACAGTGTGTAATTTAACTTCACCGTACCACTATTAAAGTTCCTTTTCAATAAGCTAGCAGTAAGTTCTTGCAGAGAGTAATATATTCACAAAAGACAGTCATTGGGTAAGAATAGGGTAGGGTTGCATTCAATTCGTGGCATTTATCAAATATAGTCATTTGACTCGAATGATGAACATATATAGTCTTTGACTAACCAAAAAAGGGATCTGACGAAATAGCCATTGGTCGACTAAACGACCACAGTGGTCAACTAGACGACCACAATGGTTGACTGGGTGGTCGTCTAGTCGACCACTGTGTTTCATCTTCGTCTTCTTCATTTCCGGCGACAATGGCGTCCGGCGTCTGGTTCATCCGGCGACGATGATCCCGCATCCAGTCTTCTTCGTCCGACGTCCAGCATTTGGACTAGACGACCACAATGGTCGACTGGGTGATTGTCTAGTCGACCACTGTGTTTCATCTTCGTCTTCTTCATCTCCGGCGACAATGGCGTCCGGCGTCTGATTCGTCCGGCGACAATGATCCCGCCTCGCCATGAACGCAAATGGTAGGGAAAAGGGTATTGATGGAATTTTTAGATAAAAGTGACTATAAAAGTATATTTTTTTAAAATAAGGTTATAAATGACCAAATCATCTTTAATTTGGCCATTTGTATAAATGTCCCATTGAATTGAGTGGGTTATACTTATTTCATTCAATTCCGGTGGGTATTATTTAAGGGTGCATTAAATTTAGTCGTTTACTTCAGTCTTCAGGGGTTGGATGAAATAAAGACAGTCATTGAAATAAAGACAGGGGTTTGTTGAGTTCCAAGAAATATAGAATTGAATCTGTTTGGCCAACAATGACAGACTAGCTCAGTGAGATATTAGGTCAACAATCCTCCACCACAGTCGTTTTTGTCTTTTTTATTTTGCCCCCTTGATATTATCCATGGTTCTGCTCTTCAAAAATATTGAATGCAACAATAGTATTGCTATTTAATAAAATTATAAAATATTTAATAATTTTGTTAAAGTGAATGAATTGAAGTTAAGACAAAGTTAATTATGTTACCACACAAAATATTTAATGGTTTTAAACAATTACGTGACATGTTTATACGGTGTATTACGTATGACCAATAGTAAAATTCAAAAATAACAAAGTGATTTAATATCTTTACCAAGATTTTTCAAGTTTTCAATAAAGCCCCTTTAATAAAAAAAGATTTTTTTTTCTGTGGTTTATACTTTACATAAATTCCAACAAAACCTAATCAAACAACTTATTTTATCCTAAAAAATTACTAAGAGTGAAAACAGAAAAATAATAATAATTTGAATTAACTTAATCTAATAATACTTATGTTATGTTTATTAATTAAACAAGTTGATTGAGTGAATGAAAGTCAATTATGAAACTTTAATGATTTGTGTTTTGAATTTTATTATTTAGGTGATGTCGTTGTATAATTTTTTGTTGAATTTGTGTTGATTACTTGATTTTGAATTTTAAATTTAAATGCAAGTGTTCTTTAATTTTTTTAAATGTGTAAACCGCTAATGATCGTTTAAACCGAAACTGACAAGGTTAAGGTTAGGCTTTCATTTTCAGTGGTCCGTTTAAACTGTAACCTATTAGGGATTGAAATCGATAAGGCGTGCTAGGCCAAAATGGATAGGGCTGACCTGATTAACATCTCTACTCCCTCCCCCCGCAAAATTATTGTTTTGTTTGACCCGATATATAAATTAAGAAAAAAATGAACTTTATTATTAATATTCGTATAATGTCTAGCTCTTTAAAGCCTATGCGCATATAACTTATAATTAAAATATGAAGAAAAAAAAGAGTAATGTTTTATTTGTTTCACGACAAATGACTTTCGAAAAATATATTTTTTCATATTTAATGTTTGGTAACTTATGAAAAATACAATCAGCGGAAAAAAAAATTACGAGTCAATATAAAATGAAGCTTTTATTTCTAAAAAATAACTTACAGATTTATTTTCATCAATAAACACATTTGCCCATTATTTCCGTCAAATTATTCTAGAAAAATATAATAATACAATAAGCCTAGTTCACGCATAACCCTCCTTCTACCTCATGATAATTTATAAGTAGGTCTCTCAGAAGACCGTTTTACGTATCTTAATTCTTAAAATAGAGTCTTAGTCTCTTACAAAAAATATCTTTAATACTGTAATACAAAAAATATGAGTTATAATATAATTAAGTTGGGTAAAGATGATTTATCTTACAAAAAATATCTATAATACCGTCTTACCCAAGTTTTTTGTCATAATCTAATTGAGTTACTTTTATCATTTAACAACAATCATAATCATAGACACAATTATACATATTACATAAATGCACAATTATACACTCAACAAATAAATTGTTTAGAAAAATAAATTGAGTTGCTTTATTGTATTTGTACACATGATTTATAAATTATAATTTTAAAAAAATTCACTACGTCCTAAAATTAATGTCGCTTATATTATTTTGGGATGTCTCAAACAATAATCCATTTTATTTTTTAAAAGGTTTTTTTATATCAATTATCAATTTTGTTATTCGCACTCGTGAGATTGAAAAAGATGAACCATATTGATTTAACACAACTAATGATAAATTGAAGGATTATTAAAAGAAAAAAATTATTTAAATTTCAACATTTTTTTAAAATAAGTGTATATGCAATCGGGGCAAATTTAATAGAGGAAATAGTATTAGAATATAACTTTTTGCATGTATTAATAAATTATTTTTTGTAATATTTTCTTTGTATTTGCTAAACACTCAAAAATGTTTTCCTATATATTTTAAAGAAGTTTACCAATCATCTGAAAATAAACAGAGCTTAAAATTGTAAAAATATTATCCTAAAAAGAAACCTTCTAAACAAGAATTTTTTATTGTGACAGACGAAAAAGAAAAAAATAAAAATATTTTTCGGAAGGAGGCTCTACCACAAAACTTTTTACACAAACGATATTTGAATAATGAAAACGCGGTGTACTTTATAACTATTTACATAAAATAATAATTTTAGTGATGTCAAATATTAATAATCAAATATGATTACTTTGTTCTTAACACCAAATTGAGCAAATTGGGGGATTTCACGTTAATGGAGAATACAACTAAAAAGTCCATATGACACTTCATTTTGAAGAGTGATCCCATGGCTGGCCACTTTTTGTTGGTTAAAAATGAATTAAATTTTCACCATTGGTTGTGGTATAAACTTTAGTATTTTATACGGGCATCCTTTAAAATATGATAATATTTAATATACACATCTTTTGTTTGAAAAGTATACATGATTGTTCACAATCACAATGTACGAAAACTAGAATTCTTAGCTGATGGTGAAGTGTCGACCATATGACTACTCATTAAAAAATATTAAATAGTATCGGATCAGCACATGGTGCAATACAACTAATAACGATACATCATAGACTCATAGCCCCAAAGTGACTTTATAATGAGGTCAACTTTATATTCCTCCCACCTAAATTATCGTCCTTTTTTTTTTTTCGTTTGTTCAAAATAATTATTCAATTTGAAACTTATTTTTTTAGAACATCAATTTTACTATTTTATCCTTACTTTTTCACTTTACTTTAATTATGAGCCACATATGCATGAGCTTTAAAAGAAATTAGACATTAAACCAATATAAATAATCAAGTCAATTATTTTTTCTTAAACTATGCATCGGGTCAACTAGGACGATTATTTAGAAATGGAGGAAGTACTATTTTATTATTATAGTGTGTCTTTATTGGTCCTCAAACATTATTTATATGATAATTTGAAACCATTTAATATTTTGTTAGAGATAATGTTATTTAGGGTTTCAATTTCAACCTTTTAAAAACTTTTCTTTTGTGTGCTAATCTAAAGTTTACATAAATCTTATTTATCAGTACTATATAGTTATATTTATTAGTCATTTTCAACAAACTTTCACAAATAAATATTAATGCTACACAATTTGGTCTTGGGTCGTTTCTTGTGGTTTGTAGGATATCTGAGCTTATGTAAATATATGATCTTGTGAAAACCCTGTCAAAAGAAGAAAACCTTAGAAGGAATGTAAGGCAGGGCCTTGCGAAACCCCTCAGCCGTGAGAGTAAGTCTTTAGCTTGTAGAAAGCAAAGTGATAGAGTTTCGGTGTGTAAAAATGAGCATACCTTTGAAATGAGGTATTGTAAGGTATATATAGCCTTTTTGGGAGTGAAATATGGGATGAGTCATTACTATGGAGAGATCATAGGACTTTATGACCATAAATGCAGGTTGACCGCGTAACTGACGGGGCCATGACTTAAATCTCGGGCTCCAGAGTTATCTGATAGTTAGGCTTGGAATGGATAACTGCCTTATTCGAGCAGCCTTGCTCCCTACTCGATCTGATTGGTAGGAGGATTTCTGCTCGGTAGATATGTAGGATGTTCTCCCCGAGTTATCCTGCTCGGGTGACCCTTTTCTTGATCTTTATCCTCCATGTGCTTATCACGTGAGGGCACATGTGCCCAACTCGTGACCAGGATTTGGGCCGAGCTCATCAGTGCCCCCCCTGCTCCTTGTTCGCCGAGTATTTATACTTGGTACAAGGAGCATGTCTGTAATTTTGTTATGGCTTGATTTAGGGAGCAGAACACTTGCTTATTTTCATTGACATGAGTGAAGGGAGTTGCTTTGTTGGTGACGGTTGATGTATTCGAAATACCGGCTGTAGGAAGCCAGAAGGTTCCTCTGGGATGATGGTGGCTAGGTGTAGTCATGATTGGTTGTGTGTTTTCGAGGCGTGCATTAATGACGGGCTTGATCGGGTGTATTGTAGCCGCCATGGTTTGAATTTGGGAAGGCTTTGGGCGCGTGATTTGGGCGCCTTTTCCACAAATTTTACCTATAAAAGAGGAAACCCTAAACCCTTGGTCTTTTTTACTGCCTTCTTACCTTCAAGCCCTTTATACTTCTCTCTAGTTCGCTTGATTTCTCTGGCGGCGAATCTTTCGGCTAACAAGAATTTCCTCTCCTTTTGCAATTCTGGATCAAGTTCAAATTTCCCCCTCCAGCAAACTAATCCCTGTTCAGTGCACAAGTAAGTTTGTTCTGGTTCTAATTTTCTTCTTCTGCATTTGTATTGAATTCATTTTAAATTTATGTGTTTTTTCTTTGTATGCACTTCACGTTCATTCTTTCTGGGTAGATTCTTAGGGGTTGCCTCTAGATCTGGGTAGTTTACAGGGAGATCGAGGAGAAATCTTCAAGGAATCATAAGTTTTGTGGGGCTTTAATCAAGATATTCCTCGATCTCTTGTAGGATGTCTTCCCCCCTTCGATTGTTTGATGATGGCTCTGACCATGAGCAAGAAGCATACGATTACGATCATGGTGTTCAAGAAAACAATGCACCAACAGATTTTGAGTATACTGGATCTGATGTATACATTCCTGAGGGAAGGAATACCCATGAAGCGAGCAGCCGAGTTCCTATTGGAAGGGTTGTGAATGACGTGACCACTTATCAGGATGAGGTGGATGAGGCGAGCTCGAGTGGGATCCCTAGCGATGAGGAGTTGGTCGGTCGACCTCGAGTAGGACGGAGACACCGTAACGAAGATTACTATAACCTGAGCTCGCTTGCTCACTGGGAGTCAATTGACTCAGTTGTAGAGGTTGGGAATTGGTTTAACTCGATTGGGATCTCTGATGAAGATTATTGAGGAGTTCCTTATGAGTCAGAGATGACTCCTGCTCAGATAAGAAGCAAGATGAAAAGAATAGTCTTCTTCTCGACTTCTTCCACGTCGGGATGCGTTTCCCGTTAGACCTTTTTATTATCGAGTTCCTAAGGGAGACTAACGTCGTTTCATGTGATTCCAACTTACCACCATGTTGATTTTGATTACCTTCAGTACAACTTGCTGTCTGGTCGGCTTCGAACCAGAAATGACTATACTTCGTAAACTCTTCCAATTCACCATGGATAAGAGATCGGGAAGGATTACTGGTTGCTCGAAGGCTGGGGCTCTGAAGTTGTTCACCAAGTTTCCTACAAGGTCGATAAGTGGGATAAGAGAATCATTGTTGTCGAATCCCGGGTTGGGTGGCCATTTTCCCCGACCCATTATGAAATGAAACCTCCAACCTATGACCGACATGCCACCTTCATCGGAGAGGATAGGTGTATGGCGATGTTGAGATACGCGCTCGGGGTGACCGAGCAAGGTCAACAATGGTTGATTGATTGGAAATCAATCGCGCATGATTCGAGAATCTTGCGTCTGGCCGGGATGTATCCTACTCCCCTAGAGGGTGTAGAGCCCTTGAGCGCGAGTTGTGCGGTCTGGCGGGAGATTGCATCCCCGTCTTGATTTTGATGATGCTGGTATATGTTTTTTTTTTTTTGAGCCTTGGAGAAAATATATCTTGATGTTTTCTAACTTGTTCTCTTTTTTCTGACAGTGATGAATGATACCTTGAGGTAGCGAAAGACTGACTTCAAGGCGAAATCTGTTACTCGCCATGCTGAGCTGATAGGCCGCGAGCAGCCTCTACTTCCTTACCCAAGGCTCCTTTTTGTTGAAAAGAGCAGGAAGTCATCCCGGGCTTCTGGCTCATCCGCCGAGCCAAGATCTTCCCCCATAACGGCGCCAATTACCGAGCACACATCTCAAAAAAGACCAGCTGTGACCTACACCCAAGTAGGAGTTCGAAGCACCTGATCCCGGACAGGGGAGGATGCACCCCAAGAAACAATTTAAGGGGCGTCTGGTCCCTTGCCTTCCCCCATTATTCCGACTCCCCCAGTCATGGGGCTGCCACCTCCCCCTCCTCGACGCGAAGAGCCATTACGGAGTGGTATGCCCAGTTGGTTGAGGGCCAACTTTGTGATGCTCGTATCCCGAGAAGGAATAAGGGCATTGGTCAATGAGGTCGCTGTCGTTCCTCCTCTTGAAGGAATCAATCTTCAAGATTGTAGGACGATGAGTGCTGTGTGCGGGCAGGGGATTCTGAAAAAGGGTTGTCCATCTCGACATTCTGCACCGGGATGCTGATACCCCGAACAACATTCTGCTCGATGAAATTGACTTACTGGTCAGCGAGGTAAGTTATGCTTGTTGCATCTTGAATATAATGGATATTGATTTGTACAATTCTTGCTCATTTGTGTTTTGTGTTTTTCAGTTCACCTCCAAGGCTACTCTTGTGCACAAACGTGCAGACGAATATAAAGATAAGGCTGGGGCCTTGTTTAAGCAGAAGAGGAAGTCTGATGAGGCTGCCCGCTCATACAAGGAGGACTTGCTGGCCAAGGACAACGAGGTCCTTGTAAAGGTTGCCGATCTGTCCAAGCTCGAGGAAGAGATTATCATCCTGAAGGTCCAGGTGGAGTTTGCCCAGAATGGGGAGGTAGCCACTCAAAAGACCTTGAGGGAGGAGAGAAAGAAAACTGAGAATGCTCAGGTTGCTGCCGAGCAGAAGGAGAAAGCCTAGCAGGCAAGGCTTGCGAGGGAAGTCGCTGCTGCCAAGACTGCTGCTGTGGAAGACTTTATGCAGTCAGCCGAGCTCGAGTAGCTCGTAGATGCAAAGTTGGTCCCCTATTATTTCTCAAGGGTGTAACCACGTTCTTCGCATGCTGGTAAGCAGCGGGCTTCCGGGCATAACACCTGAAATGATGATGCAGTGGGGAACGGCTTCGCCCTGGTGTGCTGAGGCGCGGAAGAGCCATGCTTTGATCCCCTATAATGAAGATGAATTGGAGATCATAGCGAACAATGACCAGGAAAGTGATGACCCTGAGTGGATCCCTCCAACTCCGCTGACCAATAACGTGGTTGACCAGATGAACGTTATCTTTGAGCGTGAGGCTAGCGATGATGAGGATGAGGATCCTGCTCCCTAGCCTGTCGGCCCTGTGGTTATAGATGTTGAAGACAATCAGCCTGCTCTCTCTACCGGTCTGGAAACAAACCTGCCTCCTCCTCCTGGATAAGACACGATTCAGCTGCTTCCTCCTCCTCCTCTTCCTCCCAACATGCAATCCGAAATGGATAGAATCTTTGTTGAGCTTGAAACATGGGGAAGAACCACCGAGCAAGGAGGGAATTAAATAGCTTGTAATAGGTTTTGTAGTAGTTTTCCTCGAATGTAATTTTTAATGATAATGAAATGAAATTTTTTTGTTTACAGCTGTGTGTGAACGCTTGTTTTTCTGATAGAATGCCTTTGTAAAAAAAATGCTATCGGGCAGGGCCCCTTCTACTAATTTGGCAGGCATCTAAATAATTGTCCGCTGCTCAATTTATCGGGCATAACTATTTGGCCGTGTTAACTGGAGGGCCTTTGGTTTATTAAACCGTTAACTTATTATTTAGGCTGGATATTTATTTGAACGAGACTTTACTCCCTTTGCTGCCATAGCGAACAAAGCCGTCAAATAATATCGGTCAGTGGGTTGTACCCCTTCTCACCTCGAGGAATTCAAACGTAAAATACAAATCGGGCAGAGCCCCACTTTGCTCGATTTATTGGGCAAAGTATTGTTTATATTTGTTCGAGAATATTTTCCTTTTATATAACAAATTTGACCAACAACTTTCAAGAGACTTTTTATTAAAAAATCATTCAACGTAAAAACAGAAAAAAGAAGTAGCTACCAAATTAATGATAATATTTCTTCAAATGATCAGCGTGCCAGGGATGCTTCAAATTTTTGCCCTCTTGATTTTGTAAGGTGTAAGTGCCCTCCCTAATGATTCCTGTAACTTTAAATGGGCCTTCCCAGTTAGGTGACAATTTTCCACGCTCTGGTCGCTGTCCTGTAACTTCGATTTTCTTGAGGACCCAATCCCCGATTTGAAATGCTCTTCCCCGAACCTTCCTGTCGTGATGAGCCATAGCTTTTTGCTTGTAATTAACCATTCTTATGCGAGCTTCGAGTTTGCACTTTCGAGCAGGTCAAGATCAATTTCTTGGGCAATCTGATAGTCCTGCTTGTTATAGTGAGCCACTCTGTAACTAGGAAAAGCTACTTCTGTCGGGATTACAGCCTTAGATCCATATGTGAGAGCAAAAGGTATTTCCCCTGTTGAGCCCCTTACTGTTGTCCTGATCGACCATAAAACGACTGGCAGCTCATCCGCCCATTTCCCTGCTCGATTGTCCAAATTTCGTTTTAAAGCGTACATGATTTGTTTGTTCGCGGCTTCCGCTTGTTCATTGCCTTGTGGATATGCAACTGAAGATTGTCAATGCTTAACATACATCCTGTTACATTCTGCCATAAATTTATCAGAGAACTGTGTGCCATAATAAACAATAGCTCTAGGTAACCCAAAACGACACCAAATGTGGTCATGCACAAAATTAATGATGGTGTTCTCAGTGATGGTGGCTAATGATTTTGCCTCAATCCATTTGGTGAAATAATCGATTGCCACTACTGCATACTTGAACTGAGATCGTGCCAGAGGAAAAGGTCCAATCAAGTCGATCCCCCACATGTCGAATGGCCATGCTGCAACTACTGGCATTTCTTCGGTTGACGGCAATCTGGGTATATCTGCAAATCTCTGACACTTGACGCATTTTTGTACATATAAGGCTGCATCTCTCCGCAGTGCGATCCAATAGTATCCTGCGAACAAAATCTTATGTGCCAAAGTTCGAGAACCTGGATGACCCCCACATTCTCCCTGGTGAACCTCATATAAAAGCTCTTGGGTCATTTCTGGTCGAACACAATGAAGCATCGGCCATACCTTTGATCGCTTGTACAGCACTCCTCCGACCACCAAGTATTGACAAACCTGGTTTCGAATGACTCTTGCTCGGTTTTTATCTTTTGGCAGGATGCCCTGCACGATAAAATCCTTGTACTCATCGATCCAACAGCTGCTCATCAGTTCGATGTCCATTATCAGTTCCTTGTCAATAGAAGGTGCTTCCAGGTGATCAATCATAACCGACCGTCTTAACATTGAGAGTTCGTCCTCTGCTATCTTGGAGAGGTAGTCTGCTCTCATATTGTCTAACCGATCACTTCTAATGATTTCCCATAACTTGAAATTCTTCAAGATTCCTTTGACTAATTCACAATATTTGACCAATGTAGGATTATGAACTGCATACTCCCCTTGTACTTGGTTCACTACTAACTGTGAATCCGAGTACACTCTCAATGTCCATGTCCAACGTGAGGTCAAGTCCGGCGATCATGGCTTCATACTCAGCCTGATTATTTGAGGTTGTAAACTTAAATCAAAGAGCCATCTCGAACTCATCTGCCTGGTTAGGTGTAAGTAGTAAAATGTCTGCTCCACTTCATGCTTTGCTTGCGGCACCATCCACAAATAATTCCCAATAGTGTGTTGGCTTGATCTTGATTGCTTTTTCTTGTTCGGTAGGTAAGCTTTGGGTTAAGATGAGATCTTACTCGTAGTGTGAGAAACTCGTTTCTACCAGGAAGTCTGCCAATGCATGTGCGAGGAGAGAAAGAAAATTGAGGATGCTTAGGTTGCTGCCGAGCAGAAGGAGAGAGCCCGGCAAACAAGGCTTGCGAGGGAAGTCACCGCTGCCAAGACTGCTGCTATGGAAGACTTTAAGCTATCAGCCGAGCTCGAGCAGCTCGTAGATGCGAAGTTGGTCCCCTATTATTCTCAAGGGTGTAACCACGTTCTTCGCATGCTGGCGAGCAGCGGGCTTTCGGGCATAACGCCTGAAATGATGGCGCAGTGGGGAGCGGCTTCGCCCTGGTGTACTGAGGCCTGGAAAAGCCATGCTTTGATCCCTTACAATGAAGATGAATTAGGGATCATAGCGAACAATGACCGGGAAAGCGATGACCCTGAGTGGATCCCTCAAACTCCACTGGCCAATAACGTGGTTGACTAGATGAACACTATTTTCGAGCATGAGGCTAACGATGATGAGGATGAGGATCCTGCTCCCTAGCCTGCCGGCCTTGTGGTTATAGATGTTGAAGATAATCAGCCTACTCCCTCTACTAGCCTGGAAACAAACCTGCCTCCTCCTCCTCCTCTTCCTCCCAACTTGCAATCCGAAATGGATAGAATCTTTGTCGAGCTTGAAACGCCGGGAAGAACCACCGAGCAATGAGGGAATTAAATAGCTTGTAATAGCTTTTGTAGTAGTTTTCCTTGAATGTAATTTTTAATGATACTGAAATGAAAAAAAAAATTGTTTACAGCTGTGTGTGAATGCTTGTTTTTCTGATATAATGCCTTTGTAAAAAAAATTGCTATCGGGCAGGGCCCCTTCTGCTAATTTGGCAGGCATCTAAATAATTGCCCGCTGCTCGATTTATCGGGCATAATTGTATGGCCACGTTAATAGGGCAGGGTCCTTGGTTTATTAAACTGTTAACTTATTATTCAGGCTGGATATTTATTTGAACGTGACTTTTCTCCCTTTCCCGCCATAGCGAACAAAGCCGACAAACAATACCGGTCAGTGGGTTGTCCCCCTTCTCACGTCGAGGCATTCAAACGTATAATACAAACCGGTAGGGCCCCACTTTGCTCGATTTATTGGGCAAAGTTATGTTTATATTTGTTCAAGAATATTTTCCTTTTAAATAACAAATTTGACCAACAACTTTCAAGAGACTTTTTATTAAAAAAAATCATTCAACGTAAAAATAGAAAAAAGAAGTAACTGCCAAATTAATACCAAATTAATGGTAATATTTCTTCAGATGATCAGCGTGCCAGGGATGCTTCAAATTTTTGCCCTCTTGATTTTGTAAGGTGTAAGTGCCCTCCCTAATGATTCCTGTAACTTTAAATGGGCCTTCCCAATTAGGTGACAATTTTCCTCGCTCTGGTCGCTGTCCTATAACTTCGATTTTCCTGAGGACTCAATCCCCGATTTGAAATGCTCTTCCCCGAACCTTCCTGTCGTGATGAGCCTTAGCTTTCTGCTTGTAATTAACCCTTCTGATGCGAGCTTCGAGTTTGCGCTCTTCGAGCAGGTCAAGGTCAATTGCTCGGGCAATCTGATTGTCCTGCTCGTTATAGTGAGCCACTGTGTAACTGGGAAAAGCTATTTTTGTCAGGATTACAGCCTTAGATCTATATGTGAGAGCAAAATGTGTTTCACTTGTTGAGCCCCTTACTGTTGTCCTGATCGACCATAAAACGACTGGCAACGCATCTGCCCATTTCCTTGCTCGATCGTCCAAATTTCGTTTTAAAGCGTGCATGATTTGTTTATTCGCGGCTTTCGCTTGTCCATTCCCTTATGGATATGTAACTGAAGATTGTCAATGTTTAACATACATCATGTTACATTCTGCCGTAAATTTATCAGAGAACTGTGTGCCATGATCAGAAACAATAGCTCTATGTAACCCAAAACAACACCAAATGTGGTCATGCACAAAATTAATGATGTTGTTCTTAGTGATGGTGGCTAATGGTTTTGTTTCAAACCATTTGGTGAAATAATCGATTGCCACTACTGCACACTTGAACTGAGATCGTGCCAGAGGAAAAGGTCTAATCAGGTCGATCCCCCACATGTCAAATGGCCATGCTGCAACTACTGGCGTTTGTTTGGTTGACGACAATCTGTGTATATCTGCAAATCTCTAATACTTGTCTCATTTTTGTACATATAAGGCTGCATCTCTCCGCAGTGTGATCCAATAGTATCCTGCAAACAAAATCTTCTGTGCCAAAGTTCGAGCACCTGGATGACCCCCACATTCTCCCTGGTGAACCTCATATAAGAGCTCTTGGGTCATTTCTAGTCGAACACAGCGAAGCATCGACATTACCTTTGATCGCTTGTACAACACTCCTCCGACCACCAAGTATCGACTAACCTGGTTTCGAACGACTCTTGCTCGGTTTTTATCTTCTCTCAGGATGCCCTGCTCGATAAAATCCTTGTACTCATCGATCCAACATCTGCTCACCAGTTCGATGTCCATTATCAGTTCCTTATTAGTAGAAGGTGCTTCTAGGTGATCAATCATAACCGAGGGCCTTAACGCCGAGAGTTCTTCCTCTACTATCTTGGAGAGGTAGTCTGCTCTTATATTGTCTGAACGATCAATTCTAATGATTTCCCAGAACTTGAAATTCTTCAAGATTCTTTTGACTAATTCACAATATTTGACCAAGGTAGGATTATGAACTGCATACTCCCCTTGTACTTGGTTCACTACTAATTGTGAAAACGAGTACACTGTAACGGACTCAATGTCCATGTCCAATGCGAGCTCAAGTCTGGCGATCATGGCTTCATACTCAGCCTGATTATTAGAGGCTGCAAACTTAAATCGAAGAGCTATCTCGAACTCATCTGCCTGGTCGGGTGTAACTAGTAAGATGCCTGCTCCACTTCCTGCTTTGCTTGTGGCACTATCCACAAATAATTCCCAATAGTGTATTGGCTGATCTTGATTGCTTTTTCTTGTTCGATAGGTAAGCTTGGGGACCTGGGGTTGGGATGAGATCTTCCTCGTAGTTAGAGAAACTCGTTTCTACTAGGAAGTTTGCCAATGCATGTGTTTTAATAGCCCGTCTCTGTTGATAATCTATGTGAAATTCTGTGAGCTCGATGGACCAGCCAAGCATCCTTCCAAAAAAATCGGGCTTGTGCAATATTTTCCGTAATGGTGAGTCAGTGTATACAATTATCACATGTGCATAAAAGTAGGCTCGTAGTTTTCGAGTAGCAATGACAAGAGAATAAGCCAACTTTTATATATTAAAATATCGACTCTCTAGGAGTGAGAGCCTTGGACACATAATACACAGGTTTTTGAATATTTGATTCTTCCTTAACCAAAACAGTGGCCACAGCCTGGTCTTTAGCGGCTAAATACAAGTATAGATTTTCGCTTGTTCTAGGGCTGCTCATCAGAGGTGGTTCGCCAAGATATTTCTTAAGTTGCTTGAAGGCTTCAGCGCATTCTTCGTTCCACTCAAATCTTTTGTTGCCATTGAGAACTTTGAAGAAGGGTAAACATCGCTCAGCTAAGCGGGAGATGAAGCGACCAATAGCAATGATGGTTCCATTCAAGCACTGTATGTCCTTGATGCACTTGGGTTGCTTCATGTCGAGCAGAGTCTGAATCTTTTCCGGGTTGACTTCAATCCCCCTTTGGTTAACCATTAAGCCTAAGAATTTATCAGCCCGGACTTCAAACACGCATTTGCTTGGTTTCAACATCATGTTATGCTTTCGCAGATTAGCGAAAGTTTCCTCCAATTCCTTGCTATGGTCTCTCCCCTTCGTTTTGATGACTATGTCATCAATGTATGCCTTCATGTTCCGGCCAATTTGTCGACCAAAAACTTTGTTCACCATACGCTGATAAGTAGCCCCAGCGTTCTTCAGCCCGAATGGCATCATCTTATAGCAGTAAAGACCATCAGCTGCTCGAAATACGGTCAGGGCCTTGTCCTGCTCGCACATTTTCACTTGATGGTATCCCAAGTACATATCCAAGAAACTGAGCATCTCAAAACCAGCGATAGCATCAACCAGCATGTCAATGCGAGTTAGAGGGTAGCTATCTTTGGGGCAGGCTTTATTGAGATCTACGAAATCAACGCACATCTTCCATTTGTCATTGCTCTTCTTCACCATTACCACATTGGCGAGCCAAGATGGGTAATGAATTTCTTCGATGATGTCGGCTTTTAACAGCTTCTCCACTTCCTCTTTAATTGCCTCATTTTTCTCTGATGAGAATTGTCGAGGACGCTGCTGAATTGGTTTGTAGGTAGGATCCACGCTTAGTCGATGAAGGGCCACTTCCTCGCTTACTCCCCTCATATCTTCCACAGTCCAAGCGAACACAATGAGACTCTTTTTTAACTACTCGATCAATCGTGTCCGCTCCTTTGGGGACAGTGCTTTCCCAATTCTGATCTTCTGCTCTGGATGAGCAGGAATGATGACGATTTCTTCAAGCTCATCTTCAGCTCAAAATTCTGGCTCCTCACAAACCTGCAGCGTGTCCATTTCAATTTTCTCGTCACCAACTGGCTTTCGATGAGCAGGCCTTGGCATCTTCTCAACCACCTTTTCTTGCTCACCACTAGACTCATCAATCTCCATAGCTTGTGGTTGTGAGCACTCACCCTCTGTAATTACTATTATACTGACAGAGACCTTAACTAAAATAGTGATTTCTTCGCTGGGAGTAGAGTAGGCAATTTTTTGTTTCTTTTTCTTTGTATCCCGAACATACTCCTACATTGCTCGGGGTTGGCTGTGAAGAATCCCAATGCCACTGTCAGTATAAAACTTTGCTCGGTGGTGGGGTACTGAGGCGACCATTTGGAAGCGAGCCATGGAAGGAATGCCCATGATGGCATTGTATGGTGATTTTAGATCAATGACGAGGAAGGTAATGACCTCCAGCCTCGTGTGTTCCCATCACCTATGTAGACTTCTAGGTCGACTGTGCATTTGACGACGACCTTGTGGTTCATGAATCTTTCCAGAGTTCCCAAGTAAGGTTTCAAGTGAGCATTGGTGAGGCCGATTTCCTTGAAACAATTGTAGTAAAGCATGTAACACACACTAAAGGTGAGAATTATTCCTTTTAGGGTTTCTGCCTATTCACGGCACCTTGTGCATGGCGGCGGCCATGGCGGCTCCGCCTCCAATACCCCCGGACATACATGCTCCGGCCTCTGATCCCTCGCCGGCTCAACCAGCATCTTATGCTAACATTGTGGCTCAACCTCGCCCGTTTGTAGGGCAAGCTCGGCCAAGCTCGAAGCCGTCCCTCCGGTCGGCGACAAATGGCTGGTAGTGGAGGTGACCCCAGTTGTCTTTTCTCACCGGTGGAGATGGAGGCTGCGAAACTTGATTTGAGAACACTTTAATTCTTAAGTTTTCTGCGGGACGTCCAACGGTGAATGCTATTCAGGCAGATATTGCGAAAAATTAGAAACTCAAGGGTTCGTTTGTGGTCGGTCTTCTAGACCCGAGGCATGTCATGGTCCGGTTATCTTCGTCCAAAGACTTAGTTCTAGCCTTGTCCAAAGAATCGCATATGATTCAGTCATGCATGTACCGTTCTTTTCGTTGGTCGGCGGATTTCGCATTTCGGAAGGATGTTACTAAGGTAGCGGTTTGGGTTCGATTGCACCATCTCCCGCTCACGTTCTTCAATCCATCTTTTCTGGAATGTATTGGTAATACTTTGGGTAATTTCCTTCGGGTGGATGAGAAAACATTGACTTTAGTTCGACCGATGTTTGCTCGTATGTGCATAGAGATTGATGTGTCACTGCCATTGCCAACTAGGGTATGGATTGGCTCGAGTAAAGATAACGGGTTTTGGCAATCGCTCGAGTTTGAAGGGAATATTAGGTATTGTACTGGTTGCGGTTTGCTAGGGCACTATAAAGTTCATTGCCGCAAAGGCCAATCTCGGGGGTCGAAGGCTGGGATGGAATCTGGGCCGTCACACCCCGCCCCTTCTCATTCAAAGGCAACGCAAATGGAGGCTGACAATCCGAATATTGATAAAGGGAAAGGAATTAATTCCCCCAGTTCCGATAATGCTAGGGACGGTTTGTCTCATAAGAAAGTTATTGGTAAAGATGTTCCCATTCAACCCGTTGGTCAGACTAAGCGATGGACGCCAATTAAGAAGTCTGGTGATGATACTGGTGGGTCCATCTCGAAGGCAAAGGATTCACAAGGGATGCCTGTTGATGTGGAGCATATAGATGTTGTTAATTCTGGGAATCCTTCGGTTAAACAGACTGGACTTAAGGAATCAGTTGTGACGGATTCGGGGAAGTCGGTACCTCTAACAAATCCTTTCGGTGTCTTGGAGGATCTAGAGGAAGATCATATTGTAGTAGATGCTCCGGAGAAGTGCCCGGGTGAGGGGCCTTCACAGGCTGATCCTGTTGGAGTTACAAAGCAGGTGCCGGCGGATTCACGGAAAACATATAGTAGTGACGTTTATATCGGAGAATTTTGGGATGGTATTCTGCATGAAGTTCCAAGGCCATTTGGCAAGGCTCATTCGACGAATGGCGATTATGATGAGGCGGTTATGGAACATCGTAGGCTTTTCACGGATGAGGATGTTGATAAAGTTCAGCCGTAGTCCTTCCCCAATTTTTTCGGGCGTTACATGCGAGAGAAGAAGAAAGTTAGATTTTTAAAGGAGAATGTTCGAATCACTAGGGCTGCCAGTAAAGCCCGGAATGTTACCCCCTCTTGTTAAGTTTAATGACGATAGTTATATGGAATGCTCGGGGAGTTTGTAACAAGGATACTCGTCTATACATTAAGCTTCTAATTCGGCAACACAAGCCCTTTTTATTTGCTGTTTTAGAGCCAAAGACAAGTGGGTATCGATTGGCGAAATTTTGTCGTAGGGTGGGTTTTGATAATTGTTTGCATGTCAATCCTATTAATAATCATATTTGGCTTGTATGGAATAAGTCTGTTAAGGTGGATTTGGTAGCTAGCTCTTCGTAGCATGTAACAGTTATGGTGTCCATGTCTTCTTTTACTCCTTCGATGGCTTCTTTTATCTATGCTAAGTGCACTCGGCAGGCTCGTACGGAGTTGTGGTCAGATTTAGAAGCTCTTTCGGTGGGATGCAAGGTTCCGTGGTTAGTTGGGGGCGACTTTAATGTTATTAGTCAGTCAGCGGAGAAGTTAGGGGGTACCTTATGTGATTTTGGTGAGATGGATGATTTCAATACGTTTATGCATCAGGCTGGGTTAGCGGATGCGGGATATGAAGGTAGTCGTTATACTTGGTGTAATAACCAATCCGGAGGTCATCGTATCTGGAAACGCTTAGATAGGGTACTTGTTAATGGGAGTTCAAGCTTTTGTATCCTAGGCTTCGAACGCTTAGTTACATCGAATCGAGATCATGTGCCTCTTTTACTTGATTTCCGTACTTCTGTTCAGTGTAAGAGTGGTTTCAGATTTCAGCGAATGTGGCTTGATCACCCGGAATTCCTTGCTTTTGTGGCCGATCAGTGGAAGCGTCCTTGTTGGGGCACGGGTATGGCTCATTTGTTTGGAAAATTAAAGCGCCTCAGAGTGGCTCTGGAGGCTGGAGGAGTGTTTGGGCATGTTATTGTAATATTGCTTCCACCGAATGATATTCTTAGACTTGAAATGGACTTGCAATAAAGGGGTGGTTCGGCGGTTGAGGCGAGTCGATTGCTGCGAAGCTCGTCTTTCCCAGCTTTTGAGTGGGAATCGAAATGAGGAGATGAAAGCTCGTCAATTATGGGTTCGAGAGGGGGATCGTAACACGTCATTTTTTCATGCAAGTATTAAAGACAGGGCTCAAAAGAATGTGATTAGGCTGCGCTTACCTGATGGCTCTCTTACGGAAAGATTCTGTCAGTTGGACGGATGGTGAGACATATTTCGCGGATATTTTTGCTTCGTTAATCCTCTTTGTTGATGAGAACCTTTTTAATGGGTTTCGAGGCTAAGGTTTCGGTGGAGGAGAATGTTTTGTTAACACAAGCTTCCATCGGAGGAGGAGGTATGGGCGGCAATTCGGTCTCTTAATCCCAACAGTGCTCGGGTCGATGGTTATACTGAGGTTGGTTTTTTAGGGGATGTTGGCAAATTATTAAAGGAGATGTCTTGGATCGGTTCGGATTTCTTTCAGGCGTGATATGCATCGTGGCCTTTACAGCGACCATAGTTCTTCTTCGAAAGTGGCAAATCCTGACAATCTGGGTGATTTAAGGCCCATCAGTTTGTGCAATTTGCGGCAAAAATCATATCGAAAATTTTGGCCACTGTTTGGCTCCGATGCTTCCTCGCCTTATCTCTGATCATCAATCCGGTTTTGTGAAAGGGCGAAGTATTCAGGAAAATATTCTTTTAGCTCATGAGTTGGTTCAGCGTATAAATTAAAACCGGGGAATGTTGTTTTAAGGTTGATATGTCGAAGGCATATGATAGGTTGGAGTGGTGCCTTCAAAGATGCTTTCCAAGCTTTTGGTTTTGATCGTAGGTTTGCATGCCGATGCTTCAATTGTTACATAACACTGGTATTCTCTCGATTAATGGGAATCTATCGGGTTTCTTTCGTGCAAGCGAGGTGTTCGCTAAGGGGACCCGTTATCTCCGTTGTTGTTCATTCTTGGCCAAGAGATTCTTTCTTATAACATTAATCGAAATAAGCTTGCAAGGCCTTATTCAACCTTTTCAAGATGGGCGAGGGGAGTTATTATCATCTCGCATCTTCTCGTAATG
>CM028379.1:18036071-18107583 GCA_013146195.2 Codonopsis lanceolata | reverse complement strand
TAATTTTAAATGATCTTGGCCAGAAAAAAAAATTTGTTTACATTTATTATGTGATTGCTTGTTTTTCTGATATAATGCCTTTGTAAAAAAAATTGCTATCGGGCAGGGCCCCTTCTGCTAATTTGGCAGGCATCTAAGTAATTGCCCGCTGCTCGATTTATCAGGCATAATTGTATGGCCACGTTAACAGGGCAGGGTCCTTGGTTTATTAAATTGTTAACTTATTATTCAGGCTGGATATTTATTTGAGCGTGACTTTTCTCCCTTTCCGCCATAGCGAACAAAGCCGTCAAACAATACCGGTCGGTGGGTTGTCCCCTTCTCCGCGTCGAGGCATTCAAGCGTATAATACAAACCGGCGGGGCCCCACTTTGCTCGATTTATTGGGCAAAGTTATGTTTATATTTGTTCAAGAATATTTTCCTTTTAAATAACAAATTTGACCAACAACTTTCAAGAGACTTTTTATTTAAAAAAATCATTCAACGTAAAAATAGAAAAAAGAAGTAGCTGCCAAATTAATACCAAATTAATGGTAATATTTCTTCAGATGATCAGCGTGCCAGGGATGCTTCAAATTTTTGCCCTCTTGATTTTGTAAGGTGTAAGTGCCCTCCCTAATGATTCCTGTAACTTTAAATGGGCCTTCCCAATTAGGTGACAATTTTCCTCGCTCTGGTCACTGTCCTATAACTTCGATTTTCCTGAGGACCCAATCCCCGATTTGAAATGCTCTTCCCCGAACCTTCCTGTCGTGATGAGCCTTAGCTTTCTGCTTGTAATTAACCCTTCTGATGTGAGCTTCGAGTTTGCGCTCTTCGAGTAGGTCAAGGTCGATTGCTCGGGCAATCTGATTGTCCTGCTCGTTATAGTGAGCCACTCTGTAACTGGGAAAAGCTATTTTTGTTGGGATTATAGTCTTAGATCTATATGTGAGAGCACAATGTGTTTCACCTGTTGAGCCCCTTACTGTTGTCCTGATCGACCATAAAACGACTGGCAACGCATCTGCCCATTTCCCTGCTCGATCGTCCAAATTTCGTTTTAAAGCATGCATGATTTGTTTGTTCGCGGCTTCCACTTGTCCATTCCCTTGTGGATATGTAACTGAAGATTGCCAATGCTTAACATACATCATGTTACATTCTGCCGTAAATTTATCAGAGAACTGTGTGCCATGATCAGAAACAATAGCTCTAGGTAACCCAAAACAATACCAAATGTGGTCATGCAGAAAATTAATGATGTTGTTCTTAGTGATGGTGGCTAATGGTTTTGCTTCAAACCATTTGGTGAAATAATCGATTGCCACTATTGCACACTTGAACTGAGATCGTGCCAGAGGAAAAGGTTTAATCAGGTTGATCCCCCACATGTCGAATGGCCATGCTGCAACTACTAGCGTTTGTTTGGTTGACGACAATCTGTGTATATCTGCAAATCTCTAACACTTGTCTCATTTTTGTACATATAAGGCTGCATCTCTCCGCAGTGTGATCCAATAGTATCCTGCAAACAAAATCTTCTGTGCCAAAGTTCGAGCACCTGGATGACCCCCACATTCTCCCTGGTGAACCTCATATAAGAGCTCTTGGGTCATTTCTAGTCGAACACAGCGAAGCATCGACATTACCTTTGATCGCTTGTACAACACTCCTCCGACCACCAAGTAT
Source organism: Codonopsis lanceolata (assembly GCA_013146195.2). NCBI lineage: Eukaryota > Viridiplantae > Streptophyta > Magnoliopsida > Asterales > Campanulaceae > Codonopsis > Codonopsis lanceolata. Next base: position 18,105,910 of record CM028379.1, on the reverse strand, counting down.
CGACAAACCTGGTTTCGAATGACTCTTGCTCGGTTTTTATCTTCTCGCAGGATGCCCTGCTCGATAAAATCCTTGTACTCATCGATCCAACATCTGCTCACCAGTTCGATGTCCATTATCAGTTCCTTGTTAGTAGAAGGTGCTTCTAGGTGATCAATCATAACCGAGGGCCTTAACGCCGAGAGTTCTTCCTCTACTATCTTAGAGAGGTAGTCTGCTCTTATATTGTCTGAACGATCAATTCTAATGATTTCCCAGAACTTGAAATTCTTCAAGATTCTTTTGACTAATTCACAATATTTGACCAAGGTAGGATTATGAACTGCATACTCCCCTTGTACTTGGTTCACTACTAATTGTGAAAACGAGTACACTGTAATAGACTCAATGTCCATGTCCAATGCGAGCTCAAGTCCGGCGATCATGGCTTCATACTCAGCCTGATTATTAAAGGCTACAAACCTAAATCGAAGAGCTATCTCGAACTCATCTGCCTGGTCGGGTGTAACTAGTAAGATGCCTGATCCACTTCCTGCTTTGCTCGTGGCACTATCCACAAATAATTCCCAATAGTGTATTGGCTGATCTTGATTGCTTTTTCTTGTTCGGTAGGTAAGCTTGGGGACCTGGGGTTGGGATGAGATCTTCCTCGTAGTTAGAGAAACTCGTTTCTACTAGGAAGTTTGCCAATGCATGTGTTTTAATAGCCCGTCTCAGTTGATAATCTATGTGAAATTCTGTGAGCTCGATGGACCAGCCAAGCATCCTTCCAAAAAAATCGGGCTTGTGCAATATTTTCCGTAATGGTGAGTCAGTGTATACAATTATCACATGTGCATAAAAGTAGGCTCGTAGTTTTCGAGTAGCAATGACAAGAGAATAAGCCAACTTTTATATATTAAAATATCGACTCTCCACCGGAGTGAGAGCCTTGGACACATAATACACAGGTTTTTGAATATTTGATTCTTCCTTAACCAAAACAGTGGCCACAGCCTGGTCTTTAGCGGCCAAATACAAGTATAGATTTTTGCTTGTTCTAGGGCTTCTCATCAGAGGTGGTTCGCCAAGATATTTCTTAAGTTGCTTGAAGGCTTCAGCGCATTCTTCGTTCCACTCAAATCTTTTGTTGCCATGGAGAACTTTGAAGAAGGGTAAACATCGCTCAGCTAAGCGGGAGATGAAGCGACCAATAGCAATGATGGTTCCATTCAAGCACTGTATGTCCTTGATGCACTTAGGTTGCTTCATGTCGAGCAGAGCCTGAATCTTTTCCGGTTTGACTTCAATCCCCCTTTGGTTAACCATTAAGCCTAAGAATTTATCAGCCCGGACTTCAAACACGCATTTGTTTGGTTTCAACATCATGTTATGCTTTCGCAGATTAGCGAAAGTTTCCTCCAAGTCCTTGCTATGGTCTCTCCCCTTCGTTTTGATTACCATGTCATCAATGTATGCCTTCATGTTCCGGCCAATTTGTCAACCAAAAAATTTGTTCACCATACGCTGATAAGTAGCCCCAGCGTTTTTCAGCCCGAATGGCATCATCTTATAGCAAGAAGACCATCACCGCCGAAATACGGTCGGCCTCGTCTCCTCGCACATTTTCACTTGATGGTATCCCGAGTACATATCCAAGAAACTGAGCATCTCAAAACTAGCGATAGCATCAACCAGCATGTCAATGCGAGTTAGAGGGTAGCTATCTTTGGGGCAGGCTTTATTGAGATCTACGAAATCAACGCACATCTTCCATTTGTCATTGCTCTTCTTCACCATTACCACATTGGCGAGCCAAGATGGGTAATGAATTTCTTCGATGATGTCGGCTTTTAACAGCTTCTCCACTTCCTCTTTAATTGCCTCATTTTTCTCTGATGAGAATTGTCGAGGACGCTGCTGAATTGGTTTCTAGGTAGGATCCACGCTTAGTCGATGAAGGGCCACTTCCTCGCTTACTCCCCTCATATCTTCCACAGTCCAAGCGAACACATCGAGACTCTTTTTTAACTACTCGATCAATCGTGTCCGCTCCTCCGGGGACAGTGCTATCCCAATTCTGATCTTCTGCTCTGGATGAGCAGGAATGATGACGATTTCTTCAAGCTCATCTTCAGCTCAAAATTCTGGCTCCTCACAAACCTGCAGCGTGTCCATTTCAATTTTCTCGTCACCAACTGGCTTTCGATGAGCAGGCCTTGGCATCTTCTCAACCACCTTTTCTTGCTCACCACTAGACTCATCAATCTCCATAGCTTGTGGTTGTGAGCACTCCCCCTCTGTAATTACTATTATACTGACATAGACCTTAACTAAAATAGTGATTTCTTCGCTGGGAGTAGAGCAGGCAATTTTTTGTTTCTTTTTCTGTGTATCCCGAACATACACCTACATTGCTCGGGGTTGGCTGTGAAGAATCCCAATGCCACTGCCAGTATAAAACTTTGCTCGCTGGTGGGGTACTGAGGCGACCATTTGGAAGCGAGCCATGGAAGGAATTCCCATGATGGCATTATATGGTGATTTTAGATCAATGACGAGGAAGGTAATGACCTCCAGCTTCGTGTGTTCCCATCACCTATGTAGACTTATAGGTCGACTGTGCATTTGACGCCGACCTTGTGGTTCATGAATCTTTCCACAGTTCCCAAGTAAGGTTTCAAGTGAGCATTGGTGAGGCCGATTTCCTTGAAACAATTGTAGTAAAGCATGTTGCGACATGCTCCTGTGTCAACTAGTACTCGATGCACCAACCAATTGTTAATCAAAGCTGATATAACCAAAGGCTGCTCGGAAGCTAAAGCTGTACTTGCTAAATCACAGTGAGTGGATTGAATAGTTTGCTTGTTAAACCGAGTCACTGGTGGCATACTCATCACCTTTGAAAGCGAGTAGATGTGCTTTCCCAGTTGAGTTGAGCTGGGTTCTTCTTCGAGAATTATGTTCACAACTCCATGTATTTGAAGGGCATTACCCCTGTTTCCTCAGTTTCCTCCCCGAGCAGGAGGGCCACGACGATTATTCCCATTGTTATTTCCTTGCTTGAATCTATCAAGACGTCCTTGATTGATCAAGCGTTGGATTTCCTTTTTGAGGATGAAACATTCTTCCATGACATGTCACATATCGTTGTGATAAACACAAAATTTTGTGTTATCCCGATATTGGGCTGTGTCCGGATTTATGGGGTAAGGAGCAGGAAGATCATTTTGGATCTGCATCATAATTTCCTCCCTTGAAGTGTTCAGAGGAGTAAAATGCTTCTCTCTAAATCGTTGAGTCGAATCAGAAGTCATGTTTTGATCCCTCCGAAAATTATTGTTCCCTGAGCTAGGGGCTGTAGTTGTCGCCGAGCTACTCTCTGCTTTATCTTTGCCCTTCCCTTTCCGGTCGACCACCGTTGAGCTGAATAATTGGGCCCATACAAGCATCACACCCTGAGTAATTGGTGGATGCATTACCAACTCCTATTTTAGGCCCCCACTTCGTATGTTATTCAAAAAACAAAGTTTGACCTCCCCTTCGGTTATGCTCGTGACCTGCTCGAGTACCTTTGTGAATCGTTCCACATAACTGTGTGAAGATTCATCAACTCCCTGTACCACCTTGCAGAGGTCAAAACGACTTTTTGGAAGGGCTCCGGCAGAACCAAACTCGACTAAAAAATTTTCCCTCAGATCCTTTCATGCTATTATAGATCCTCTCGGGAATCTTCCCAACCAGCTCTGGGCTTTACCTTGAATAGCCCCTGCAAATGCTTTCATTTTTAAAGCCTCATTGCTAGTTACCAAGCCGACCTGTGCCTCAAACGAGCGTAGCCAATATCCTGCCTGGGTTTTTCCAGAGTATTTGTCAAAATTGGGAAAAACAGTCCCCTGAGCTGGAGGTGTGTTCTCAATCCAGTCCGCAAAAGGACTACTGTCTATTGACCAGACCGTCCCGTCAGGTCAGCGACCATCCTCCCATCCATCCATTCTTGCCTGCACTATTAAACCCAAAGAATTAAACCTAGCCATTAGCTAGCTATTAGTCAAAGTAACAAAATAAAGCATGTGTTTGAGACCTTCTAAAAACTACTTTTTGGACTATAGTGTTCCTTGGCCAATGCCTTTTTTATTCCTTTACGACAATATTCAATGGCAAGCGAGTATACCATGTTAAAATTTGATTTCAAAAATTGCATGGGTAAGATAAATAAAGATAAAAATTATCAAAATAGTATATGATAACTTTAATTTATCACAAAGATCCGTGACTAGACTTGAAGTTTATTCCAAATTTGCGTACATTGAAAAATAAATTCATATGATTAAGAAAAATAAGTTTTATTCCAAAATCCATTATAAAAAAGTAATGAAAAAAACTTTAATTTACCACAAAATTCTATAACTAGACTTGAAGTTTTATTGCGTATACCGAAAAATATCCCACATAATGTTATTTTCACAATTAAGAAAAATAAATTTTATTCCAAAATATATTATAAAAAAGTAATTTAAAACACTTTAATTTACCACAAAGTTCCATAAGTAGATTTGAAAATTTTGAATCACTGATGGATTTTGTGGTGTACAAGTAACATAACGACATTGTGGTTGTAGAAACTGATAAAAGTTTTGGAATAATGACATAGCCTTTCCATTGATTTAATCACTTATTTATAGGGAGATTTACAATTAGGGTTACACTTGGAGTAGGGAACAAGAAATCTATACAAGAAAGGAAACAAAATAAGGAAAGAACTCTACAATGAAATTGCCACTAATTACTAATTACAAATTAACAAGAATAAGGAAAAGATATTATTCTCTAACATACCCCCGCAAGATGGATGTCCGAGAGGAGAGACCAATCTTGTGCAGTAATAGATGAAACCGTTGGCGAGCAAGAGGCTTGGTCAAGGCATCGGCCAGTTGATCGGCCGAGGAGACATGACAAACGCGCAGAAGCCCATCCTGAACTTGTTGCCGAATAAAATGAAAGTCCAGAGTCACATGCTTCATGCGAGTATGAAAGACCGGGTTGGAGCAGAGACTCGTGGCGCCCACATTGTCACGATAGATGGCGGTTGGGTTGAGGAGGTGAGACCGAAGTTCGCCAAGAGAGAGACAATCCACGACCTCGGTAGAAGTGACGCTACCCATTGCTTCGCCGAGGAGCGAGCTACTGATCCTGTTTCTTGGAGCTCCAAGAGATCGGGTTGCTTCCAAGATAGACAATGTAGGCACTCGTGGATGTGTAGTCATCCTTGTTGCCAACCCAGTTGGCATCAGTAAAGGCATGGAGGGCAAGAGGAGACTGGCGATGAAGAAGGATGCCTGTATTGATAGAGCCACAGAGATACCGAAGAACTCTCTTGACCGCAATCCAGTGCTCAGTGGTCGGCCTGTGCATGAACTGCGAGAGTTTGTTGACAGCGAAGGCAACATCAGGCCGAGTGAGAGACAGATATTGAAGACTCCCGACCATTGCTCGAAATTCTGTCGGATCTGAAAGAGCAGTGCCCGTGTGAAGAGTCAAGGTAGGCGAGGTAGCAAGGGACGTAGCGATCGGGCGAGCATCGATCATGCCGGTGCGAGCAAGAAGATCAGCGATGTACCCACGCTGGGAAAGCAGAAGACCACTTGGGTGCTTAACAACTTCAACCCCAAGAAAGTAATGAAGATCACCAAGGTCCTTGAGAGAGAAGCGATTGGCGAGCAGAGAGATGAAAGTCTGAACTGCAGCGGGCTAGTTCCTAGTGACAATGATGTCATCCACATACACAAGGAGATAAATGATAGTGCCCGCAGTACGAAGGATGAACAGTGAAGTGTCTACCACTGAGTTGGTGAAACCGGAGTCTAGAAGAAACTGACGAAGCTCATTATACCATGCTCGGGGAGCCTGCTTGAGACCATAGATAGCCTTGTGAAGCCGACACACATGATCATGTTTGTCTTTGTCCGTGAACCCAGGTGGTTGAGCCATGAAGACCTCCTCAGACAGATTGCCTTGAAGAAATGCATTCTTCACATCCAGTTGTCGAATATCCCATCCTTGACAAACTGCCAGTGAGAGAACAAGACGAACAGTGGTCGGTCTAACTACCGGGCTGAAGGTCTCGTAATAGTCAACCCCTGGTCGCTGGTGAAATCCTTTGGCCACTAAGCGGGCTTTATAGCGATCAATGGAGCCATCAGCATGGCGTTTGATGCGGTAGATCCACTTACAGCCAACAATATTGCGAGCATCTGCCGAAGGAACAAGTTCCCAAGTACCATTGCGAGCGAGTGCATCAAACTCCTCAGACATGGCCTGACGCCACTTCTCATCTTTCAGAGCCTGAGTGACACATGTTGGTTCAGTCATTGCCGATTGAGCCGAAAGACTCAGTTTGTTGATGGGTTTGAAGATATTATTCTTAGAGCAAGTAACGATGGTTGAAGTGCCAGAAGCAGCGGGCACAGGAACAGGGTCAGCGGGCACAGAACAGGCTTAGCGGGCATGATACAAGTGGAAGCAAGGTTATACTCGGGTATGGATCTGGTAGCCGAGGAAGGTTGAGCAGGAAACACAGGATTAGTAGCGGGCACAGGTGAGGCCGGGGGAGGCTGGGGTATCGGCAAGCTGAGATCAACCACATTCTGATTAGTGCGAGGAGAAGCTGGCGGGGAGGCACTGGAGCGAGCAGCCGATGGTGTGTATGAGTGATCGAGCAGTTCATGAGGGGGGAGCCAAGAGACACTATCATAGGTACCTGGGCGAGCAGGGCTGGTGGCCGGGGTAGACATTGGAAAGGTAGACTCGACAAAACGAACATGATGTGAGATGTACAGCTTGGTGGTGCTCGGATCATAGCAGAGTTAGGGACTCTGAGTGAGCGAGTATCCAAGAAAGACACACGGAGTGGAGCGAGCAGCAAGCTTGTGAGCAGAGTAAGGGCGAAGCCAAGGGTAACAGAGACAACCAAAGGCACGAAGTTTGGAGTAGTTAGGCAGATAACCAAAAAGTTTATGGTAGGGAGACTGGTGAGCGAAGGTGGGTGTTGGTAGCCGATTTATGAGATAGGTCGCGGTTTGGAAAACAAATGACCAGAAAGGTAGCGGAAGAGAAGCACGAGAGAAAAGGGAGAGACCAGTCTCAACAATGTGGCGATGTCGACGTTCGGAGAACCCATTGTGTTCCGGGGTGTGAGGGGGCGAGGTAAGGTGAGAGATGCCATGGGCGGACAGGTAGGCGGCCAAGCCAGAGTCCCGGGCAAGCCCCATATACTCGCCGCCATTGTCCGAGTAAAGGGTGACAATGGTGGTTTTAAAATAATTCTCCACTAAGGCTTTAAACTTAGGAAAGATGGAAGCGACCTCAGATTTGAGTTTGAGCGGGTAAAGCCAAATGTAATGGGTATAGTGATCAACAAAGATCACATAGTATTTGAACCCATCAATAGAGGGAAGGGGGGAGGTCCAAACATCAATATAAATAGTTTGAAGAGGGAAAGTAGACATAATAGTATTTTGATGAAAAAGAATTTTATGACTTTTATTAGAAAGACAATCATTACAATGAACAGGAGAGCGAGTAGTGTCTAATGCTAAACCTAGGCTAGATAGTATCTGACTTTGGATGGGGCCAGACGGATGGCCAAGACGATGATGCCAGTCCTGATGAGAGACTTTGGAGCCGACAAGCGAGAGGGTGGGGTGGCTATGGTCGGCCATTCATACACACCGCCCTTAGACCAGGTCAACAGTATTCTCCCTGTCAGCAGATCCTTCACATGAAAAGAAGTTGGTAAGAACTCAATAGAGGTATTATTAGAGAGGCAAAATTGAGATATAGATATAAGATTCTTTTTCATGTCAGGAACAAATAGAACATTATGAAGGGAAAAAGTGTGTGAGGGTGTATGAAGGGAGGAGAAACCAGTTTTGGAGATAATTAATTCAGTACCATCACCAATGACCATGTCATCCATGCCGGTGTAGTTGGAGTGTAGCGAGAGATTGCCAAGGTCGCTAGTGACATGATGAGAGGCACTACTATCGAGTAGCCAGCTCGGTGTCCCCGTGTCTGCCGTGGTTGCAAGGTGAGCCCGTGGTTGCCACTTGGAGCCACTTGCCGAGTTGGGAGTAGCGGGCAGAGATGTGGTGGCGATCAGTTGAAAGGCGGCAGTAACCGAGTGGCCCTGTTGGCGGCATGCTTGACACTTGCCCAAATACGGTCGTTGTGGCCGAGGAGCAGATGCCGAGGGTTGGGAAAGTGGCCGAGGTTGCGAGGGCGGCTGATACCGAGCTTGCGAGGAAGATTGCCGAGATGTCGAGCTATTGCTCCTTGGGGCAGCAGGGTTGGCCGAAGTAGGGTGTGAGAAGGACGAAGGCTGAGACTGCTTCAAAAGTAGCTCGCGATTGATGAGTTTTTCATGAAGCTCATCAAACGATATGGGAGTATCCCGTCCTCCAACCACATCCATGATGTGGCGGTAGTCATCATCCAAACCACCGAGGATGGTCTCAATGAGATCCTCGTGGTCAAGAGGTTTGCCCAGAGCAGCGAGTTCATCAGCCCGACTTTTAACAGACTGCATGTAGTCGGTGATTGACTGAGTTCCCTTGGTTGTTCGCTTGAGGTTATCTTTGATCTGTTTAATATGACCGCGAGTTGGGCGAGCATAGGTATGAGCCAGGATGTCCCAGGCTTCACGAGCAGTGGCGGCCTGTTGGATCAGAGGAACCAGGGGGGCAGACAGGAAGCCAATAAGAGCCCCAAAAAGGAGATTGTCTTGGCGAATCCAAGGCTGGTAGTGAGGGTTTGGGGTGGGGACCTCCTTGGATGTTTGGGCATCCATGGTGAGGACAGTGGGAGGCGGGCATGGGTGTGAACCGTCTACAAACTTGTAGAGGTCATAGCCAATGAGGGTGGCCTCAACTTGGAGTTTCCAAGCTATGTAATTGGTATAGGTGAGTTTGGTGATGTTGTGGTGGAAGATATTGATGAGGTCGAAGGTTTGAGTGGGATCAAGAGGGTTTTTGACGGTGAGAGAGTGATTTATGTTAGCCATTATAGAGGGTGTTTAGGGCGGCGGCTAGAGGAAGAGCAAGAAGGTTTTAGGAGCAGAGCTCTGATACCATGTAGAAACTGATAAAAGTTTTGGAATAATGACATAGCCTTTCCATTGATTTAATCACCTATTTATAGGGAGATTTACAATTAGGGTTACACTTGGAGAAGGGAACAAGAAACCAATACAAGAAAGGAAACAAAATAAGGAAAGAACTATACAAGGAAATTGCCACTAATTACTAATTACAAATTAACAAGAATAAGGAAAAGATATTATTCTCTAACAATGGTAACTCACCATCCTCAATTAGCTATGTTAACATATGTGAGTTCAATGGATGTATTCAACCGAATTTAAATTTAAAGTTTAAAGTTTGAGGGGTGGAATAACTGCCCGTTCATAATTCAAGGGGTGTTTTTGAAGTTTACCCTTGAATATATTTAGAATGAGCTTTCAATGTGATTTTGATTGGACAATGGTCGGTTGATGTATTTTCTTTCGAGAGGCATGTAGCTACTTTGTGAAACCCTTATTCAATGTGATTTATTATCGGTAGTTCAACAAATATTTTTAAGTGGTTGGTTCGCATTCAGAGGATTGTATACCCCATTAATTACAATGTTTGAGTATGTTGATCGACAATCCTATCATAAATAGGTAGGGTTATCTAGTAGGGTATTTGCAAGAAGCATGGCATTTAAGGAGAATTAGACGAAAAACAACAAGGTTTCTAAGCACGTAAAAAGGTGATGGTGAGTTGTGAGTATATTTTACCGTACATATTAAAATCTGTAAGAAGCTATTAAAGAATGTCGGTCTAATTAGCAAAAAGGTTATCGAAAAGCAAAATAAAGCTCCCTAACTCACCAACCAAACAACTCAAAAAAAAAAATCCCCCCTTTGTAATATGATTGTGAAAACCCATAAAATTTGTTTTTATTTATTTTTTTAATTTTTGAATTAAAGTACAAATCTTTATCTATTAATACAGATTTAGTTTGTTTAATTTGGATATTAAAAAAATTGGGGATAAAATGGTGGCGCATGTTAAAGTGTTGAAGTTTGTGTATTGTTAGAAGAGTGTTTATGTTGAGTATGTTAAGTAAAAGTATAATGACATTTTTGTAATAAGATGGACAAAACAAAGTTTAAGCTCCTTTATTGTACATGTTTTTAGTATAGTGAATTTGAAATCTTTTACCATACCTCATGTTAAGGCAAGTCCAATTGTGATACTTACATATATGTATCAAAATCAAATTTTGATACCTATTGATTACTATTATGAGTATTAAATAATCATCTTCAACCATATATATTAAAATTTGATATAATAATATCAATATACATAATTTACTATCACATATTATGACATAAATATATGATCAAAATGAAAGTTATTAAAATTAGGTGTGGTACTAAAGGAGGTATCCAATTTGATAATTTCCTTAGTACCACACTTAATTTTGAAACACTTTACTTTTACTATTAGAGAGTCTAATGCTTTTAAACAAATATCAAAATTTAGTTTTTTTCCTATCAAATATCTCTTATCAAAATTTAGTTTTGACTCCTACTATTAGACTTTTCTTACACTCACCGAATCTTAATCCCACATGTCTACACATATATTTTTATTTTGGGTAATGCTAGGGTCACTCTAATATCACACAATTTTGGGTACCAAATGATGTGGTATTTTATGTGTCATATTGTTAACATAACTTTTTAACTTATAGTAGAGCCCATAAAATGTCAAATAAGATGACACATTGAAACCACACTATTTGGTGCACAAATTTGAGTGCTCGTTGAGTGGCTCTAGCATTACTCTTTTATTTTACCCGATCATATTTTTTAAAAAATATATATGTGTAGCTACTAAGATTGACACAAATGAGATAGGGTTGGTAAAAGATTTGAATCCCATTTAGTGAGGTGATATATATATATATATATATATCTAAATAAACAACTAAATACGTAGCTACTTAGATTGACAAATTTTTTTGGGGAAAAATATTGTAAAGTTCTACTAAAACAATTTCATATCCAAAAAGTCCTCAAAATATTTCTTCTTTCTAAAAAGTCCAAAAGTTATATTTTTTATACCAAACAGTCCAAAACTTAACGTTTATGCTTGCGTCGTTAGATTAAAAACTTAGAATCTTAGTATTTCTTTTCAATTAAGGTAATAGTGATAAAATTATATTTATAAAATAATAATAATCTATATTATAAAACAGCTAGGTAATTGACTAATGTTATTTAAAGGTTGAAATTAAATTATCTTCAAAAATTTAACGGTTGAGATTCACCCTCACATTCACATGTAGTTATCCATTTTTAACTCCTTTTTTTCTCTATTACAAGTCACTCCCTACAGTTAATATTATGAGAAGTCACCCATTTTCTTCTCCCTATGTTTTATCTTCATATTACAAAGTCACACCATGTGATTAATCTTCTGAACAGTCACCCCTTATAAAACATCAATCCCTCAACTATCACTTGAAGCAATGTACCCCTCAACTGTAACATTTTTTTAATCGTATATTTTATTTAGGGACTTTCATGATTTCAATTGACGAGATCAGATATACTGGCATCGTGTCAAAGGCACGGGTGTGAAGATCTAGTAGTAGCAACAACAATAATAGCATTAGCATCAGTACTTTTATTATTATTATTATTTTGACAATCACTACTACTACAATTTCATAAAGTTATAGAAAAGTTAAGTTTTTCAAAAAATTTAAATGAAAAGATTTCAATTAGATTTTATGAATAGAAGAGTTCTTTTTTTTTTTTTGTTCTTTTCTACATGATTTTTTAAAAGAGACTTTTGATATTATTTTTCAATAATAATAATATTGACATAAATTACTCCCGTATTTCGTAAACTATTGTCCTACAAATTACATGTTTTATGAATTTCAAAAATACATGTTAAAATTTTAAATTGAAAAATATCAAATTCGATTCAAAACACCAATAGGACAGTAATTTCGGAACATATGGAGTTTACAACAACAACAACAACAACAACAACAAGAATAATAATTATTATTATTATAACGCTATATTATTATTACTATTATTATTACCATTTACTATTATAATTATATATAATACAATCTTATCATTCATTACCATTATTCAAAAGAAAATAAAGATTTCATCTAATTTTGAGACTTTTTAGATTAAAGAATTGTTTAATAGGACTTTATTATGGTATTTTTCCTATAACTTATTAACTTGTAACCTCGATCGGGTTGGGCTTGAGACCTTGTTATTTTTAATGACTAGTAGCTTGAAACAGTTTGATCAATGTAATATTGAATCTCAACAATTATAAAACTTTACTCATCATTATGGGTAGTACACTTTGTTAATCAAACATCAATAGTGTAAGAATTCAATAGTAATTAGGATTTATAAAACTGTCAATGCAGTTTTTAATGTAATTTGTACAAAAATTATATTAAAAAATGTATTGGTCAGAAAATTAATAATAGCGGAAGACTTTAATTCTAAAACATGAATTAAGTACAAATGTTTACCAAACAATCTACAAGCCTTATGCTTGTAGATCCAGTCTTATGACCAAAAAATTTTCACTAAACAAGATGGATTGTTTTACAAAAAGAATATGAAATCACTAAACCAAAAACTTTTACAAAATAACAAGTCTTGGAGAGCAAAACCCACAGAAACAAAGGGTACAGAAAACGTGAGATTAAAAAATCAACTTCCTAGAAAATCTAGAAAGTCAAACAACCAACAATTTCAATGTAGTTCTAGATGTAGCTTCTCCAGTTGCTGCATCCGGAACTGCATTCACTTTCAGTAAATCTGGTTTTTCTGAATACTCTCTGAATATGCTGCTTTTCTATGCTCTGCACTCTTTCTGTCTGCTTTGTGTCTTGCCTCTGAGTCGTGTCCTTTATTTATACCATGGAGGAGACCTACACATCAATTAGGAAGCAAACTCCAACATAGAAAAAGATTAGAATTGTAAATAAATAAACTTTCTTAATTCCTAGATTCTATTACCAAATTAACAAGGACTCTACGATCTTAGGAAATGAATATTGCCAAGATTTGGTGTCTAAATATATTTCTAAACTTTAAGATCAAGAAAACCAAAATAATATGAATATTTTGTTTCCAAAAATACCTAAACTTTGAGATCAAGAAATGTGAGAACAAGACCAAAATAGATCATGCCGATTTTGCTCTTGCAAATAGACCTGTACATATTTTCTTTTTGAGCCATGTTAAGAATTTGGTAAAAACTTAATAAGATGGTTTTATAAATATTTTTTGTAAGATGAATCTTCTTTACTTGATCCATCGTGTATTGATAGGTTGAACTGAGAGATGGTGTATCTTCGTCTTATAAATGAAGATTCGTAAAACCGTATTACAAAAGAATTACTTAAAGAATAATCAGTCCAAACTATCGATTCCTAAAACTGGTCAAACTCATTAAGGAATTCTCTCGAATATATTGTCTAACTGATTATAAATCTCAAAACCAGGACCGAACCAATTTGTCTGGTTCTACAAAAGTTCAAGACCAAAACTAAACCAAAAAAAAAAAAAAAGATTCAGTCTAGTTTTTACTTGTCCGGTTCGGTTATATTATTTTGGTCCGGTTTTAAAATAATTTGCTCACCTCTATTACAAATATGTTAAATTTTCAAACTAATAAACATTTTTTGTAGCTTATAAATTAAAATAATCACCAATGTAAATGTGGATGATGAGTGTGAATATGATGTGTCATTGTATCAACCAATTTTTTTTTTCACGTTATGGATAACGATATATATTTTTCCATTCTACTTGAGGGTGTGCATTTTTCTTTTTAAAAACTCTTTCTATTGGTTGTTCCAATTTCTTTTATTTTTTAGTCTTTTTGTCAAATTTCATTGGCCACATAAGATTAAATCCCTATTTGCATTGGACAGGTCCATTTTAATTTAATGTGAATGAAGAGAAAAAAAAATTGTCATATATGATTGAGGGTGTTAATAACCCAAGACTACATAGAATCAAATTCACTGTTGTATTAGTGATGTTCTAATATGATTGTGAAATAAATTAGATGCTGCCGAGAATTTATCTCTTTTGAAAGAAAAAATCTTTTCAATGCAGATGTGGATGTGGGGTGTGTATATGACTAGTCAACCATTTTTTTTCACAATATTGATAATAATGTCAATTTTTCACCTTATACTTGAGGTGACAATACATCCTACTATTTTTATTGGTTGTTTTCTTTTATTTTATTTTATATTTTTTTGTCAAATTTTATTTTATTGGTGGACGCATATCACATAATGTCACATTCATATTTGCATTAAAAAGATCTATTTTAATTAAATATGAATAAAAAGAGAAAAGTTAACACATATTATTGAAGGTGTTAATTATTAAATCAACCGTTGGATTGATAATGCTCTTAAATATTTAAAAAAATGTAAAACATCCAAAAATGAAATGTTAGACAATACGTATGAAATGGACGGAGTGAGTTGCTGAATATGGCGGATATGCTGAATCAATATACTCAACAAAATAATGTCACAAATTAATGTCATTGCGCAATACTTTTTTCTCCTATATAGAGTTGAGCTCTACCATTTCTGGCGTACGCTTATTCAGCATAGTAACCAGTTTGCATGGATGAATAACACAGACATGGAGCTGCTGTTTCTTTCTCTTCTGCTCATTCTGTTTCTCTTCCTTTCCCTTTCTCTTTATGCACTATATTTCACCATAAAAAAAACCCCACAAAACCTTCCTCCAGGAAAACTGGGTTGGCCCATTGTGGGCGAAACCCTAGATTTTCTCTCCAAGGGAAGAAAAGGCATCCCTGAGACTTTCATCAAACAAAGAATGAAGAAATACTGCCGCCAGATATTCAAAACATCCCTACTTGGTGAAAAGACTCTGGTTTTTTGTGGACCGACAGCAAACAAGTTCTTGTTCTCTAACGAAAACAAACTTGTTAGAGTTTGGTGGCCGCGTTCCATCGAAAGATCTTCCCCATTTCTTCTTCCCAAACACTATACACCGAAGAGTCGAAAAAATTACGTAAAGTACTTGTGGGGTTTTTAAAGCCTGAGCCATTGCAAAAATACATAGCAATCATGGATACAGTAGCTAGAGAGCATTTTGAAACTTTTTGGGATTTCAACAAACAAGTCGTCGTGTCCCCACTTGCCAAACATTATACTTTTGCTGTAGCTTGTAGATTGTTTTTAAGTATCGACGATCCAGAATACATTGCCAAATTTGAGGTACCGTTTGATGCTATGGCATCGGGGATTATATCATTGCCAATAGACATGCCTGGTACCAACTATAATCGAGCCATCAAGGCCGCAAAAGTTATAAGGAAACAACTCTTAGAAATTATAAAGGAAAGGAAAAAATATTTGACGGAGGGAAAAGTGTCATCGTCCTCCTCCTCGAAGCATGATATATTGTCGCATATTCTTACAACAACAGACGATAATGGGCAGTTCATGAACGAGATGGAAGTCGCTAATAAGATAATAGCCCTTCTGCTGGGCGGCCATCACACTGCAAGTGTTGCCCTTACTTTCACCGTCAAGTATCTTGCCGAACTACCCCATGTCTACGATCAAGTCTTAAAGGGTACGTACGTAATTAACTCAAACTCATTTTTATGTGTGTGTGTGTGTGTGTTTGATGAAGCTAGCTAGTGAGTGTTACTGTTGATTAACCCATTATCAGGAGCAGCGATTAACATGCCAAAACGCAGCTTATTTCCTTTTTTCGAATTAATGCTGTGTTTTCAAAACAAAGCTTGATAGAAGGAATCTGTTCTAAAAGAGTAATGCTAGAGCCACTCAATGAGCACTCAAATTTGTGCACCAAATGATGTGGTTTCCAACGTGTCATCTTATTTGGCATTTTAACTATAAATTAAAAATTATGTTAATAATATGACACATAAGATGCCGGCTATAAAAAGTTGCATATTTTATGTAATGATGTGGTTTCCAACGTGTCATCTTATTTGGCATTTTATGGGCTCCACTATAAGTTAAAAAGTTACGTTAACAATATGACACATAACATGCCACATCATTTGGTACACAAATTTGAGTGCTGTTAGAGTGGCCCTAGGATTACCCATTTTAAAAACACTGCACTAACGAGCCTTAAATTGATTTAATTGGTGATGACAGAACAAACGAGGATCGCAAGTGCGAAGAAAACCGGGGAGCTGCTGAATTGGGAAGACATACAGAAGATGAGGTATTCATGGAATGTTGCATGTGAAGTTATGAGACTTGTACCTCCATTACCAGGTACATTCAGAAAAGCTTTAACCGACTTCAAGTTCTCTGGATATTCTATTCCGAAAGGATGGAAGGTAATTTTACATCTCTGTTGTCTTCTTCTTCTTCTTCTTCTTCTTCTTCTTCTTTATGATAAGGAATTAATGTTACGTACATGTACTCAATATATTAAATAAATTATGGTGTAGTTATATTGGACTGCAAACTCAACTCACAAGGACCCTAACTGCTTTCCGGAGCCTGCGAAATTTGATCCATCAAGATTCGAAGGAAACGGGCCAGCGCCTTACACATACGTACCATTTGGAGGAGGACCTCGGATGTGTCCCGGGCAAGAATATGCGCGTGTCGAAATACTTGTTTTCATGTATAACGTCGTCACAAGGTTTAGATGGGAGAAAATTATTCCGGATGAGAATATCATCGTCGATCCGTTGCCAAAGCTGGCTAAAGGACTCCCTGTTCGCATTTATCCCCATGAAACTCAGATGGCCTAAAAATTATACTTCTTATATATTTTACGTACTGTGTCGATTTCTTTGTGAATTTCGTAAGTAAGCAAGAAATACTTGAACAATGAGTTATGCTGGCTTATTATTATTATTTTTTTTAAAAGAAGTGAAATTCATGTTTGTTATATGTAAACGTCAATTGTAAGTAATAATATCTCATTTGCATTTGAATTTTTATGCATTAATGATTGATCGACTATGATCTGAACATTAATTGTAGAATTCATTTTGTAATTTCTGCTGCATTGAAACACAACTGAAAACTTTTAAACATTGTGAAATTATTAAGATTAGGACCATCGTGAGACTGTTTACATATCCTAATTCGTAAAACGGACTATTGTAATTTCAGCTTACCAACACTATCAGTTGGGTCAGACAGACCCGCCATAGAAAATAGCTCTAAGCTGATCTTTCATAAGATTTTGCCAACTAGGATAGAGTTGACATTTATCTATCCATTCAGAGGAGGTTTCCTGTGAGACTATATATGGTTTTAATTCATAAGATGCAATATCACTGTCGCAGATTAGCCGATCAACAAATGCTAAGTCGGGACAAGGCATCCATTTATAGTTCTTCCGACTTTCTTTACATCCTGGCATGGCTCGACTATTGATTATTAACCAGGTTTCTCTATGACTCTATTTCCTCCTTTTCTTTTCTTTCATCTTCATCTCCCTACTATTTGTGTAAATGCCCATTTTCCCAATATTAAAAATAGAACGGTTAGGATGATTAAATTGATGATGATTTGAATGTCTATCTCATTATTTAGAAAATAACAAATTTGATTGAGTAGGTATCCTGTAAGACGGGCTTACTGATCCTAATCTGTAAGACGAAACAATTCATGTTAAATGGGTCAAAGATTTAGAAATTGCAGTGCCATTCCTCAACTGGTATTGATCGATCGCATAATTTTGAGGCACTGTGTGGTTGAACAGGTTGCACTTACCAAGGGTCGGCCCTGGTGGTGGTATACTTGTATTGATCGATCGCATATTTATCTTGCAGGTCCATCTTAGACTGTTCAAACACAATTTTTTTTGGTGGAACGGAGAAGTATTACATTGAGGGAAAATGATATTCTTACAAGGTAAAACGCATTTTTGAGTCACTGTACTTTATAAAAAGTTGCAATTAGAACAGTAAGACTTCAAATTTTTTGGAATGGTAATTTAGCCTATTTTTTAGATGAACGTTAAGTTTAACAGTTAAGTTATGTAAAATACCAATTTTGCCCATATAAGCTCAAAAACTATGTGATGTTAGAAACCCATAAAGGTCCAACTGAAATAAAATAAATCCATAGAGCTTATGTTCGAAAATACCCTAAAATTTTCCTGGTTCCATCTTCCCTTCTGTCCCTTTCCAAAATTTTCCAGATCTGGGCTCCACCAACAACATAAACAACGATTTTGGTATTCATATATTCATATAGATTTAGGTAGAAGACGTGCGTGGACTTTGTAACATATACGGAGTAGTAAATAAACAAGTGAAGTTACTTAGATTTAATGAAGAAGTTGATGAAAATAAAATATTGCAATCCAGATCAGAATAAGATTATGTCTGAGTTGGATGCCTCCAAATCACTCAATCACATCGACATCTCCCGCAGCAGAGAGCAAGAAACCCAATATAAAATTGTTGAATTTCATCCAACTCTTTTTTCTACTCTAGGGGATCTCATTACACAATTAGAAAGAAACATGTTTTGTTTCAAATTCAAAATTAGAAAGAAACATGTTTTGTTTCAAATTCAAAATTTGAATGAAACCAAAACAAAGTGAAATAAAATAAATAAACAAAAATGTTACCAAACAATATCTTAGAATTTTAACTCACTTCTAATTGCAAATCAAGCTAAAAATTTGGGAGTATCCAAACATACCCTTAATGAAATTCAAGGCCAACCATTATGATCTAAGTAATATGATTTTCTTAGTTTTATGAATAAATAAAATTTCTGAAAAGAAAATAAACTAAAATTAAAATAATGAAATTATTTTTATTGTTAACTATTATTTTTGTTTTGTAAAATATTTTGATTTTAACAACTTCTATTATATTTTTTTGTTTTATTGAGTTCATAACTATTATTTTTGTTTTATTGACTTCGTAACTATTATTTTTGTTTTATTTTTGAAAGTTAGTTTTAAGGAAAAAAATTATTCGGTATTTTTTTCATTTTGCTAACCTTAGTTTAAATTGTTTTGTTTCATTGGCTCTCTAACTATTATTTTTGTTCAATCAAATTTTTTTATTTTACTAACGTATTTTTGTTTTACATAACTATTTTTAAGAATTTGTTTTAAACTTTTATTCCGTAAATTCATTTTATAATTTCACTAACCTCAGTTTAAAATATTTTCGTATTATTGATTCTGTAACTATTATTTTTGTTCTATCAAATATTTTTATTTAAGTAATGTATTTTTGTTTTACAAAGCTATTTTTAAGAATTTGTTTTAAAATTTTGTTACGTAATTTATTTTTATTATTTTAGTAACGTCAGTTTAAATTTTTTTTTGCTTTTATTGACTTTGTAAGTATTATTTTTGTTCCATCAAATATTTGTATTTTACTAACGTATTTTTGTTTTACATATATATTTTTAAGAGTTTTTTTTAAACTTTTGTTTCGTAAATTATTTTATTTTACTAACTTTCGCATTAATTTTTTTTTTTGTTTTTTGATTCTGTAACTTTTATTTTTATAGTGTCTTGTTCCATAAATTATTTTTATTATACTAACTTCTTATATTTTTATTTTCTTGACTCTAGAACTATTATTTTTGTTTTAGTTACTATTTTTTATGTTTAAAGAGAGAAAAATGTTTAAACATAATTAAAAAAGAGGAGATGGTGATAAGAGAAAAACATAAGGAGGAGACGGGAGAGAAAAAAACAATCCAGAGAAGATAGGAGAGAGAAAAAGTGAAATGGTAACTCAAAAGTTAATAATTCAAAAGTAAGATTTTGGAGGGAGAAATGTACCATTGTCATTATATATATATATAAACTTCCTAGTAATAATTACTTAATTATTTTTTTTATAAAGGTTGGAGGGGATATAGACCGGCAACCTCGTCAAAAACGCGGCATCAGCCTCGACCTGAGTCCTGCAACTAACCTCGGCACAAAGCTCGGCACCGACCTCTCACCTCCGAACGAAGAGAATACTTCTTGGCCGTCTCGGCGTCGAGCGGCCAAAAAGTAGGGGGCCACTGAAGGGATTAAACCGAGGAAATGATCCTCGGCACGAAAGTGGGCCCTACTTAAAAAGCCATTAGTAACGAAGTCAGAAACATAGGTCCCTGAGATAACACGAGGTTGATCATTACCGAGTAATAGATAACCCACGGCCTTCAATAGCTTTGGCCTCGACTGGCCAGAGTGACCTCTGATGTCCTCGGCCCCAGGGACTAGAGTGGTTTCCACCACCCTCGGCCTCGTCGCTGAATCGGTCCCTAGTAACCTCGGCCTCGGCAGTAATAAGCACTTTATCGCAAGACCGCTCGGCCTCGGCGTGGGATCAATCATCACCCGGCACGACAAAAGCAGACTTCCACAGGCAGAAAACCGCTACACGCAAGCACCAACTCCCTGACAAACCACAGCCCACTTATTTCTGACAAAGACCATCAACAGATTTAATGATTGCCGCTATGTGTTCCCCAATGACCAGCCGCCACGTCGACATGAATATCAGGTATAAATAGGGGACACACATTTATTGTAAAGGTAAGTAAATTCTGAGATATCACTACTCTCTTATCACAACCCCTTATCAAGCAAATATCACGGCACATTTATTACCCATTTTTCCTCACCGGAAATCTTACTCTCACACCGGAGGGTTCTAGTCGGGCGTCCCGACTCCTTAACGGTGTTTGTTGTTTACTTTGTGCAGGTTAACCAAGAAAGACGAACCAGTGGATGCCACCTCATCCTTGCTCACACGTGGACGACAAGACAAGGTCACCACCAAAATAGTGTGATCAGTTTAGTTCCGTTGCCGGGAAGTTGACTTTCTCAGTCACAGCGTCCACAAACGAGAAAGGATGGTGAGATCAAAAAAGCAAGCCTCTAAAAATGTCACCCATCCATCCACCCGAGAAAATGAACCAGTAGCACAACGAGGAAGGGGCGAGGGCCACTGGTCTCAACGAGGCAAGACTCCGGCACCTCGATACCCGGAGTATCGGCAAGGAACCAACGAAGACTCGCTCTGGCCAAACGACTCTCTAACAACAAAAATAGAGAGGCCGACGACGACCCCCGAGATGGACGATTCACTGAAGTCGAGTCTTCCAGAGCCAACAAAGAGGAACCTCATAGCAAAACGAATAAGCCCACGGTCCAGGAAGAGGCGGACCAGGAATACGCGTATTGGGAGCACCAAAGAACCATGTACACAAAGATACAGGAGGTCGAGACCAAAATGCACGAGCTACGACAAAAAGCTCGGGTCCCAGAACCCGAGCCCATAATCAACGTGCAAAGCACCCCAGCGCGCTCCAACTCGGTCTGGCAAATGGTGGAAGCTACGAAAGCCAAAAGAGCAAAATTTACCACCAATGTCAAGTCAAGACTTGGCAAGAGGATGGCCGGCGAGGGGTCTAGGACGAGCGTTCATTCTCGCCTAAGGTTCCCCCCCGATATAGATAATCGTCGAGCTCACAGCGAGGAAGGAGAGTCCCAGCCCTACGCCCAGTCTTCAACCAACAAAGCTCTCTCTAGATCCTGACATCCGTCTCGCCAACTCGCAAAAGAGGCTCGCTTGGGGTCCCCAATAAGAAACACGAGGAAGAGGTCGAGATACCTCGAGGCGGAACAAAGGAGAATAGCGGCCCACCCAAGCCATAGGCTCGGCACAAGGTGACCGACCAATGACGGATGCCGAGACAAGGGCATGGATGGAGAAACTAGAGGCTCGGCAGAGCTCAGGAACCAACATGGCCGTCAAGAAAATAGGAGGGTTGTTCATTAAATAGATAAGAGAAGTGGAGGTACCCTCGAGTGGAGGTACCCTCGAAAGATCCCATAAAGACTACTACAGAAGACAACCGGTGACCACGGATCACGTGTCAGGGTTCGAATTAAAAATGATCATAGTGACCAGACTCGACGATATATGGTGTTTGGTATTCGGAGGAACCCTGAAAAAGCAGGCCCAACAGTGGTACAACGGGTTAACACATGACTCTATCACCTGTTGGGATGACTTTATAGGGGCTTTTTTGAAGAAATTCGCCTCGGCAGGTGCTCTCCCAAAAAGCGAGACAGACCTGTGCAGCATGAAACAAGAGAGTGGAGAGACTGTGCTCTCATACATGACTTGCTTCAAAGAGGTCCTGGACCAAATCCCAGACATTCCTGACACCTCCGTAAGAATGTGCTTTGGAGCAGGCCTGATGCGAGGGAACTGCCGAACCGAGCTTCTCATGAGACCAAGGGACACGATTGGCGAGATGTTCCTAACAGCTCAAAGGGTGGCTCTGCTGGACGGCGAGCAACCCTAGCTGCAACAAGCTTCGCGGCGATCATATCCCTCAGCACTAGTGTTGCCGACGAGGCGCTCGCCACGGATAAAAACTACAAGGGAAAAGAACAGGGGAGAGCTCGGCAAGATGACGCCCACCCGGCAAAAAGGAGAGATGAGGAAAAAAACAACAAATTCACCGGCGAGATTAGGGGCCCAAGACGAGACATCGAGTTGGAGGACTTCACCCCCCCTCAACGCATCAGGGAGCACATCATGGGCGTTTTCTTGGCGAGAGAACAAGATGACCCCCTTCCCCCGTGAAGTCACCCCTCGATACGAAACCCCGAGAAAAGATGCAACTTCCACAACGAGATCGGCCATGTCATGGAAGAATGCATCTGCTGAAAGAAGCGTCTGAGAGTTATAAACGAGGGAGATCGGAGGTTCGTGGCAAGAGAGGCCAATAATCCAGCCCCCGGACCAAGGGCTCCGGGGGGCGACAATAGACAGCCCGACAATAGACCAGTGGTGAATACCATTCGAGAATAAACTCAAAGTATCACGTAGTTGAAAAATGCTATCAACTGCTTGAGCAACTCGGCAGAAAGCGTCATGGAAGGGATGGTCGAGCATGAAATGGTCTTTAGAGACAAGGTGGCGATCAGCGATTATGCTCGACAAAACCCGTTGACCTACAAATTGGAATACACAAGCCTCGTCAAAGCGGGTCACGATAGACAGGCGAGGATGTGATGTATTACAAGTGTTTTCGGCCTTAGGGCTCGGCGATACTCACCTTACATAGCCAGGAGTCCAAGCTGGAAGGGCTCGCGGGCCTGAGGTCACGGTAAAAGGCAAGTAGCCCTCAAAGTCGGCCTCGGAGAGGAGATGCAGCCAAAGCGAGTAAGTCACTTTCTGAGTCCTCGATCTCCCCTCCCAGGTACAACGCCATCCTCGGCGCAGTCTCGAGCCAAACTCGAATGGTCGCATCAATGGCCCATCGGTGAGGTCAAGTACATGACCTCGTTCGGGGTGGGGTCCTAAAAATGACCCTCGCACTACTGGAATACCTCGTCAATGAGAGGAAAGAGGCGGAGAAAGAGATTGAAAAGTGGGAGGA
The DNA here is from genome assembly GCA_013146195.2 of Codonopsis lanceolata. NCBI lineage: Eukaryota > Viridiplantae > Streptophyta > Magnoliopsida > Asterales > Campanulaceae > Codonopsis > Codonopsis lanceolata. The sequence continues at coordinate 18,082,399 of CM028379.1, read as the reverse complement.
GGCGGGAAAAGAGGATGAGCAAGTTACCAAAGCGAGGCTCGGCAGCCTCTACCCGTAGCAATCAAAACAAGCCAAGGAAGTTGGCCGCGTCGAGGAAGAAGGAGCGTCGGCGAGATCAGAAAAAAGCGAGATCGATAGCCTCGGCGTCTGAGACTCATCGATCTTACGGCTATGGAGGATGTAGAAGAAGTTATCATAAACTTCAACTACGACCAAAAATCAAGGTAGGAATGGAAATAGCGGGCGAAAAGAGAGAGCTATCATCGAGTTCTTGAGAAACAACACGGACGTCTTCGCATGGAAGGCAGGATATGGAGGGCATTCTTGGGAAGTAGTGGTTCACAATTGAGCATTGATCCGACATTTGTACCCATTCAACAAAAGCCGAGGTATTTCTCTCTGAAAAACAAGATGCAATTAAGGAGGAAATAGCCAAAGCTACGGGCGAGATCATAAGAGAAATCCACTACCCACGTGGATCGCAAATGTTGTGATGGTAAGAAAGAACAACGGAAAGTGGAGGATGTGCGTTGACTTTACCAACTGAATGAAGCATGCCCAGATTGGTACCCATTCTTCTTGGGATAGATCAATTGGTTGACTCTATCTTGGGCTACAAAATTTTAAGCTTCGTGAGCGCCTACTCGGGGTACCACAAAATCGGGATGTGGAAAGAAGATCAAAGGAACCTGACTTTCAGAGCGGTAGGTGCACTCTCTTGCTCACAACATGATGCTTGTTCGGCCTAAAGAATCTGAGGGGCCACTTACCGGCGAATGGTAAATAAAGTTTTGGGGACAGTTAGGGAGGAATGTGGGCGTACATAGGCGATATGGTGATTAAGACCAAGGAAGCGGGCCACATAGAAGACCTCAGAGAAACTTTTGCAAACCTCAGAAAGAACAAGATGAAGCTCAATCCCGCCAAATGTGCCTTCGGCGTATCTTGGCGGGGAAATTTTTGGTACATGGTGAGCAGCGTGGAATTGAGGCAAATCCGAAAAAATTAAAGCCTTGGCCGAGATGAAGGTCCCAATATGTATCAAAGAAGTGCAACAGCTGAATGGAAGAATAGTGGCCCTGGGAAGATTCATCTCGAAATCAGTCGAAAAAAGCCTCCCTAATTTCTTCAAAATCTTAAAAGGGGTGAGAAAGTTCACATGGGACAAAGAGTGTGACCTCGCCTTTCTTGGGGAGCTCAAAAATACCCACTTTGCTTGCTCATTTGCCCTCTCAGGAGAAAGACTCTACGTCTACCTCTCGGTCACGGACACAGCCATAGCATCGGTCCTGTTGCGAGAAGAAGGAGGACTTCAGAGACCCATCTATTATGTGTCCCATGCACTGACCGAGGTAGAGACGAGATACATGCAGATTGAGAAGGTGATTCTCGCATTGATGATAACGGCGAGAAAATTGAAGCCGTACTTCAAAGCCCATGAAATCAGGGTATATACCGACCTACCTTTGCGAAGAATCCTGCATAGACCTGACGTCGCAGGAAGGATGATGAAATGGGCCGTCGAATTAACAGAATATGCAATCATCTACCTCCCAAGAAAATCCATCAGGGCTCAAGTCTTGGCAGACTTCATTGCTGAAACCTCCTTTACCTGGGCAGAAGGAAAGAGTGATGCACCAGATCAAGGACCTTCCACCAGCGAACAAGTGCCCAGTCAAGAGCGGTCTCGCAAGGCAGCGGCCGAGCTCGGCCACGGACATTGTTAAATGAGCGGATCGTCTAGCAAGAATGGCAATGGAGCAGGCATCCTACTCGTAACCCCAGAAGGAACGGAGATCAGCAAAGCTCTTAAACTGAACTTCCCAGCGTCAAACAACGTTGCCGAGTACGAAGCATTGATAGCAGGTGCCGAACTGGCCGCCGAAATAGGAGCTACTCAAATCTTAATCTTCAGCGACTCCCAGCTCGTCGTGAAGCAAATTTCGGGGGAGTATGGGGTAAACCACCCAACACTGGACAAATACAGGGAGCTAGCCTTGAGCGTCCTCGCCCAATTCGAATATTGGGAACTGGAGCAAATAGGAAGGGCTGAAAACATCAAGGCAGACCACCTCTCCAAAATGGTCACCAGTGAGCTCGGCGAGCTCCCCCCAGAAACATGGATCGAAATCCTCGATACCCCGGCCATTGATAAAGAAAAGATAATGATGCTAGAAGATGTCACCACTACAAGAAAACAGAGCAATTGAAACGGAAAATTCCGTTGCGAAAAATGAAAATCCGTTACAATTAGACGATTGTAACGAAAAAAGTTTGTTGCAAATTCGGTTTGGAAAACGCTCGTTGCAAATTTTGTGCAACAGTATGTATTCCGTTGCATGGTATTGCAACGAAAACCGAGCGTTGCAATTTCAAAATTTTCGGTTGCAAATAGCAACTAATTTTTTCTGTTGCATTCTTGCAACAAACTTTTTCCGTTGCATTCTTGCAACAAACTTTTTTTGTTGCATTCTTGTAACAGACTTTTTCATTGCATGTTTTGTTGCAAGAATGCAACAGATTTTTTTCGTTGCATTTTTTGTTGCATTTTTGTAACAGACTTTTTCGTTGCATTTTTGCAACAGACTTTTCCGTTACAATGTTTATATATTTTTGTTGCTAGTTCGTAATTGAATTTTTTTAAAATTATTATTGCAACAGAAGATATCGTTGCTATATATATATACATATATATATATAATTGTAGCCTTTCAAGGCATTAAAAATAATATACTCCCTCCGTCCCTAAATTATCGTCCTCCTTTCCTTTTTCGTCTGTCCCAAAATAATTGTCCACTTTGAAACTTACCTTTTTAGAACATCACTTTTACCACTTTACCCTTACTTTTCACTCTACTTTAATTATGAGCCACATATACATGGACATTAAAAGAAACTACACATTAAACCAATATAAATAATCAAGTCAATTACTTTTTCTTAAACTGTGCGCCGGGTCAAGCAGGACAATTATTTAGGGACGGGGGGAGTAAAAAAAATTAAGGGTTGGGGTACGGTCTATGTCCCCTCCAACCTTTTATAAAAAAAAACATTTCATATTTCACATTTTACAAAAAAAATTAAATATAAAATCAAATATTTAAAACAACTCAACTTTAAGCATTTCATTTAAAAGTCATTGTCGAAGTGTCGGATTACATGAAAGTGTAGAGAATAAAACACATAAGCTTGAACCGTGCACCAAGATGGATGCCCACTTTGCTTGAACTGTTGGCGTCCTTTATGACACATAAGCTTGTATTGGCAGCTCGTCATTGCATTCCATATTCTTCTTATCTGTATTTCTGGAATGTTTGTTACACACTTGTAGTGTCTCTGCAAATGGCAAGTCATAAAACTAATGTTATATTTCAGTATAAATGAAATAGCTAATTAACTGAATTGAATATAAAGATTTTTACATTTCATTCCCTAAAATAATAATCTTTCATCTCCTCAAACACTTTCTTCTATGTGGGGCCATCATCACCCACAACAAATTTCCGTTGAATTGCATTCCTAATCCCAGTAGCAACAGAAGGAAACTTGACATCTTTTACTTCTATATACTACCTTTAACTTACAGAAACTGGAGCGCTGTTTGGACTGTTGGTTTCCAGACCATTTGCTTGTTTTCTCTGAGCCAGAAATGGGGCTGAACAAGTGTTCTTTTACATAGTTTTAGCCCAGTTCAGGTATGATTTTTTTTAAAGAATACTTCAGGCCAACAATGGGACAGATAATGACTGACAAATTAAAGGACCACCTAGCTTTTTGTGCAGTTTTGACATTCTCCATCGATTGAGCCTCAAAAAATAAAAAACAATGAACAGTAAGAACAATTCATTTCAAAAACCATTAACCACCCAAAAAAAAAGACAGAAAAAAACCACATATCCTAACAGGGCTGGAATCTTCTTTTTATTGCATGACACGAAGCAGGAATCCTATGTTTGCAAAAAGGAAAAAAAAAAACTGGATAAATGATGGTGATGCTAGGCTTGAATTATACAAATGGGAGTATGGGGTTCTTTATTGAGGTAAACTAAAAAGGAAAATGAGACTTCTTGGGGCAATGAAGGAGTACTCAAATTGCAAAGCAACAGATGTCCAAATGGATCCATTTCCACACACTACTGTTGATTTCAACTAGAAACAACCATAGTCTAAGTCTTACCCACATCTGCATAGGTTGGTTAAAATGAATTTCAGCAAGATACTCCATTTATGGATCTTCCCTAAGCCACGGTAGGGGGAATCAGCACTGCAAATTTGATACATCATTCACACAATTGAGTAAAAACAGTGCATATGTGGAAAATAAGACACAAATGCAACAACACCAAAGTACAATATTACGGTAACATACTTGGAACGCACATCTACAGCAGGACTAGCATCGACATTATCATCAGAACCATCATGTTTTGGACCCTTTTTCGACTTTTGGAAGCGTTTAGCAGCAATTTTTGAATGGCACTGTTTTTCAATCAGCTGCCATGTTTCTCCAGCCATTGGAAGGACTGGATGGTCATACATGCCATTAAGTTCATGAACCCGAATACTCATCATTCCTGGCCATCCAACATCAGCTTCTCGTTTCACAGAATCAAGACTACCATTGGGCACTGGTGCCTTTGAATCACGTGTAGTTGTACATCCACGCAGTACTGCCAACTCAACCATATTTTTCCGCTTACTATAAGAAAAACCCATTCTTGGAATGCCCAAAAGTGGATAAAGACAGATAGGACGGAAAAAAAAACAGAGTATCAGCAAAAAATAAAAACCAAGCCAAATGCAAGATCAATAGTTAACGCATTGAGCTCATACTTTAGCACGGGACAACCGCTAGATCCCACCCAGCGAGGAAAAAATTCTCTAAGAAATGGACGCTCAAGGTTTCCAACCTCATTAGCTAAGTGACGGAACTGCATTTCAAAATTTTAGTTGGAATATGTTAATTCAATGATGGGATTCCAATATAACGTAACAAAATGTAAATAATAATATATCAAGTTATCAATAACATTTTCATGCATTAATTTATCGGAAAAACCATTCTCTGCATACGAAGGAAGCATATGTTGAACTTCGATGCATTAGGAATAAGATTAAACAAAATAAGCACAAGACAGACATATAGATCTCAACAAAGAAAAAGACTTTTCTGAAGCCTTTGGCATTTTACATGCCATACTGAACCATATTATTAGCTCCAGAGCCACAATCACCAGACTTCAAGCTTTAATGATAAGAAAGGAAGCTGAGCAAGTGCAAAAAAATTCCAAATAGTTTTCAGGCCGCGAGAAAGATGCACTCAAAAACCAACTCAAACATATTGTGGCTAATCAGGAAAGAATTCTCTATACTTTCCTAATAAAATTTTCATCATACTATTGGTGACAAATTATGACAACATCAGTGTCCACTTTATGCATCCATGTATTCATAAGATGATTCCGACGGCACAAGTTGAAGGATAAAGGCACATAGAACCCAGTTCTTTGTTTATGGGAATATTTCCTGGTTTATCGCACGAGCAAAACAATAACGAAACTAGAATTGCAAAATTGTTCGCCCTTCTTCTACATCAGTTCATATCCAGTCAGTTGTATCTTCTAAAGTTAAATATGACTACAATCATAACTATTAATAGTTTTTTGTCGCAGAAAAGTTACATAATGCTACAGAAACAATTTAGACCCCCAAAAAGAGCTACAAAAGCAATAGGATTCATTATTTTACCAGTATTTTTTTTTTGATAAGTAAGAGTATTGTATATTAGAAAGCACCAAAAAAGTTACGGCGTCCTTGTACACATTATTTTACGATGCAGCGCCATCATACAATTGATCAATGATGGTGACATGAAGAAACCTAAGAAGGTGGCGGCAAAGGAAAGAGAAGACAACGCTACCTTCTCGGGGAATGGATAGTAACATAAATAAGTTCATTGCTTAATCTCAATTCGATAATCAACTCGAAGAACTTTGTGAGATTACATCTTTCTTTTAGGCTATGACTACTCTCCTAAAACTACTTGACTAGGCTAATACTACTTGTTTTTTTTTTTTTGATAGGTTAGGCTAATACTACTTGTTACAAAATAATTTTTAAAAAAACACTTTTCTAAAAGAACACGAAAAACTAATAATACTGAACATAAAATCTACCAGGAATACATTCCCTTAAACCAGGCTAATACTTCTAATTATGAAATAATAAAAATATACCTTTCTTTATGAGTAGTACCAAAAATACACTTTTCTAAAAGAACACAATAAACTAATAATACTGATTATAAAATCTACCCGGAATACTTTCCCTTAGACCAGAAAGAAATTAGCTTGCATAAGACCCTTGAGCTTGGGCATGAGCTTCCAAAATCCAATCATCCCTATCTAACCACTCAGCATGTACTGCATCTTAACCTCAAGAGAGTGCACAAAAAAAAATTTAACATACAGCTAGCAACCATGCAAGCAAAGCTTCTCCTTCTTCTGCATTGTGTAAATAATGTTACTTAAAATCACGTTTTCCATATCAACACTTTGAACCACACTATCACACTTTTTAAACCATAATCTTGCTTAAAGCAGTCCACCACCAAGATAAGTAAAGTAAAAGGAATTTGGAATCTGCAATTCAAAGGAATTTCCAAGGAATTTGGACCATTTGGAATCTATAATTCAAAGGAATTTCCAATTTGTAGTTGTTTGAATGGGTTTGAGCAGGTGCATATGGAGGAATGGAGTAAAGGTAACTGGACTAGTGGATGTTCAAGGAGCACACAATTGAAATGCGGCAGGAACAATATCAATACTGGTGTATGCTAAAAACAAAATTGCAACACAATGACAAAATCCATATGGGTAAATCACATGAACTTGTATTGCTATTATACATAATAAAGAGAACTAGAAACAAACACACACACACACACACACACACAAAAGAGCTGTAGCTAATAAATTAGATGGGGAAGAACAAAATTGCAACAGAATAAGCAAATCCATAGGGAAAATTCACATGAACCTATATTGCTAAATTCAAGAGCAAGAACTTGGTATTAACTTCTAAAAAAATTATTACCCTTTCCTAATTGCATTCATCAATCACCAAAAAAAGAAGGATTCTCCACTTTACAAAGTTGTACATCGGGAGAGAATTGAATACCTTGTTCGGAGGAGAGTGAAATTGTTAAACTCAGTTGACCAAACCGTATCTTTAAATCTGAGAGTGAAGATGACGGAGTGTGGTGTGGCTGCTGGAAAACGACGACGGGTTTTGGAAGAGAAGGCCGGAGGAGAGCACGAGAGCACGAGAGAAAACGAAGGGTAAGGGTGTGAAATCTGATTTGGGGTTTAATTAATTTAGTCATGATTAGGTTTTTCTATTCTATGGGCAAGTCAAAATGACGTAGTTTCAATCAGGTTTTGCAATTTTTTTTTTAAAAAAATTTATAATTGTTGCAATAACCGTTGCAATTTAGGCACCCTTCTTCCCTCCATTTTTCCCCCCAAATAAATAACGCGGCTAATGGGTTTCAAGTCTAGGAATGAGCGGTGCACTTTATATTGCAACTAAATTCAATTACGTTGCAATATTCCGTTGCAGTTGCCCTGTTTTCTTGTAGTGCACGGAGTGTTGGATCGATGACATCAAAAAGTACATCGACCAGGGGAAACTGCCCAACGACAAAGAGCAAGGATGGGCAATGGCAAGAAGGTCGGTCAGATACACCGTAATCGGGGACATACTATACAGGCGATCTTTCACCAAACCTCTCTTAAGGTGTGTCTGACCAGAAATCACACAAGGACTACTGGCCGAGGTGCACGGAGGGGTATGTGGAAGCCACCCAGGGGCTCGAACTTTGGCCGAAAATCATTTCAAAAATGGGTACATGGCCCTTAAGAAAGGATGCCTTCGAAATGTGGGGACTTGACAAATGTCAAAAATTCGGGCCATTCCTACCCTCGCCAACCCGTGTCGCGGCAGGCCTTTCATGTGGGGAGATCGGGCCACAAGAACAAATTTGTGATAGTTGCGGTGGACTACTTCACAAAATGGATCGAGGCCAGACCCCTAGCAAGCATCACTGAACAAAGGGCCATCGACTTCATTCGAGACAATGTCCTCTGCAGATATGGATTACCAAGGGCCATTGTGTCGGATCACGGCACACAGTTTTCAAACAGATTCACGGCAAGCTGCGAGGAGAGAGGAATTCGCCATTGGAAGTCTTCGGTAGCACACCCCCAAGGAAACGGCCAAGCGGAGGCTGGAAACAAACAAATCCTTCATGCCTTGAAAAGAAGATTAGACGACAAGAAAAGTGCTTGGCTCGAGGAGCTTCCAGCCGTCTTATGGGCTATCCGAACATCTCGCCGAGGCTCAACCGAGGAAACGCCCTTCTCCTTGACTTATGGAACTGAGGCCATGGCCCCAGTAGAAATGGCTCTCCCCTTTGCAAGAGTCATCCATTTCAACGAAGAGGCAAACACTGAATCAAGGACGCTTGACCTCGATTACCTGGAGGAAAGAAGGCTCAAGGCTAGGATGAAGGCCATCAATTATAAAAAGCTAGCCAAAGCCCACCATGACAAAAGACTGAATCCTCGCACATTCTCTGTCGGCGACCTTGTATTAAGGAAAATCGAGGTGACGGGAAACAAGCCGGGAAGAAACAAGCTTTCTCCCAACTGGGAAGGACCATACAAAATCACAGACACCATTCGAACAGGAACCTACAGGCTCGCAAAACCAGATGGAACCCCACTAAGGAACCCCTGACATTCAGACCACTTGAAAATGTATTATCAATGATCTGTTATCTTGTTATAAAAGAAAAATCTCTCGACGAAACACTTGTTTCTTTAAAACCATGTATTCAAGACCGCTCAGTCTTGCCTTCTAAACCTCCTCGCCTAGCCGAGGAGAGGCCAGACTCTAATGCCTTCTAAACCTCCTCGCCTAGTCGAGGAAAGGCCAGGCTCTAATGCCTTCTAAACCTAAACTCCTCGCCTAGCCAAGGAGAGGCCAGGCTCTAATACCTTCTAAATCTCCTCGCCTAGCCGAGGAGAGGCCATGCTCTAATTCCTTCTAAACCTCCTCGCCTAGCCGAGGAAAGGCCAGGCTCTAATGCCTTCTAAACCTCCTCACCTAGCCAGGCTCTAGTGCCTCCTAAAACTCAAATACAATACTTGCATCGAACAGAAAAAGCCAAAATAAGAGCAATAAAAAATAATAGACATGGAAAACAAACAAAAAACACAGAAAGTACTTACAATATACACCACAAATAAAATTACAGATTACTGTCAAAAACCATTGTTTTGAAGTGTTTCTAAAAACCTATTCTAAATCCTCTCTCCTCTCACGGGCCTCTTTCTCGCGAGCCGCCACTGCTTGACGATGCTTCTCCTCCCGCGGTCTTTTGGCCCTCAAGCTCCGCCATCAGCTGATCACCAACATATTGGGCCTGTGGAGGGGAAACATGCCTCGGCACCATATAACGATGGTAACTATCCTTTACCCACACATTCTCCTGGGTCAGCAGGGCGAAAAGATTGCTCGCCTCGGCAGGAGGAGGTAGCCACTCGGGAGCCTGAGCTACAATATCGGCATCCTTAATCTGGCCCAGCTCGGCATCATCAAAAGGCACGAGCGAGGCAACATCTCGGCACTCCGAACCGAGAGAGGCAAGGCTCGCCATCTTCACCACCTCCGGCATCGGCACACCAATCGCCACCGCCTCCACCCCGTAGGCCAAAAAGTCCCGATACCTTTTTAACACCTCTTCCTCACTGGGCTTCGTGGACAGCTCGGCCCGAAGATGGTCATTCTCACCAATCATCCCTTTCAGCTTGGCCTCGAGCTCGGCCACCTTTCGATCCTTCTCACTGGCTTTGTCCTTCAACAACTGCTCCCTCGCCAACCAAGCTGTCTTCTTGGCACCAAGCTGGGAAATCTCATCAGTCTTTAGCTGCAAGTCTCCCTCCAGGGACTTCATCCTTTCAGCAGAAGAGGAGATCTCCCCCTTTGCCCTCAATAGATCCCTCTCCAATCCTCTCACGGACTCGGCAGCCTTATTCAACTTGGCGTGATAAGTCGCGATACCGACGCCGAGCTGCAGAAGCAAAAACAGTATAAACAACCAAGACAAATCAACGAGAAAAGGAAATAAGGAAATCGGCCTACCTCGCTCAAAGCCAGCCCGCACAGATCATGCAGTTGGAACTGCTTGGCAGGAAGCATCGTCTCCACAGCCTCTGCCGGCACACCCTCGCCAAATAACCTTTGCCCATAGCTAGTGAAGTGGGCAGGGAAGTTATTTATTGTCCTACAGATGTGTCCGATAATGTGCTCATTATCAGACACCTCCTCGCTTGCCGGGGAGGGAGACGGGACCGAAGCCATCTGGAGTTCGGCGGGAGTGGAAGAAGGCGGAGGCCGACTTTGGGTCTTCTGCCTCTTGGCCCTCTGGAGCATCAGCAACGGGTTGCTTGCCTTTGGCCTTGGTAACAGGGGCAGTCGAGGAGGGGGCCACCTTCGTGGGATCTTCTAATACGCCGACCATAGGCAGCGCTCCCGCACTCTTATCGGTAGCCGCCGAAGCCTTGAGCTCGGCACCCCTCCGCTCCTCCTCGGCCCTTAGCCGGGCCAAAACAGCGTCCCGCGACAATGCCATTTCTACAAAACAGAAAGCTCGCATCAGAACTCAAAAGACAAACGTGACAAAAAATGACCGAAACATAAACAAAGCAGGAATGAACAAAATTGACCTGGTGTCGGACACTCAAGCCCATCTACACCCTCACACCTCGGACACGCTGAGCCAAACACCCAGCCCTGGTGCAAGGCCCAGCCCTCTCGACTGGCATACTCGAAATTAGAGTAAGCCCTCTCCACCCCCTCGACACTGGCTGCCGAAACCCAGAACCTGGACATGCAGGAGGCCCTCACCCTCGACTATGGCCTTCCAATTATATGACCGAACTTGCACCCCTTCGTTGTTAAGCAAGGGGGCCTCAATGGCGATCTTCACGGCTTCGTCGGAGGCACCGAGCTTCTTTGTCCTCGTGAGACCATGAGGTTTTCCTTCAGGAACCTCGAAGTTCCACCCACGGCTCGACTCCACAAGCAGGACCTTCTCGGACCACCTATGATCTTTGTTTCCAAAACTTGCCAGAAGGGGGAATCCCCGAGGATGCCTGAGAACAGTCAGCCGGTTCATGGAAATACTGACCTTGTAATAATAGCAGAAGATGTCCAAGGTGGGCTCGAAACCCTTCGCTCAAGTACAGACGATGAAGCTCACCAATGCTCGGGACAGGTTGGGCGAAAGATCCAGCGAAACTGAGCTCGTCTGGGTCAGGAACTCACAAATAAAAGGGTCGAGAGGCAAACGCAACCCCGAAGACTCGAAAAGGCTGGTATAGAAGCCAACATGGCTGCGAAGACCCCGCAGCTCGGAGATACCCAATCTCGAATCCGGAACGGAACCTCGGAAAGAGTTAGAGCCATATGCTCGGGACCACGCCTCCACATCCGCCAGGCCTATCTTATTCTTAAAAGGCCTCAAAACGCGAGGCACCCTCTCACCCTCATCTCCATCTCTTCCAGAAATAGAAGCCTCAGCTCCACTTGCCATTCTGTCAAATTGCCGACGACGCAAGCCTCTTTCGATCTCCCGAAAATGCAGGACTCTCTCCCTGGTAAAAAATTGAGTGATCAAACTTAACGCAATACGATCTCGGCTGAAAAACACCCTCATGGGGGTGTCAATTGGATAGTCCGGAGCAGAAAACACTTCATCGCCGAACTTCCAATGTAGGCTAACCTTCACTCCAAAGCTCGCAAGGAGAAACCTCGCTTGCCGAGGAGTAACCGCTACCCATCTATCCTCGCATTGCCTATACATAGGACCCCCACGCAGAGACTTCCCGAAAACTGACTCAAGGAATGGGCCCTCGTCATCCGAATCTACCGAGGAAATCGAACACGACGAAGAACTCTCCGAGCTCCGAGGGCCCACGGTCGTCTCCGTATGAATGGTGGTGTCTACTACAATCTCCTCGGCCAAACAAACTCTCACCTCAACGCCTCTCCAAGCGGGGCCGCGAGGTACAGACTCAGCTTCGTCATCACTTAAGCCACCGCCCTCGAAACCAGCGAGGTCGGAGTCCTCGGCATCAGGATTGGCCGAAACCTCGGGGGCAACCTCGGTAAAAGGGCGGGCCACACCCCGAAAAGGTACTAGGGCACAAAAAGATCCTCGGCCCCAAGAGACTCACTCGGAATATTCTCGGCCGAAGCCGAAGCCTCGGCCACGTTACTAGGAAAAGGAAGAAGAGGACTCCTAACTTACACGGGTATTCGAATTACCCTATTCCAGTAATCTATCAATTCCATGGAGGAACTGCTAGAAGAAGAAGAAGAAGAAGAAGAAGAAATCGGAAAAGGGATTCTACAAGACATACCCTAAAAAACAGAGGAAAGGAAAGAAAAATCGTACCAAATAAGTTAGCCGGAAAGAACGCCGGAGAAACCTACAGAAAAGCGGAAACACTCCTGAAAAAACCAAAAGTAGCCGGAAAATTAAAACAGACAGAAGAAACAGACCCTGGACAGAATAATCGGCCGGAAAAATACAAAACGGTGACCGTGGAAAACACCCGAAAAAGAAGAAAACATAGGAAAAAGAAGAAATTTACTTACGGGCTCCAAGTAAAGTGGGAATCAACAGAAGGGGAATAGCCGGAAAGATCGTCGGAAATCTCCTAAGCACAGTGAAGAGAAGTGGTAAGTAGAAAATGAAAGCGGTAAAAGTGAAAAGGAAAAGAAAAAAGCTCTTATACCCCCCCTGCAACGACGTCGTATTGAGGCGGAGCCCCTGAATTCACCGGGTCGACCTGCGTGTTTTTTCCTGAGTCAAACCCAAAACGACACCACATGACTAATTTATCTGGATCCGGGAAGAAAGGGCGGCATTAAAAGCATTTCGAAATTCGAAAAGCCGCCCAAAACAAAAACCAAGAAGCCGCTAAAACCTGCATTTAGTGAGGTGACCGCCCGAAAAGACAAATCGTCCTGATTGGACGAATACCCAAAAACGCCCCATAAGCTTCCAGCAACCTCGTCAAAAACTCGGCATCAGCCTCGACCTGAGTCCTGCAACTAACCTCGGCACAAAGCTCGGCACCGACCTCTCACCTCCGAACGAAGAGAATACTTCTTGGTCGTCTCGGCGTCGAGCGGCCAAAAAGTAGGGGGCCACTGAAGGGATTAAACAGAGGAAATGATCCTCGGCACGATAGTGGGCCCTACTTAAAAAGCCATTAGTAACGAAGTCAGAAACATATGTCCCTAAGATAACGCGAGGTTGATCATTGCCGAGTAATAGATAACCCACTGCATTCAATAGCTTTGGCCTCGGCTGGCCAGAGTGACCTCTGATGTCCTCGGCCCCAGGCACTAGAGGGGTTTCCACCACCCTCGGCCTCGTCGCTGAATCGGTCCCTAGTAACCTCGGCCTCGGCAGCAATAAGCACTTTATCACAAGACCGCTCGGCCTCGGCGTGGGATCAATCATCACCCGGCCTGACAAAACAGCTTCCCTAGGCCTGAGAAAACCGCTACACGCAAGCACCAACTCCCTGACAAACGTACAGCCCACTTATTTCTGACAAAGACCATCAACGGATTTAATGATTGCCGCTATGTGTTCCCCAATGACCAGCCGCCACGTCGACATGAATATCAGGTATAAATAGGGGACGCACATTTATTGTAAAGGTAAGTAAATTCTGAGATATCACTACTCTCTTATCACAACCCCTTATCAAGCAAATATCACGGCACATTTATTACCCATTTTTCCTCATCGAAAATCTTACTCTCACACCGGAAGGTACTAGTCGGGCCGTCCCGACTCCTTAACGGTGTTTGTTGTTTACTTTGTGCAGGTTAACCAAGAAAGACGAACCAGTGGATGCCACCTCATCCTTGCTCACACGTGGACGACAAGACAAGGTCACCACCAAAATAGCGCGATCAATATATATATATATATATATATATATATATATATATATATATATATATATATATGGATGACGGTGTATGCATGTTTGTGTGATTAGTGTGTGTACAGAGCGTGAGTCAGTGTGTGTGTTTTTATAAGGTGTAGTAGTGTGTGTAGTTAGAGCATTCCCAATGCTACATTTTATATTTTATCTTTTTAATTGGTCCCACTATCGTTTATGCACTTTTCTTTTCTTATTTCATTTAAAAATATATCTTTCAAATGCTAATCCTTTTATACATTTTCTTAGTTGAGTCTCACTACCACCTCATTAATTTTACACTTCAATCTTATTTTTATACTTCTCAAAAAAATAAATTGATTTAACTTTATTTAATATATTTCATATTTAAATATTCCATATAAATTAATTAATTTATAAATAAAGAAATTAATTAATTTATAAATAATAAATTACTCATAAATTAAATAATTTATAATTTAATTAATAAGTTATCAATAAAATACATATTATACATAACTCGTAAAATAACATAAATCGAAGAGAGAATAAAGAAGTTATAGAGAGAATGAAGAAAATTGAGGTGGTATATTTATAGAGAAGGAGGAAAAAAAATTAAATTTTTTTTTGAAAAAAAAACACCAACAATGGTTATTTTGTTAAAAAATAAAATAAAAATTAAAAACCCAACCCCACCCCCACCAAACGGTAATCTCCCCCCACACACAACGGTAACGAACGGTAACATTAAATAAATCAATTTTCAAACATTTTCAGAAGTTGGGGCCCACCCTGGAGTCTTCTCACTCACTTCCTTCCCGAGTGTGGTACATTCGCCACACACACAAGCCCGGCACCACACCGGCCAAACCTTGCTCCCTTCTTCCTTCATTTGTTTTCTCTTCCTAATTAGGAAGCTCTCTCACTTTTTCTCATATGTGGTACATTAGGAAGAACAAAAAAGAAGACCTTCCAATGCAAAACACTATTTTCTTATTAGGAAGAAGAGATAAAAAGAATGCATTGAGGATGCTCTTTTAATTTTTTCAATCATCAAGGTTTGTGAGAGACAAAAGATTGTGCGTATACTAAGGGAATTATTGAATATTCTTAACGGATACATTGGCTGGAAATCCCCAAATTGGACAAGTAGCTTGACCTTCAAGAAAGACCAATTGCAAATTAGAGCCGTTAGAAGACGGCTAGTTCTCTCATTCTCTGCTTATACAACGGATCTCTCTCTCTCACTCTCTTTATATATATATATATAGATATATATATATATATATATATATATATATATATATATATGAATAACAAGACACTTGAAGAAATACAACTCTAACAAAAGGTGGTTTCCTGTAAGACGGTCTTACGGATTCTTAGTTTTTGAAAATTACAGCGTCACCCCTCATATTTATATATGCAGAGTGTCACTTTTTACTATTAACAATGTCACTTTATAGTATGAAATATGCCACTTTTGGCTTAGTAGTGTCACTTTGCATTTTTAATGAAAATTATATATTTTTTTCCTAAAAGAGTGTTACTTTTTTGGTTTAAATGTGTCACTTTTAGCCTTAAATGTGTTACTTTCACTTTGAAATGTGTCACATTTTTTATAAATAAAAATTATTACGTTTGATATTAAAATGTTACTTTATGACATTAAAGTGTTACTTTATAACATTAAAAATGTCATTTTTTTTTTCAGAATTAAATGTGTTACTTTTAACCGTACAAGTGTCATTTTGCCTTATAAATAAAAATCGTCGTGATTGACCTTTAAAATGTCACTTTTTAGCATTGAAAATGTCACGTTTTACTATTAAATGTGCCTTTTTTGGCAGTTAATGTTAGTTTTAAAGTGACATTTTTTAGTATTATAAATGTGTCACTTTTTAGTATTAAAAACATCACTTTTTAGTATTAAATGTGTCACTTTTTAATATTAGGAGTGTCACTTTTTTAATATTAAATATGTCACTTTAATTTTTAGTATTAAATGTGTCCTTTTTTAGCATTAAGAATGTCACTTTTTAGTATTAAATGTATCACTTTTTAGTATTAAGAGTGTTACTTTGTAGGCTTTAAATGTGTCATTTAGCATTTCGTCAAAATCCGTTAGGATCCGTCAAGTATCCCAAGCCAATTGATGCTAATGGATGGCTAATAGAGCTGACAAAGGATTAAACTGCAAGGCGTTGAAAACATAAGAATTTCGACGGCAAATATTGAAAGTACAGGGGTACCGGAGCAAATAAAGGAACTTCTCATTAATGAGAATTAAAACTAAATAATGTGGTTGAGAGGTGTCGAACCCACAACCTCTATTCTATTCTAATTCTAATCTAATCTAAACCATGAAACATTATATCTGACAAACCCGACCAACATGTTATTTTGTTTTTTTCTAACATGTTTAGTTATTAACCCGTGAATTCCTAAATGAGGCTCAGTCTTACGGATTTAGAATCCGTAAGATTGTCCTACATAAGTCTTTGCCCTCCAACAAATACTAAGAGATTTATTGAATACCACAATATTCAATACATTCAACAAAAAGAAGAGATCATCACTTAAGCTAAGTTGTACATTGATAAGATCTCCAAGAGCATATAAGTCTACTGAAAAATCAAAGTTATCAAAGAAGCCCAATTTCTCTTCTATCAAACTATCAAGAGTCATCAGATAAATTGGGAAATTAGCTGTATGTTGTTTCTTAACATTATTAACTCTTGTACAATTGGAAAATTATACGATTCTAATTTTGCAACATCCAAACATATCAATTTAAGGTGCTGACAATAAGAAACTAATAAGTGTACAATTTTGATTCATCACGAGCTGTAATTATTAGTTTTTTGATAACAGAAAATATTAAAATACAATCGTATTGATTTTTTTATCACATATTAATGACACACTATACTTTGTTGACACAAATTTTAATTTATGGCATTATCAATGATAAGCTTGATTTAAAGGCATTTGATTGGTTAATATGAACACAAATTTTTTAAAAAGGTTAATGTCACCATTCGTTTATGTACTTTTCAACTTTTTAGCATTAGTCCCTATTTTTTAAAAGTGAAAAATTGGGTCTAAAATAAGATTTTTATGCACACTAATGGTCCCTTTGTTAAATTCGTTAAGATTTCAGTCGTTAACTCATTATGTGCTTCTCACGTGAGTTTTTTTGGGGCAAAAAAGTAACTCTAATCCCTAAGTTGTCTTCCCCTTTCTTGTTGACCCGTAAATGCAAAAGAAAAAATAATCAAAGCTATGACCCTCCACCCACCTCCACACCGCCATTGCTTTTTCCCTTCTCTCTCTTCCTTCTCACTCTTCTTCTTGCTTTTTTACAGTGAAAAAAATATAACATTGAATGTTAACTGGAGAATGGGAAGTTGCGGAGGTTCATGATTTCCTATCAAAGTAGGATCTAGTGTAACCTTCGTTCAACTATTGGCGTTAGTTACACGTGCCAGTCGCATGTAATTTTCTTGATATCCTTTCTGGTCATTTCGCACCTCTTTCTACCCTTACTTGAACTTCACATTGATGGAAATTAAGACTGAACAAAAAGACAAATTTAAGACTGAACAAACTCTAACTGGGAAATGCAAACAAATACCCACCAGAAATTAGACCTTCATAAGCTAAAATTAATCCAAAAAGTACGTGATCAAAATAATGATCTTAAACTACAATTCAAAAACCAGTAACACAAAACCTAGTTGAGATTGGGATCATGAATTTATATCCTAGTGATGAAAACTAACATTGAGAGGGTTTTGTGAGAGAGAATGATTTGGGAGTTTTTCTCATTAGCTTGCGTGTATGATCAACCACCTATCTTTATACAAACTGGAACTCATCTTTGAGCCCGTAATGAATTAAGTTTTCCCCTCTACACTTGGCTCTTTCAAACTACATTAATAACCCATTAACCCCTATACTTTGTCTATCTTGTATTATATGTATTCTCAACACCCCCCCTCAAGGTGGAAGTGGTGAAGATATTCACAACTCCCAGCTTGGACAACAGATGATGAAGTTGAGAAATAGAGCCAGTTGATCTGTAGTAGAGACATAAGTTGTAGAGATAAGACCATCAGCAATCTTCTAGCGAATTATATGACAGTCGATTTCTATATGTTTTGTTCGTTCGTGATACACTGGATTAGCAGCAATATGCATGGCTTCCTTGTTGTCACAGAACAAAGAAATGGGAAGAGGAGGAGATAGCAGAAAATCTTTCAACAACCCGAAGCCAAGTGAGTTCACAAGAAGTGGCAGCCATGGCTCTATATTCAGCCTTTGCAGACGACTTAGAGACAGTGGGTTGCTTCTTGCTCTTCCACGAAATTAAGGAGGACCCCAAAAATACACAGAAACCTGTCACAGATCTTCTGGATATTGGACAGGTGGCCCAATTAGCATCACAATAGGCAGACAGAACAGAACTATTGGAAGCTGGAAAAAATAGACCTTAGCCGGGAGAGTGTTTGAGAAATCGAACCAACTTCAAAGTTGCACTCAAATGTGGACTTCTAGGCTGAGCCAGAAATTGACTTAACACATGAACAGCATATGATATGTTTGGTCTGGTAATGGTAAGGTATATGAGTCTTCCCACGAGTCGTCTATATCTGTTGGGATTATCCAATAGAGGGCCTTGATCTGCAGAAAGTCCATGATGTTGAGAAATTGGAAGGGAAGAAAGCTTAGCATTAGTCAGACCAGTCTCAGTTATAATTCCCATAGTGTACTTCCTTTGATGAAGACAAATCCCCGTAGAGTTTCTGGCTATTTCAAGACCAAGAAAATACCTTAGAGGTCCAAGATCCTTAATAGTAAAAATGGAATGAAGATGTGTCTTGAGATCCTCTATAGCAGCAGGTGAAGAGCCAGTAATTACCATATCATTGACATAGACTAACAAGGTAGTGAATGAAGATGCAGTGTTCTGAATAAAGAGGGTATGATCATGAGCAGACTTAATGAACCCTAGGGACTTCAAAGCAGTAGAAAACTTGTGAAACCACTGCCTTGGTGCCTGTTTAAGGCCATACAGAGACTTGACTAGTCAGTAGACTAAGGAAGGATTGGTGGTGGCTGCAGGAGGAAAATAACCAAGTGGAAGTTTCATAAACACCTCTTCATTGAGTGTACCATGCAAAAATGCATTAGATACATCCATTTGATAAAGAGGCCAGCCTATCATACTTGTGGTAGCCAGTAAAACCCTCACAGTTGTCATTTTTGCCATGGGAGCAAAGGTGTCAAAGTAGTCAAGGCCCTCAGTTTGAGTAAACCCCTTTGCCACAAGTCTGGCTTTATGCTTGTCAATGGTCCCATCCTGATTATACTTAACCTTCAATATCCACTTGCACCCAACTATCTTCTTTCCAGGGGGTAAGTCCTGGAGAACCCAAGTATTATTCCTTTCCAATGCCTCTAATTCCAATGCCATAGCCTTACACCAATGAGGATGTTTGATAGCCTGATTATAGGTATGAGGTTCATATGACTGGTCAAGATTGGCTATGTATGCCTGATAAGAGGGTGATAAATTGGAGTAAGAGACAAAGTTAGCAATGTGGTTTGGGAGGTCTGTGTAATCTTTATATTTCAATGGAAGGGTTCTAGTCCTGGCAGGTCTAGTAGGAGGAGGTATATTAACAGATTCAGGAGAAGACTCAGTAGGACTAGACTAAGTAGAAGAATCATTCACCACAGGGGATGACAAAGAAGAAAAAGGAATAGGAGGCTCAGTATGAGGATGTTCTGAATCTGAATCAAACTCAGAATTAAGAGGAGTACCAGTGGAGGACAAGAAAGAGTAGCTGGCTCACTGGAAATGTGAGATGAGGGATTTGCAAAGGGAAACTGTTGTTCATGAAAGATAACATCTCTACTGTGAATGACTTGATCGGTATGTAAGTTATATAGTTTGTAGGCCTTTTTTTCCATAGGACTATCCTAGAAAAACACACTTAATGGCCCGAGGACTGAACTTGTCTCTATGTTGACTGAGAGAAGAGGCAAAACATAGACAACCAAACACTTTTATGTGAGAGTAGGATGGTTGATGTCCAAGTAGAATTTCATAAGGAGTTTTGAACTTAAGAATTGAACTGTGAAGTCTGTTCAACAGTTAGGTGGCAGTGAGAAGACACTTACCCCAAAATTGAATTGGAAGGTGAGCTTGAAACCTTAGAGCTCTAGATAGTTCCAACAGATTCCTATGTTTTCTCTCTACTCTTCCATTCTGCTGAGGGGTACCAACACAAGAGGACTGATGCAGAATACCACATGAATCCAGAAGATTTATGATGGTGTTGTTAAAGAATTCTGTACCATTGTCGGATCTGACCTCTTTCACAGTGGAATTATATTGAGTTTGAACCATTTTAAGAAAATTAGACAAATATGTGACAACCTGAGATTTGGACTTTAGTAAAAAAAAAGTCCATGTTGTTCTAGAATGATCTTCAACTATGGTTAAGAAGGAATCATAACCATTGTAAGTAACATGTCTAAAGGGCCCCCATACATCACAATGAAGTAAAGCAAATGGAATTTGAGCATGAGAAGTACTGAGAGGAAAGGGTTTTCTAGTTTGTCGAGTAAAATGGCATATATCACATGGCTTTACAGAATCATTGCTATTGATTTTACACAATTGTAAATGTCTTAAGGAAGGTAAAGGGACATGACCTAGCCTAAGATGCCAAAGTAAAGCATCTTTATTCAAGGATGTACTAGCAGTACAGCAAGTACAGGGATGAACTGAGTGACAACAACAAGCTGGAGCATAATTATCATTTTGGAGATATAGATGAGGAACTTCAATTTTATACAGACCTCCAATCAACCTATCAATCCCCTTGACCCTCTTGAGTACTTGGTCCTGAAACAGGCATGTAGTGGAAGAAAAAATGAGATCTAGTTTATTATCAAGGGTGAGTTTACAACCAGATAATAAGTTGAATCTAAAGGAGGGAACACAAAGAACATTGTGAAGGGTGATGTCTTTGGTCAGTTGAACAGTTCCTTGATGAGTAATTTGAGCTGTATTACCATTGGGTAGGTTAATGGATGTATCAAGGGCAATGGGATTAAGAAGAGCACTGAAATTACAGGTAATATGGTGTGTAGCACCAGTATCTATTATCCATTCAGTGGTAGAATCACCTTGGCTAGACAGGCAAGTGGGAGTAGTAAAACTGAAGCAACTAGCAGGATTACCTGCCAAATAGGATTCAGGACTGTCTTTAGCAGTGTTGGTGGAAGAAAGAAGTTGAAGTAACTGCTGGAACTGGCCTGAAGACAACCCTGAGATGCTGTGTATGCTTGAATCTCCAGTGTCAGGTGCTGAAGAAGCACAAGATGTATCTGCACAATTCTCACTACAAAACACATTTCCAGCCAAATTACTAGGAACGGGTTTGGGTCTATTTTTAGGCATCCTAGACAAGTCTGGCTTAGTCCCATACATCTTGTGCCATTCTGGATATCCATGCTGATAGAAACATCTCTCCTTGGTATGCGAATCCCCATGACAGAAATCACACCAGAGTTTTCCTATCTGTGAGACATTGTTAGTAGGCTTAGTCTTGAATCCTCGATTTCTAGGTTTGTGTGTCATAGCCACTGACATCTCATTGGACTTACTCAGTAAAGCAGTGGACATATCTTGCATATTAACACCTGCAGATGTGCCTGAACTAAATTTTCTTTGACTTTCCTCCTGTACTAAGAGACTCTCTTCTTTACTAAGACTATGTAGGGGACTCATCATGGGAATCTGACCTCTTATTGCAGTAAAAGAGTCATTCAGTCCCATGAGAAACTGAAATAACCTCTGTTCATTTTCATACTCTTCACATTTCTGATTTGCACCACAAGTACAGTTACACACACATTTAGGGATACTAGTAAGGCTGGTTAGTTCATCCCATAGACTCCTAAATTTAGTGAAATAGGCAGGCACAGAGAGATTCCCCTGAATATATTCAATTAAGCTCTTCCTGACTTGAAAACTCTTAAGTGCATTGGTTTGAGAAAACCTGACATTTAAATCTTCCCATACAGCTCTTGCTGTGGTAAAGTAAACAATGCTGGACTTTATTTCTTGTGAAACAACATTTAAGAGCTAAGAAATAACCATGTGGTTATACCTCTCCCACTGATTAACGTATTTAGAAGAAGGAATAGGTTCGTTATTCTTGCCATTAACCAAACCTAACTTGTTTTTAGCAGACAAAGCTATAACCATTGATAATCTCCACTGGTTGAAATTAACAGAATCACTCAAAGGCTGAGTTATAAGAATCATACCAAGATGATCATTAGGATGTAGATAGAGAGGATGTGACGGGTGAATCTATAGAATTGCATCCTTGAGATCATATTCATCAAAAAGAGATTCATCTTCAAGATCTTCCTCTTCTTCACGTTCTTCATTAGCAGTATTCGCCATTGGAGAGATTTTGAAGAAAGGAGAGAATTGATAATTGAAACAAGAAATGAATCGATAATTTCGATCGACCAAGAAGCACATAAAGAATCAGTGAAGGCCTTTCCGTAGATTGTCGATCAAGGCGTGTGATCCAATTTGAAGTAGTAGACCGAATCAGAGCAATCAAACAATTGAATCGATTATATAAACATGATCGAGTCAATTAGTTTAGCTGAAGTAGAAATCTGGATCAGAGATGCTCTGATACCATGATGAAAACTAACATTGAGAGGGTTTTGTGAGAGAGAATGATTTGGGAGTTTTTCTCATTAGCTTGCGTGTATGATCAACCACCTATCTTTATACAAACTGGAACTCATCTTTGAGCCCGTAATGAAATAAGTTTTCCCCTTTACACTTGGCTCTTTCAAACTACATTAATAACCCATTAACCCCTTTACTTTGCCTATCTTGTATTATCTGTATTCTCAACACCTAGAAACAGAGCATGAAGACAGAGTTCATCAGTATATCCTTCCAATTGGTATATATATCCTAGAAACAGAGCATCACACACACACACACGCACACACACACACACTCTCTCTCTCCCTCTCTCTCTCTCCCTCCAAGAACAAAGTAGCTAATCAAATCATTGGGAAAATGCATCACATATTTGTGCTTCTATATCTTATATGGATCATTTTGATCAAATTCATCAACATTGTCGTGACATAGCAGTAAAATTCACCGAAAACCCAGTCTTATGTATCTTCAAATTTCTTCTCTGTGATGTTTCGAACCCAGATTAAATGGTAATTAAAAACGAGTTCAGAAATCAAAGCCCAGATCCAAATCTAAAATAGAAGGAGAGAGGAGAAAAAAAAATATGAGGAGAGATAATGAAACCGAGATCTGAAACTCAAATAGAGAGAGATAGTACTGAAATCCCCAATAACCTCTTCAAGTAATTTCTTCGTTCTCCCTAACAATTTTTGTTCAGAGCTTGGATCAGAGGATGCGAGAAGAGTAGAGAAAGGCAGACCGAGAAGAGATGAGGTAGAGGGGGAGTAGAGAGGGGATTGGGCGTTTGTGATGAGAAGAAGGCAATGAAAATGAAAATGAGAATTGTAACTCCGATGGTGACGGTGGAGGTGGGTGGAGTCGTTACAAAGATTGAGGATAAAGATTAGTCCACTTGAGTTTGGTAGAACACAATGCAATGATTTGAGCTTGAGGTTGGGAGAGGTGGAGGTTGGTGGTGGAAAAACATACTGATTTGAGCTTCTCTTTTTTATGTAAGTTTTTCCTCTTTTGGAGAGAGCCTTTGGTCTCAACTTACCATTTTGTCCTTTAAAAAACGCACATGAACATCACATGGGTGGTTAACTACTCAAATACTAACAACAGTTAGTGTAAGGACCACTAGAAAACAACATAAGTCTACTTTGTACACAATTTTTCACTTTTAAAAAACAGAGACTAATGCTAGAAAGTTGAAAAGTACAGAGACAAATAGTGACATTAACCCTTTAAAAAACTATATAAATTGGATAAATTACAAATGACCGCCTCAATCATGGGTTGAGTTCAAATTTCCCCCCTTAATTACCAAGTGAAGCAATACACCTCACTCAACTATTGCATCTTCTTTAATCACACCTTTGGTTGTTTCAATTGACTATATTACGATTGTTACTCTGAAAACCTCTTTGTATCTAAAAATGGTCAATATAAATAATCGCATTTCTTTATTTTCAATTTTTTAGTAAAAATAATGCATAAAAATGGTCGTGTGAGTCTTAGTAGAAAAATTTAGTCAATTCAAATAGCGGTACCTAAACAAGAGGTGCGATTTAAGAAAAAAATATAATTGAGAGGGCGCATTGCTTCAATTGATAGTTAAAAGGATAAATTCTCACTTCACCCATAGTTGAGGAAGTTATTTGTAATTTACCATTGATTTTTTGTGTTTAAAAGAAGTCGGAATGTCATTTAGTATCATTACTTGTATAAATTTATAATTTACATGGCAAGTACTGTATCAAAATTAAATCCAACCGATAATATTGACTACGTTTACTTGTATATCAAACAAGGCTCATTTCATTTTGATACTAATATCGCTACCATGATCATGCTCAACATCCATATATAGCTCCTTCATCAATACGCTCACCGGCTTTCTCCCCGGACTTTGTTTCCCGTTAAATGATGTTGAAGCAACGGTTTGGTATTAGTATCTAGGGAATGAAGAAGTAACACCATTACCACAGAGGTCGCAAACATGGGAATTGGACCCAAGAACCATAGTAGCAAACTTAGTGCAAAATATAGTGATCTAAGGCCAAGGCACCAAAAATCGTCTCCCCGAGTAACAGCCATCTCCACGTATTTGGTAATGTTAGGCAGGTCGCTGGTGTCGGGTAAGCTTATAAGATAGCTGGCATGGAGTGAAGACATCATAGATTGAACAAAGGATGAAAATGCGAGGAGGAAACACAGGAGGAGGCTTATGTACTTGATGACCATTGTGGATTGCCTTTTGTCTCCGTAGACTAATTCACTTTGAAAGACAGAACTGTTTGCTATCCAAGCCCCAATCAGAGCACATAGAGTTAGAGAAACTGAAGCTAAGAATGTTGCTATTGTGATGCTGGATGAGATCACACTTAGAGGTATCGCAATGTCGCTCTTGTTCATCTGCAATAACCCATTAAAGAGAATTTGTATTACATTTTATTAAATTTTGCGATTAATAATAAGAGAGAGAATATTACATGTGAAATCAAGAAGCAAATCATACCCATGATCAAACAAGAATTTGGCTAAATAATAAAGGGATGAAAACAAATAAGAATTCGAATCCCTTTCCTCGACTAAAGAAGATGCGCAGCTAATTCTTAAAAAAAAAATTAAAAAAATTCAAGAATCGTACTAAGAAAAAAACAGATATAAATGTGTACTACCATGTAAATGCTCCAATTATGTTTTTCTTATGATTTTTATATGCAATCAAATGAGGTAAAAAGAACTCTAGGCTACTAGTTTGTTTGTTTTCTATCCAACATTGGGTCGTAGATGCGTGGCTTGAATGTGGTTTATAAAGTGATCACCCACTACCACTAGACACCAACATGACGGTGATTAGTGGGCCTGAGTGACCCTATGACGGTGATTAATGAGCCAATGTGTGGGCTACGCGTAACGTATCGGACTCTCGAGTTCGGGTCGTTACAAATGCTATCTAAGCAGAACCCGGTCGGAAATGTGGAAACAAAGTGTTAGTGCGGGCAAAAGTAGTACACCGCGGGAGGTGGGAGCCACCTCTTGATTCTGTATGAATCACCTCTTGACTCTGCATGATGGTGACCTTGGTGACTATTTGGCTGGCTTGACGAAGACATCGGCTAGATGTATACGTAGCGAATTGGACTCTCGGGTTCGGATTGTTAAATTTTGTTTGTTTGTTTTGTTTTTGTTTTTTCACCTACAAATGGAAATATAATCCAAGGAAAATATGGAGTAGATGCAAGTGTATTAGTTAAAATATAGAAAAGAGCTTGCCTGCATAACTTTGTGAACCCATGCTTTCTTGTCATTGTTCTCAAAGCCAATGACAGTTGTGTGAGGACGGTGAAGTCGTCTGAAGAGGAGCCATAGATGGTAACCAAACATGATGATCAACCCACTTGGGACTAACACCAAATCAAGGTTTTCCTGTTGGAAACTCATCTCCTTTCCCTTCTTCTCGGTCTCTAACCCAACTCATCCAACACATTAGAAGAGTCTTATAATCACATCATCATCAGTTTTCATTTGTCAAACCTCAGAATTATTGGTTGGAAATTCTGAAGTATTGGCTTACGCTGACTTACCGACTTTACGTAAATGTGAAACAAACTATACTACAAGCAAATTTGGTATCCATAGGCAAAAACTTAGTAAAAATCTTATTACGAGTATTTTTTGTAATATTGATCTTTTTAAACTGACCTAGTGTGTGCTGGATAACTAATCATTTATATACGTGGATCTAGCTAGAAGACGTGCGTTGACTTTGTAATATAGAGTAAATTAACAAGTTAAGTTACTTATATTAATAAAGAAGTTGATGAAAATAAAATATTACAATCCAGATCAGAATAAGATTTTGTCTGAGTTAGAGCCTGGAGGCCCCCAAATCACTCCATCACCTCGATATCTTGTAGTCGTTGAAATTGCTGCAGTAAATATATTTACGCCGTAAAGAGCGAGAAAACGAATATAAATAGTCTAAAGAGAAAACTATTCAATTTCATGAAAACTTTTTGGCAAATACTTGGGTAAGATATGATTGGCTTATTCTATTACTTTTTCCTCACTCTACTGCATGGATTTACTGTGTAGTACTAATTTAGGTGATCTCATCTCTTAATTAACAAGATAACTGCGATGACTATGGACTATTGATTGGCTTAATTTGCACAAAACACGTATGATTGGCTTAATTTGCATATTCTTTTGGCTCAAAAGAAAAGAGCTCAATGAGGGACTTTAAGCCAAAGGTGGTGTTATCTTGTTGGAAAATTGCTGGTCGGTCCACTTTTTAAAGTTTATAATCGGTTCAGTTTCAGTTTTTTTTTTCCAAATCGAAAAATGACACTTTTGAGATAAAAAAAAGACTACGATGTCCTTAATGAGCATGAGGCGCGCTACAGAAATGAATCGCGGTGCATTGACTATTGAACTGCTATTCATCAATAAAATTGCATTAAACTTTGCACCGCGGTTCAATACTTTAATTGTCTAGTTTAATTGCACCGCGATTTATCAATTTTATGGCATTAATTTTTACACCACGATTCAATAATTTAATTGGCTAGTCCTATTACACTGTGATTCATCAATTTTATTGAATTAATTTTTGCGCCACGATTCAATAGTTTAATTGCCTAGTCTAATTGCACCGCGATACCAACTTTTGTATGAATTAGTTTTTCAGCCACAACATAACAAGCCACAGATGTATATGTTGCCTTGGATCCTTTTCATTTGGGCTAGCAAAACATCTTCCATATTTTCAGCCCCAGTTCTGTCTTTCCCTGAGTGGTTACTAACCTCTTGGTTTGGTTGGTAGGCTCGACCACATCTAGTAATGTGACTAATATCTACGCTGATCCAGACGACTTTCTTAAGATTGTTAACCTTTTCTTGAGGCAAAGTCTGATTAATGCTTAGTATGGTGCTCTAGGAGAGCATGTTGCAATTGAAATCAGTTTTGTTTGAAGATAGAGGAACATCAATACAGGGGAAAGGTGTTTCATTTCTTCCAAACTGAGTAGGGGTACAGATTGCTACATTATTAGCCTCGATCGCGTTGATCTAGGGAAAGGGGTTGTTCACTACATTTGGCACCGTGATGATTGTTGTTATCAATGAGATCTTAGATGTCATGCCTGAGTATGGAACACTTGTCAGTGAGGTGTCCATTGCAACGATGATATTCACAGTACTTGAGTGATTTCATGTGTCAGGTAGTGGGCTTGGGAGTTTATAACCCTCGAGCGGTTTGAGGTGGCTGTGAACCCACAGTGTTTGAAAAACTACAGACCTTGAAACAGGTAAAGTATCATAGTGCCTTGGTCCATTTTGTTGTCATTTTCCTTTTGAGTGGGATGAGATGCTTGACTGAGACTTGTTTCCTGAGTAAGGTGACTATGTATCATCCCTTTGTTTTTGATTGTATGTACTTATTGCTAAGGATACTCGTTCTACTTGGCAAGCTTTGTGCCGACATGTCATATTGGTCTTTCCAATTGGGGTTTCACAGACCATATGTTGGGTAAAGGCTAATGCGGGATCATGGGTGATGTAGATTCTTGGATTATATATTAAAGGATGATGTGTTTTGGTGAAAGGTACTGGGTCAGAAAGTGTTAGATTGGTGTTTGGAAGTGAGATACCTTGTGGGGGAGCATTGTTAATGCTTTGGGTTGGAATGATAGTGTCTTGGGTAAAGGGGTTGGTATTTAAGTTAAAGGAAAAGACATTGAATATGTTGGTGTTTTGGGGGAAAGCTCTTTCTGTTGAGGTAGGAAAATTGGCACTAGGGAGGGAAAATGGATTGTCAACCGAGGGTCGCAATTTTTTGATTCGTAAAGAAAATTGGTTTAAGATTTCTGCTAAACCTTCAAAAAGATTTCCAATCATTTGGTTTGTCACTTTTTCCTTATGGGTATCTAGTTCTCGCTTTAGCCATTCTTGGAACTTTGGATTTGGAGTGTACTCGGGGGCTTCTGTATCGGTACTCATAAAAGTCTGTTTATCTTCGACGGCAATTCTACCTAAATCTATATTTCCTGAACTGATCTTTGTACCCAAATCTTCCTCCATACTTATACCCAAATCTCTTATCAAACGACCAGTGATGTCCCTTCTTTTCCAGGTCCGGGCCATGTTTTTGGGAAAACAAGGTTGAAGGTAGTGTATGAGAAGATATTGCTCAAGGAGTTGGTTCGGGAAAGTGTAATGTACGTTTTTATTATTAACAAACATTTTTGTTGTTTTTTTTATAAAGTTGGTCGGACAAGCATAACTTTGTTTTGACTCTCTTTATTATATCCTGAAACAGTGGATTTTTTCTCCAGAATATAAGACCTTCGTATTCCACCTACCTTTCGACCTCTCAAGATCGGACAAATCCCGAGCGAAAAGCCTATACTCTTTCCGGGATCCACCATTCAATTGTTCTAATGAGAGACCATCAAATTTATTGATCAATTTCAGTGCATTTTATTGACCATGCAATGATATTTTTTTTGGTCAACGGATATTTTTGACTTTTCCTCTTCTATGCACATAAGATTGGTTAGTAACTTTGAGGTATAAAAATCGACCGGGCAATGAATTGTCCTACAAAGATATACATACATTTTTAACGTGGATGATGTAAGGCTAAGTTAGCATACACCCCGTTGGTCCTTTTGCATGAAGGGTTCAGAGTGAGATAATTTCAGTCTAAGTGTCCAGGCTTTATTAGCAAGGACTCCCGGGCGTGTTTATTTGGGTTTAAAGGGCAACAATTCGGAATATCTCTATATGAGTGCATGTGTGTAAGTTAGCTAAAAAGCAGGAAACTTTTTGCAGTATATAAAACAGTAATTTTTATTTTTTTTGTCTTTTTGTTTTTTTTGTTGTTTTTCTTGATCGATTAGTTAGAAATTCCCATAAGGGACAAAGCGATCGCGTGAGACGGCATTCAATCACATCAATAAATAGAATGAAAATTGAGGAAACTATTTGTTCCTATTAATTATATTTTTGTCCTAATTCCCAAAATAAAATGAAAAAAAAAATTATTGCATGTCTGACTTTCACCTAAAAGAATATAAATTACAAATTCCAAATTACAAATCTCTCCTACTTCTTGCAGAATATTGGCAATAATATGTATGTATATATATATATATATATATATATATATATATATATATATATATATATATATATATATATATATATATATATATATACATATGTGTATATGATCAAATGCAGTACAGATGATGATCAAATGATTGCCCAAGATTCCCCACTTGTTCGACTGTTGCTGAGCAGTTTTTGGATATCAAACGGACCTCCCCAGAAGGTAATTTTAATGTGACCGATTTTCCCTCGTTTGCAATCAGTTTCGCTAAAGCACCCCTTGCTCTAGCTAGTTGTCCACCCTTTCCAAGTGTGAATTCTATGTTATGTATGGCCGTGCCTAAGAGCATCCACAATGGTTGCACCCTTAAACACCCTTTATATAACCCCTAAACCTTTTTAGAGGTCCTTTAAAAAAGTTTCAACTCCAATGAGCACCTTCTATATAACCATTTGAATTGGTGACATCTTAACTAACAAACCTAACTACCAATATATTTCTATTTTTTATTTTTTTTATTTTCTTACCACAATTGAAATAAAATATTTATATATTTAAATTTTATATTTTATATTTTATGAAAATTATATTATATGTTTTGATTATATCAATTATTTTTATTTAAATAAAGTTTTGTCACACTTTTTAATATTATCAATATACTCATAATTTTAAGTTATAAATAATAAAAAAGGGAAATGATACTACAAAAAATACACTAAATTAATTGAAAAAGAAAATGGAAATAATGGGAAAACATATCATCATCAAAGTGATGATGTGAGTTGAGTTGTTTATTTAATTCATAGGCTCTCCACTCTAATACATCAAGATTTTAGCCAAAAACTGGATGTTCCGATCAAGCCAAAAAAAATTCAGTTTTTGCCGCCTTCTTTAAATTTTGGAACAAATTTTTTGAAAGGGAACGAATACTAGGAAGAAGACCAATGAAGAAGGAGATATGTGGGGGAGAGAGAAGAAAGAGATGAATGGAGGCCGGCTAAAACTCACCCAATAAGTTGGGGGAGAATTAGCTTTTTTTAGGGATAGGGTGATTGATAGGGTGTCCACTGTGGGCTTAAGTGTGGTAAAAAAAACCCTAAAAAATGTTTTAGGGTGCTAATAAAAGAAACCACTGTGGATGCTCTAAGGGCATATTGGTTGAAGTAGATTCTTCTTTTTGATCAATCAAAACCCCTTTCCAAACTGTACAAGCTTCTACTATATATATATATATATATATATATATATATATATATATATATATATATATTCACACACACATATACATATATATAAGCTCTAGACTATGTATATATAAGAATGTAATATATGTAAATAGATTAGAAAACACCAAAAAGAAAAACTTGAGTCTAGCCCTCTTTTTTTAAAATTTTTTAAAAACAACTTCTACTGCAGAATCGTCAATGTGAGAACCATGTTTCAAACCTCCGTCGTCACGTGAAAACGACGTGTTTCGAAACATTAAAGCGTATGAGAATGCGGCTGGCCTCGTTGTGAACTCTAAAAATATATGCATAGAGTCACCACATCTATTTTAAGATTAAACCGAGAAAAACTAAATATTACCAAAAATTATGGATTCGGTGGCTAAGTTACGAGTTGCTAAAACATGCTCATTTTATGTACATTTAGTCTATAAAGATTTATATATATATATATATATATATATATATATATATATATATTTAGACATAATATCAACTATTTGATAATTTATGGACATAATAACAACTATTCTATTTTTGATTATATAAACATAGATTTATTTCCTACAATATTAACATGATAAAGAAAATATTATAATTTTGCTACATTTAAAATAAAAACAGATAATAAACATTATTTACCGATAATATTTATATTTATACATATTATGCCAAAGGGAGAGAAGATATCGAATTTCCCAATTAAAAATATTTTTAAAAAAAACACTCAAAAGGAGGGAAGAGATCGAATTTCCCCCCCCCCCCCAAACCCCCCTTCCCCCAAAAAAATAAAATAAAATTAAGAAACCTCAAAAGGAGGAAGAGATGGACTTTCCAACAACAACCACCAATAAAAAAACCCAGAGAGAATAGGAAGAAGTTTAGACGCTCTTTCACGCTCTCGGTAGGAAGTGTTGAACACGCGACTATCACAAGGTTAGACACCATACGAAATTGTAGTGTTTGGATAGAGGCTTAACTGGTTTGATCTCGTGTCATTTTTAGGAAAAAAAAAACAAGGCATATTAAAAAAAATTTGCGGTGGGTTCATTTTCCAAAACTTTTTCAAAAGGAGGGAAGAGATTGGCTTTCCCAGCAGGAAAAAAAAAAAAAAAAAACCTGAGAGAGATTGAATATACAAACAAAAATATTGGAAAAGAAAACCTCGAAAGTAGGGAAGAGATTCTTTCCCAACAATAATACTCCCTCCGTCCCTAAATAATCGCCCTAATCTTTAAAAAGAATCGACTCGATTATTTATGTTGGTTTAATGTGTAGTTTCCTTTTAATGCCCATATATATGTGGCCCATAATTAAAGTAGAGTGAAAAAAGTAAGAGTAAAGTGGTAAAAGTGATGTTCTAAAAAGCGTAAGTTTCAAAGTGGACAATTATTTTGACGACAAAAAAGGAAAGGAGGACGATAATTTAGGGACGGAGGGAGTACCAACAAAGAAAAAAGGAAGAGAGCTGAATGGAGTAGGTGGGGGATAATAAAGGAAGGAGTTTAGACACTATTTCACGCTCTCGGTAGGTAGGGGTAATAAGTCAGAAGACGATTGGTCGTACGCAGATACTACTCCGGACCTATATATAAGCAAAACTAATCAATTTTATACAGATTAAGAAAATAAATTAAATTAGTTAAATTATCTTGATTTTATACAAAACAAAAGTATATTTACTAAATACCCTTAAGTATCCAACTCAAAACAGATGATAATTAATGCAATATTAACTCATTGTAATCAATTCATTATAGTTCCTTTTATAATTAGTGGCTCTTTGTGTATAGGGAATGTGCACATATCTTGAAAAACAAAAGAATTAATAAGGGGTATTTTTGGTACCAAACTTTTTGGAAGTTGTGAGTAGAGTTTAATATGATGATTTTTGCTTATATTTAAGTCCACAAAAATTTGAAATGTTTTGCTTATATATAGGTCCGGAGGGAGTACCATTTTCTGCAAAACAATAAGGCACATTAAAAATATATATATATATATAAATATAAATATATATATATATATATATATATAAATAAATAAATATATATATATATATATATATATATATATATATATATATCTTTTAGATTATCATATTATTGTTAATTACCCGATTTAACCAATCACATTTCATAACTATCACATTGAAAATAATATTAAATAAGTTGATACGTTTTGGTCCATACCATTAACATATATCTCATTAAATTTCGTAACAGAAATGTTAATGTCGACTAACGGACAAAAATTAAAAATTAAATATGAAGATGTCCATCTTTATGAGGGGATTTATATTTTAATAGAGATGACAAAAATACCCCTCATAAAATCCCTTAGTTAGTCGACATTAAAACATCTGTTACAAAATTGGATTATATGTTAAAGGTATGGATCAAAACATATCAACTTACTTAGTACATTGGTCAATATGAGAGTTATAAAATGTGGTTAATTAAATCGGGTAGCTGACAATAGTACGATGGTCAAAAAGATTATTTTCCCTTAAAAAATACACTTTCCGTCCCTAAATAATCGTCTTAGTTGACACGGCACATAATTTAAGAAAAAACAATTGACTTGATTATTTATATTGGTTTAATGTGTAGTTTCTTTTAAAGTCCATGTGTATGTGATTCATAATTAAAGTAGGGTGAAAAAGTAAGGATAAAGTGGTAAAAGTGATGTTTTAAAAAGGTAAGTTTCAAACTGGATAATTATTTTGGGACGGACGAAAAATAAAAAAAAAGATGATAATTTAGGGACGGATGAAGTAAAATAATTACAGGTCGGTTGATTTTCTAAAGTTTTTAGAGTGATAATCAGGGCAGTTCCATTAAATGAAATTATAACTGAAAAAGTTTTTCATATTTGTCTTCAATCACTAAATTATATTTTTAATAATAAAATAACAAAAATAACTTTAATGAAAAACACACGCACGCAAAGCCGGTGGCCAAACATCAATATCTTCAAGAAAAGGCAATGTTAAGTAACCTTGACCATTGACAGCATTTATTTTAGTCTCAGCTAGACACCATGCCAGTACCACATATATTTTATTCTCAGCTAGACAATTATATCATTTTATTATTTTATAAACATTTCAAGTGCCCTTCCCCTCTATGCACGGAATGTACATATCTTTGTTTTGACTCTCTTTATTATATCTTGAAACAGTTGATTTTTTCTCCTAAGTACAAGATCTTCGTATTCCACCTATCTTTCGACCTCTCAAGATCAGACAAATCCCGAACAAAAAGCCTATACTCTTTCTGGGATCCACCATTCAATTGTTCTAATGAGAGACCATCAAATTTATTGATCAATTTCAGTGCATTTTATTGACCATGCAATGATATTTTTTTTGGTCAACAGATATTTTTGACTTTTCCTCTTCTATGCACATAGGATTGATCAATAACTTTGAGGTATAAAAATCGATCGGGCAATGAATTATCCTACAAAGATATACATACATTTTAACGTAGCTGATGTAGAGCTAAGCTAGCGTACACCCCGTTGGCCCTTTACATGAAGGGTTCAGAGTTAGATAATTTCAGTCTAAGTGTCCAGGCTTTATTAGCAAGGACTGTCGGGCGTGTTTATTTGGGTTTAAAGGGGAACAGTTTGAAATATCTCTATATGAGTGCATGTGTGTAAGTTAGCTAAAAAGCAGGAAACTTTTTAAAGTATATAAAACTATAATTTTTTCTTGTCTTTTTGTTTTTTTGTTGTTTTTCCTGGTCGATTAGTTAGCAATTCTCATAAGGGACGAAGCGATCGCGTGAGATGGCATTTAATCACATCAATAAATAGAATGAAAATTGAGGAAACCATTTGTTCCTATTAATTATATTTTTGTTCTAATTCCCAAAATAAAATGAAAAAAAATAAATAAATAATTATTGCATGTCTGACTTTCACCTAAAAGAATATAAATTACAAATTTCAAATTACAAATCTCTCTTACTTCTTGCAAAATATTGGCAATAAAAAAAAAAAAAATATATATATATATATATATATATATATATATATATATATATATATATATATATATATATATATATATATATATATATATATATATATATATAATGATGATCAAATGATTGCCCAAGATTCCCCACTTGCCCGATCAAGGCCGAGCGCTTTTGATATCAAACGGACCTACCCTAAGGTGATTTTAATGTGACCGATTTCCCTCGTTGTAATCAGTTTCGCTACAGCACCCCTTGCTCTAGCTAGTTGTCCATCCTTTCCAAATGTGAATTCCATGTTATGTATGGTCGTGCCTAAGGGCATATTGGTTGAAGTAGATTCTTCTTTTTGATCAATCAAAACCCCAAATTTTACAAGCTTCTACCAAAGCATGCGACTCTCTGGTATATATATATACATATACATATACATATATATAAGCTCTAGACTATGTATATATAAGCATGTAAAATATGTAAATAGATTAGAAAACAAAAAGAAAAAATTGAATCTTGTCCTCTTTTTTAAATTTTTTTTAAAACAACATCTCCAGCAGAGTCGTTACTGTGAGAACCATGTTTCAAACCTCTGTCATCACGTGAAAACGACGTGTTTCGAAACATTAAAGCATATGAGAATGTGGCTGGTCTCGTTGTGGACTCTAAAAATGTATGCATAGAGTCGCCACATCTATTTTAAGATTAAACCGAGAAAAACCAAATATTACCAAAAATTATAGATTCGGTGGCTAAGTTACGAGTTGCTAAAACATGCTCATTTTATATACATTTAGTCTAGAAAGATATATATATATATATATATATATATATATATATATATATATATATATACATACATAACAGCTACTCCCTCCGTCCTTAAATTATCGTCCTCCTTTCATTTTTTGTCCGTCCCAAAATAATTGTCCACTTTGAAACTTACCTTTTTTAGAACATCACGTTTACCACTTTACCCTTACTTTTTCACCTTATTTTAATTATAGATCATATGCACATAGGCTTTAAAGGAAACTACACATTAAACCAATATAAATAATCAAATCAATTGTTTTTTTCTTAATCTGTGCACCGGGTCAACCAGGATAATAATTTAGGGATGGAGGGAATATTTTGTGTTAAAATAATATTTAAACATAATATCAACTATTTGATAGTTTATGGACATAATAACAACTATTCTATTTTTGATTATATAAACATGGATTTATTTCCTACAATATTAACATGATAAAGAAAATATTATAATTTTGCTACATTTAAAATAAAAACAGATAATAAACATTATTTACCGATAATATTAATATTTATACATATTATGCCAAAGGGAGAGAAGATATCGAATTTTCCAATTAAAAATTTAAAAAAAAAACACTCAAAAGGAGGGAAGAGATCGAATTTCCCCCCCTCCCCCCGCCCCCCCAAAAAAAATTAAGAAACCTCAAAAGGAGGAAGAGATGGACTTTCCCAACAACAACCACCAATAAAAAACCCAGACAATAGGAAGAAGTTTAGACACTCATTCACGCTCTCGGTAGGAAGTGTTGAACACGCGACTATCACAAGGTTAGACACCATACGAAATTGTAGTGTTTGGATCGAGGCTTAACGGGTTTGATCTCGTGTCATTTTCAGGAAAAACAAAAAGGCATATTAAAAAAAAAAGCGGTCGGTTCATTTTCCTAAACTTTTTTAAAAAATTGTGGGTCGGTCTATTTTATTTAAGTTCTTAAACGCTAAAGCATCCTTCAGTTTTTTCAACCGAAAAAAGTCGTTTTTTGTGACAAAATGATTATGATATCTTTAATGAACAATAGGTACACTACGAAGTTTATTATTTTTGCACAATATTTCATCAATTCTATTGTATTATTTTTTTAGACTGCGGTTCAATAGTTTAGTTGTGTTATCTAATTGTATCGCAATTCATCAATTTTATTACATTATTTTTTACCCCGTGGTTCAATATTTAATTGTGCAGTCTAATTGTAACGCAATTCATCAATTTTATTACATTATTTTTTGCACAGCGGTTCAATAGTTTAATTGACTACTCTATTTGCATCGCGATTCATCAATTTAATATGATATTTTTGCATTACGATTCAAAATTGTTTAACTGTCTAGTCTAATTGCAGCACGATTCAAAATCTTAATGAAACAGACTATGTCCTCAGTCTTCTTCTTCCTTCTCTTCCGTCGTAAATCTTCTTATTCATCCTCATTCGCCTTCGTTCCTATTGTGAAAATTCTCAAACTCATCACATTTTTGTTAAAGTTTCAGTAGTTAATGATTCAGAAAACCTGTTTACCTTTCGAGGGCATTGCCCCCGAACCCCCACGAAGGGGCGCTGCCCCCCGCAACCTGACAGGACAGGTCGATCCCTATTTCGTTGCACAACAATTGTTATTTTCGAATAAAAAGTGTGTTGCCAAAGTTGTTGAAGAAGACTACATCATTTTCGGAACAATATTTTGAAAAAGGGACTGGACAAAATTTTACCAAAGTTTTTAATCGCTCTAATCTTACACTAAAATTGTCATTATAAAAATAAAATCATCGTATATCTTAGATTCAAATAAAAGTTTAGTCACTCATCTTAATAAGAGTATTTTTGTCTTATTCAAAAATATTAGTCAACATTTGTAATGGTAATTACAGGAGGGGGAATCAAACTTAAAGATAATATGAGACAAAATAAATAAAATTTAAAACATTATAGCCTAACTTAAAGTTAAAGTTAAGTACAAGGAAAGGGACCAAATTATTATATAATTATTTATGAATTGATTAGCTCATGACAAATTTACTTATTTAATTTTATTCAATAATGAGTGATTTATTAAATTTAAGATTATTTTTCTATAAATATCATCTTTTATCATTGATAAATTTATTAGATAAAAAATTAATTTTTCCTATACATTAATTTGTAAGAAACAATTAACATTTTTATTGATAGATAGATGGATAGATAGATAATTTTACACTTAAAACATCAAATATCCAAAACACACCCAAAACAACTGATAGCCTAGCTAAAGCAAGTTCAAAATATTACATAACACACAAAAGCAGCGGTGATGCCCCCATTCTAGTCGAGATGAATTGCAACTATGGAAAAACCTCAATAATGGAAATAAAGCTACCCAAGATTGGAGTAATCTTGTAGTGATTAAAACCAGCTTCCAAGAATAGTTTCTCCCATTCTTCTTCATTTCTCTCTCTTCCATCAGCATGAACCATCAACACAATATCATGCCTAACAATTTATTAAGATTTTTATTACAATAATTTTACACTCAAAACATCAATACTCCAAAACACACCTAAAATATTACATAACACACAAAAGCAGCGGTGATGCCCCCAATCCCATTCTAGTCGAGTCGAATTGCAACTATGGAAAAACCTCAATGATGGAAATAAAGCTACCCATGATTGGAGTAATCTTGTAGTGACTAAAACCAGCTTCCAAGAATAGTTTCTCCCATTCTTCCTCATTTCTCTCTTTTCCACCAATGTGAACCGTCAACACTATATCCAACCAAAGCTTCATTTCAGTTATATCACCAACATCTTTTTCGCCATCCATCACGACGCCTATGATTATAACCTTTCGCTTTACGATCTTTAGTTGGAATTATGGCTTCTCTGCTTCTCTTGAGTATCTTCACACAATCCTCATCGCCAAAACCATTAAGCATATACTGCCAATTAACATTTTTCATCAGAACTATGCAAGCAGGTGAACATTTTCTTCAAATTTCAATAAGCCATCGTTATTAGGGAAATGAAATCAAATGTTTGAATTCATACCTTAAATAAAATGACATCTGCATAAGGTATATATTGAAACACATCACCTGCAACAAATTTCAGATTATGGCTCTCTGGCAAGTTAGCTACAACTTGTGGAAGATCAAGCACAGTGCATGTGATGTGAGGGAACGCCTCCAATATGATCTTTGCTAACATTCCATTTCCACCGCCTACATCAACTAGTGACTTCACCCCCTCAAAAATTTCCTTAGTATCATGGACAATTAATGTCAACATTGATGTATCACTAGCCATTGCCTCATTGAACACCTTGTTAAAATTTGGGTTCCTGTTCATGAATTCCCACTCCGGCATTCCATGAGCAACTTCAAAGGCTGATGAATCATTTCCTCGGAACCACTTGCCCAAGAATTGCCATGGAGTTAAAAAAACTGGATCAAGCAATCCTTGAACTAATGGAGATAAGCAAGGGACCTCATTTTTTAGGAGGAGCTTGGAAGCTGGAGTAAGAATGTAACCTTCTTTTTCTTCTCCTTGATCGCTAAATTTTGTTGTTGAAAAGAATTTAGAATGAACTAACAAGCTCATAAGCCTGCGCAGATGATCTGTTTTATTGGTGGGGAGTTTAAGCGATGAAACTAGCTCTTGAGGAGTAATAGGTCGGTTATGAGAGTGTATTATATCTGGTATGCCTAGCTCAACTGCACAACCAAGGGACATGGAACTCACAAAGCTAAAGATATGGCTATAGATATGACATTGAGCTTGAAATTGCTCAATTGCTCCCTGCCTTTGATTGGGATCCATCTCTTTAATCCTTTCCAGCTACTTGTCTAATTCTCCTTCTTTGGTTCTTTACAACTTAGTCGTTTATTTATACAACATTTACTAGTAATGTGCCCCCTCTCCTTGATGCACGTAATGTACATTATTACAAAAAATAAAAGGTTTTTAGTGGCTGCGATGTATGAAAAATAAAAATATAAGACTGTATTTATTCAAATTTTATTTTCTGAACATTTACAGTAAATTCAATGTTAGGGGTTAAAACCAAATTTTGAAATCTATGTAAGAGTATTAGGTTCTCCTAGTAAAATATGAAGGTACCAAAATTTGGTTAAGTAGTACCAAGTTTAGCTGTTTCCCAACAATTGCATGTGCGCGGTGGCTTGATTTCTTTCACTTTTGTTAAGTTTGGTGGTCCACATGGGCTTGTCTCATGTCAGTGTGTGTTTTTTTCATAATTTTCTGATTCAAACATTTACTCCCTCCGTCCTTAAATAATCGTCATAGTTGATCTGGCGCACAGTTTAAGAAAAAACAATTGACTTGATTTTTTATATTGGTTTAATGTGTAGTTTCCTTTAATGTCCATTTGTATGTGGCCCATAATTAAAGTAGAGTGAAAAAGTAAGGTAAAGTGGTAAAATTGATGTTCTAAAAAAGTAAGTTTCAAAATTGACAATTATTTTGGGACGGACGAAAAAGAAAAGGATGACGATAATTTAGGGACGGGGGGAGTACTATTTTCAATGTGGTCATAAAAGTTTATGATACAAACATTAAATAATCAAGCAACTGTTCAAAACAAAAAATAAATAAATGTGAGGCTATAAATTTAATACCTATGGTTGGAGATATTGTTATATATGTATCAAATTTTGGTTTTTATACCTATGGTTGGAGATATAACTTTGATACCTCATGAATAGTGATCAACTAGTTTTACACCCGTGCGTTAAACGCACGAATATATATATATTTTTAATTAAACTTATCACTCAATAGAAATAAAGAGACAGATTAAAATTAAAAGAGTAAATTAAAGAAAAGTATTGATTAAGGCAACTACTAAAATAAAAATTTATCATTGTATCAATAATATTATAGATTCAACTGAATCATCTTTACACGACGTCTTTTGTTTCATTATCAACATTTTTGTTAGCTTTCAATCTTCATCATTTATCAATTTCTTTAATCCAGAATTGTTGGTTACCTTAAAAACTGCGAAATACAGCTGTCTCCGTCTGAATACCAACTTCTTCAAGAAGAGTTATACATGCGACATTGATTGATCTTGACTTTTGTTATTTGTCATTGTATACGATACTATCAATGAAAATTGTATTCCTTGAATTTTGAAAGAAGAACTCATATCTCATGGATACAATGACATTATTGGAATAAATAATTTGTCTCCAACATTGCTTTCATTTAAAATTTTATTGATTAAATTAAGATCGATATAAGAGACTTTAGAGGTTGGAAATTGTTTAAAGTGGACCAACCCGATTATCACCCATAATATTATCGTTGATTAAAGTAATTAAAAATCTACCAAAGTGGGCCTGAATTTTTCGTTAGATTAAATACTTTTTAATAAAACATGGCCTAAAAGTCTCAATAAACTCAAGTTGCGTTGCTTAAAATGAGCGATGCTCAAATTTGGGACGTGGCTTTGTCCGCGCGCTTTTCCTTCATTAAGGGTATTTTCGTCATTTTCTCTCCAAAAGTGTACTTTAACTTTTAAAACAAATATAGTGAATTTTTTCGGTTATATTTTCTCCACAGGGGACCGATCCGATTATCAATTTATCATCCTTAAAACAATCTCTAATTAAAACAAGTATTATTTTTTGAACATTTTCTGTGTTTTTACGAAATATCCGTAAAAAAAAAATTGGTATCTTTTCAAAAGATTTACCGAAGAACTGAAAATGAATTATTTTTAGTTTTCCGAAAATCATTTTTTTAGAAATCGTTCTTCGTGAAATAAACGGAACCGGACTTTCCCAACAAAAAAAAAACTCTAAAGGAGGGAAGAGATATCGACTTTCCCAACAAAAAAAATAAATTAAAAACCTCAAAAGGATGACAGATGGACTTTCACAACCAAAAAAATACATCAAAAGGAGGGAAGATATCAAATTTCCCAACGAAAATATTTATTAAAAAAAAAACTCAAAAGGGGGGAGAGAGATCGAATTTCCCAACAAATAATGTGTTTAAAAAAAAAAACACCTCAAAAGGAGGGAAGAGATTGACTTTCCCAACAGGGAAAAAAAACCTCAAAGAGAGATTGAATATACAAACAAAAATATTTTCAAGAGAAAAACCTCAAGAACAACAAACAAAAAACCTAGAGGTTTTTTTTTTTCATATTTGTCTTCAACCATTAAATTATATTTTTGGTGATAAAATGATAATTTTTAATAAACAACAAACGCGTACATTAAAGCCAACGGTCAAACTTCAGTATCTCAAAATTAAACAATGACTAATTAAATAACATTAATGCATGATTGGAAACGACACTTAATTATGTAACGTTGATACATGATTTAAAGAAACAATACCTAATTAAGTAACACCTAGGCAGGATTGGAAACGACATCTAATTAAGTAACACCGAGACAGGATTTGAAGGAATGATTTCTAATTAAGTAATATCGATACAAGATTGGAAGAAACGATGCCTAATTTTTTAAAGTTAACATTGGCGCACAATTTTTAAATTAATAAACGCGTGTATTTTTAAATCGAGACAGAATAGAAAATTTTGATACCTAATTAAATAACACCAATGTTTAATTTTTAAATAATGACACTTGGGTAACAATAATTTATGACCGATTCATAATTTTATAAACAATGTTTAATTAATATAAAACACTGATGCTGAATTACAAGATACGATATCTAATTAAAAACATCAAGGCAGAATTGAACATATATTTAAGAATGAAAAATTAACAAATCTAACGTGCAAATGATTGTATACCGCGATGGATTTATGAACACAAATCTAACGTGCATTTATGAAAAAAACC
The DNA here is from genome assembly GCA_013146195.2 of Codonopsis lanceolata. Taxonomy (NCBI): domain Eukaryota; kingdom Viridiplantae; phylum Streptophyta; class Magnoliopsida; order Asterales; family Campanulaceae; genus Codonopsis; species Codonopsis lanceolata. The sequence continues at coordinate 18,039,617 of CM028379.1, read as the reverse complement.
ATAACATCATATATTTGTCAAGCCAGCCCCTAAGGGGGTGGCCCAATGGTAGACTTAGGGCTTCACAAAGTATGAGGTCTCAGGTTCGATCCCTTCTCATGCCCCCCATAGGAGGAAAAAATATATATATTTGTCAAACCAACATATAGAATTGACCAAAACCTCATCTGTTGAGCTTATGTTGTACATCGAGATTGGAGGAAGGAAAAAACTAGGTTGCAAGCATTCCTTTTGTTTCAAAATTTGTAATTCATTTTTCGATTGTTGTTGAATGAATGAGGAATGAAGAAACTGAGTTTTAAGGATGTTTCTTTCAAATTGGAGGTAAATTGATTACGAAAGTTTGAAAAATGAATTGTTGGAAAATAAATTACAATTTCACAAAAGGGACCGATCCGTAATTATTTCAAGTTTTTAATCGCTCCAGTCTCATGTTTTTATTTCAAATCGGAAAAATACAATTTTGAGGGTAAAAAGACGCAATACCCTTAATGAACATGAGACGGGCTACAAAAATTAATCGCGATGTATTGATTAAAAAATTCTCCCTCAGTCACGGATAAATATTCTAGTGGAAAAACACAAATATTAAAAATGTAATTAATGATGTATTATGAAATATGTTGTGACAATAATACTCATTAGACACACACTCTTTAAAATGTACAATAATGATAGTTTTAACATATTTGAATGTTTGAGCATCCCCAAAGGATGGTAGGAAAGCAGACATAAATGTGAGCCATCTATAAACTTGTAGAAGTAAAACTACGATATGATCAACCACGATCATACTACGGCACCTAGCTAAATCAAGTTTAAAATATTACATAACACACAAAAAGCGGTGATGCTCCCAATCCCATTCTAGTCAAGTCAAATTGCAGCTATGGAAAAACTTCAATGATGGAAATAAAGCTACCCATGATTGGAGTAATCATGTAGTGACTAAAACCAGCTTCCACGAATAGTTTCTCCCGTTCTTCCTCATTTCTTGATGAGGGAACCCAAGATCTCCTAGAAAGGTATTAGGATGAATGACTCAGCGACCAACGCCGAGATGGCGAACCTTTGAATTGTGAATGCGCCACAATTGGGATGATTCTCCAACTAATAAGTCGAATTCAATTATAAACAACGAATCACGATGTTTATAATCCGAGCTTCAATCCAGGACACTCAAATAAGAACACAATTTTCTAACCGAAAATCAACTCAATTTATTAATCAAAATTCTGCCCCAACAATGTTTTAATAATGCCTTTTATAGGCCTACAAAATAAATCATAATTCTTGTAGGACAAGAAAACTAAATAAAAGGAAACTCTTAATCCTAAACTTTAGGAACAAGAAACCTAAATAAAATGGAAACTAAAATAGAAAGGAAACTAAAAATACCCAAACAGTAAAACAGTAAAAACCAAAAAACGGCAGCTTTAATGGAGACCTTGCGGTCGCAAGACTGTGGACCCTGCGGCCGCAAGCTTCACGGCTTCTCTGAATTTCTTGACTTGCCACTTTGACCCCAGTATCAAAGCAGTTTTCCAAGCTTCCAAACTTGCCTAAGAGTTGCCAAACTTAACCAATAGATCCACGAACTCTTAGAAACACGTTTATGGCTTGTCAATATCATATCATATTCCCCCTCTCTTGAAAAGGATTTGTCCTCAAATCCGCACATAGAACTTCGACGATCCGCCCGTGAGACAAGATCCATCAATCCGCCCATTGAGTTAAGAAAAAGTAGTCATCGATCATCCGTTTGATTAACCAAGAACAAGACAAATTTGAAGCTGTAAAATCAAACGGGTCTTCGTATACTTGCGATAGCTTCAAATTTTCTTGAACCACTATTAATTTCTCGTCAGTTTCTTCTTTCTCCACCCTCTCGCTCTTCCTCCTCCTTCTTGATTTTCTCTTTCTCAATCATTTCTTTCTCAATATTTTCTTTTCAATTTTCTCATTTTCAATCCTTTCTTTCTCAATATTTTCTTTTTCAATTTTCTCTTTTTCAATTATGTCATTTCAATCTTCCATTCACTCAAGCACTTTGATGTTGAAGGCACATGAGTAATGATGCCATATCTTTTTCAATCTTCTATTCACTCAACCTCTTTGATGTTGAAGGCACATGAGTAATGATGCCATATCTTTCTTCAAGTGTTCTCAATCCCTCCATCACAAACTCACTACCGCTATCTCTCAGAAAAACTCCGTCCAATCATCCATAGCCGATGGTTTAGGAAGTTCGGACATGATGATTATTTTGGTGATTCACTCCCTTGCGTGTTTGCACTGAAGTCACAATATATATATATATATATATATATATATATATATATATATATATATATATATATATATATATATATATATATATATATAAATAACAAATCCTAGAACAATTAGGAATCCAAATTGAAAAAAAAAACACGATTAAACAAGGTTGATGGTCCAAGTTCAAGACATCTAGATGAATTAATAAATTTAAAAAAAACATTTTTTTAAAATGTGTGAGGAAACGATGCTTAGCGTGAAAGCAGTATCACCGTGAAACAGTAATATTTTTTATTAATGAATAATAAACCCTAGGACAATTAGAGTTTAACAACAAAAATGATGATACACATAAAATTTAAGATAGAATGGAATTACCGTAACTAAGTTGCTCGATGCCAAATGATGAGGAACCAGAGTCTCCTAGAAGGTATTAGGATGAATGACTCATGACAACGCCTTAAGAAATAGCGAACCTTGGAATTGTGAATGGCGCCACAATTGGGATGATTCTCAACGGATAAGTCGAATTCAATTATAAACAACGAATCCACGATGTTTATAATCCGAGCTTCAATCAGGACACTCAAATAAGAACACAATTTTCTAACCGAGAAAATCAACTCAATTTTATTAATCAAAATTTTACGCCCCAACAATGTTTTAATAATGCCTTTTATAGGCCTACAAAATAAATCATAATTCTTGTAGGACAAGAAAACTAAATAAAAGGAAACTCTTAATCCTAAACTTTAGGAACAAGAAACCTAAATAAAACGGAAACTAAAATAGAAAGGAAACTAAAAATACCCAAAGCAGTAAAACATTAAAAACCAAAAAAGCGGCGGCTTTTAAGGGACCTTCGGTCGCAAGGTTTGTGGACCCCTTGCGGCCGCAAGCTTCCGGCTTCTCTGAATTTCTTGACTTGCCACTTTGACCCCAAGTATCAAGCAGTTTTCCAAGCTTCAAACTTGCCTAAGAGTTGCCAAACTTAACCAATAGATCCACGAACTCTTAGAAACACGTTTATGACTTGTCAATATCATATCATATTAATCCTCTTGAAAAGGATTTGTCCTCAAATCCGCACATAGAACTTCTGATCCGCCCGGTGAGACAAGATCCATCAATCCGCCCATTGAGTTAAGAAGAAGTAGTCATCGATCATCCGCTTGATTAACCAAGAACAAGACAAATTTGAAGCGTAAAATCAAACGGGTCTTTGTGTATGCTTGCGATAGCTTCAAGTTTTGAACCACTATTAATTTT
>CM028379.1:17999109-18035971 GCA_013146195.2 Codonopsis lanceolata | reverse complement strand
TTGCAAGACTTGGGAATAATGAAATTTTCAACAAGAAACTTTAAAACACAGACACAGAAGTAAAATGAGAAATGCCACGCCTCAGGCGGAACTCCCCTTGAGCACGTTGTGTTGGTGGATCCGGGCCGATCCACGGGTTTTAGCCCAATTTGTCCAATTTTAAGCCCATTTTCTCACATTTTGACCAAAATTCTACCAGTAACCAACCGTTTTTGTTGATAGATTACCACTCAAGTTACATTCTTTTTATCATTTTTGGGGCTCTGTCTTATAGATTTAAGATCCGTAATACCGTCCTACACAAGTTTTTACCATTTTTTAAAGTTGCTTGAAACGAATGGGGTAGCTTGGTTCGAATAACTTTCTGGTAGATGCTTAGAGCATCACCATTGTGAGATTTTTATCAACTTCCAATTAAGAAGTTGATAAAAATCTCACCATTGTTGTATTCTTAATGGCCAACTAGGATAGAGAATAAATTTAACTTCTTAATTAAGAAGTTGGGGGAGGAGAGAGATTGAAGGGACAGCCATCAGTGTGTGTGTGGGGGTGGGGGGTTTTATTTTTATTAAATGGTGTTAAATTTAATATTTTTTTGTGTGTAAAAAGTTGTGTAAGAAAATTATACAATAGGAAGATATATTTTTAAGTTAAGTAAAAAATAAAAATATAAAGTGACGAATTAAAATGAAACCCAATTAAAAAATTGTATTGAGAATATGGACATTGAGGAGGCTCTATGCTTTAGCTAAAGAGTGGGGCTATTCGTACTGCTAATTTTGTTCCTACACCTATTTCATTCATACGTACAAGTCATTAATAATTTAATATCAAAGGAAATTGGTGTATGAAGTAAAATGTGGGGTGCGAATAGCCCCAACCTTAGTTGAAAGTTGAAACCATTTAGTTGCTTTAACAATTTTTAATGTACCAAGAGAATAAAAATTTGACTGTATCCCTTACAATCTTTGGTGGACCCTTAGCAATAACCTAAAATAGGTCTTCGAAATTCACTTGTACGGTTGTACGTTGTAACACATTCCCACATGATTAAAATACTCCATCTATCCTAAAAAAATGTCTCGTGTTTAACTTGTAACTTAATTAGACCATTTCTCCAATTGATGACTAAATATTTTTTTCTAGTTGTCTAGAAAAAACTTAGGCGGGGCTAACCACAACCCCAATAAATGTTCTTTACACCCAATCAAAAAAAATTACAAAACTGACATCATGCAAATTTACCAAATAGACCTCCCCAATCTGCTTTTTCTTCCTTTCTTTTTCTGATTCCTTTCCTCCGGTCAGCACTAAGCGGTCAGCACCATTTTTCCAATAGCCTTTTTCTTACTCTCTTATCTCTCCTCTATCATTTACTTTCCTTCCCTCTTCTCTTATCTCCCTCACGTCCCATCCTCTCCATTCATCTTCTCTCTAACATTGTTAAGCCATGGCTTGATGAACAACCTTCGGTGTGTTTAGTGGCGGATCCACATGCACCATACTGGTGTACATGGATACCCCTGAAAGAAAAAAAGGTAAGTAAATTTATAGTTTTTGACAATTGCACCCCTCCCAAATTTTTGATTGGACCCCTCCCAAATTTTATATTGGACCTTTTCTAGCCCTCCTAAATCCTAAGTCAACTAATATGACCCTTTCTAATTTTTTTTATGTAATAGTTAAAATTTTGGACACCGATCAGCACTATTCTTGAATCCGTCATGTGTTAGGCTGAGGGTGACCGCATATATATACTCTATTGAGTTCGCTGCATCAGAGCCAAACACTTCGTGGGAATGGAACGACTGGGGAAAGGAAGCTGAGGAAGAAAGAGAAGGTGATGGGTTTACCTGGGTTCATCTCTACGTGGGTCGAGGATTTTGGTTTGGTGAGGAGGAATGAGAAACCATAGCTTGAGGAGAAATGAGCAACCATGACAGAGACTTGAGAGAGAGGCTGCCGCCACTGGGTATGGGAGGGAGAGAGAGAGAGAAGCAATTCGGAAGGGAAAAAAACAGGAGGGAGGGAATGGAGGTAGGGGAGGAAGGGTAAAAAGGTAGAATAGGTAATTGGGTGGGGTGAAGAGTAATGTGACACATTTTATTAATTGGTGGGGTGTAAAGAGTGTTTATTAGGATGTGGTTAGCCCCCGCCAAAAACTTATTATCTTTCTTGACAACACAAAATATAATGAGTAACATGTTTTTATAGTTTTTTGGAAATTCAAGCCAAAAATTTATTTTAAAAATTCAAATATATATATATATATATATTTAAAGTTGGTGATGAGCATTATGGTTGTGCCACGTCACCACCCTTGGATAAATTTTGATTCTAAAGTATCCATGTGAAAGTTTTAAAAACTTTTGGTTTTCTAGCCATTAGCTAATAATAATACATAATAATATTCAATATGATAAGATGTATTAGTATTAGTATATATAACTTCTTCTATTATTAATAGTAGAAGACTTATATTTAAAAACTTTTACAACTAACATTACTTCTAACCAATGTGACATAAAACTTTTCAAGTTAAGATATTACTTCTAATGACTCACTTTTAACACCATACTTTAAACTTTGCTATTTTATTCATCCAAAACCTGATTTGGACAAATAAATATATCATTTCGATGTTCTTGCCGAGTAGAACATATTTGCACAATTACTTTTGTCAACAAACAAATGACACGTAAAGAAATTTGTGCCTCAAGTTGCACAATTTCTTTCACTAAAAACACTAATTTTTTTAAATAAATATTATACTTTAAGTTTTGATATCTTATTCATCCAAAACTCGATTTGAACAAATAAATATATCATTTCGATGATCTCACCAAGTAGAACATATTTACGTAAATACCTTCGCCAACAAACAAATGACACGTAAATAAATTTGTGTCTTAAGTTGCACAATTTCTCTCACTAAAAACACTAATTTTTTAAACAAGTTCTCCCTCCGTCCCTAATTTATTGTCCTGGTTGACCTGACGCACCGTTTAAGAAAACATATTTGACTGGATTATTAATATTGGTTTAATGTGTAGTTTCCTTTAAAGCTCATGTGTATGTGACACATAATTAAAATAGGGTGAAAAAGTGAGTATTATACTTTAAATCTTGATATCTTATTATCCAAAACTCGATTTGAATAAATAAATATATCATTTTGATGCTCTCACCGAGTAGAACACATTTGCACATTTACCTTCGCCAACAAACAAATGACACGTAAAGAAATTCGTGCCTCAAGTTGCACAATTTATTTCATTAAAAACACTATTTTTTCAATAATAGAAGAGATGTATCCCACATTGGTTAAAAATTGATGCTGATTTTAAAAATATTATTATTAAGTACCAATAGAAGAAATGCATCATACATTGGTTGGAAAGTAATATTGATTTTCAAAGTCATTTGATAAATGAAAAAAAATGGTTTTTTAGTCAACGTACTAATTGGGGGCGACACAATTAAGCACGTAGTTTGTATAAGATAAATTTAACTAATGTTCTATATTTTGAAAGCAAATGAAACCAATTACGTAACGGTCGTTTGCAAGCCGTTAAAGAGCGATGACGTGGACACGTACGTGGCTGTTTGGAGATATTCAGCCAATTGGAAAATGACACACACACACAGACATATATATATATATATATATATCATGTACGCAAATGTGTGTTATTGAGAGAAATCAGAGCAGAGGAGGCTAAAGATCAATCACTTGAAGATGGGTAAAGAGAAGATCGCACGGTGATGGCCATTTGGAAGCCTGGCGATGTAGAGAAGAGAAAGGGTGTATCTGAATTTTGGAGAGTGAGCTCGAAAAGAGAGCCGCACTGGAGCAGAAGACCGACATGAGTCTCGTCGGACTGCTTGATGTCGGAATTGGAGAAGTTTGGTCCCACTTCGCAGGACTTAGACGGTTGAAGTCTGGCAATGGTGAGAGAGAACTCGGAGTAGAGAGAGAGGCAGATAATTAGCTGCATTGGCCTATTGAAGCCGTAGCTGCTTCTGGCCGGAACGAAGAAAAGCTGGAGCGACGTTGTTAAGAAAGTATTGAACTATAAGAAAGTATATTATCATTAGTGGATTAATACTTGTATAACATAATTAATCACACTCGTGTTTTGTAGGCTAGATGGTATAGAATACAAAGAGAGAGCTTGTAGATGGAAATCTAAGTGTTCAGGCTCTTCAAAGTATTGAATGTTGTGATTGCTTGATCTCTTTAAAGCACTTAAAACTTCTATAAACTAGTGTGTAACCCGTGTTCTGCACGGGTAGGTTTTTATTTTTTCTCTCACTAAATTTATAAATATATAGTATTCTTATTTTATAAAATGTAGTATATGATATAAATATACATATGATATGGTATTCCAATGTTATTTAATTATAAACTGAATTGTAAAAACCTTACAAATTTGTATATATATATATATATATATATATATATATATATATATATATAATTGGTGAGGAACACTATACTTGTGTTACCTTACCTTTTCTGTTAAATCTCAATTGTGTGGGCATGACTCTTGATTTCATGAAGATTTTTTTGTATTCTAGTCATTAACTAATAATAATACTTAGTAATAATTAATATAATAAAGGGTATTATGATATATGTGTACATATATTAACATAAGTCTTTTAACTAAAAGTTTTTTCATAACAACCTTTACTAAAAACTCTAGCTAATTGAATCAAGAATTTGAAGAGTTCGATTATGTGTATTTAAGTTGACAAAAATCAATGTCAATAGAAAGGGGGAAAGACCTTTTGCTAATATAGATCTTTAAATTTGAGTATGTTATTGATATATGCATGAGCTCATGAGTGATTGAACATATCTCCATTTGGTCAATTAAAAAATTGTAATTGATTTTGTTTATTTTATTATAATTATTATTAGTACTTAAATAAAAAGTAAATGATTGTTATAATATAACTAGCTTTACACCCGTGCGTTAAACGCACGTCATATATATTTTTCAATCAAATTATACATAAGCAACATGAAATGAAAAAACAAAATTAAAAGAATAAATTAAAGAGAACTGTTGATATATATATATATATATATATATATATATATATATATATATATATATATATATAATTTTAAAACTAATATCATGATTAAAAACTTTAACGATAATAAATAAAATAAACAAATAATTGTAACGCAAATATTGTGAGTTCGATGTACATAACTGAAATTATTATAACACATCGATTAAGAAAAGGTAAAATTATTAATAGAGAATACAATAAATAAATAAATTATTTTAGAATATTTTTTAAATACAACATTTGTCATTAAATATGTGCGATTACTACTACGGTCACTATGATTAAATATGTACAATTACTACTACTATCTATCACATAACAAAATGCACGTAATCTGTATTAATCAATATTAATATAATTTTTTAATCTTTTAGTTAGTGTGTTATGAAAATTAAACACATAATTAAAATGTAAGGATACAAATATAAGTGAATTTAATTATTGCTTATTACATGAATGAAATATATATATATATATATATATATATATATATATATATATATATATATATATATATATATATATATATATATATATATATAAGAATACATCTTTAAACGAATATATTTATTAGATAATAAAAATTGCACAACAAATTCAAATGACGATAAACCAAAGAAAAACGGCTCAAATTACATACTTCCTATGGTCATCCCTCCCCCGAAATGACCATAATATCTCCGACTCAAAAACTCTTTCATTAATAGTGTCAGTCACCCAAATGAGGTGACACTGATAATATATGTACTTAATTATTACAACTATATATACAAATATTTAAGCTCAATTCAATAAACTATGAAATAAACATTTAAACTATGATTGCTCACAATTCATTATACATTTCACAGAGTATGATACTCAGCTACTTGCCCATATACATAATCACGCCCCTCTAGAGTCATTGTATATGTTCTTAGAGCAATTAGACTACGATTTACTTGCTCATATTCATCCTCGCTTTTCTACAATGTCAATGAGCGAAAATGGAATCCAGTAATAATGATGTTGTCACCTCTCACCAGAATCATGTTGATCTTTAAAAGTCCACTCAAACAACATGCCATAACTGATGCTACTACTTTTTTTAAAGGTTGGAGGGGACATAGACCTTACTCCAACCCTTACTTTTTAATATTTTAATGCGTTGAAATGCTACAATAATAGATATATGATGTGAAAGAACGTGGGTAGCTAGGATTCTCAAGATAGGTCAATGTGATTACCAATGTAGCTGCGATTGTAGCTACAATCGGAATCACAATGAAACAGCAAATAATTGTAGCAGCGGAAGAATACTTTAAAAAACAGAAAAACTAAACTCAAGTTTTACCAAAAACAATCTACAAGTTAATACTTGTAGACCTAGCCTCAAAGCCACAAAGATTTCACTAAAAAACGATGAATTGTTTTACAAAAACTATGTGAAATCACACAAAAAATATTCTCACAAGATAATGAATCTTGGAGAACAAAAACCCCACATAAACAAGTTAAACAAAACGTGGGAAGAAACAAAAACAGCCTCCTTTAAACAAAACAGGAAGCACAAAACAGTTTCAGAATTTTCAACGTGACTTCCAATGTTATAACATTGACAATTTCAAAACTCATCGGGAGAAAACCGCTGAACTTCGAACTTCTTCGGACCACGGCTGTATGGATTTTATTCTCTTTCTGGAGCTCTGTAAGAACCATGAATCCTTGCTCCTGAATATATAGTTATGCGTCTCCTACACACACCCAAAAACAGTCCGTCTACTACAAGGAAAATGATTAGTTATTAAAGGAAAATCCAACAACTTACCAATTCAATGGGATTTTATTACCAAATATGAAAGTGGTCAAGAATCTTGGTTTGACAAGGATTTATGCTAAGATTTTGTTACCAAAGATGATGAACCATAATCTAATAAAGGATTTTGTTACCAAAAATGACTCCTAGACTTTAGGATCAAGAAAACCAAAAATCTAATTAAAGATTTAGTTTCCAAAAATGTCACACTTGTCAAATATGAATTTTACCAAGAAAGGAGAAACAAAAATAAAATAGGTCATGCTTATTTTACCCTTACATGATGCCTTTGATGTGGCTAGAACAAATGGTACCTCTGGTGAGGCTTTAATCACCCGACCTCTCGGTTGAGAGTAGTGATGTACCAGAGTGCTTCTGGTGGGGCTTAAACACTCGACCTCTCCGTTAAGATAAGCGAGCAGTTAAATGGGACCTTTGGGTAAGACTTGAACAACAACGTTACCACTGAAGAGGCTTGAACACCCGACCTTTCTATTGAAAGTTGTAAAGTTCAGAGTGTCTCTAGTGAGACTTGAACACCCGACCTCTCCGTTAGGAGAAGTGAGCAGTACCAGTTGAGCTAGAGCTCGTTGGTTGATGCTACTAATTTTGCCGGTGAAATTACTTGGTTATACGCAACAAAAGTGGTCACATAGCATTTATGACTGAGTAAGTAATCTTTGTTGAGTATAAAATTAGACATGTCAGACTTTAAGGATCCATAATTGTTCATCAAATTATATTTCACTATGTAATTGTTCATTAGCTTCTATGGATAGAATTTGTTTTAACAAAACTCACAAGTAAATTAATATCAATATAGGAAGATCTTATAGTATAATAGTTTTTAAATTGTTATTCTTGTTTCCCTCGCATATTGGTAAAAAGAGAAAAAGGCATTGCCTATTAGATTGATGATATTTAATTTTTTAATAGTTTTTTATGTTTTTTTATTTACTTATCAATACTTGTATATGTGTTCATATATAAATATAATCATTATTTTATAATTAGTTACGGTGGTTATCTAGTAATCTTGAGATAAGTAAATTACATTTTTCATTATATATATCTTACTATTTTTGGTAAGTGCATTTTGAAGGGATCTTGCTATATATGGATGTGCTAATTACATTTGTCATTATATATAGGAAATGTAACAAAACAAAGTGTTTCAATTTCCAATGACATGTTAATTAAATGTTTAGTATAAAAATTAAGAAAAATATAATAAAACAAAGTGTTTCAACTTCCAATGCATATTTGTGTTTACATTTATGGAAAACATTTAGGCGGGAAAATCACGGTTGTTATTATATATATATAGATATAGATTACATCGGTTAGTTAAGAGAATTCTTAAGATTTCCTTTTAAATGATACATATTCAATACCATAATGAATGAAATGGATGGTCATTTTAATGTCACATTAATAACATAATTATAACCAAATTATTGTTTCTCTTTCTCTCATCCTCCTCTCTCTAAAGACCCATTTTTATATTCGTTTTTTTTTTAATTTTGTTCAATCGCTGATTCTACCTTTACACACGGTTGTCAAAGACCCATGGAAAAACTCATTGTAGTACTTGTATGCTTTTAGTCGGAATTTTATTAAAAATGCGAGCATATAGATTGGTTTGGATTAATACGTACGGAATTACTACCCCACGCAAAAAAGGAAGATAAAATCAAGTATACTTGTTATTTTATGCGTTAATATTTATATAAAATAAATACTTTTGATAACATTGCTTGTAAGTAATAGAATTTAAACAAATATGTAGAGATTTTAATTTATTAAAAGTATTTTTATGGATAATACACAATAAATCAAACACAAGAAATTCGATACTAACAATAAATAAAATGCTAAAATCAAGAGCAAAATAAAAACCAATTTATATGCAGACAAAATGATTAATATCTTCTACTATTAGTGATTGTGAGATTGTTATGATGATCAATCACAAAGAAAATGGGCAAATATGACTTTGCATATTCAATACTTTAATACGTTAATTTTTTAATTAATTATAAATCTAAATTTTCTTTCTTTAAATGATTTGTAATATCTTTTTTTGATACGTTAAATAATATATAATCACATTTATAATAGGTTAACTAATATTTAATCTGATAAAATAATTTGTAATTCTATTTAAAATTGGCTAATTTTTATTTAATCTATTTTTAATAAGTTAAATAATGGGAGGGGTAAACAAAAACCAATACTATAAAAACTTATACAAAAATCAAAACAAAACTAAAATCAATGTGAAAACTAAAGATCACAATCAATTAAAAATAATATATTATCACCCAAGTAGATGGAAAATACAAAAATCAAAGCCAAAACCAAAATTAAAAAGCAAAAATAAAAAATAAAATATCAAAAATCAAAAATTAAAGCCAAAATAAAAAAAATACTATTATAACAAAAAAATTAATCAAGAACCATAAACCATATATATAATAGAAACCTAAAACAAATCTAGAAGATTAAAATCCCACAAAGAAAGTTTAAAAGAGTCATCTTTAATCAATATGGTCAAGAAAACTGAAAAATCTAACTATGGTATGAAGAGCAAGGCGAGAAAAAAGAATTCTCTAGTGATGTCTCTACCTGATCAAAAATCAGGAGAAGAAGACAATTGTCTCTTGGAGTAGGGGCTTCTCGAGTAACAGAATTGGCATTAGCAAATTAAATTGAAAATTAAAGTGAAGTACACAAAACTCCTCTATCACGACCACCATGCTAGCCGACAAAACGTAAGAACGAAGAGTGAAAAAGAAATCGTCAAATGAAGATATGTTCAATCACTCATGAGCTCATGCATGTATCAATAAAATGCTCAAATTTAGAGATCTATATTAGCAAAAGGTCCTTCCCCCCTCTATTGTCATTGGTTTTTGTCAATTTAAATATACAATATCAAACTCTTCAAATTCTTGATTCAATTAGCTAGAGTTTTTAGCAAATGTTATTATGAAAAAGTCTTTAGTTAAAAGACTTATACTAATATATATACCTATATCATAATACCCCTTATTATATCAATTATTACTAAATATTATTATTAGTTAATGATTAGAATACAAAAAGTCTTCATGAAATCAAGAGTCATACCTTCACAATTGAGATTTAACAAAAGAGAGTGAGGTCGCACAACTATAGTGCTCCTCACCAATTTTAAATGTTGAAGCTCAATAAATGTTGAAGAACAATAGGCTTTAAAATCTTCAAGTGTTGCTTATATACTCCAGAGATATTTGGGTAGCCGTTGTGTTTGAAATTAATCTCAACGGGAAAAACTTACAGGCATTAAATGCGTTTTGAACGCATTAAATGTAGTTTTTTTTTTTTTTTTTTTCATTAAATGTAGTTAGCTGTTGGACCTTCAGTTGATTGAATCATACAACAACTTCTGATTCTTCACGCGACGCTAGGTTGTTTATGCTACAAATGAATAGACAAAAGGTTGCAGACAGAGTTCTAAGTCTCAGACTTAGCCCAAAATGAAAAATAGGACAAATAGATTCACGTGCCTTGCAAGTCAACTATCTTGAAATAATTCGACCTTGTTTATGTAGAAGACTCACTTCAAAACTAAGTCTACTGTCGTCTATATCTAATGTCTTCTCATCTTTCTTAAAACAATCTAACTAAAGCTAAGTCCTAAAGATCATTGTCAGGCAAACCAGTGTACAAACCAGTTAGCCAAATACTTCCTCCGTTCTATTCAAAGAGTCCCCATTTGAAAAATCTAATTATTAAGAGATATATTAATGTTATTAAAGTTAGTCATAATTACAATAATAGTTAAGCACAAACAATCTACTTACAACGCAAGTAGAGGGTAAATATGAATTAATGTTATAGAAATTGTAATAATAATTTTTGAAAGTGAACTCTTAAAGTGAAACATCCAAAAATAGTATAGTGAACAATTTGCCTGAAACAGAGGGTGTATATAAGAACTTGAATTCGACTACATGCAAATCTACTATATTCTTAATAGTTTTAAAAAAGAAAATGGATAATGTTTCGAACGTCCCTAAGTAATATAATGGACACTAATTTTGTGAAGTAATGAGTATTTCTTAAAATTATAATTTATAAATAGTGAACACAAATACAATTAAAAAATCAATATATATTTCTAAAAATATTATTTGTTGAGTGTTATATTGTGTGTATATGTAAATATGTGTAATTGCGAGGAGGGGTTGAGGGGTGCTCGAACATTTAAAAAATGACTTAAGAAAAATGAATTCGTAAGTCATTTTTCTGAAAAGAAGGATTTATTTTCTGTTGATTCAGAGAAACTTTTTCGTTAACTACATTTTCCAAAGATTACCAAACACCGAAAAATAAGAAAAATTCCTAAAATCTGAGCTTCTTTAATTTACGTGTAAATTTCTAAGGCAAATACTTGTGAGACGGTCTTACAGATATTTTTTGTAAGACAAATCCTCGTTATCCGACCCGTGTGTTGATGGGTTGAACTATGAGGGGTTAAACTTCATCTTACAAATTAAGATCCATAAGACGGTATTATAGGAGATCTACTCAATTTCTAAAACTTTATTTATTTTGGGATGGAGAGAATTAGGGGTGTAAATCGAAACACCGAACCACAGAATCGAACCGAACCAAACCAAACCAGTCGGTTTGGTTCGGTTTTGGTCGAATACGGTTCGGTTTCGGTTTCTAAAATTGGAAAACCACGCGGTTTGGTTCGGTTCACGATTTTTGGTATCAAACCAAACCAAACCGAACCGAACCAAACCACCCTATATTTTATTTATTTATTATATAATATATATTATATTACATTTATTAACTATTTTGAACCTTTGATTTATTCATAATATATATATATATATATATATATATATATATATACAGATACTAAATAAAAAAATCTTGATTGTTGAAGAACTATTATTTCTTCCATTGTTTGTGTTTATTTTAGAATTTGTATTGTTTTATTTATGATAATTTGTTGTTAGTAGGTTATTTCCTAATTTTGATGTTAATTCCAAATTAAAATCTTATTTCTATTGTTATTTTTAATGTTGGTTAATTTCATTAAAAATAATTTATATAAACCACAAAACCGAACCAAACCAAACCAAACCGAGTGGTTCGGTTCGGTTTGGTTCCAAGTCTTGCTTGCTCGGTTCGGTTCGGTTTGAGATTTTTGAAACCACTAGGAGGCGGTTCGGTTTGTGGTTTTGGCATAAACCAAACCAAACCGAACCACTTACACCCCTAGAGAATACTACTTTTGCATATACAGGGGAGAAGAAAAAAGAATTTATCCGTTTTAAATAAGAATTCAGACTTGGACACCCCGCATATTTTGTCGCGATCGAGGGAAGGTATGTGAACAAGAAAGAGGAGTTCCATAGTTACATCAGCAAATGTGATTTTGACCGAATGAAGATGGTGGTCAAAGTAATAGAAAAGTGAAAGACAAACCCCACCCGAAAATGGTGGATAAAATGTAGAAAAGGTTGTAACAAGATTAAATACACAACTGTTAATTACACAAACCTCTCCTTTTTAACAAAAGGCCAATGAAAAAAGACCCCTTTTTTGGCAGAAAATCCTGAAAAAAAGAAAGAGGAGGGATTACATATTGAAAGTTAACTGCGAGAGAGAGAGAGAGAGAGAGAGAGAGATGAAGAGGTTTTTTCATTAACCAGATCTCTCTTTCTTTTGGTTGGAGCCTGGAAGGGAAGGTAAAATGATAGTGAGAAAGTGTTGTAATGGAAAGAGAGAGGTGATTGAAGAAATAGGGATAATAGGAGGATTGATAGGGGTGCAATTTGTATATGCAGGAAACTCTCAGGTGTTGAGTTATCTTTTGTCTCTTGGCCTTCAACCCTCCTCTCTCATCATTTCCTCCACCTTTGCCACCTTCCTTGTCCTCTCCCCCCTTTCCTTCTTTTTTGAAAGGTAATATCAATTATTAATTTTTTATTCAATTTACATATATATTTACATATATATAGATGTGTGTGTGTGTGTGTGTTTATGTATGTATCATGGTTGATGGAACTCATTGAAATGTGATTTGTGTTATGTTTGCAGAAGAAAATGGCCAATGAAATTCAGTTGGAAGTTGCTAATTCAGCTGGTTTTGATTGCTTTTGCTGGGTGAGAAATTTTATGTTTCATTTTATTATATTATCTACCTTATTTAGATTTGTTTTTTGTATGCCCAAGAACATACACATATTTTATTTTTTAAGATCATAAAACACTTAATTCGTAGTACCAATGGATGGAGTACTTTAACGTATATACAGTATATGGAAAGTATTTTGTTTTCGTTTTGTACATTCACATAAGAAAGAAAGAAAAAAAGAGAGTAATTTTCTGCTTATGCTATTGCTATGCTTGTTATCAGGGTAACATTATTCCAATCACTAATTCTAAAGGGAATAAAGTTGACTTCACCAGCAATTGCAACAGCTATGCCAAACCTTGCTCCAGGACTCATCTTTATCATTGCTTGGGCTTTCAGGTAACTTCCCACATGCTTCATTTCTCCATCCCTCAATACATATATACTAGATCTTCGTATCCGTGCTTATGGTACGGTGTCAGTATATTTGATTTCGTCAATTGAAATGACAGTGCCTAAATAGAAGGTGCGATTTAAAAAATATTACAGTTGAGGGGTACATTGCTTAAAGTGATAGTCGAGAGATTGATGTTTTATAAGGGGTGACTGTTCAGAAGATTAATCGCATGGTATGACTTTGTAATATGAAGATAAAACATAGAGAAAAAAAAAGTGACTGCTGATAATATTAATTGTAGGGGTGACTATTAATAGAGAAAGAAAAAATAGGAAGTTAAAAATAGATAATTACTCACACATGTGAATATGAGGGTGAATATCAACCGTTAAATTTTTTAAGATAATTTAACCTCGACCTCTGAATAGTCCTAGTCAAATTACCTAGCTGTTTTATAATATAGATATTTAGTTTCAATTTTTGAACGTTGAGGTCTAAGGTTATATTTTTGTACCAATTGATGGTCAAATTATTTTTTTGACTCTTGTTTGCAACCATAAACCGAACCAACAGAATATTACAGGGTCGAATAACAATCTCAACACATCCATCCCACCTTCCCTCTCTCTCTCTCTCACACATATAATGGCACGCACAAAAAAAACCATTTGCTGCACCTAATAGCTGTCCAATAACAATCTCACCACATCCAAACCATAAGATTTAATGTAGTTATATACATGAAACTAATCTCCTCCATGAAATGACTTACAGAAAATCTTTTTAATTATTTTCCATGAATCAAAAAGGGTCCTAACTTACACATCTTTAGTATCTAGATACTATAAGATTAGATAAGAGAGAGAGAGAGAGAGAGATTGACTGCCCAAGATAAATCTCATTATAGTTGATACATGGATATATATATGAGGTAAAATGAGAGAATGTTACACTGAATGAGAATACGTAAGGATTGGGTTTTCATCCCAATGAGGGAAAATACAGAGAATTTGGATAATGTGGACAGTAGAGATGTTACCTTTGACATCGGTTGAGATACTTCTCTTTCACCCCCCCCCCTTAAGCGAAACGGAATGAAGTGGAGCTTGAATTTGTTGGAGCGCCCACTCATTTGTAGCATCAGTGAGATAATAATGCCATGAGCAATGCAAAAGAGGCACATCAAATCATTAAGATTAAAAAATAACTTCAAATTGTTATAGTAGCGAGCGAGCCATGACCCACTGTTGACTATAATATGTGGTTCTATAAGAGAACCAATCATAAGAAGAGAAGAAAGATCAACATTAAGATCACGAGAACATAGTTGAGGGTAGTGAGAATCTTTTTCATAGATCATGCTAGAAAGGGAAATTGAAGATTTTGAGTTAACCAAGTAAGTGTTGGCGAAGACATCCGAATACGAGTGAGAAGTTCTTTGTAAGTAAGAAAACAAATTATTCGAGAATTTCTGACTTAGTGCGAAAGAATGGCATATCAAGATTCTCGGGAATGGCTAGACAACACCCATCAAGTAAGAGGAGAGGGAAAGTTGCTAGACAAGGTGGAAGTAGAGGTGGATTGAAATTGTGAGATATCAAGATTGGTAGAGACGAACAGGATATCGTCGGGAGAAACAATCGATGTAAAGGGGGTAGTGTTTAAAGTTTACTCTTCTTAAATGAGCAATTCAAAAAGGGTGTCAAGAGACATAGTCGTTCGATGGGGATAAAAACAATCATGAAGAAAAGGGATAAACATAGTGTCTAAGCCCTCAACCACAAAATCAATTAACGTATTATGTGGTCTTATATATCCAACTTTTCCTAGCGAAGAAGTGAGAGAGCGAACTTCGGAGTACAGTTCACTACAGATTGGGTTGGAAGGTTTTGAAGACACCATAAATTATCATAGATGTCTTGAGCATACCAATTCAAGGATTCTTGAGGAGGAGGAGGAGAGGTTATACTTTCAGCTTTTCGAAAGTTGAGATCCCAACGATATGGACAAACTAGAGTAGTGTGGCCAAGTTCATCACATATTTGGCAAGAGACAACCAAAGATGAAGATAGTTCAAACTTCGAAGGGAATAAGGAAGAATTTTCCATGAGTATAGGCTTCGTGAGAGGGTAAGGGAGTGATACGAGTATTGGCTAAGTTCAAGGGTTAAACTAGTCAAATGCTTACTATTAGTAAATTAGTTCTTGCTTATGTATTGGAGTAGTGGGCTATCTGCCATCTCCCCCTTCTCCCCACTTCCCATGCTTGTTTTTATGGCTTAAGTAACAAACAATGTTACTATAAATAGTCTTTTGAATGAATGAAGAAAGTTGTCTCCTCCTTACCCTAATTCTTCTCTTCAGTTTCTCTTCCCTTTTTTGTTCTTAACAATGGTATCAGAGCCAGTTCCAACCATAGACATTTGGAAAAAATCCAATGCTGAGTTTCGTAACGAGGTTTACGAAGCCTTGGGCCAACACGAATCCAACTTCATCCGAATAAATTCAACTTTGCAAATAGTATTTACTGAATTGTAAA
Organism: Codonopsis lanceolata; assembly: GCA_013146195.2. Taxonomy (NCBI): domain Eukaryota; kingdom Viridiplantae; phylum Streptophyta; class Magnoliopsida; order Asterales; family Campanulaceae; genus Codonopsis; species Codonopsis lanceolata. The sequence goes on along the minus strand of CM028379.1, from coordinate 18,020,008 downwards.
CGTTGCGAGCTTCCCGTATTCAAGCCCCCAACACCATCGACATCAACCACTTTTCCAGAGAGGACGCCTCTACCCATACTACAACTGTCCGAAACCAATCCATTGATCATTATCCTCCCTAACCTCCAGTATCTTCTCTTAACTCCTATTCCCTTTTTCTCCATGTTGATCCTAGAAAAACAACCCTCACCACGGCCATGGCCTCAACCACCAACGACATTGGCAAGAAATGCAATCAACTTAATGTTACCCCCAAAGAATGGGCCCCAGGTATTACCATTATGATCACCACCATTGGGTACGAGACTGCTAGCCGACCTACGACCATGATGACTGCCTCGAACACACTATACGTCGAGAAAATGATTACCACTGTCCAAATGGTCGGTGCTACTCTCTCCATCTTTAGCACCGATGGACAAGGATGATTAAAGAGGGAAGGAATGATACGAGTATTGGCTAAGTTCAAGGGTTAAACTAGTCAAAGGCTTATTATTAGTAAATTAGTTCTTACTTATGTATAGGAGTAGTGGGCTATCTGCCATCTCCCCCATCTCCCCACTTCCCATACTTGTTTTTATGGCTTAAGTAACAAAGAATGTTACTATAAATAGTCTTTTGAATGAATGAAGAAAGTTGTCTTTTCACTCTAATTCTTCTCTCCAGTTTCTCTTCCCCTTTCTGTTCTTAACAGGGAGCTAACTGAACAAAATGTTTCACTTAAAACACTCGGCGAGAGGGAAAAGGGAAACAGTTTTGGAATGAAAGATAAAAATATTCCTCAAATGGAGAAACAGATGCGTGTGGAACAGATTCTTCGGGCCCAACAGCCAGGTTCTAAAATCATAACTTTATGTTCAACCAAAAAATTGTGTGACCAGCTTACACGTAGTATTGGTTGTAACTTTGGGGCTGTTGTTATTCATGGAGACAAGTCACGGGGATAGAGAGATTGGGTTTTGAATCAGTTTCGCTCTGGCAAGTCCCCAATTTTATTTACACTAATGTTGTTGCACAGGGGCTTGATGTAAAGGATGTAAGGGTGGTGATCAATTATGACTTCCCAACTGGTGTTGAGGATTATGTCCACCGAAATGGACGAACTAGAAGAGCGGGGGCAAAAGGAGTGGCATACACTTTCTTTTATGATCAAGACTGGAAATATGCAATAGACGTTATAAAAGTGTTGGAGGTTAAATGAGTGGAGAGAGCTGTGCGGAAACGGGGGATTTGGGTCGGTTTTAAGAGGGCAATTGAAGAAGAAAGAAGGAGAAATTTGGGTTAAATAGGAAAGTTGGAAGTGGTTTCCTCAGTTATAGCGTGAGCTTTTGAAGGCTCTAAGAGCATCCACAATGGTTCCCTTTATTAACACCCTAAAACCTTTTTTAGGGTTTTTAACCACACTTAACCCCCACAATGGACACCCTATCAATCACCCTATCCCTAAAAAAAGCTAAATCTCCCCCAACTTATTGGGTGAGTATTAGCCGGACTCCATTCATCTCTTTCTTCTCTCTCCCTCACCTATCTCTTTCTCCATTGGTCTTCTTCCTAGTATTTGTTCCTTTTCAAAAAAATTGTTCCAAAATTTAAAGACGGCAAAAGCGAATTTTTTGGCTTGATCAACATTCGCTTTGGCCAAAATTTTGATGTGCTAGAGTGGAGAGCCTATGAATTAACAACTCAACTCACATCATCACTTTGATGATGGTATGCTTTCCATTTTTTCTATTTTCTTTTTCAATTAATTTAGTGTATTTTTTGCACTATCATTTCCTTTTTTTTGTTATTTATAACTTAAAATTATGAGTATATTGATAATATTAAAAAGCGTGACAAGATTTTCTTTAAATAAAAATAATTGATATAATCAAAACATATAATATATTTTTCATAAAATATAAAATTTAAAAGTATAAATATTTTATTTCAATCGCGGTAGGAAAATAAAAAAATAAAAAATAGAAATATATTGGTAATTAGGTTTGTTAATTAAGATGTCACAAATTCAAAGGGTTATATAGAGGGTGCTCATTGGAGTTGAAATTTTTTTAAAGGGCCTCTAAAAAGGTTTAGGGGGTTATATAAAGGGTATTTTAGGGTGTAACCATTGTGGATGCTCTAATACCATGTAAGATTAGACAAAAGAGAGAGAGATTGACTGCCCAAGATAAATCTCATTATAGTTGATACAAGGATACATATCTTCTTTATTATAAAAGTGTGAGTTGTCTCTTAGAAATTAATATATGGACAAAATTAACCTTTTATTTAATAAATCATCCACCATTTATTTAAGGACAAATAAGTAAATTTATCTTCTTTACTATAAAAATGTGAGTTGTCACTTAGAAATTAATGTATGGAAAAAATTAACCTTTCATCTAATAAACTATTCACCATTTATTTAAAGACAAACAAAGTAAATTTATCATGACAAAAAATAATATTTGTACAAAAATAATGTTTAATAAATCACTCTCCATTGAATAAGGTCAAATAAATAATTTATTATTTGCTAATCAATTTCATGAATAATAACAAAAAAATTAATTATCATAAAAAATGATAATGTCAAATTAGTAAATTCTATCTCTATCTATCTATTTATTTTTACTATAAAATCGTGAGTTGTCTCTTAGAAATTAATGTATGGACAAAATTAACCTTTCATCTAATAAATCATCCACCATTTATTTAATAACAAACAAGTAAATTTATCATAATAAATGATAATGTTTGTAAAAAAATAACCCTAAATTTAATAAATCACTCACCATTGAATAAGGTCAAATAATTAAGTAAATTTGTTATGAGCTAATCAATTACATGAATAATTACGAAAAGAACCCTAAATTTAATAAATCACTCCCCATTGAATAAGGTCAAATAGGTAAATGCTATCTCTATCTATCTATCTATCTTCTTTATTGTAAAAGTGTGAGTTGTCTCTTAGAAATTAATGTATGGACAAAATTAACCTTTCATCTAATAAATCATCCACCATTTATTTAAGGACAAACAAGTAAATTTATCATCTTTATTATAAAAATGTGAGTTGTCTCTTAGAAATTAATGTATGGTCAAAATTAACCTTTCATCTAATAAACCATTCACCATTTATTTAAGGACAAACAAGTAAATTTATCATAAAAAAATAATATTTGTAAAAAAATAATGTTTAATAAATCACTCCCCATTGAATAAGGTCAAATAAATAATTTATTATTTGCTAATCAATTCATGAATAATAACAAAAAAATTATCATAATAAATGGTAATGTCAAATTAGTAAATTCTATCTCTATCTATCTCTCTATTTCTACTATAAAATTGTGAGAATTGTCTCTTAGAAATTAATGTATGGACAAAATTAATCTTTCATCTAAGAAATCATCCACAATTTATTTAAGGACAAACAAATAAATTTATCATAATAAATGATAATGTTTGTAAAAAAATAACCCTAAATTTAATAAATCACTCACCATTGAATAAGGTCAAATAAGTAAATTTGTTATGAGCTAATCAATTACATGAATAATTACAAAAGAACCTAAATTTAATAAATCACTCACCATTGAATAAGATCAAATAGGTAAATGTTATCTCTATCTATCAATCTTCTTTACTATAAAAGTGTGAGTTCTCTCTTAGAAATTAATGTATGGAAAAATTAACATTTCATCTAATAAATCATCCATCATTTACTTAAGGACAAACAAGTAAATTTATCTTCTTTACTATAAAAATGTGAGTTTTCTTTTAGAAATTAATGTATAGACAAATTTAACCTTTCATCTAATAAACCATCTACCATTTATTTAAGGACAAACAAGTAAATTTATCATGATAAAAAATAATATTTGTACAAAAATAATGTTTAATAAATCACTCCCCATTGAATAAAGTCAAATAAATAATTTATTATTTGCTAATCAATTCCATGAATAATTACCAAAATAACCATAAATTTAATAAATCAATCACAATTGAATAAGGTCAAAAAATAAATAAGTTAATTTCGGATTTAACATTAATTCTAAATCAAATCTCCAAGATACCCCAAGTGTCTATCTTTGACAATATATATAAATTTCCCTGAATTTAGGTTTTCCCTCTATTTTTTCCACCAACAAATTTTGAATTATTTTGATGTACATCTCTTTTAAACCTTTAAAGTATTTCTCATCTTTTCAATTTGAGACAAAAGCTATCACTAATTATGCATATCTTTTTAACCTTTAATTAAAGAGGGGTTAGTTTGTTTGTTGGTGACATATTCTTCTTCCAATATTGGATTGCAATTGTTTGCAATTTTCATATGACCCCCTGGTTTCTATGATGTTACAAACACCCCCCCCCTTTTTTTTGACTTTATGGCACTTCAACTAACAGATTTAGGGTTAGGGACTATCGGTGTCCAAAATTTGCATTCTTTGGTGTGTGACGTGCATTTACGTTGTACAGTCCCTAATGGACTTTCTTAAAGCTCAGGGACTAATGGTCTAATTTTCCCTTAAATACATTTTTATTTTTGGGATATTTTCTTAACTTTAAAGTTAATTATGAGAATTTTTTTAATTATTTTTCTGATTATTGAAACAATTATTCATTAATTTTTATTACAAACATATCTTAAATATCAAATGGTTAACTAAATGATAAAATTATAACTAAATCCAAATTTGCACTCAAGGAAAAGGACCAAAATAATCATCATGTCACATACAATGTGTCATTTTCCATTAATATTATTAACTCTCATGGACGTGAGGGGGCAAAGTGGGATGAATAGCAAAATTATGTATGAAAGTGAGACACGTAGTTTACAGGTTAGTGTGCAACGTGAGATTTAAGTAAATACTTCCGGGAGCGAATCGTATTTTGGCCCCATAAAAATTAGGCCAAAAAAACAAATATCCCATCAAAATTTCCATCAAATCTTAATTACTTTGGTTTTTTTATGATTAATTTAATTCATATGAGAAATACACACACACATATATGTATGTATGTATATATTTACATATATATAAATATTTATTATTTTGGTGAAAATATATATTAAAATTTCATAAAGGACAATTTTCAGAAATATATATAGTTTTTTCGTTTATAAAAATAATAATTAAAAGTAAACAAAGAAATGAAGGCAAAACATTTTGCAAAAAACATTAAGAACACGTGCAAGTCACGTGTAGCTAACTAGTACAAGGTAAAAGGAGAGAATATTATTCTGAATGAGAATACATAAGGATTAGGTTTTCATCCAATAAGGGAAAATACAGAGAATTAGGATAATATGGACTGTTGAGATGTTGCCTTTGACTTCGGTTGAGATACTTCTCTTTCAGATACTCCCTTTGTTCCGGGTAAAGAGTTTCATTTGAAAGTCACACTTTTTAAGAAAATGACATTTTTAGTAGTTCATTAGTAATAAAATAACACTTTTATGCTTTAATTTTTGAAAGTACTCTTTAAGTGAAACATTCCATAGTAGACTCTTTACCCGGAACGGTGAGAGTAAATTATAACAAATTCAGAAAGTGCGGTTTTTGGGTACTCACTATGCACATAGATCTGTTGTCAATTATCAAAAGGCAATGCAATCTTGATCATAAACCTTAGTAGAAATATTACTTGGCCGTCCTTAACCGAAAATAAATGTCTAAATTCATAGTTTTTGTGCAGGCTAGAGAAAGTTAAACTTAACTGCAAATACAGCAAAGTGAAAATTGCTGGCACTTTATTGTGTGTGATTGGTGCTCTTACAATGAGCCTTACACAGAGTGCCACGCCGGGACATACTTCTAAAGAGTCGCATTCACATGGATTTCCATCCCATGGTTTCTTCATCTTTGACAAAGACAAGATTGTTGGTTGCATTTATCTCTTGGCTGCAGTCATTGTTCTGTCCAGCAATGTTGTCTTGCAGGTATATATTGCTTCAGCATCTCCAAAATAAAAGCATTCCATCGCTGCTTTCTAAACTCCCGTTTTCTAGTAAAATCACGTCTTCTCGATGCCAAACAGACTAGAGTTTTCATCCGTACCACGCCTCCCCTTTGTATAATTGGCCATTTGTTTCTTAATTAGATTCATTTTAACCCCTTATCAAATTTTGCAGGCAGCAACATTGGGTGATTTTCCAGCACCGATATCTTTATGCTGCATAACATCATTATTCGGAGTGATAATAACTGCAATAATAGAGTTGATTCAAGATCATAAGATTGAGACGGGATGGCCTGTATTGAGTATGAGAAACTTTGTTGCCTATTCTCTACTGGTATGTATAAATTATAATTCTCCTTCTTTTCTTTCTTTCTTTTAAAGAATTACACCACGTCCAATTGATGAAAATTATGTGTTATACCATCAAATGCAGAGCCCAAGAATGGAAATTTACACAAAATAACATAAAATTAATAAGTACATTGGAACCTTTCCCTTTGAATTGTGTATTGACCGAGAGGACGATTATTTTGGGAAGGAAGAGTTGTATGAATGATTTAAGTTGTCAACTTCATGATGTTTGTTATGTAGCCATTGAAAAATGATAGGCTTACATGAAAAATGATTTGAAAAAAATTCGTTAAATGGTTGTATGAAACAGGCAGGTTGTGTTAGTGGAGCATGTGTAAGCTTCAACGGGTGGGCGATGGAGAAACGAGGTCCAGTCCTGGTTTCCATGTTTAATCCCATTGGATCTGTAATTTCAGTAATCATCTCTGATTTCACAGGAGAATCGGTTGGCGTAGGAAGGTAAGGATAGCAAATAAAGTTTGTTAAGACTTCGTTCGCCTGATGCCAGAACGAGTACTGCATTGCCCGTGTCAAAGTAAAATCTTGCACGGGTAAATATTGCCTTAATTTAAAATCTGTTATTGATGGGTCGTTTTCTTTGTACAGCTTGTTGGGAATGTTCATCATGTTCACCGGATTGTACTTTGTGCTGTGGGCTAAAGGGAAAGAAGGGTTTTTCATCGAAGAAGAAAGAGGCGACACAGAGGCAACGAGCGAGGCCGATTTGGAGAAGGCTCTTTTGAGTAGTTAGATAGTACAGTATATGTTTATCTATCTTTCTCTCCATTTGGATAAACTAGTTGGTGTATATACGTTTTTTTATGATAATTAGGTGTAGCCTGAGCTCTGTAGGAGATGCCCGAGATGGATGTAAAATCACATTTTCAGATTATTCAGTTTGGGTCGATGTTAGGGGTGATACTGCAAAACTAGAAACTTAACAAAATTTGGTCAAATCCCAACAATTCATCAGCGTCTTAATTTACCCATACAATTGATAGTGTACGCAATGCCATGCATTCCCTCAGTTCCCGTTTGAAGAAAATGACATTTTTAGTAACACTCTGAAGTGAAACATCAAAAAATAAAATAATGGACTCTATCCAACACGGAGCGAGTATTAATTTAATTAATTTGTTTACTATTTTGGGTCTAACTCGTACAAGAATTCCATGACCAATTTCATGAATACACGATGTGTGATCATTGTGATAACTTGTGATTTGTGAAGTTGTAATTTTTCGTCTAATCTATACATATATAAAAGGAGATGAGCAAATAATGGAAATATCTCGTCAAAAGTGACTTTCCAAATTTAGAAACATTTATAATTTGTATATTTGTCATTTTTTTTTAAAATTGAAATGAAAATCAATTAATGAAGTTAACAACAACTCTTCAGATTCAAATGACTTTACAAATATCTTTAGTGTGAACAAATTATAGAGCATTTAATATAGTTCAATATGATTTACAAAATAACAAGAAATACAATATCAAAATAATATCAAATATTGAATAATTTATTCTATATCCGATTTCATTTCCTTTTTTTTAATTTAAGATTTTTTTTGTATTTGTAATTGACATATTGGCTTCTAAATCTTCACAACGGTAATATAAACTCCCAGAAATAAGATTAAATGATGAAACAGTCGATTCAATATAAATTATTTGCCATCATTATTAATAAAAGTCTTGATAAATAATTACAATACAGTATTATTCAAACCGTTTTAAAACCATAAGTCAAAGTAACATAGTTACGTTACTTCCCATCACTAATGAATTAGCTAATGGTTTACTAAAAAAATATTTTTAGTAAACGTCCAAAATAATGATAATATTTTTTTTTGCTTAGTAAAAAACGAATTATCATTACATCATGATCAAAGCTTTAATATTTTAACTAATTTTATTTAAAAGTTATTCATCGATGTAATTAGAAATATAAAAGATGAAAGTCAGATAAATTTGTTAATATGCAAAGACAAATTAGTGAAAGAATACATGCATTAAATTAATGTTTATCCAATGAGTATATAAAATGATTGTCAACCATAGTTATTTGCAACCATATAAAGTGTATAAACTAAATGCAGTAAATATTTTGAAACAAATCATTTTGTTTAAATGTTTTGAAGCATAATTTATGAGTAATATGAGTAGTTTTATGAAAAGTTTAGTTCTTCTTCATTCGTATAAATTTTAGATTATTATTGTTCTAAAATTTAAAGATTTTTAGAACCAGTTTGTTGTTCGAGGTGCTTAGGTATTTTTATTATTTTAAAAAATTGTTTTCTATAATTTATAACAAGTTTATATATCAAATATATCAATAAATTATATAACAGTCAGATTTCAAATAATTTACTCCATACAACAGTAATATAAACATACATAATTATGACATATTATGAAATTTACAGACAATTTCATATAAATTAGTAAATAGAAAATACAAATTAGTAACCGAGTATCTACAATAAATTTACTCTTGACATTTACTTTCCACCGATAATGGTAATAGTTCAGAAAAATAATTTTTGTATAAAGTATCAGCATATGCACTACTCCTATTGCCATTCAAATATTTTGTGTTTAACCGTCGAATACTTATAAAAATTCAAGCAATTTTATATGTGAAATATATAGATCGAACATAGGCTAAGGTTAGATTGAACAAATAATTGACAAATTTATAAGAAAATAAATATATATCTGACCCAAGGGGTGGGAGAGATGGTAAGACTAGGAGCCATACTTACCTATAAAAAATAGATAAATAAATAAATATATACATATATATGAGATTTTTTCTACTTCATTTTAATCAAATCTAAATCTAAAAAATAAAATTCTTAATCTATTTGTCTAACCTGCATGTTTAAAAATCCAGGTCTAATATATGCAAAAAAAAAAAACTAAATTAACAAATAAAATTTTTAAATATATTTGTCCAGCCTACATGTTTAAAAATTCAGGTCTACTATTTGCAAAAAAACTTTAACCTATTAAAGTTAGTTTACAAAAGATATATATTTATTCAACTTAATCGGTAATAGGCCGGCCAAGGTTAATTTGAACTTTAATTTTACAAACATTTACCAAAATATACAGATCTAGGATGTTTTTCTTCATTTTCATCAGATCTGAAGTCAAAAAGTGCATAACTGATGTTTATTTTTCTATTTTTGTCAAAATTAAATTTATAAAACAAATGTCCAACATAAAAAGTTGGGATCAAATTTTTTTTTATCCATCTTGAAAAACAAATTGGAAAAAAAAATCATATGCTTAAAATTTTTCTTAGATATGATAGATCTAAGTTTCTATTTTTATAAACTGTTTTTTAAAGTAAAGATACATATTGATATGTGCTTGAATATAATTAATTAACTATAAAATCTGTATATTTTCCATACTTAGTTAAATTAAACTCTCAATTTTTTTAATAATAATTGAAATTCAAATTTGTATCATACAAATTTCTCTCAAAATTTTATTTAAAAAAAATTAAAAATAAAATCTAAGAAACCTAGCTGTGAAATGGTTTGAAGGTATTCAGTGTTAGGACTTCTCACAAGGCACACTAAAAATCTAGACTCAATAACTTTTGTTATTGAATAGTTGTATAAAAATTATGTTGTATAATATGTTATTCCTAATATTTTTGTGTCGGAGGTTCTGTTTATAATATGTTATCAACTGTCTGTTATAGGACTTCTCCCAAGGGACACTAAAAATCTAGACTCAATAATTTTTGTTATTGAATAGTTGTATAAAAATTATATTGTATAATATGTTATTCCTAATATTTTTGTGTTGGAGGTTCTGTTTAGAGTCTGTTATTTCGACTTCAATTCTTTTTTTTTTATTAGATAAAACAAACAGTTTGATATTTGACTATTTAATATTTATTTATATATATAACATAAACATATGTGCTTTTTTAAAGGTTATTTGAAAATTACCAATCCAACATTTAAATGTAATTTTTTGTGGTGCTTTTATTTGGTAGCAAGAAAGATTATCTCGCTGTTTTAATATTAGCAATTCAAAGTACAATGTCGTATGTAAAGATAAATACAACTTCATGCTTTAAAATCACCTCTTATATAATTGAAAGTACTAATCGTATGTTTTCAATGATAAATATTATTTATAAAGAAGTATTCCAAAATTTATAATATATTTTTTTTCAAATATATGTGTTTGGTGGAGATTTTTGACATATATTGCACGTGATTCCAAAAGAAAGTACACAAGACATAGTTCATCTCGCTATTAATTCATTGTATTTATGGAGAGATTTACATATATTGAGGTTGACAACGAATATGAGATACAAAGTATGAGTCTAACGGGAGTTTCGAATAATTGAAACTTTTTGTCGATTGGATTGCGAAGATTGACGATGGTAAAATTAGTGAACCAAATGATAATTGTACTTGTGTTGGTAATGTCAATCAACTGCTGCTTAAAGAATTCAATGATCCAATCTCTCCAATTGTACAAAACACACATCCTTCATTTTGAAGTAGTCCCGATGATTCATCATTTTTGGAAAAGAGATTTATTCTAGATCTGACTTTTGATGTGGTTAATTCAATATATGATTACATGATATTGAAGAACAATTCAAAAGGAAGATTGTTTTTGAGCTAGATTTTTCGTGTCATTTTGATAGAAACGTTGATCTTTTGAACGATATAGATATTCATAAAGTTTTAAATAGAATTTCATGTTCTGGAATCCTAAATCATTAGTTGAATTTGAAGGTTGAAACTTCATTAATGTTGTTTCGTAACATTGACCATTTCCTTGGGTTATTTATTAGCACACGATTAATTATTACAAGATTAAGAAACCATGTTTTAAAAGGTCGAATTCTTTTAAATGGTCATTCTGGTGGTACTGTTTTATTTCAAAAATATCATTGACACCATTTGATCATTGAATTCCATCCAAATTTTAAAGAATACAGTTTACGCTGATGGTGTCTTACGAAATGTCTATAAATAAAATAATCGTATTTTTAGTTCTGATCAGTATGTCGCTTTGTCTAGAGTTACTAATCTTCAAGGTTTTTGAATTTTTAATGTGATAGTAATAATTGTAATAATCGTACATTTTCAACGAAAAATGTTGTATATAAAGAATTATTTTAAAATTTATAATAACTTTTTAAAAAAAAATTATGTGATTTTCTTTGACTATACTGTTTATCATTTTTTATTTATTTTGTTCATATTAAATTTTTTAATCGTATATTATTCAACATTGATTGAGTATATGATTTTACACTCAAGTACAAATCGTACAACGCACGGATGCATCACTAGTTAGTTTAAGTATTCCAAGTTCAACGGTATAACATCATATACTAGTTTGTTGGGCAAAAGTTTTTCTCTATCCAAAGGTTATAATTCTAACATGGGTTAATATCACTTTTGGTACCCTAACTTTACCTACTTTTTACTTTTAGTACCCTTTGTACTCTCTTTATCAAACTTCATCCTAAAAGTTTGTAAGTTTCATCAATCTTCGTGCTTTCCATCACATTTCTGTTAAACGCAAACGGAAGACCTGGTGTTGTAGGTTTGAAAGGGTTGGAAAGATATTAAATATGTACAATCTAATTTCTCACCACTATAACCATCATCCATTACCAGTTTACCACCAACAATATCCTCAATACAATTGTTTCCCCCATCACTCAATTACTGTTAACCATCGTATTCTTTGTCCAGGAAAAAGAAACTCATCAAAATTAAAAGAAATCATTAAAATTGAAAGAAATAAAAAAAAACTGAGAGAGGGAAAGGGATAGAGAGGGAGGAGAGGGAATAGACAATGGCAGCAGTAGTTCGGCAATTGGCTTCTCCCATTCCATTTCAATTCGAAGACTGTCTATGGTTGTTGATATAGCTAGAAGAATGAGAAGGTCGGAATAACCTTTCTGATTTGACTATCTCGATCGGATTTGCCTTCCTTAGCTCATGTCTATATCCACACCCTACCAAACTTAAAACCCATATCCATTATCCATTCTCTCTATTTTCTAAAGTTTTTTGAGAAACCAAAATAGAAAATTATATAAGTAGATTTGGATAATCACTGCTTCGTCAAAGAGAAATGAATGATGGAGAAAGGTTGTTGTTTTGTTAAAGAAAAAAAAAGTAGAGGTTTTACACATCCGTGATGCCATCTCCACCTTACCTTCTATTCATCGGTCTTTCTTCTCCGACTCTTTTCTCGATCCAAATCACCATTGCCGCCCCGTTCCGTCGCAGCTCAATGAAATAACCACGCCAAAACTCATCTCGGTGTTTGATTTACACTACCAGCACTACTAGAAAAATGACCTTTAATGACGGAATTTTCCGTCGGTGGTCCGTCGCTGATTTGTCGTCGCTGATGTCCGACGGACCGATTTCTGTCGCTAAAGGTAGCCTTTAGCGACGAAAATTTCCGTCGCTAAAGGTTGATTTTCGGCAGCGGCAAATTTTCCGTAAAGGCTTTTAAAATTAATTAAAATTGAATTTCAGACGAATTTTCGTCGCTAAGATTTTTAAAATTAAATAAAATTGAATTTCGCGACGGAAAATTCCATCGCTAAAACGTTTAAAAATTAATTAAATTTGAATTTGACGGAAAATTAAGCTAAAGGCTTTTAAAAATTAATTAAAATTAAATTTTGACGGAAAATTCGTCGCTAAAGGCTTTAAAAATTAATTAAAATTTAAATTCAGCGACTGTGGCGACCCGGCCCGGGCCCGAGATGGGACCGAGGGTCGGACCGCCCAAATAAGGAGGGAAACAAGTAGGCAATAAAACATGTAAGGACTTAGTTCACAAAAACGACGTGACGCAACATTGGAGTCGCAGCACGCCTCGGCCTACAAACGGCCGGATATTTTTAAAACTTTTAAACCTGATAAACAGTTAAACAAATATAACCAAGTCTTCGGCGACACTACATGCCGGAACCCAATCTAACAGTTCAAAGACAAGAATTTCTAAAGAGCTAAAAGCATGCTCAGCGGAAGACTAAAACGTGGAGGAATAATAACAAATTAACCGAGGCTCGGCTTACACAATGCCGGCACAAAAGGGGTTACAAGTACTACAAGCATAAACTACTAGCAGTTAAAGATTTACAATCAAGTTATACACAAATACCCAGGCACAGTCTAGTTGACTGGCTTAACCCGTCGTCCTTACAAAAAGGTAAACAAGAATAAGAGGCCATCAAAAACCACCTCTCCAAGAATCAACGGCGAATCAAAAGGGCACAAGCACGAACACAGCTAGTCAACGAGCAGGACCTGCCTTGCTAGGATCTAAAGCAGTAAAGGGGAAAGGGTAAGTCATAAAGACTCGTAAGCTATTAATCATGCATGTCATGGCAAGATGCAACATTCAAGGCAAGATACAGTCATACAGGCATAGAGTTATATATATCCAGGATGCACATTGTTTCACATAAGCGTGCATAAATAAATCACATAGATAAGGATATATGGAGAGCCGGGCCGCTACGTAGTTCCTGCATACAAGCGTTATCTGGAAAGTGCGGGTATCGAATGTGTGTAGTACATCGATCTTCCGAGGAGATGCAGGGATAGTCACCGGTGATGCTCTTAAATGATTCGGACATGGGAGCTACTTCTCCACTGTGGCCACAGTGGAGGCGTGTGTGCGCAAAGACAGGATGCCAGCTGGACTCATGCATATGCCAAGTAATGTATACTTAACAAAATTCTCAAGTAGAGAACGAGATCGACAAGAGCGATCTCGCTCAAGACAAGTAAATTATTCTTATCAATAACCAGGTAGGGTTGAGTTCGACAAGAGCGAACTCACATGTCAATCAGTCATTCTATAATATGACAGTCAAGATCAAGCAGGGCAATCAATTCAAGTTCAAAGTCTGGAATTATTATTCTTAGGGAAACGCGATTAGAACGTCGTAGGGATTATTCTGTGAGCCGGTATTGTTCAATAGCTCGCTAATCTTGACTCCGTTGAGTCGTCTATAATAGTTCATCCAATAGAGTTAGGACGCTAATTGCATCACAAACCCTCTTCTAAGTTCTCGCATATAATCGGCTAGGTCATTAATCCGTTTAACGACCGTAGCTACTAATTGTCGATAATTCGAATTCAAGGGATCTTAGAATCATACTTTCAAGGTATTCAAAATGCAAGGGTCCAAGAACGTTATTTATTCGTAGGGGAATATGGAACACAATTTGTTCTAGGCCTAGGGCTCAATTCAATAGGATCATTAATACAAGGCATATGGAAACCCTAGAATTCAAAATTCCCAAGAGTCATCAAAACATATTAGTTCAAGAACATTAATTGCTCCTAAAGAAGCATAGAACATAATTAATTCTAGGTGTAGGCCTCAAGCAACAAGATGGACATACTAACCAAAATCTCAAGAGACCAATTCAACCTAGATCATGGCATGGACATGGAAAAGCATGGGGATCAATAGACAAGGGGAATCATGGCAAGTCTAATCATACAATCCTAAGGGGGAAATTAATAGCTTACATTCACCAAAGGAAAAGGAAAGTTGAAGCACAAAGTAATCGGGTAGAAACGATCTCCTCGTCGGTAGCTTCACACCGGTGGTCTCGGCTCGCAAACAAGCGGAGTCGGGAGCTCAATCTAAGGAATCACACACACCAATCTCACCTTTTCTCCTCACACATAACCATGGCAAGAGAGATAGAGGAAAATCTGATAATGGAAGGATTAAGGCAAAGTCAACAAAGGGAGGCTTATATATGTTGCATGGATTGGGTGGAATTACACATGTCAAGAGGAGAGGGCTTGAGATTAGGACTAACCTAACTTGATTAGGGTTTAATAGGTTGGATTAGGGCTAATTAGGAAGGGGGTTTAAGTGGCTAATGACATCACAAAAGATTGAAGGCTGAAAAATCCCGTAGAGCTGAACAGAGGGTGAGGCGGGCGCCTCACCCTAGGCCATGCGGCCGCCTCAACAACTGGGACAGGTTCCCTTTTTTCATTTGCTCTCAGAACTTGATGCGCGCGCCTCGTTCGAGCCATGCGGCCGCTGAACTGAACACGGAGCACCAAAACTAGACCTAAACAAGTCCTAAATGGTCCCAAGCTCATGGGTAACCATTCTAGGGTCTAACACAACTCAAAACATGTCCGAAACACACCGAACGTCACGGGAACAAGGTAGAACAAGGCTCGAGTCAAACGATTGGTTGCGAATCAAACCGGATCAAACGTCAATAAAACTAGGGTAACATGGGCATGGAATAGGCTTGTTAAATCATGGTTATGACTTGAATACAAGTCCGGGAACTCAAGGAACAATTCGCACGTCGAAATACGCGCAAAGCGGAGAGGCAATTGAAATCGCTAAGGCAAAACAAGGCAAGAAGGTTTCTAAACTTCCCAACAAGCTTACTATGATCAAGGCGAGCGTTCTAAGTCATCTAGGAAAGACAATAGAACCCTAACGAGTCTCGGTTGAGTGCAAATCAGGCTAGGGCAACACGCGAGGCATCACGGGAAGGTATGCTAAGCATAGGAGGGAATCAAGTGACAAGGAATGCAATAATGCTAATACGAGTCAGGCATGGACTAAAAGAGATATCTAATCATGTTAAAGCATGAAACAAGCATGTTATTAAGGCATAGAACAAGTAATACAAGTAATGGGTTTGGGTTCTCACATCCTCCCCCACTTAAAGGAATTTAGTCCCTAAATTCTTACCGGAGTCATCGAATAGGAAAGGGTACTTCTCTCTCATATCAAGCTCGGTCTCCCACGTGGCTTCCTCAATATCGTGATTCTTCCACAAGACCTTCACCAAGGGAATTTTCTTTGTCCTCAACACTTGCTCTTTCGTGTCCAGAATCCTCACCGGCTTCTCATCATAAGACAGGTCAGGCTCAAAAGAAATCTCTTCATAGGTAAGGACATGCGACTCGTCCTTCAAGTATTTGCGTAGCATCGAGACATGAAAGACGTCATGAACGTCCGATATAGAAGGCGGCAATGCTAACCGATACGCCAAAGCTCCAATCCTTTCTAGGATCTCAAATGGCCCAATGAATCGAGGCGAAAGTTTACCCTTCTTTCCAAATCGCTTAGTACCGCGTCGGGGCGATACTTTCAAGAACACATAGTCACCAACCTGAAATTCTAGGTCGCGCCTCCGGTTGTCCGCGTAGCTCTTCTGTCTACTCTGGGCTGTAAGCAATCGATCTCTAATAAGCTTCACGCTCTCAGCCGACTGTTGCACCATTTCCGAACCCCAAAGTTTAGCTTCACCAACCTCATCCCAGCAAATCGGTGAACGACACTTGCGCCCATATAAAGCCTCATATGGCGCCATCTCAATACTGGACTGGTAACTATTATTGTATGCGAATTCGGCTAACGGTAAATGGGAGTCCCAACTACCCTTGAAGTCCATGGCACAAGCACGCAATGAATCCTCCAAGATTACTGAATCAATCTCTCCGACCGACCATCGATCGCTGGTGGAAAGTCGCACTAAAGTTTAACTGTACCCAAAGCTTCCCGCAAAGAATGCCGTAACTCGGAAGTGAACCCAGGGTCTCTATCCGAAACAATGCTAATCGAATGCCGTGCAATCTCACGATATGTCCTCTGGACATACAATGCCGCTAACCGACTCAAACTATAAGTCATCGCAGGGATGAAAATGTGAAGATTTGGTCCACACTTCCCTGACAACCCAAACTGCATCGAAACCTCGGCGAGTACGTGGCAATCCCGTCACGAAATCCATGGTGATATGCTCCCACTTCCACTCCGGTATCTCAAGTGGCTGAAGCAAACCGGCAGGTCTCTGGTGTTCGCCCTTAACTTGCTGACACGTCAAGCATCTAGACACATAGTCTGCTATTTCTCTCTTCATCCCATTCCACCAGAATTGTCTCTTCAAGTCCCTATACATTTTAGTACTCCCTGGATGTATAGTATACTTGGCCTTGTGAGCCTCATCAAGAACCATGCGCTTAACCCCATCGGTAGAAGGCACACAAACCCTACCACGAAAAGTCAAAATCCCATCGGTGTTCAAAGCAAACTCCGGTCTCTTACCATCACCCAGGCCATCAATAATCTTCCCTAACTCAGAATCAGAAACTTGAGCCTTCTTAATCAACTCAAACAACGCAGGCGTAGCACGCACGCTAGCAAAGATAACCCTATGCTCATCAATGGACTCCATTCTCGGACGTCCTCAAGCATCTTCCACTCCTTCATCATCAGACAAGACATAAACGCCTTCCTACTCAAGGCATCCGCAACAACATTAGCTTTCCCCGGATGATAAGAAATAATGCAGTCATGATCCTTCAGTTTCTCCATCCATCGCCTCTGTCGCATATTCAACTCTTTTTGAGAAAAGAGATACTTCAAACTCTTATGATCGGTGAATATCTCGAACTTAGCCCCGTAAAGATAGTGCTTCCACTTGTGGAGCGCAAAGATGATAGCTGCCAGTTCCAGGTCATGCGTCGGGTAGTTCTGCTCGTAAGGTGATAGCTTCCTCGAAGCATAAGCGATAACTCTCCCGTCCTGCATAAGCACGCAACCCAAGCCTTCTAACGAGGCGTCGCTGTAAATCACAAAGTTCTCACAACCACTGGGCAATGCCAAGATAGGAGCCGTAGTCAACCTCCTTTTCAACTCCTGAAAACTAGCCTCGCACTTATCACTCCATATAAAAATAGACTTCTT
The DNA here is from genome assembly GCA_013146195.2 of Codonopsis lanceolata. Taxonomy (NCBI): domain Eukaryota; kingdom Viridiplantae; phylum Streptophyta; class Magnoliopsida; order Asterales; family Campanulaceae; genus Codonopsis; species Codonopsis lanceolata. Next base: position 18,001,926 of record CM028379.1, on the reverse strand, counting down.
CTGAGTCAAATTAGTCATCGGAGTAGCGATCTTCGAAAACCCCTCAATGAACCTACGGTAGTAACCTGCCAGGCCCAAGAAACTACGGACCTCGGTCACCGTACTAGGCGTCTTCCACTTGGTAATCGCCTCAACTTTGGATGGATCCACCGCGATACCATCACTAGACACCACGTGTCCTAGGAAAGAAACTTGCTCAAGCCAGAAAGCACACTTACTAAATTTCGCGTAAAGCTGCTTCTTCCGCAAGATAGAAAGAACTTCTCTCAAGTGATTCGCGTGTTCCTCTCGTGACTTGGAGTACACAAGGATGTCATCAATAAAAACCACTACAAAGCAATCGAGATACTCGTGGAAAACCCTATTCATCAGGTCCATGAAAACTGCAGGCGCGTTGGTCAACCCAAATGGCATCACAACAAACTCATAGTGACCATAACGCGTCATTTAAGGCGGGTCTTCGGGACATCCTCCGCTCTAACCCTCAACCGGTGATAGCGCGCCTCAAGTCAAACTTGGAATAGACAATCGAACCCTCGAAGTTGATCAAAAGATCGTCAATGTGTGGCAAGGGATACCTATTTTTGATAGTAACCTGGTTCAACTGTCGATAGTCTATACAAAGCCGCAGACTACCATCCTTCTTCCTCACAAACAACACCGGTGCACCCCAAGGAGATACACTCGGTTTAATGAACTCCCTATCTAGAAGTTCCTGCAGCTGATCCTTCAACTCACGCAACTCCGCCGGAGCCATACGGTAAGGTGCCCTAGAAATAGGCGAAGTCCCTGGCAATAGCTCAATACAGAACTCTAGTTCTCGGTCGGGAGGCAAAGCATACTCGGAAGAAAAGACATCAGGGAACTCATTAACTACCGGGATATCCTCTAGCTTAGCAGAAGACATGCTAGTATCAAGAACACAAGCTAAATACCCCGTACACCCGCGCGATAAGAGTTGTCTAGCCCGCAGCGTAAATAATATGAACCCCACTCATAGCATGATCACCCGAAACACAAATTCGGAATACCGGCATGGCAAAAGTTACTTTCTTACGACGGCAGTCAACTAAAGCATGGTGTGTACATAGCCAATCCATACCAAGAATCACGTCAAAGTCTCTAATAGGTAATACTACCAAATCAGCATGCAAGACTCGATCATGAACAAGCACATCACAGCCTCTATAGACCTCAGACGCCAACAAGCAATCACCCAACGGTGTAGACACCTCAAGCACATAAGGTAACTGGGCAGGCAAGACATATAAATGTTCTAGGAAATGCGATGCAACATATGAATGGGTAGAACCAGGATCTATAAGAACTCGAGCATGATGACCGAAGACTGAGAGAGTACCTCCGATCCGATCACAGTAGACTTCGGGAACACTCGCCGATCAAGCGAAGACACGAGCTCGCGCTTTAGGACGCCCATCGCTATCCCTCTTGGACCTGCATCATTGAATCGACCCCCGAGGATCGAGCCGCTTCTAGACTTAGGACAGTCTCTTTGAGCCGATGATTAGGATCTCCACAACTAAGACACGTGCCAAGTCTGGTCCGACACTTCGCTAGAGTGCCCAATCTTATTACAATAAGAACAAACCAATGGTCCTCCTCCGCCTCGAGTCCGTTGCTTTCCCCGTGGGAGGAGCAGAGCACTACTACCGCGACCTCGACGGCGCCTATCCACGACCACTGCACCGATGCCTACTCTGACCACCACTGCGTCGGTTGCCCTGGTAGCCGCACTCGATTTTAAGATCGACTCTACTGGTCGCCTGCGAAGACCGCCGAGAAGATCAGACAGATGCTTCCGCCTCGCTCCTCAATGTCTCGCCGATCTCATACGCACGATCTACCGCACTCCGTAATCTGCTAATCGTAGGGATAACAATCAAGCTCTCGTATTCGGTCTTCAACCCCTTCACGAACCTCCGGGTCCTGTGTTCTCATCTTGCACCGATGTGCACAATAGCGGACAACTCGGTGAATTTTAGATAGAATCGAGCTATAGACATGGAACCTTGCTCCAATTCCCGAATTCTTTCTCCCTTCGCTGCCTAATCACAGAGGCACATAAGTAGCCCCTGAACTCGCCTCTCAAATGTAGGCCACACCCGCCACCCGATTCAACTCCCAACTAGCAAGTAAAACTTCCCACCAATGATTGGCGGCTCCTCTAAGCTTATAAGCGCTAAGACCACTTTCTCTTCCTCCGCAATCCAGTGTTGTTGCAATATCTTCTTCACATCCCCGCCATAGCTCGGCCATACTAGCATCCGCCTCTCCCTCAAAAAGATGGAGGCTTCATTTTCAAGAATCTCTAACACAAAGATTATTCCGTGCCCTAGCACCAGGTGGTATATCTGGCACGCGGTGGCGACACCCTCGCCTCCCGATCCGGTGGTGGTGGAGGAGGTACATTCTCGACTCCCGGCCAAGCCGGGCCATTCTTGCCATAAACTCGCCATACGACGGTACATAATCCGCCATCCGAGCATTCATGCCCACCGGATTCCAGGGTGGAGGTGGAGGTGGCAACTCCACTTCAGTTCCTCAGAACTCTCCGGGTCGGCCTCTACCTCGGCCTACACGGCCCGCTCTAGGGTTCACCATCAAGCACCTATAAGAATTCACTCGACGTTAGAACATCACACCAAGAAACAACCCACCTAGGCCATGGAACCTATCCCGCCGAGCAAGCTAACCTAAAACAAGCTCGATACCAATCTGGCGATTCCCGCCCGGCCCGAGATGGGACCGAGGGTCGGACCGCCCAAATAAGGAGGGAAACAAGTAGGCAACAAACAT
>CM028379.1:17936309-17999009 GCA_013146195.2 Codonopsis lanceolata | reverse complement strand
TGCTATAAACAATTGGGGTTAGAGAACTAAAACCCCGCTAATATGTCCTTACAATTAGGCGTCGTTCGAGTTAAACATCCTTTCGGGTATAGTGGAAGACATCCTAGTTCAGGTTGATAAACTAATCATTCATATCGACTTTGTGGTTCTAGAGATGGAAAAGAAAATTTGCACAAATAATGAAGTTCCTATCTTGTCGTGCATCTTTTATGGTCACTATGAATACAATGATAATGAAAATGGTAAACTTTCAATGTCACCCTAGGTGAAACTGTGAAATCTGCTTTTGATGCTACTAATAGACCTAGTGACATGAATGCATCTATAGATGAAATCAAAAATTAACAACTCAAACTTTTGAAGAAAGCTGAAGATGACTAATTATGAGAAGATGTATTTATAGTTTATGATGATAGACCTATACCTCTCATAAAAATTGACATTGAAGAGATAGAAAGAGAACTAGAAGAAGAAGAAAGACAAGAAAGAGAAAAATTAAAAGCTCTTAAAAATAAGAATAAAGATAATATGGAAAAAGAATCAATCGAAATTAATTCGATAAAATAGAAAAGTAGAGGAAGAAATTAATGAAGAAGAAGAAGTAGAAATTTTAAAATCTCTTTTTAAAGAAATTGAAATAGAGGATGAGAAAGTAGAAAATAATGAAGATGTTAAAGAAGAAAATAATGAGGTTAAAGAAGAAGAAACAATTAAACCAGAAAATTCTAAATTTATTCCATCTGTTAAATCTCCTCCAGTAGAAGAATTAAAGTCATTACCACCCCACTTAAAATATGCATTTTTAGGGGAAGGTAAAACTTTGCTTGTTATAATAGCAGCAGACTTAACTGAAGAACAAGAAGCAAGTTTGTTAAAAGTTTTATGGACACATAGAGAAGCCATAGGATGGTCCCTAGCTTATTTAAAAGGTATTAGTCCGTCTATGTTCATGCATAAAATACATTTAGAAGAAGGTAGTAAGCTTTCAAGAGAAAGACAAAGAAGACTTAACCCTCACATGGAAGAAGCTGTAAGAAAAGAAGTCCTTAAGCTTTTAGATGCGGGTATAATTTACCCGATTTCTGACAGTAAATGGGTTAGTCCAGTTTAAGTAGTTCCTAAGAAGTCAGGAATTACAGTAGTTAAAAATGAAAAAGATGAATTAGTCCCTAAAAGAACTATCAATGGTTATAGAATGTGCATTGATTTGAGAAAACTAAATGCGGCAACTAGGAAAGACCACTTTCCGTTGCCATTTATTGACCAAATCCTTGAAAGACTAGTCGGTCACGAATATTATTGTTTTCTTGATGGTTTTTCTGGTTACAACCAAATTCTGTAGCACCCGAAGACCAAGAGAAAACAACCTTTACATGTCCTTTTGGTACTTTTGCTTTTAGGAGAATGCCCTTTGGACTATGTAATGCACCGGCCACCTTTCAAAGATGCATGATATCTATATTCTCATACTAAGTAGAAAGATGTGTTGAAGTTTTCATGGATGATTTTTCAATTTTTGGAAATTCTTTTGATCATTGCCTAGAAAATCTTACATCAGTCTTAAAAAGATGTTGTGAAACAAATTTAACTTTAAGTTGGGAGAAAAGTCATTTCATGGTTAAACATGGAATTGTCTTAGGGCATGTTGTGTCTAATAAAGGAATAGAAGTCGATAAGGCGAAAATCGAAGTTATTTCACAATTACCCCCTCCAACTTCTGTTAAAGGTGTTAGAAGTTTTTTAGGGCATGCTGGCTTCTATAGAAGATTTATAAAAGATTTTTCAAAAATCTGTAAACCTCAATGTAACTTGTTAGCAAAAGATACAGAATTTGTTTCTGATCAAGAATGCTTAAATGCATTTAATTTATTAAAAGAAAGATTAACTATTGCCCCTATTTTATCCGGCCCCGATTGGTCTCTCCCTTTCGAGATCATGTGCGATGCTTCAGATTTTGCAATCGGAGCCGTGTTAGGACAAAGGGTAGATAGAAAGCCACATGTGATACATGCTAGTAGAACACTAAATGATGCACAACTAAATTATACAACAACAGAAAAAGAATTTTTAGCCGTTGTGTATGTATTGGAAAAATTTAGACCATATCTGTTAGGATCGAAAGTAATAATATTTTCTAATCATCCTGCATTAAAATATTTATTGAGTAAGAAAGATGCAAAGCCTAGACTAATTAGGTGGATGCTATTATTACAAGAATTTGATATTATTATTAAGGATAAAAAGGGAACCGAAAATGTCGTAGCCGACCACTTGTCTAGATTAGAATTTTCGCCCTTACTTGAACGTCAATTTCTTGACAATACAATTCCTGTAAATGAAGATTTTCCTGATGAACAACTTTTAGCAATCAAAGATTCAGACCCGTGGTATGCTGATTTTGTCAATTATTAAGTGTCTGATATTATAAATCCTGATTTTGATCACTATCAAAAGAAGAAATTTTTGACTGAAGCAAAAAAGTATTTTTGGGAAGAGCCTCATTTATATAAAATGTGTTCAGACTCTTTAATCAGGCGATATGTTCCAGAAAAAGACCAACAAAGTATTATGGAATTCTGTCATGAATACTCCTGTGGTGGTCATTTTAGCGGAAATAAAACTACTAGAAAAATTTTACAATCTGGTTTATATTGGCCCACTATTTTCAGAGACTGTGATTTATTTTATAGAACTTGTGATAAATGTCAAAGAACTGGTGGAATAGGAAAAAGAAATGAAATGCCCTTACATACTAATATGGTTGTTGAAATTTTTGATGTTAGGGGCATTGATTTTATGGGTCCTTTCCCCGTCTCTAACAACTGTGAATATATTTTGGTAGCTGTTGATTATGTATCCAAATGGATAGAAGCCATAGGTACTAAAACAAATGATGGTAAAACTGTGGTTAAATTCGTTGAAGATCTTTTTGCCTGGTATGGAGTACCGAAGGCAATAATCAGTGATCAAGGAACTCACTTTACTAATAAATTATTAAATAATGTTCTTAGAAAACATGGTGTAACACACAAGTTAGCTACACCCTATCATCCTCAGACATCTGGCCAAGTAGAGGTAAGTAATAGGCAAATTAAAGCAGTATTAGAAAAGATCGTTAGGCCTAATCGTAAATATTGGGAATCTAAACTAAAGGATGCTTTATGGGCATACCGAACTGCTTATAAGACCCCGATAGGAATGAGTCCATACCGAATGGTATACGGCAAAGCATGTCATTTACCTGTTGAAATTGAACATAAAGCTTATTGAGTTGTCAAAGACTTAAATTTAGATTTAACATTGGCCGGTGAGGAAAGATTGTTCCAATTGAATGAATTGGAAGAACATAGGCTAAATTCGTACGAAAATGCTAAAACATATAAAGGAAAGACCAAGAAATATCATGACATGGGATTAGCCAATAAAATGTTTCGACCAGGATTGAAAGTTTTACTTTTTAATTCTAGACTTAGGTTATTCCCTGGAAAATTAAAATCTAAGTGGTCTGGTCCTTTTACAATTGTCCGAATTTATCCTCATGGAGCTATTTATATTAGAAATCCAAGAACCAATGAAGTGTTTAAAGTCAATGGACACCGACTCAAACCATATCTTGAACCAATGTCAGTCGAACGAACAATTGAATTAATTCGTTTAGCTGGCAATGCACCACCCGATGACTAGGTTTGCAGTTGGGTCGAGCCAAAGACGTTAAACGAAGGCGCTAAGTAGGAGGTAACCCACTATGATGAATTTTAATTGCTTTTGTAGTTAATTTAAATATGCTATTCTCCGTTAAGTTTAATTTTGGACATTTAATTTTGAAATTAAATATACCAAAATCCAAGTTTGGGGAGAAAAGCATCTTAATGTAGTATTTATATGTTGCTAATATTGTTAGTTTAGAGTTTTTGTAGAAATTCTAAAATGCAGGAAAGTAACGGAATTTAACGGATGGACCTAACTGTTAAACTGCTGAAAAGATGAAAAGGAAACAAAGAAGGAAGAATCTGCCCACCTTGCTGACGCAAGGTGTTCAAGGCCTTGCGACCGCAAGGTCCCCATAAATACGGTTAGCGTGAACAGCAACATACAGACGTGGGAATCAAAACCGCTTTGACTGCCAACCTTGCGGACGTAAGGTAAAAGAGACCTTGCGACCGCAAGGTGTCTTTATAAAAGGATGTGCCGGGCTTCTTCAGTAGATCACCGAAAATTTCATCTCCATTCTTCAAGGCAGTGTAGCAGCTCTTCCCCTTCCTCTAAAATCCGGCGAGAAGCCTCCAAATTCCGGCCGATCTACAAGAATTCCTTCTTCCTTCAAACTTCTCCTCTACTGCCACTCATCCTCCATTACACCCCATTAAAGTTTGAAGCAAGGTGAAAGGACACCATTGTTGCCGACAAAGAAGCTTGAACTCCGGCGACTCTCCACCTTAAAGTGGCGACATCAAGTAACTCTAACCCCTTTTTAATTTTTACGTACAAATTATATTTGCATGCTAGGGTGTTAGAAAATTTACGTGAAAATATATTTTTGCATGCCTTAGGTGTAGTTTAATTTTTAAAATTTTAAAATAATAATATTTTTAATTGTTAAATTTTTATATTTGTGCTCAAACAATGGCCCCTAAACGTAGAAACACTGGCGACTCTTCTTCTCGCCCTGTTGAGGAGGAAGAGCAAAATTATGACCACCGCCGCTTTATATCTTTCGAGGCCTCGGAGAGATACGCTACAAAGCTCTCCAAGTCCTTGATTCCCGAGAGGGGATTCAACGCTGCTGAATTTGGCCTCCACCAAGAATTCACAGCGCGTAGGTGGGGATGTTGACTGAGTCTCCGAACAAGGCAATCGTGCCTATTGTCCGTGAGTTCTATACCAATGGCCGCATTGGCATAGATGGTGGGGTTTTAAAGACCGTTAATGTTAGGGGCATTAGTGTTAACTTTTCGTCTCAAAGCATTAACATGTATTACGACACCTCCAACTTTACAGAGGGTGCCGACGACTATAGCACCCACCTTCATCCCCTATTCTTGTTGAGGTGGTCAATGCGACCATCTCCCATCCTGGTGTGGTGTGGACCCAAAACCGCAACCCACCATTCGGTCCACGCACCATGGAGGAGTCCTTCCTCTTCCACGTGCACCATGGAGGATTTCCCGTGCCTTATGGCCACCAACACACGGTGACTTGGGCTAAGGCTGTCCTAATCTACACCATCATGACTGGTGGGTCTGTTGATGTCGGTCGCCTGATCAACGGCCAAATTAAGACCTTTATTAGAGGTACCACAAATGCGGGGTTCGCGTTCCCGCATTTGATTACCGGACTGTGTAAGGACGCGGGAGTGAGATGGCCTCGGCACTCGGAGAGGCTGAGAGATGTGCCCACCATCACTAGGGCAATTTTGCTTGAGCACCAACACCAGCCGCGAGAGAGGAATCCGAAGAGGATGAGATGGATCCGTTGGAGGAAATCTCCAACAGGTTAGAGGAAGTTGTCCTCCAAACTGATATGGTGAGTCAGCAGTTGGCAGAAATGCGTGCCGACCAGATTGACTTATTCGGTTGGTTTAACACCGTGGGGCAAAATGTTTCAAATTATTATGGGCTGCCACCTGGCACGATCCCCGAGTTTCTTCCTCGTTCGTTATTTCCTCCCGACTCACCATGAGTCGAGGCCCAAGTTTCACCCTCTTTCGTTAGGTGGGCCTGCTATGTCCTTTTGATATTTACCCTTCCCCATCAAACCTCTCATATGTTCCTCAATTTTGAGGACAAAATAGAAAATAAGTTTGGGGGGGATTCTAAGCCCATAGTCTTAGCAGGTCCTAGCCTAAGGAGGAATGGAGTTGGGCTACGTTTTTAGGGTGGGGAAAATTTTCTTTTCCCTCTATCGTGTCTCCTCCTCACCTGCCTTTCTTGCTTTTGAATTTTTCTTGTTTTCGGAGATGTTGCCTTGACCAGAATACTAAAATATTAGATGCTCGTGGATTCACTCCATGGGGACCCATCATCAATTGTGTCATCAACATCTCCAATTTTCTTTAAATCAAAAAAAAATATTGTAATTAAAAATTTCATCCTCGAGTTTTGGTGTGGTAATACTAGTCGATGAGGAGTTAATACAATGAACCGCATAGCTAGTCCGTAGATCCCTCTGGAATTTACTTGATTTTGCGAAGCTTTTACTTTTCTCCAAATTCTTCATGCACCTACACCAGTCATAATTATGGATTAATTAGAATAGTTTTATAAAGTTTATAGCACCTACTTCATTTCAACAAGATATGCACAGGAATATGATGCATAGCCATTCGAACATGATTGTTGCATTAAATTGTAACTTAGGGTCAATTGCACGATAGTTAGATCCCTTGGATTTTTCTTACTAATATATCTCAAGCACACTTTCGAACCGTGTCTGCATGTTAGTCTCAATTGTCCCTACCATCTGTCTTAGCGAATGCTTATGTGAAATCCAGTGATGCTAAACATTCAACCCCACAATTCCCATAGTTGATATGATATTTTGTGTGTCTTACTTGCTTTAAAAACTACATGAGCATTTGGCATTAAGAAATGACTTAGGCCATCTTTGGATCGTTAGAGCCTAAATGTTCCCTGACCTTTACTAAAAATATCCCTAGTGTCCACTTTTGAGCCTAATTAAAAAGAATGGAGTGTGCTAAGCACACATAAAACCCCCATTCGACTTCGTTTCGATTACCCACATTAACTTAACCCTAAAAGCCTATACACTTTTAGCCTACCCTTTGAGAGAGTAGGATGTGGGTGGGAAATTAATTTTATGGGACCATTTTTCAGTCAAGCAAGTTTTCTGAAGACTTCTTCTTCCCGTCGAAAAAAAATAGAAAAGAAAAAAAATATATATATATATATATATATATATATCGACGAAAAATAAAACGGAAGAAGAAGAGTGCAAATAGATTCAAATGAAAGCATAGCTTTCAAGAAAATATGTTAGAAAAATATTGCTGAGAAAAATGATGAGATGTTTTTAGATTATGTATTGCCCAAAACAAGTTTGGGGGGGGAAAGAAGAAAACTGAAAAGTAATAGAAAGTACCCCCCCCCTTACTTGTAGTCTTTGCAGGTCCTAGCCTAAATAGGGAAAACTTCATTTTGCTTGGAAGTATGAGGGATAAAGGATAGTCTTACTCTCTCACTTTGAATTCCAATCCCTTTCCATCAAATCTCCCAACACCCTGGCCTTACATTACAAGCTAATAAAGACCTAATGATCTTCTTGCCAATGCTTGTGCATGTTTTCTCTGCTAAGTGAGTCATATAGAATTGATCAAACACTTCATGTTCATATTATTCGCCAAAAGCTCACTGTGTTAGCATAATCTTAGTTATTACAAGTAATTGGGATAGGAGAGCATTGTATGTCATACATAGAAGTGCATGGGATGGATGTATAAGTTTTTGAAATCCTTGGTGACCTCTCTTTCTGTAATAGACCGGGTTTGGATGGTAGATCTCATACTTCATAATGCATGGGTTTTAATTGAAGTCTGATTTTCGTATGAATGTGGTGCTTAGCTTAATAAAACTGTTTTATTTGAGATATTTTCTAAGACTGGTGATCACACACACACGGAGAAATTAAGAGTAGTAGCAGTCTTAAGTAAAAGTCAGTTGGTTTTATGTGATTAAGTCTGCACATATGTAGTGAGCATCGGACTGAGACTGCTTTGTTATGCCATGCTATTATAACTTGAGGTTGAATCCAAAAAGATTTTTTGTTTTATTGTTAGTTTAGTTTTTATCTGCTTTTGTATTTATTAGTTTTTGTATTTATCTGCATAGTCGAGTCACTCGAAAGAGTCTCCTTGAGTTTGTTGGTTTCTAGAGGAGTGTAAATAGTGTCACCCTCCAAAAAGATTTTTGTTATTTTTGTTATTTTAATTGCTCTTGTATTTATAAGTATTGTTTACTCGTGGACGAGCAAAGTTTAAATTTAGGGGTATTTGATCGATATATTTTATACGCGATTTACTATGCTTCTATGACTTAAATTGATCTATTTCACGAGGCTTTTGGCTACTAATATGTGTTTTCCAGTGATTTTGTGAGTTTCGGGGTTTTAGGTGAAAGTATGCAAATAATCAGACTTTTAGGTGAAAATTCCGAGAAGGGGTCAGAGTGAAAAATTGAAGAAGAAAAGAAGATGACCAAGCTGGACACCTTGCGATCGCAAGGTGTTATCTACCTTGCCTCCGCAAGGTAGGCAGAAAGTCTGAATTTCAACCCCAGAGAAATTAAGGACCTTGCGGACGCAAGGTGTCTCAGACCTTGCGACCGCAAGGTAGTCAGAATGCCCAGATTTTCGTTTCCACAAGAGATCTAATTGCACTACAACTCCATGGTATAAATAGAGGTCGGTAGCCAGAGCATAGGACTGCTGGAAACAGTTAGAAAGTAGTTTTATATAGCTTTAGAATAGATTTTAGGTTGTATAACATAATTAGTTGTTGTAATTATAAGTATTGAAGATCGATTCATGAATTCATTCATCTCCATGTGCTGTTCATCTTCAAGGATGAACTAAATCTTCATTAATCTAGGAGGTGGGAGGTAACTTGTATCGAATCCATGCTTTAATTTATATTTATGTTCATTAAATTCTTGTTGATTGTGGTGTTTATCATTCCCTATATTATTTCACTTTGAACAAATGAATGTAATCGTGAATAATAAAGGCCTAGAGGTGCGGATAACTGCATGATCAATGTGCATATGTCGTACATTGGCTCACCATCACAATAAATTGGACCTATCGATGCACGAGAGTGATAAGTTAGGGCTAGGTTCCATATATGACCTAAGTGACAGTTAGATCATATGTTCTTGTGCCTAGGATATAGAATGGATGAATTATTTGAAGATGGAGACTGAACGGTAATTCAACAAGCTATATCTATATTTAGTGAACGAACCCAAGAGATTGAATGATAATTTATTAAATTAAGCATAGAGGAGATACAAGTGAAACCCTAATCCTAGATTTCCATCCACCATAAGATCTTCATAACTTATAATTGCTGCTAATTAGTTAAACACATGAATAATAATAATTAGTTTAGAATAGAATAAATATAAAACCCCCTTAGATTAATAATTTTCTATCAATAAATCGTACTATCTGTGATCTTCTTGTCTATGTGGTTCGACCCTTGCTTCCCAAAACTATTCTCCAATAGTCTTGTCCACTTTCAAGGAAAATAATTAAAATAAGACATCGATCAAAGCTCACAATTCAAGATTTGTGATACAACCTGGGAGCCCAAAGATGTATCGGGATATGCGAGACACTTTCTGGTGGAGTAATATGAAGCGAGAAATTGCAGAGTTTGTGTCCAAATGCCTCGTGTGTCAACAAGTGAAGTGCGAACATCAGAGACCGGGAGGATTGTTACAGTCAATGCCCATACCCGAGTGGAAATGGGAACATATAACCATGGACTTCGTCGTGGGGTTGCTGAAAACACTTAAAGGAAAGAACTCTGTTTGGGTTATTGTGGATCGTTTGACGAAGTCAGCACACTTTTTAGCCTTCAGGATAAATGACCCATTGGAAAAGTTGGCCAAGATGTATGTAGATGAGATTGTCAGATTACACGGAGTGCCAGTCTTGATTGTGTCTGATCGCGACACCAGGTTTATCTCGAAGTTTTGGGGTAGTTTACAAAAGGCTTTGGGCACCACTTTGAGTATGAGTACGGCCTTTCATCCGCAAACAGACGGCCAATCTGAGCGGACCATCTAGACTTTGGAAGATATGCTTCGTTCTTGTGCTTTGGATTTTCCGGGTAGTTGGGATGATCATTTACCCCTAGTAGACTTCACCTACAACAATAGTTACCATGCAAGCATTGATATGGCACCGTATGAGGCGTTGTATGGAAGAAGGTGTCGTACACCTACATGTTGGGATGAAGTAGGAGAACGAAAGTTGTTGGGACCAGAATTGGTACAGATTACCTCGGAGAAAGTACATCATATTAAGAAGAGAATGTTAACGGCTCAGAGTAAACAGAAGTCCTACGCCGATAAACGCCGACGTGAACTCGGATTCGAAGTAGGGGATCATGTCTTCCTCAAGGTTTCCCCTACGCGTGGAGTTATGAGATTTGGTATTAAAGATAAGCTTAGCCCGAGATTTGTGGGACCATTTGAAGTGCTCGAACAAGTTGGGGAAGTTGCATACCGACTAGCTTTACCACCAATACTTTCAGGAGTGCACAATGTATTCCATGTCTCAATGTTGAGGAAGTATGCTCCAGATCTGAGCCATGTGATTGAGTATAAGTAGCTCCACTTAAGGGAGGATCTTAGTTACGCTGAGCAGCCTGTTAGAATTGTAGATCGAAAGGATCTTATGACGGCAACAAGCAGTTTTTACTATTTTGTGATTTTGAGCGTGAAAAACCTATCCTACCCCCATTTTAACCCTTTTCCTTGGCCTTGTCCACAACTAGGAAGGGTAGGATTGTCCTCTCTAACCATTTATGATCTGATTTCATCCTCCTCCTTCCTCATTTTTCTTCATCCACCGTAAGTTTTAGAGAGAGAGGGAGAAGGAGCTTCCATGGGAGATTCGTCGATTCCCAGAGTTCCGGCCATCGGTTTGTCGAGCCACGATAGCCATCACGAAGCCCTCGCCGAGTAGATCATTTCCCCTTGGTTTGTTTCCCTCTTCCTAGTTGTTTGTGGCTCGGTTAAGGTACGTTATCTCAACCCTAGTTTATCTCTCTACATTGATTTTAATGATAGGTTGTTAGAGACTTGTTCCTCGTGATTTATTGTTGTTATACATGTCAAAATGATGTGTTTTCATGGATATCAATATATGTTAGTTAGGGTTTAAACCCAAATGATTTTATTGGGTATATTGGAGTTGTTATGGTTTAAGATCGATTGTTATTGGGTTAAGAAAATCGGATAAATTGGGAATCCCGAATTTATGCCTTGACCTAGAATTTGGGACTTTGTAATTTGACCCAAATGGAGTTAATTAATTATAAAAGTTGTGAACCAAAGACTCCCTATTGATGAAGCTCTTAACAGCAAGGGTTTCTCATTGGCATCCAAATGTTCTTGTTGCGACCAAGGCCACACTGAAACATTCCAACATGTTTTTATGAACAGCCTGTTTGCTTCTTCTTTATGGCAGCATTTCAATGCTCTCTTCGATGTTTCGGCACAGCCAAGCTCTATCCATCATATGTGTTTCTCGTGGTGGTTACATAGTAAAGCGCTTCCATTTACTTTGCTCCCCTCGCTCATTCTTTGGCATATCTGGAAGTACCGAAATGCGGCAGTTTTTGATAATGATCGTATTTCTATTTCTAAGGTTGTTACTAACATCACCTATGATTTTCATAATATTCTTCATGCTGCGGGTTATCATGTCTCAGCTCTCACTCGGCATTCTCAAATTCAGGTTGGTCGTAAAAGGCAGATTCAGATTCAGTCCGTTGTTTGGTCTCCGCCCCCTCTTGGTATTGTCAAGCTTAACTCGGATGGTGCTAGTCGTGGCAATCCAGGTTTTAGTGGTGGAGGGGGTGTCGTTCGTGATTCTATGGGACGTTGCATCTTCGCTTATTCTCACTTCTATCATGCTCGAACATGGTTGCTGAAATTAAAGCCCTCTATTTTGGTGTTAAATGGTTGTCAGAAAATGGTTATCATGATGCCATTGTAGAAACGGATTCCAAGGTTCTATTTGATTGTTTTTCTCACGGCAATAAACTTCCCTGGGTGCACTCTTATATTGTTCGGGAGATTGTCCAGTTCCAAGTTGCGGGGCGTCTAATTTTTTCTCACTGTTTCCGAGAGGCTAATAAGGTAGCTGATAGCTTGGCTAACTTAGCCTGTGACTCTCGATTGGATAAGGTTTTCCACGATATTGCGGCTATTCCCAGTCCCTCTAAAGGTCTCATTCTTCTAGATGCTAGTCACACTCCCTATGTTAGAATTTCTTAATCTTTCTGCTTGTATCTCTTTTTCGAGGTTAGGCTCCTCTGTCCTCCCACATATAAGGGCAAGGCTGGTTGTCCCCCTCAAGTTTGTATTTATTATTTTTATTAATAAAATGCCCGCAGGTGCCGCCCTGCTTCCCTAAAAAAAAATTATAAAAGTTGTAGTTTGAGCCCTATGATAAATTCCTATAATGGTTATAAATTCGAGAAATTCGAGAATTAATCGGGTAAAACCAACTTGGTGTTTTGGTATTGGTTTAGGGCTTAGGACTCTAATTGAAATCATTGGATAACGTTAAGTGTGAATTTATCGCTAGTCATTGGATTGAGGATACTCGGGTCACAAATGTGTGATTCGGATAAAGGACGTTTGAAATGGTCAAATTATGAATTAAGATGATTGACATTTTGTGGACTACAAATGAAGTCCTATGTCTTGTGAGAGTGCACTCTAGACTGTAGGGGACTTCAAATGGAAATTGAAGTTTAATATGATAGGCACCCCGACTCACGAGAGTCGCCTTATGAGCATGAACCCACCTTTACTCGCTAGAAATCTTGCTTGAGAATGTTGTGAACATCTTTAGGAATCCACGATGATGAATTAGAGAATCCATCTACGGGATGATTTGGAATTGGGATGTTATATAGCTTAGCACTCTACATTTAGAGTCTATTAAAATGTCATGAAGAGAACTAAGTTTCTTACCTGTATTGCCTTGGTCTTGCGAATTAATATCGCCTGGACACCTAAAGAGTCTTGACTATACCCTATGAGTCTATCCTTTGAGTGTATTTCATGGCCCTTATCGTTTAGAGAACTTCAATGGAGCCTCGTAGTGTTATAACATGGTTTATCTTGGACCCTCAAGGACTTGAAGGTGGAAAGAATAGCTTGTGACGTTGCTTGGTAAACATAGACAATCAAGGTAGCCTCGAGGATTATGTGAATTGTGAGTATTAAGTTATAAACTTAGCTTGTATTGTGCTAGAAATAACCTTCCATGTCTATTTAAATATTATGACTTATGACTTATGAATTCCTACTTCTAATTTACATTGTGTTATGAGAAAGCTTGACCATGATCCTTGTTAATGATTGAATTCTTCTTACTTGTTTTACAAATATGATTTAATAAGCATATTTCATATCTTGGCTCAAAGCATGATTTACTCTTGAATATCCAGTTGAAAGTTGATTCTTGTACATGTATTGAACTTGGATTCCACTAATAGCTGGAATGGTGAACTTGTTGAACTAGGGCTTCTCAATGAAATAAGGACCTAGATATATGTGAACTGTGGACATAGAGAAAGGATAGAAATGCATATAGCATTTGTATCCTATTTGGGATAAATTGTAGCGATGACTCAATGGAGTCGAGTTTAAGGAATAATTAGGCCTTACAAAGACCGTGGTGAGATCCTTTGACACTTAGAAATCCATTTGGCTGGATTACTAGCTTTTTGAACTTGAATAGAATTGAGTAGACAACTTGACACTTATACTTTTGAGACTCAATCGAGCTCCTATTGTAATCTATATGATTAATCATTAACATGTCGTGAATAACATGCATGCTTGTCTTGAACGAGTTCACTCTTGTCGAGCTCGCTTCCTACTTGATTTTATATGAGTAAACATCTACCTAACATGGACGAGTTTTATCTTGTCGTGCTTGTTCTCTAATTGATTTTAATGCCAAGTAAACATCTACTTGTTATTCCATTAGTCCATGTCTTGTCTCGATGGTAAACGATGTATTGTCGTCATGAATCTCACGATTTGTGGTAGTGATGGGTCGCCACACCATAATCATGCATACACCCTTCACTATTTGATCACGGTGGAGAAGAGTATCTTGTCGTAACCATTAGGGTGCTTGGAATAATGCTATCATGTTCAAGGTCGATGTATCAATCACGTCCATCCGACAACCCACATTCAAGATAACCATTTTCATTTCAGGATCTACGTTATGGCAGCGGCTCTATAATATATCCTCCCGTTATGTGATTTATTTCAAGCACTTATGTGACAACAAAGTGTTAATTGAGACATGGGATCGAAAGTGACCATGTTTATCTTGATTGCGCATTATTGAATTACGTGGTGTGTATATATGTAGGTATACATACTAATACTTGATAATTCTATGAAAGACTTGATATGTATATATAAATATACATGCTTATACTTGATAATTCCATGAATGACTTGATGTGTATATATATATAGCTATACATACTTACATGTAATGTTTTCATGAGAATTACTTTCTAATTCATTTGGTTTGTGTTGAACAGGGAATTTCACCCTAGTTCATTTGGACAATTTAGTAAGTGAGAAGGAGAGATTTCTTGTAATGTATACAACACATCTTCAAGAGCTTCGTCGTAGTAACGTGATGTTACTATTATTATAACAATGTTTCATATTATGATATTGTCATTTGTAGTAGCGTACTGAGTCTTTATGACTCACTTTGTGCCTTGTTTCTAGTTTGCAGTTCCGTTAGGCGTGTTGAGGTCGTGTGGATCCTGTCTGTAGTAGTGCGCCATGGATCAATAGCTAAGTTGAGATCGTGTGTTCGTGATTGTCGCAGTTGTTGTTTCTTCTGAGTCGTAGCTCACGGAGTCCACTCTAGCATCGTGTTGTTTCTATTATTTTGTCCTTCTTTTCTGCTAAGGACATTTTGAGTAAAGTTATATAAACTTTACAGTGGGTAGCATTACTAGTCTTGTTGTACTTTCCTATCATAGACTTTATAGTTGGGTATGTATAATTCACTTCTTAGTATTTATTCAGTTGTCTCCCGGGCAAGCGGTAGCTTCAGGCATTTCAGTATTTCTCTTGTTGTTGTTGTTGTTAACCCCAGTATGTTAGCCGTTGGGTAATTGTTATATTAGGTTGAGTTCTTGTCGAAACGCCGACCTGGAGTTCCGATGGTTTGTTCTGCAATGTTGCGGCACGCGAATTTTGTGTTTAGCCTCGTGAGACAACGTCTCTCTTGGTTCAATTTGCTTCGGTTTTCAAGATCTCTAGCTCGGGGCTTAACTATGTTAACGCTTCTACATCTTCGATTTTTGTTGACTCATATTTTTATACGATTATGCATTCATGTTTAGATCTTGATAGCTCTATTGTTTAACTTGCACTACTATTTACTTTGTGCTTGTCCTCTTCTTATCTTCGTTTAGCGGCGGAACCTCGGGATTCTGTGCTGGGATCCGGGTGAGGTCGTCACATGGGTTGCCTCCCACCCAGCGCTTTTGTTTAACGTTGTTTGCTTGACATTCATCAACCCACTTATTTTGGTTCAAATAGGTCCATTAACTCGACATCTTTTACAAGTGACAGTCCTTCATGGTAGGATTTGACCAAGAACAACACCTATAGAGAAATCAGAAGCATCACATATTATTTCAAACGGAAGAGACCAATTGGGACTGGACAAAACATGAGCAGTGGTCAACTTTTCTTTCGAAAGATTGAAAGCATTAACACAATCTTTATCAAAGATAAATCCCATATCCTTGGCAAGCAAATTGCATAAAGGTTTATATATTTTTGAAAAATATTTAATAAAACGCCTGTAAAAACCAGCATGACCGAGGAAACTACGAACACCTTTCACTGAAATAGGAGGAGGTAATTTAGAAATTACTTTTACCTTGGCTGGGTCAACCTCAATTCCTATTTTTGACACAATGTGTCCTAACACAATTCCTTGATTAACCATAAAATAACATTTTTCCCAACTAAGGGTCAAATTAGTTTTGCAACATTGTTTGAGCACTAAGGTTAAATTTTCGAGACATTTGTCGAATGATTCTCCAAAGACAGAGAAATCATCCATGAAAACTTCCACGCATCTTTCGACTAGGTCTGAAAAGATAGAGATCATACATCTCTGAAAAGTTGTTGGATCGTTACATAGACCGAACGACATTCTAGCTCCTATACGCAAATGTGTCGAAGGGACACGTAAATGTTGTCTTTTCCTAATCTTCAGGAGCGATAGGAATTTGATTATACCCCAAAAATCCATCTAAGAAACAATAAAAATCATAACCAGCCAATCTCTCTAAAATTTGCTCAATAAATGGTAAAGGAAAGTGGTCTTTCTTGATGGCTGTATTTAATTTTCTCAAATCGATACACATCCTATATCCTGTTACTGTCCTAGTTGGTACTAATTCATCCTTGTCATTTTTTACCACTGTAATCCCATATATCTTGGGGACTACTTGCACTGGGCTAACTGACTTACTATAAGAGATGGGGTAAATAATACCCGTATCAAGAAGTTTAAGAACTTCTTTTGTAACTGCTTCCTCCATAAGAGGATTTAGTCGTCTTTGGTGTTCTCTAGACGACTTAGCTCCTTCCTCGAGATGGATTCTATGCATACATTTGATGGGACTTATGCCTTTTAAATCGGCCAAAGTCCATCATATGGCTTATTTAGGTTCTTTCAAGACAGTTATTAATTTTTTCTCTTGTTCTTTATCACAGGTAAAGTTTCATTTTTACCTAGAAAAGCATATTTCAAATTAGACGGTGAAGGCTTCAATTCCAAAATAGGAGGTGATTCTATTGACGGAACCAATTTATCATTAAAGTGATCTAACGGGTCACGAATAACTTGCTTAGTAGTTATCTTTTCTTATTCCTCAAATAATTTGGTTAAATCAATAATTTCCTCATTTTCCTTATCACCTTGACCATTCAATACTTCTTCTAATCTATCAGACTTAACTTCTTGAACAACATTTTCAATCATTATATTTTCTATTTCATCCACAACGAAACAAGCACTAATATCACTAGGCTTGTTCATCGCATCAAACACAAATATCTCAATAGTCTCACCCATAACAGTCAAAGACAATTTGCCATTCATCACATTAGTAGTAGTAGGAATATGAGTACTTACCTCTTCACCAATTATTTTTCCACTCCTCAATGTAGTGATAGCCT
Organism: Codonopsis lanceolata; assembly: GCA_013146195.2. NCBI lineage: Eukaryota > Viridiplantae > Streptophyta > Magnoliopsida > Asterales > Campanulaceae > Codonopsis > Codonopsis lanceolata. The sequence continues at coordinate 17,982,006 of CM028379.1, read as the reverse complement.
TGGCTTGCTCGTTTTGGCTGGGAACTTCCCATTGTCGCGACCTTTGACTTCATTCATTTCTTCAGATAATTCATCTACACGTGTCATTATTTTCTGCAATGTATTAGTCATTGCTTTTTCGAACGCTTGAAAATACTCATTGTTTTGCATTTGACAAGCATTATTTTGATTCCCTTCTCCAAACACTTGGGGTTGTTGTTGCAGGTACAATGGCTTGTTCCCTCCCCAACTGAAATTTGGATGGTTCCTCCAACCAAGATTATATGTGTTGGAGTAAGGATCATTTGTTAGTCTTGGTGGATAAGAATTCATTGCATTTACCTATTCAGAATAAGCAGACATACTAGACGGACAACCATTAGTAGTATGAGAATTATTACCACAAATGTTGCAAACTTCATAAACAAAATTTAAATTTTCTGCTACCATTTGTGCTTCATAAGCTTCAATTTTTGCTTAAGCGAGCCCTTAATTCACTCTTATTAAAATTTGAATTAACTTCTTATAAGGCTTTTGATTTTACCCTCACACTCTTTTAACTCTTCACCCGCTTTTCCTCTTTTTAATTTTTTCTTATTTTCGGAGGTGTTGCCTTGACCAGAATACACTGGTTTTGGATGCTCGTGGATTCCTCTTGTGGGAACCCATCATTAATTGGGTCATCAACATCTCCAATTTTCTTATAAAAAAAATATATTTCAAAAATCAAAATCAAAAAAATAATATATTTAAAAAATTTAACCTCGAGTTTAGGTGTGGTAATGCTAGTCGTAGTCGATGAGGAGTTAATGCAATAAACCACATAGCTAGTCTGTAGATCCCTCTGGAATTTACTTGATTTTGCGAAACTTTTACTTTTCTCCAAATTCTTCATGCACCCATACCAGTCTTAATTAGGGATTGATTAGAATAGTTTTATAAAATCTATAGCACCTACTTCATTACAACTAGATATGCACAAGAATATGATGCATAGCCATTCAAACATGATTGCTGCATTAAATTGTAACTTAGGGTCAATTGCATGATAGTTAGATCCCTTGGATTTTTATCATTTATATATCTCAAGTACACTTTCGAACCGTGTCTGCATATTAGTCTCTATTGTCCCTACCATCTGTCTTAGCGAATGCTTATGTGAAATCCAATGATGCTAAACATTCAACTCCACAATTCCCATAGTTGATATGATATTTTGTGTGTCTTACTTGCTTTAAAAACTACATGAGCATTTGGCATTAAGAAATGACTTAGGTCATCTTTGGATCGTTAGAGCCTAAATATTCCCTGACCTTTTCTAAAAATATCCCTAGTGTCCCCGTTGAGCCTAATTAAAAAGAATGGAGTGTGCTAAGCACACTATTAAACCCCCATTCGATATCGTTTTTATTACCCACATTAACTTAACCCTAAAAGCCTATACACTTTTAGCCTACCCTTTGAGAGAGTAGGATGTGGGTGGGGAAATTGATTTTAGAGGACCATTCTTTTCTAAAAAGAGTAGGAAAATTGATTTTCTGAAGACTTCTTCTTTCCATCGTCGAAAAAAAAAGAAAAAAAAGAAAATATATATAGAAAAAGAAAAATAGAAAAATAAAATAAAATAATATATATATATATATATATATATATATCGACGAAAAATGAAACAAAAGAAGAAGAGTGCAAAAAGATTCAAATGGAAGCATAGCTTTCAAAAGAAATTATGTTAGAAAAATTCTGCTGAGAAAAATGATATGATATTTTTAGAAGTATATATTGCCCAAAACAAGTTTGGGGGAAAGAAGAAAACTGAAAAGTAACAGAAAAGAACCCCCCTACTTGTCGTCTTTGCAGGTCCTAGCCTAAATAGGGAAAACTTCCTTTTGCTTGGAAGTATGAGGGATAAAGGGTAGTCTTACTCTCTCACTTTGAATTCCAATCCCTTTCCATCAAATCCCCCATCACCTTGGCCTTACATTACAAGCTAAATAAAGACCTAATGATCTTCTTGCCAATGCTTGTGTTGTTTTAACTGCTAAGTGAGTCATATGGAATTGATCAAACACTTCATGTTCATTGTGATTCGCCTTAAAGCTCACTGTGTTAGCATAATCTTAGCTATTACAAGTCATTGGGATAGGAGAGCATTGTATGTCATACATAGAAGTGCATGGGATGGATGTATAAGTTTTTGAAATCCTTGGTGACCTCTCTTTCTGTAATAGACCGGGTGTGGATGGTAGATCTCATAATTCTTAATGCATGATTTTCAATTAAACTTTGATTTTCATATGAATGTGGTGTTTAGCTTAATAAAACTGTTTTAGTTGAGATATTCTCTAAAGACTGGTGATCACACACACACGGAGAAATTAAAAGTAGTAGCAGTTTTAAGAAAAGATCAGTTGGTTTTATGTGACTTAGCCTGCATATATGTGGTGAGCATCGAACTGAGACTGCTTTGTATGCCATGCTATTATAACTTGAGGTTGAAGCCAAAAATATTTTGTTTTATTTTTAGTTTAGTTAATTTTTATTTGCTTTTGTATTTATCTGTTTTTGTATTTATATGCATAGTCGAGTCACTCGAAAGAGTCTCCTTGAGTTTGTGGGTTTATAGAGGAGTGTAAATAGTGTCACCCTCCAAAAAGATTTTCATTTTTGTTATTGTTATTAATTACTTTTGTATTTATATGTATTGTTAACTCGTGGACGAGCAAAGTTTAAGTTTGGGGGTATTTGATCGATGTATTTTATACGTCGATTTCATATGCTTCTATGACTTAAATTATGCTATTTCACGAGGCTTTTGGCTACTGATATGTGTTTTCAGTGAGTTTTGTAAGTTTCAGATTTTTAGTGAAAATATGCAAAACACCAAGGTTTTATATGCAAATTCCAAGAAGGGCCCAAAATGAAAAATGAAGAAGAAACGAAGGAAGTCCAAGCTGGAGACCTTGCGGTCGCAAGGTATTTCAGACCTTGCCCCCGCAAGGTGAACAGAAAGTCAGAAAAGAAAAGCCCGGATTGCTGGAGACCTTGTGGACGCAAGGTACCCCAGACCTTGTGACCGCAAGGTGGTCAGAATGCGATAATGTCGTATTTTCATTGGAGATTCAATTGGAATACAACTCTATGGTATAAATGGGAACCGGTTGCCAAAGCCTAGGATATAGAAAAACGGCTGGAAACAGTTTTGTATAGTTTTAGGATAGTTCTAGGTTGTATAACATATTTAGATTGTGTAATTACAAGTATTGAAGATCAAATCATGTCTCCATTCATCTCGGTGTGTTGTTCATTGTCTATGATGAACTAAATCATCACTAATCTAGGAGGTGGGAGGTAACTTGTATCGAATTTATGTTTTAATTCATATTTATGTTCATACATGATTTAGGTCACAGATAAATCATATGTTCTTGTGCTTAGGATATAGAATGGATGAATGTTGCGGGGATGGAGGCTGAACCAATAGTTCAACAGACTATATCTATCTTTTGTGAACGAACCCAAGAAATTGAATGATAATTATTGTGGATTAGACATAAAGGAGATACAAGTGAAACCCAAATCCTAGATTGCCATCTACCATAAGATCTTCATAACCTGTAATTACTGCTAATTAGTTAAACACCTAAATATTAATAGTAGATTAGAATAAAATCATTATAAAAACCCCTTAGATTAATAATTTGCTATCAATAAATTGCACTATTCGTGATCTCTTGTCTCTGTGGGTTCGACCCTTGCTTCCAATACTATTCTATAATAGTCTTGTCCACTTGCAAGGAAAAATTTAAAATAAGACATCGATCAGCTAGCTATTCTGAATGGACCCTCCCAGTTTGGAGAGAGCTTATTTCTTCCAATCTTTCTGCTCGTTGCCTCAATCGTTCTTAGGACCAAATCACCAACTAAGAAAGCTCTTGGTTTTACTCTCTTATCGTGATGAATCTTGGTAAGCTTTTTGTAATTGATCATTCTAAGACGGGCTTCTAGTCGCTTTTTTTCAAGGTTGTCCAGGTCGAGCTGTCTTGACAAATTGTTCTGTTGTTGATCGAAGAAGGTGACCCGAACTGTAGGGAGAGCTAATTCAACTGGTGCCATTGCTTCTAATCCATAAGTTAGTGCAAACGGGGTTTCACCAGTAGATCCCCATATTGACTTTCTGATTCCCCACAGGACAATTGGCAACTGCTCTAGCCAACTTCCCTTTTTTTCATCTAAATTTCTTTTTAAAGCATGCATGATCTTCTTATTTCCTGCCTCTGCCTGACCATAGCCTTGTGGATGAGCTACCGAGGACATTCTGTGTTTGACCTTCAGTCTATCGCAGCTCGCTGTAAATTTCTTTGAAAATTGAGTGCCATGGTCGGAGACGATCATCCGAGGGAGTCCAAAACGAGAAAATTTGTTCGTATACGAACTTTATTGCTTGATCCTCGGTTATGCTGGCGAGTGGCTTTGCTTCTATCCATTTGGTGAAGTAATCCAGCGCAACAATTACATATTCGAACCCATGCTTTGCTTTGGGGAAAGGACCAATGAGGTCAACTCCCCACATGTCGAAAGGCCATGCTGCAACCACCGGAGTTTGCAGGACCGAGGGTAGCCGTGGAATGTTCGCATATCTTTGGCACTTGTCGCATTTCCTTACATACTCCGCTACGTCCCTTCTCATGCTCGGTCAGTAATAGACGTGAAAATTCATCTTGTCCGACAGAGTCCTCGGACCTGGGTGTCCCCCACATTCGCCTTCATGTACCTCGGCCAACAGATCATTCACTGTTTCTGGTCGTATGCACCGAAGGAGAGGCTTGGTGTTGGATCGTTTGTATAGCATGCCTCCGACGACCGAGTATCTGCATGCTCGGTTTCTGATTATTTGGGCTTCACTCTTTCCTTCTGGCAAGATGCCTTGCTCAATGTAGCTTTTTATGTCGTCAATCCAAAATTTTGGAGTTTCCACGACGACCATTATTTCCTCCTGGTTGATGGCCAGTCTTTTGACGAACATAAGTTCAACGTTAGGGGGAACTTCCTCAGCTTCCGAGGATGCAATTTTGGAGAGGTAATCTGCTCGGGAATTACCCCCTCTCAGGATTTGCTCTAGTTCTCAATATTTAAAGAGGCTCAACAATTTTTGCGTCAATTGTTGATCTTTGGCCAATACAGGGTGATTTGCTTCGTACTCGCCCAGTATCTACTTTACCACCAGTTGGGAATCACTGTAAATTACCATGTCCTCGGCCCCCAAGCTCAATGCGAGCTCGATTCCCCCGACCAAGGCTTCATACTCAGCCTGATTGTTCGAAGTTTTGAACTGAAATCTTAAGGCCATATCTAATTCTCCTGAATCCGTAATAATCAGCGAGAGACCAGCCCCACTTCTTTCTACTCCTGCCGATCCATCTACGAACAAGGTCCAATATGATAGAGGCATTGTCTTCGTTTTCCCGCCAGCCATGGTCGCCTCTGTGGTCACTGGGGTGACTCCTTCTTGAACATTTTCTTGCTCGCCTCTTGGTCGGGTGAATGAAGTTTTAGCAATAAAATCGGCCAAAACTTGTGCTCGGATCGTTTTCCTGGCTTCATAAGTAATATCATATCCGGAAAGTTCTACCGACCATTTCAACATTCTGCCCGCCATGTTTGGTTTGTGCATAATTTTTCTTAGAGGAAAATTAGTGTACACTATAATCGAGTATGCCTGGAAATAAGCTTTTAACTTTCGTGCAGCAACGATTAAAGCGAGGACCAATTTTTTGACCTCCAAGTATCTCCCTTCAACGTCTGTCAATGCATGGGAAACATAGTAGATTGGCTTTTGGACGTTGTTTTCCTCTCGATCGGGGCTGCGGCTGAGTCGATCTTTGCCAAATAGACATATAGTTTCTCCTCTGGTACCGGGATGCTGAGGAGTGGTGGTCGGCCCAGATATCCCTTGAGCTCTTCAAAAGCCTTGGTATAGTCAGCGGTCCATACAAATTTCTTGCCTCCCTTCAGTATCTTGAAAAAGGGCAAGCTTCTCTCCGCTGATTTGGAAATGAAATGACTGAGGGCAGTGACCCAACCATTGAGCTGTTGGACATATTTGATCGAGGATGGAATGTCCATGGTTGTTAAGGCCTTTATCTTCTCTGGATTGGCCTCAATTCCTCTTGCATTGACCATATACCCGAGGAATTTCCCTGTTGTTACTCCGAATGCACATTTGGTCGGGTTGAGCTTCATTTTGTTTTTCTTAAATTTGAGAAAGTTTCCCGCAAGTCACTAGCATGGTCGGAGTGTTTGGTTTTGATAACCATGTCGTCAATGTAAGCTTCTACATTTCTGCCCAACTGGTCGCCGAACACCTTATTCACCATTCTCTGGTAGGTAGCCCCCGCGTTCTTGAGGCCAAAAGGCATCATCGTATAGCAATACAATCCTCCAACTGCTCGGAATGTTGTGTGTATCTGGTCGGCCAACCACATCTTGATTTAGTGATAGCCTGAGTAAGCATCCACGAAACTGAGGATTTTGTGCGCGGATATGGAGTCCACGAGCTGATCGATTCTAGGTAATGGATACCAATCTTTTGGGCAAGCTTTATTTAGGTCAGTGAAGTCTATGCACATTCGCCATTTCCCAGTTACTTTCTTCACCATGACCACATTTGCAATCCAAGTTGCATATAAGACCTCCTTAATAATTTTAGCTTTCATCAATTTTGACACTTCTTCTTTGATGGCCATCCGCTTTTCCGAGGAAAAAATTCGTGCCTTTTGCTGTATAGGAATGAAGTCTGGATCGATGCTCAATTGGTGCATAACGACGTTCTCGCTAATGCCTTCCATATCCTCGATCCTCTAAGCGAACACATACAAGCTTTCTTTTAACAACTTGATGATTGCTGCTCGCTCTTCCTTAGGAATTTCTCTTCCTACTCGGACCTTCTGCTCAGGGAAATCAAGGTTAATCACAATTTCGTCTAGGTCATCATTTGGCTCGATGGCTGGGCGATGATCAACATCCAGGCTTTCAATAGTGATTACTTTGGTGGCGACCTGGTCCTTCTTTTTATGTTCGATGGCAGCCAAGGTGCCGATCACCAGATCCTTGTTTTCCCATTTCTCGAGCAGGCTGGCGTTCCCAGCGTGCTTTCCCCATTTCCCAAACGAGCTGGTGTTCCCAGCTTCTGTCTCGGATATTTTGTGCGAGCTGACGTTCCCAGCTCGCTTTAGTTGCTAGGCCTGAGTTGGTTCAGGAAATATTGGGATTATTTCCTCTTATGTTTCTCGGAGCCTCTTGGTTGACCTGCTAATTTCAACCACTTCCCCTTCAGGCATGGAAATTACAACTTTCTCCTTGCGCGTCTTTTCTTTATAAATGTATTCCAGGGTGCTCACTGCATCATTCAAAACCATGCCTATCCCTTTTTCAGTAGGGTACTTGATTCTTTGATGGGCCATGGACACGACCATCTGGAACTTCGTTTGAGAAGGCGAGCCCAGTATGGCATTATATGGAGATGGTAGGTTGAGCACTAAGAAATCAACCTCCTCCTTTCGAGGAGTCCTGGTTTCTTTTCCGAGGATCACCGAAAGAGTGATGACCCCTTTTACCGCGACTTTATGTCCGGTAAAACCTTCCAATTGTACGCTGCTCGGTCTAAGGTAGGCGTCTCCCAACCCCATTTCCCTAAAGCAAGCGTAATACAGGATATCTCTTCCTGCTCCTGTGTCCACGAGTACCCGCTTCACCTCGCTGTTGTGAATCCTTACTCGGAGAGTTAAGGGTTGTTGGCGAGTAGTCTCACTGGCAGCTAGCTCACCTGGCCAGAAAGTGATCCCCCCTGCCTCATCAAATTACGGCATCATATGAACCACATGATTTAAATTGTAAATCATATGTTTCAACTAAGTCCCACTTGGTGTTGGTTCCCTAATAGTGTTAATCACATTCCTCGGGCCTCCGTTATCTGGCCGAGGATTCTAATGTCTTTCTGGCTCTCTCGGCCTTTCCCCCTGATCATTGCCTCTCCGCTCAAAGCTCCTGAGCTCGTCCTTGTCAATCAACTTCTTAATGGCCTTCTTCAGGTTGATACATTCTTCAGTCGTGTGACCGACATCCTTGTGGAAAGCGCAACGTTTGTTGGGGTTGCGAGGATACCGAGTTTCTTTCAACGGCCATGGCCTATCAATTTTGTCCTGGTCGAATAGGACGTTCATTATGTACTCGCGGCTGGTCGTCAGTGGTGTCCAGTCAACGTTATCCCACATATTCTTTCCTCGATTATCCTCCTCCTTGTGGCCTGATCTTCGCCCCCCTTTGTTCGAGTTGTCCTGAGCCCGATGCGTTCCATCGTGCTCTTTCTTCTTCCCATCCTTCTTTTCGCTCCCTTCCTTCTTTGCCTCTTCGGTATTAATTACCCGAATTGCATGGGCATACATTTCACCAACCGAAGTTTGGTCCTGCAACATCATTTCTTACCTCATGAGTCCCTGTATAGGCCAGAGATGAAGCACATCTTTATTGATTCCTCCGAAATGTACGGTATTTTGTCCACCATGGCCATGAATCTGTCCATGTAGGTCTGGCTAGACTCATTAACCCGTTGTTGTATCCCGCACAGATCAGTTTGTTTCTTCGGCTGGAGTTCGGCCAAGGAGAATTGGGTGACAAACATTTGTCTAAATTCATCCCAACTCTCAACTGAATCCAGTGGGAGACCAGTATACCATTTCAACGCCTTCCCTTTAAGTGTTCCCGCAAAATCTTTCCCCATGCATCCTCGTCATCAGGAGCAACTGCATTCATTTTGACCTCAAAACTGGCCATATGATCTACGGCATTAGTGAGGCCTTGGTATGTTTCAAACGTAGGGACTTTTTTGTCGGGTAGTGGGGCCTTTCTCATCCTTTCTTGAAATGGGCCATTCTTGGCTTGAGGTAACAACATCGGTTTTCCTTTTTCCATGGCCTCCAGCCTACCACGAAGGAACTTTACTTCCTGCTCGACAGCCAGGAATGGCTTGCTGGTCGATTTTTGTACCTCGGTGGTCGCGTTCCAACCACTCTTTGGGTACCCTGCTCCCGATTGTTGGGAGTGAGTGCAATGTCCACATGTTTTGTTTTTCATCACCTCTGTCCTCGACCTGGACTCCCCCTCTTCACTCCTTTCCCTTGTTCGGTGAGAACTTTTTGACTCATTTGGGAAAGTTAAACGGCTTTGGACGCTAGGTTTGGGCGCTTGCTCGCTCACCCTGTTCCCCAACTGGGATCTCTCACTAGGTCGAGATATGGCCTTCTCCTTTCCTTTACCCTTTGAGGTGACCTTTTGAATGATGGGGGCTGGTTCCTCTTGGGGTTTAGCATTGGTCGTAGCCCTTATCTTCTTTTGAAGCTCGAACATTTTAAGTTCGGCCTCTTGAATTCCCACAAAGTAAAGTTTCTGGCGTTCCCAGAACTTTGCCTTTACCAGGAGTTCATCTTGCTCAGCGGTTCTGCCATTTTTTATTCGAGAATGCTCCCCCCGGGCCTCTTCCTCGTCATCATCGAAGATGGCATTCACTTGATCGTTTGCCCCTACCATGTTGTGAGCATCTCCCTGGTTGCCCTTTCCTCCCACTGTTTTCGAAGTAGCGGTGGCGAGGTCTACGCCTGTTACTTCGCTTGCGGGTGAGGGTGGGGGTACGTTCGTTCCTAGTTGGTTTTGCTTGGTGGGAGTTTGCTGGTCCATAGCTCCTAGATTTTATTATCGTTTTTAATGGTACAAGTATTTAGTTCCCGGCAACGGAACCACTTGATCACGCCACAAAGATGGGGTGACTGAGCTGGTAGTCCACGTAATGGACCGGAGCTGGCGTGTCTTGTGGTTGATGTTCACGTCGGTGAATGGGGGTACCGGAGGTACCAAAGTTGATAGGATATCTGGGCTTTGTACTTGCTCTTTGATCGTTGGTTACCTGAAATAGAACTACCGTTAGGGTGTTGGGGGTTTCCCATCTACAGCCCTCCGGTGTGAGAGTCAGTAATCAGGGAGTTATGTGTGTGCCGGAGCTAGGCGTTCCCTTAGCTTCCAGTGGTGTTTACCAATGATCTTGTGTATGGTCTAGTGTGCAAAAGCTTTGCGAGTTTTAGAATGCAAAGTAAATCATACCTTTTCTTCAAGGGAAAGGTTTTCTTTAATAGTAGTTTGGGTTTGAGATCATGATTGGAATATGGGTCCCTGATGGTGGGATTTGTTCCCTGGTCGGCTTGCTGGCAGTTCCTGAGTGGTTGCCAGATAACGTGTGGTGGGTCAATTGTAGGCGGTTGATGAGCCGATTAGATATAACGGCTTGCATGGCTTGCTCGCCTCCTGAGAGGATGACATCTGGAGGCTATGTGCAGGCTATAGGTCAAGTCTATCACATCATAGAAGATTTGTCGGTCGAGCATGGATAGTCCTCGACCGAGTGGTCGGGTACTACATACATGTTCGGCGAGATCTTTGATCACTTACCGAGGATAAAGGTCGGCTAGTCGATGATTGCTGAGGGTGATCGACTGGTTGATGGTCGCCGATGGTGATCGACCAGTTGATGGTCCTCGGTCACAGTGGGACCTGCCCAAATCTAACTGAAAGCCACGTAGTCGTGCCACGTAAGAAGACCCAGGTCGGGTCCCTTTATGCTCCATGCCCTTGATTCGTATCCATCTCTATTTCACCTACGTACCTATCTAGTTCTCTTCTTTGATTCCGTACATCTTAATGGTTAATGTTCTCGCGGGTTTTATAAACATGGAAAGGAATAAATATTTTTTAATCACATCATGGTTCATCTCCTGATGGTCGCCGCTAATGCCAACCAAATTAACTAATTTATAATATTCTCCCACCGTTCCTAAATTATCGTCCTCCTTACCATTTTCATCCGTCCTAAAATAATTGTCCAGTTTAAAACTTATCTTTTTAAAATATCACTTTTACAATTATATCATTACTTTTTCACCCTACTTTAATTATGAGTCATATAAACATGAGCTTTAAAGCAAACTACACATTAAACCAATATAAATAATCAAGTCAATTATTTTTTGTTATGGTAAATTCGAGAATTCAATAAAATTTTGATGACAAAAAATTCATGAGACCAAACACATAATTTTTAGATAGTTCAGGAACCAAATAATTATTTAATCCAAAACAAACCTCGAAAGGGGGAAGAGAGATTGAATTTCCCAACAAAAAAATTTAAAAAAAAACCTCAGAAGGAGGGAAGAGATTGACTTTCCCAACAGAAAAAAAAAGCAAAACTCAAAGAGAGATTGAATTTACCAACAAAAATATATTTTGTTAAAAAACCTCAAAAGGAGGGAAAAGATCCGCTTTCTCAACAGTCAACAACACCAACAACAAAGGAAAAAAACCTAGAGGAAGAGAGGAAGGGAGTAGGTGGGGGACAGAAAAGGAAGGAGTTTAGATACACTTTAACGCTCTCAGTAGGAAGTGTTCGGAAGAGTTGAGCACGTTACTATCACAAGGATAGGGTAGTGTGTACAAGGTCAGGGGTAATAATTTTTAGTCGGAACATAACTGGCATACACAAATACAATACGAAGTTATAGTGTTTGGATTAAGCTTAACGGGTTGGGGCTCGTGCCATTTTCCGTAAAACAATAAGGCACATTAAAAAAATAAATAATTACGGGTTGGTCGACTTCTGAAAGTTTTTGAGGTGATAATTAGGTAGATTCCATCGAATGAAATTATAACCGAAAAAGTTTTTTATATTTGTCTTCAACCACTAAATTATATTTTTGGTGATAAAATGACAAATATATATTTAATGAACAACAAACATTAAAGCCCGCGATCAAACTTCAGTATCCCGTAACTAAAAAAGCGATGACTAATTAAATAACACTAAGACATAATTGAAAAAAACGCTTAATTATGTAACACTAATACAAGATTTAAAAAAACGATGTCTAATTAAGTAACACATACTTACCTATCTAGCTCAATTGCTCCCTTCCCTTGATTCATATCCATCTCTATTTAATCTACGTACCTATCTAGTTCTCTTCTTTGGTTCCGTACATCTTAATGGTTAATGTTCTAGCGGGTTTTATAAGCATGGAAAGGAATAAATATTTTTTAATCACTTCATGGTTCATCTCATAATGGTCACCGCCAATGCCCACCAAATTAACTCATTTATAATATACTACATATTTTAAATATTTCTTAAAAAATGAATTCCTTTAAAATTTTAATTAATATATTATACATTCCAATTAACAAATAAAATTTTTAGAAATATAAATGAAATCTCTACACATTATTTATAAATTATAATTTTAATAAATGTTCATTACGTTCTAAAATTAATGTCAACTATATTATTTACGGACGACTCAAACATTTTCAGTTTTCTTTTTTAAAATATTTTTTATATCAATTATCAATTTTTTTTATTTGTGAAATTAAAAAAAATGTATCTTATTGATTTGACATCACCAATGATAAATTGATGGCTACTAAAGGAAATTATGTAAAGTTCAATATAATAATATCTTATACTTCCTTCGTTTTCAAATAATCGCTCTCCTGGCACACCATTAATTAACAAAAAGTAATTAACTGTATTACAAATATTTTTGTAATGTATGGTTTCCTTTAATGCCCTTGAACATGTGATCATAATTAAAATAGATAGAAAAAATAAGGATAAAATGATAAAATTGTTTCTAAAAAAATGTTTTGATAGATGAAAATTATTTTAAAACAGATAAAAAATAAAAGAGTGACAATTATTTAGAAATGGGGGGAGTATTCAATATAGATATTGATATTATAATATATACTTTTTTATATTTATTCAAATATTATATTCTCAACATTTCATGTGATTTTTTCCAAATATTTGAAAAAAAATCTGATATCTTATCACAACATTTACCAAATACTTTAAAAAAATATTTTTTATTTTTTTGGTAGTCATTATTTACAAATTGATTTTCGTGAAACAGAGGGAGTTTGTATTTCTCAAAAAAAAAAAAAAACTCGAAAGGAGGGAATTCAGATCGACTTTCCCAACAAAAAATTTTAAAACCTCAAAAAGGATAGATGATATCGAATTTCCCAATAAAAAAATTAAAAAAAAACCCTCAAAAGGAGGGAAGAGATATCGAATTTCCCCAAACAAAAAATTAAAAAACCTCAAAAGGAGGGAAGAGATGGACTTTCCCAACAACACTCACCAACAAAAAACCTAGAGAGAAAAGGTAGAAGTTTAGCCACTTTCACGCTCTCGGTAGGAAGTGTTGACCACGCGACTATCACAAGGATGATGTGAGTAGTGTGCACTGTGCACGGGTTAAGGGTAATACTCTCGATTCCTAAGTTATCGTCCTCCTTTCTTTTTTCGTCGTTCCAAAATAATTGTTCAGTTTGAAATTTATATTTTTAGGACATTACTTTTATCATTTTATCCTTACTTTTTCACCCTACTTTAATTATGGGTCACATACACATGGATTTTAAAGGAAACTACACATTAAACCAATATAAATAATCAAGTCAATTGTTTTTTCTTAAACTGTGCGTCAGGTCAATTAGGACGATTATTTAAGGACGGAGGGAGTAATTTTTAATCCATCTAAAAATCGTTAGGCAGCCGGTAGACGATATTTTAGCACCTAGGAGATTAGTCGGGACGTAATTAGGGATTTAGGTTGGGCTAAGAATTAAGGTATAATTATTACTTTTTTTGAAAAATCAAATACATTGATTACAAATTAAATTCTTTTTTATATTTATCATTTTATCAAACACTTGTTCATATTTGTAAAATGAACAAAAATATACAAACCTACCACTAATCCAAATTCCCAACAACCCCAAAGCAATAAACCAACAAATTTTAGAACTAAAATAAAATAAAATATTACTCCACCTACCTATTGCCCCTACAACCCATAATCTAACCTATCATCCTTTAGTCCTTACTCATTCTAAATTCTGAGTCCCGAGACAGCGCCTTCTTCTTTATATTTTTTTTCTTCTTTCTTCTCTCTATCTGGCAGACCAGCAACCTCTTTTTTCCTCCTTTCTTTTTTTTCTTCTCTCTCTCTCTCTCTCCGGCAGACCGACTCTCCTCATTTTTCATCCTCCAATCTCTTTCCTCCTAAATCTAACCCTTTAATCTATCCCTTCTCTCAGCCCACTGAATATCTACAAAATCAAACTCATTTTCTTTCTACCTCTCATTCTTCCTCACCATTACCACTCCTCTCTTCTTTCTCTAGTTCGCCCCCCTTCCTTCTCCGGTCATCGCACACCACAAAATTAAAGCTACAAAAATAAATTAAGGTCGACGGGGTTTGGCGTAGGCACCGACTTGACCGATTAGGCGGCGACTAAAAACTTGCGGCGGTGGAGAGGTGCCTAACGCCTAGACGGAGCTAAGCGGGGAATTTTAGAACACTGGTCGGAACACGGTTGGCGGACACAAATACCATACGAAATTTGTAGTGTTTGATAGAGGCTTAACATGTTTGATCTCTTGTCATTTTCAGGAAAAAAAATAAGTCATATTAAAAAAGGGAATAATTGCGGGTCGGTTCACTTTTCAAAGTTTTTTAAAAATTGCGGGTTGGTCCATTTTTTTAAGTTCTTAAACGCTAAAGTATCCCCTAGTTTTTTTAACAGGAAAAAATCACTTTTGGTTGTATTATTTTTTCGCACCGTGGTTCAATAGTTTAATTGTGTAGTCTAATTGTACCATGATTCATCAATTTTATTACTTTATTTTTTACACCACGGTTCAATAGTTAATTGTGTAGTCTTATTGTAACGCGATTCATCAATGTTTGTACCACGATTTATCAATTTTATTACATTATTTTTTGTACAATGGTTTAATAGTTTTATTGACTAGTCTATTTGCACCGCGATTCATCAATTTAATCTGATATTTTTGCACTACGATTCAAAATAGTTTAACTGTCTAATCTAATTACAACACGGTTAAAAATCATAATGAAACAGACTACAGTCTTCTTCTTCCTTCTCTTCAGACGTAAATCTTCTTATTCATCTTCATTCGCCTTCGTCCCTACTGTGAAAATTATCCAACCCAACACATTTTTGTTAAAGTCTCGTAGTAATGATTCAGAAAACTTGTTTACCTTTCGGGGACATTGCCCCGAACCCCACGAAGGGTCACTGCCCCCCGCAACCTGACAGGACAGGTCGATCCCTGTTTCGTTGCACAATAATGGTTATTTTCGAATCAAAAGTGTGTTGCCAAAGCTGTTGAAAAAGACTATGTCTTTTTTGGAACAATATTTCGAAAAGTTGTCTTTTGTAGTTGAAAAAAATAACGGTAGACTTTTAGGATTAAAATTTTTGAAAAAGGGACCGGACAAAATTTTACCCAAGTTTTTAATTGCTCTAGTCTTACACTAAAATTGTCATTATTAATAAAATTATAAATTAAAAAAAAACTCAATATGAGGGAAGAGATATTGAGGCTCCATCTTTTACCATTACAAGTTTTCATATACATCTAATTAAAAATGTCTATCCTAACATATTTATAAAAATAAAACCATTTTATATCTTAGATTCAAATACAAGTTTAGTCCCTCATAAGCAAAAAACACTTAATAAGCTCAATAAACATTATAAAATATATAATTTTGTATTTTTTTATTGGAAAATATAAAATAGTCATGAAAATATTTGTAACGATAATTATAGGAGGGGAATCAAACTTAAAGATAGTCATGTGAGACGAAATAAATAAAATTTAAAACGTTAGGATCTAACATAAAATTAAAGTAAATTACAAGTAAAATGACCAAATTATTATTTAATTATTCATAAATTGATTAGTTCATGACAAATTTACTTATTTGACTTTATTTAATAGTGAGTGATTTATTAAATTTAGAGTTATTTTTGTATAAACATTATCTTTTATCATTGATAAATTTACTTGTTTATCATTAAATAAATAGTGAATGATTTATTAGATAAAAAATTAGTTTTTTTTTCTATACATTAATTTGTAAGAGACAAGTAACACTTTTATAGTAGATATATATAGATAGATAGATAATTTTACACTTAAAACATCAAATATCCAAAACACACCTAAAACAACTGATAGCCTAGCTAAAGCTAGTTCAAAATGTTACATAACACACAAAAGCAGCGGTGATGCCCCCATTCTAGTCGAGACCAATTGCAACTATGGAAAAACCTCAATGATGGAAATAAAGCTACCCAAGATTGGAGTAATCTTGTAGTGACTAAAACCAGCTTCCAAGAATAGTTTCTCCCATTCTTTTTCATTTCTCTCTCTTCCATCAACATGAACCATCAACACAATATCATGTCTAAGCTTCAATTCGGTTATATCATCAACATCTTTTTTGCCATCTATCACCATGTTTATGATTATAACCTTTCCACCTGCTTTACCATCTTTGGTTGCAATTATGGCTTCTCTACTTCTCTTGAGTATCTTCACACAATCCTTATTGTCAAAACCATGCAGCATATACTGCCAATTAACAATTTCATCAGAACTATGCAAACAGTTGAACATTTTCTTCAAATTTCAATAAACCATAATCAATAGGGAAATGGTATCATATGTCTGATAGAATTCATACCTTAAATAAAATGGCATCTGCATATGGTATAGATTGAAACATATCACCTGCAACAAATTTCAGATTCCGGCTCTCTGGCAAGTTAGCTACAACTTGTGGAAGATCAAACACAGTGCATGTTATGTGAGGGAACGCCTCCAATATGATCTTTGCTAACATTCCATTTCCACCCCCTACATCAACTAGTGATTTCACCCCCTCAAAAATTTCCTTAGTATCATGGACAATTAATGTCAACATTGACGTATCACTAGCCATTGCCTCATTGAACACCTTGTTAAATTTTGGGTTCCTGTCCATGAATTCCCACTCCGACATTCCATGAGCAACTTCAAAGGCTGATGACTCATTTCCTCGGAACCACTTGCCCAAGAATTGCCATGGAGTTAAAAAAACTGGATCAAGCAATCCTTGAACAAATGGAGATAAGCAAGGGACCTCATTTTTTAGGAGGAGCTTTGAAGCTGGAGTAAGAATGTAACCTTCTTTTTCTTCTCCTTGATCGCTAAATTTTGTTGTTGAAAAGAATTTAGAATGAACTAACAAGTTCATAAGCCTGCGCAGATGATCTGTTTTATTGGTGGGGAGTTTAAGCGATGAAACTAGCTCTTGAGGAGTAATAGGTCGGTTATGAGAGTGTATTATATCTGGTATGCCTAGCTCAACTGCACAACCAAGGGACATGGAACTCACAAAGTTAAAGATATGGCTATAGATATGACATTGAGCTTGAAATTGC
The DNA here is from genome assembly GCA_013146195.2 of Codonopsis lanceolata. Taxonomy (NCBI): domain Eukaryota; kingdom Viridiplantae; phylum Streptophyta; class Magnoliopsida; order Asterales; family Campanulaceae; genus Codonopsis; species Codonopsis lanceolata. Next base: position 17,964,627 of record CM028379.1, on the reverse strand, counting down.
TCAATTGCTCCCTGCTTTTGATTGGGATCCATCTCTTTAATCCTTTGCAGCTACTTGTCTAATTCTCTCTCTTTGGTTCTTTACAACTTAGTCGTTCATTTATACAACATTTACTAGTAATGCGCCCCCTCCCCTCCCCTCGATGCACGTAATGTACATTATTACAAAAAATAATAGGTTTTTAGTGGCTGCGATGTATGTAAAATAAAAATATAAGACTGTATTTATTTAAATATTATTTTTGAATATTTAGGACAAATTTAATGTTAAGGGTTAAAACCAAATTTTGATAATAATGTAAAAGTATTAGTTTCCTTTAATGCATGTATTTCCAATAATAAAATATGAAAAAAAGGCTAGGGACGGAGAGGAAGTACCAAGCTTCGCTGTTTCCCAACAATTGCATGTGCGCGAATGGCTTGATTTCTTTCACTTTTGTTAAGTTTGCTGTCCACATGGGCTTGTCTCATGCCAATGTGCGTCTCTTTCATTATTTTCTGATCCGAACATTTATTATTTTCAATGTGGTCAAACAAGTTTATGATCTAAACATTAAATAATCATGCAACTGTTTAAAACAAAAATAAATAAATGTGAGACTACAAATTTGATATTTATGATGGGAGATGTTATTATATAGATATTAAATTTTAGTTTTGATACCTATGATTGGAGATATAATTTTGATACCTCATGAATAGTAATTAATTAATTTTATACATGTGCGTTAAACACACGAATATATATCTTTTTAAATTAAACTTATCACTCAATAGAAATAAAGAGACAGATTAAAATTAAAATAGTAAATTAAAGAAACGTATTGTTTGAGGCAACTACTAAAATAAAAATTTATCATTGTATCAATAATATTATAGATTCACAAAAACAGTATTAAAACAAGTATTATTTTTTGAACATTTTATGTATTTTTGCCAAATATCCACAAATTTTTTTTGATATCTTTTCAAAAGATTTACCGAAAAACTGAAAACGAATTATTTTTATTTTTTCGGAAATTATTTTTAAAAAATCATTTTTCGTGAAACAAACGGAACAAACTTTCCCAACAAAAAAAAAACTCTAAAGGAGAGAAGAGATATCGACTTTCCCAACAAAAAAAAAATTAAAGAACCTCAAAAGGATGACAGATCGACTTTCCCAACCAAAAAAAACATGCAAAGGAGGGAAGATATCAAATTTCACAACGAAAAAATTTCAAAAAAAAAAAACTCAAAAGGGGGAAGAGAGATCGAATTTCCCAACAATTAAAAAAAAAAAACCACAAAAGGAGGGAAGAGTTCGACTTTCACAACATAACAAAAAAAAAAGAAAAAATAAAATTCAAAGAGAGATCGAATATACAAACAAAAATATTTGAAAAGAAAACCTCGAAAGTAGGGAAGAGATTGTCTTTCCCAACAACAATACCAACAAAGAAAAAAGGTAGAGATCTGAATGGAGTAGGTGGGGGATAGAAAAGGAAGGAGTTTAGACACTCTTTCACGCTCTCGGTAGGAAGTGTTCGGAAGAGTACGCTACAAGCACAAGGATGAGTGACTAGTTAGTGAGCAGAGCTGCACAGGGTCAGGGGTAATAATTTTTAGTCAGACGACGATTCAGAACAATAAGGCACATTAAAAAATTATATATATCTTTTAGATCATCGTGTTATTGTTAATTATCCAATTTAACCAACCATATTTCATAATTATCACATTAAAAAATATACTAAATAAGTTGATACGTTTTGGTCCATACTATTAACATCTCATTCAATTTCGTAACAGAAATATTAATATCGACTAACGGACAAAAATTAAAAATTAAATATGAAGATGTCCATCTTTATGAGGGGATTTATATTTTAATGGAGATGACAAAAATACCCCTCATAAAATCCCTTAGTTAGTCGATATTAACACCTCTGTTACGAAATTGGATGATATGTTAACGGTATGGATCAAAACATATCAACTTAGATTTCGTTTGTTTCACGGAAAATCATTTCCAGAAAATGATTTCTGGAAAATGATTTCCGGAAAATCAAAAAATTTCATTTTCAGATGTTTTGGTAATTTTTTTGAAAATATATCAAGAAAACATTTACGGGTGTTTGGCAAACACACGGAAAATGTCACGGACAACAATATATGAATAAATACAAAAATAAAAATAGAAAATAAACAATGTTTAGGATGTCCCTAGAAAATCAATAAGGACCATCTTTTTTTAATAAGGTCCATCTTTTTTTTAATCTCACAATTACAAATAAATTTTTTTTGATAATTGATATGAAAAAAATTTAAAATATAAAATAGACAATGTTTAGGATGTTCCTAGAAAATGTTACGAAAAACTATATATGAATAAATACAAAAAAATATATTCTAATATTAACGCACATATTAAATATAAAATAGTGTTGAACTTTAAGTAATTTTTCTTTAGTAACCCTCAATTTATCATTATTGGTGTCAAATCAATGTTTATCTTTTTTCAATCTCACAATTACAAATAATTTTTTTGATAATTGATATGAAAAAAAAACGTTTTAAAATAAAAAATTGACAATGGTTAGGATGTCCCTAAATAATATAGGTGACACTGATTTTAGAACGTAGTAAGCATTTATTAAAATTATAATTTATAAATAGTATGCACAAACTTTATTTATATTTTTAAACAATTTATTTGTTCAAGTAAAATATTGTGTGTGTAAGTAAATATGTGCAATTGTGAAAGGGGGCGGAGTGTGTCCGAATATTTGGAAAATGACTTACGGAAAATGAATCCGTAAGTCATTTTCCGGAAAAGAAGCCTTCATTTTCCGTTGATTCGGAAAACCTTTTTCGTTGACTGCATTTTCCTAAGGTTATCAAACACCGAAAAATGAGGAAAACATTTTCCGAAAGTCGTTTACCGTGAAACAAACGGAGCCTTACTTAGTACATTGGTCAATATGAGAGTTATAAAATGTGGTTAGTTAAATCGGGTAGCTGGCAATAGTACGATGATCAAAAAAATTATTTTCCCTTAAAAAATACACTTTCCGTCCCTAAATAATCGTCTTAGTTGACTCGGCGCATAATTTAAGAAAAAACAATTGACTTGATTATTTATATTAGTTTAATGTGTAGTTTCCTTTAAAGCTCATATGTATGTGGCTCATAATTAAAATAGAGTAAAAAAGTAAAAATAAAAGTGATAAAAAGATAAAAGTCCAAAAAGAGATAAGTTTTAAAGCTGGGATAAAATTATTTTAATATAATATCAATATCTTCAAGAAAAGGCATAGTTCAGTAACCTTGACCATTGACAACATTTATTTTAGTCTCAGCTAGACACCATGCCAGTACCACGTATATTTTAGTCTCAGCTAGACAATTATATCATTTTATTATTTTATCAACATTTCATGTGCCCTCCCCTCGATGCACGGAATGTACATTTACTAGTAATGCACCCCTCCCACCCCCCTGACTATATTTATTCAAGTATTATTTTTTAAATATTTTTTGTGTTTTTGTCAAATATTTGAAAAAGAATTGGTATTTTTTCAAAATATTTATTAAAAAACTGAAAATGAAATATTTTTTTTATTTTTACGGAAATCATTTTTTAGAAATCGTTTTTAGTGAAACAAACAGAGTCGAACTTTCTCAACAAAAAAATTTTAAAAACCTCAAACGGACGAAAGATCGACTTTCCCAAAAAAATAAATGCAAAGGAGGGAATATATCCAATTTCCCAACGAAAAAAGTTCAAAAAAAAAAAAACACCTCAAAAGGGGGAAGAGAGATCGAATTTCCCAACATTTAAAAAAAAAAAAAAAAGCCCTCAAAAGGTGGGAAGAGTTCGACTTTCCCAACAGAACAAAAAAGCAAAACCTCAAAGAGAGATTAAATATACAAACAAAAATATTGGAAAAGAAAACCTCGAAAGTAGGGAAGTGATTGTCTTTCCCAACAACACCACCAACAAACAAAAAACCTAGAGGAAGAGAGCTGAATGAACATTATACTGTAATTTTTAAATAATTACACTTTGGTAACCATAATTTATAATTGATTCCTAATTTTATAAGTGATGCTTAATTAATAAAAAGCACCGACATTGAATTGCAATATACGATATCTAATTAAAAACACTAAGGTAGAAATAGAATTGGACATATATTTAAGAATGAAAAATTAACAAACCTAACATGCAAATGATTATATACCGCGATACATTTATGAACACAAATCTAACGTGTATTTATAAAAAAACCCTAACATCATATATTTGTCAAACTAATATATAGAATTGACCAAAACCTCCTCTGTTAGTGATTGAGCTTATATTGTACATCGAGAATAGAGGAAGGAAAAACCTAGGTTGCAAGCATTCCTTTTGTTTCAAAATTCGTAATTCATTTTTTGATTGAAGTTGAATGAAGGAGGAAGGAAGAAACTGAGTTGAAAGGATGTTTATTTCGAATTGGAGGTAAATGGAGTACAGAAGTTTGGAAAATATGGAAAATGAATTACAATTTCACAAAAAGGGACCGACCCACAATTATTCTAACTTTTTAATCTCTCCAGTCTCATGTTTATATTTCAAATCGAAAAAAGACACTTTTGGAGGTAAAAAGATTACGATACCCTTAGTTAGCATGAGACGCACTACGAAAATTAATCGCGATGTATTGATCATTGAACCGCGATGCATCGATTTTATTGTATTAATTTTTGCACAATTATTCATCAGTTTAATTGTCCAGTCTATTTTTGCACCGCGATTTATCAGTTTAATTGGGTAAATTGATTATTAAACTATAATGCATCAATGTTTGCAACGCGATACATTAATCCGATATTTTTACACCTCGTTACAAAATCATAAAGAACTTATATTTTCGAATCCAATGTGTTACTGGAGCTATTGAAGAAGACGATAACATTTTTGGAGCAATATTTCGTTTAATAGACTTTTGTAGTTGAAAAAAGAAAAAAGAAAAGTGGACTAGAGAGGTTACAAATTTTAGAAAAGGGACCGGCCAGAATTTTACCCATAAAAAATTGGGTTGATATCGGATTGACCAAATAAGCACGATACGATACGATAATTAAAAAATACTCCCTCCGTCACGGATAAATATTCCTAGTGGACAAAATACATATTAAAAATGTAATTAATGATGTGTTATAAAATATGATGTGACAATAATACTCATTACACACATACTATAAGAGACTTTAGAGGTTGGAAATTGTTTAAAGCGGACCAACCCGATTATCACCCATAAATGGAAAGTGGAAACATTCACAATCGACATCGAATTAGATAATTGTCCCAGTTTGGGAATTGTGTTTGATGATAGTTTCAGGATCGTCCTTCAAGTTTATAAGTTAGCAAATTGGTGCACGTGGATAGCACATGATCACATAACGGTAATTTATTAACGGAGTTAGGGCTATGGACCACCGGCGGACGAAAATTGAGTACTTAGGACAGTGGTGATACATTTTGAAGATCAGGGATCTGTCGTGTGAAGGGCCAAAGTTCAGGGACCAACGATGCATTTAGTCTATTATTTTTTAAACATTTTATGTATTTTTGCCAAATATCTGAATTTTTTTGTTTGTATCTTTTCAAAAGATTTACCAAAGAACTGAAAATGAAATATTTTTTTATTTTTACGGAAATCATTTTTTTAGAAATCATTTTTCGTAAAACGAACGGAGTCGAACTTTCCCAACAAATTTTTTAAAAAAAACCTCAAAATGATGAGAGACCGACTTTCCCAACCAAAAAAACATCAAAGGAAGGAAGATATCAAATTTCCCAAAGAAAAATTTTCAAAAAAAAAAAAACTCAAAAGGGGGAAGAGAGATCGAATTTCCCAACAAATTTAAAAAAAAAAAAACCACAAAAGGAGGGAAGAGTTCGACTTTCCCAACATAACAAAAAAAAAAAAACCTCAATGAGAGATCGAATATACAAACAAAAATATTTTAAAAGAACCTTGAAAGTAGGGAAGAGAGGAAAGGAGTTGGTGGGGGACAGAAAAGGAAGGAGTTTAGACGCTCTTTCACACTCTCGGTAGGAAGTGTTCGGAAGAATACGCTACTATCACAAAGCCTTTTTAAAGATTTTAGGGTGCTAATCGGAGCGGTCTCATTGAATGAAATTATAATTGGAAAATTATTTTATATTTATCTTCAATCATTAAATTATATTTTTGATGAAAAAATGATAATCTTTAATAAACAACAAATGCATGCATTAAAGCCAGCGGTCAAATTTTAGTATCCCAAAATTAAAGAAACGATGATTAATTAAATAACACTAAGGTATAATTGGAAACTACGCTTAATTATGTAAGGTTGATACATGATTTAAAGAAACGATGCATAATTAGTTAACACCTAAACAGGATTGGAAACGACGTCTAATTAAGTAACACCGATACATAATTTGAAAGAACAATTTCTAATTAAGTAATATCGAGACATGATTGAAAAAAACGATGTCTAATTTTTGAAAGTTAACATCGGTGCACAATTTTTAAATTAATAAACGCGTGTATTTTTAAACCGAGACAGAAAAGAAAATTTTGATACCTAATTAAATAACACCAATGCTTAATTTTTAAATAATGACACTTGGGTAACCATAATTTATGATCGATTCCTAAATAAACGATGCTTAATTAATATAAAACACCGACACTGAATTGCAAGATACAATATCTAATTAAAAACACCAAGGCATAATTTGACATATATTTAAGAATGAAAAATTAACAAACCTAACGTTCAAATGATTGTATACCGCGGTGGATTTATGAACACAAATCTAACGTGCATTTATGAAAAAACCCTAACATCATATATTTGTCAAGCCAATATATAGAATTGACCAAAACCTCCTCTGTTGGTGATTGAGCTTATGTTGTACATCGAGATTGGAGGAAGAAAAAACTAGGTTGCAAGCATTCCTTATGTTTCAAAATCCGTACTCACTCCGTCCCTAAATAATCGTCCTAGTTGACCAGGCGCACAGTTTAAGAAAAAACAATTGACTTGATTATTTATATTGGTTTAATGTGTAGTTTTCTTTAAAGCCCATGTGTATGTGGCTCATAATTAAAGTAGTGTGAAAAAGTAAGGGTAAAGCGGTAAAAGTGATGTTTTAAAAAAGTAAGTTTCAAACTGAACAATTATTTTGAGACGGACGAAAAAGGAAGGAGGACGATAATTTAGGGACGGGGGGAGTAATTGATTTTTCGATTGAAGTTGAATGAAGGAGGATGGAAAAAACTGAGTTGCAAGGATGTTTCTTTCGAATTGAAGATAAATTGATTAAGAAAGTTTGGAAAATAGATTGTTAGAAAATGAATTACAATTTAATAATAGGGGACCGACCCGCAATTATTCCAAGTTTTTAATCGCTCCAGTCTCATGTTTTTATTTCAAATCGAAAAAAGACATTTTTGAAGGTAAAAAGACTACGATATACTTAATGAGCATGAGACGTCATACGACAATTAATCGCGGTGTATTGGTTATTGAACATTGATGCATCGATTTTATTGCATTCATTTTTGCATCATGATTCATCAGTTTTATTGTCTAGTCTATTTTTTCACTGCGATACATCAATGTTTGAACCGCGATTCATCAGTTTAATTGGGTAAATTTATTATTGAACTATGATGCATCAATATTTGCAACGCGATACATTAATCCGATATTTTTGTATCGCGTTACAAAATCATAAAGAACTAGATCACGTCCTCAACCTTTCTTTTTCCATCTCCTTCGTCGCAAGCTCTTTTCTTCATTCTCTTCCACATTCGTCTCTATTGAAAATTTCCTACCAAGAATAGATTCGTTACAGTTTTGTAATTTATAAATCAAAAAAATTGTTTACCTTAATCCGTTTTGTTGTGCAACAACAGTGATTTTCGAATCCAATGTGTTGCTGGAGTAATTGAAGGAGACGATAATATTTTCGAAACAATATTTCGTTTAATAAACTTTTGCGATTGACAAAAAAAAAAGATAGACTAGAGAGGTTGCAAATTTTAGAAAAGGGGCTGGCCAGAATTTTACCAATAAAAAATTAGGTTGATATCAGATTGACCAAATAAGCACGATATGATATGATAATTAAAAAAATTCTCCCTCTAGATAAATATTCCTAGTGGACAAAATACAAAGATTAAAAATGTAATTAATGATGTGTTATGAAATATGTTGTGACAATAATACTCATTACACACATATTATTTAGGATATACAATAATTATAGTTTTAACATCCTTGAATGTTTGAGCATCCTTCAAACGGATGGTAGGAGGCGAATATGATGTGAGTCATATATAAACTTGTAGAAGTCAAACTACGATATGATCAACTAGAGCTGTCAAAATTGAGCCCGGTTTATAGGTCCGATCCAGCCCACCCGACTTTTCAAGGGCCTGTGCCTCAATTTAGAAGGCTCGAAAAAAGTCAGGCCTCTTTAGCCCGGACCGCTAGACGCGTGGACCGCGTTTGGCCCGATCTTAGAAAAACCCAAAAAACCCGACCCTGCCCGATCATAAAGTTAAACACTAAAACTTAATTATAAAATTAAAAACTAAAATATAAATCTAAAAAGAAAAAACTATCAGACACTCATTTAGACTAGTTTTTTTTTCTTTTGGTTAGATAAATTTATTACACAGTATGATTTATTTCCAAATCATTGTTCTCTTTTTTGTTGAAACTCATATTCTAAATTGATGGAAGTGAAACTTACAAAGAGAAAATGAAGTTAATCTTCCAAGTTCCAATCTAGTTTAGTATGGTTGTGGTTAGTAATTTTATCGAAACTGATCTATTTAATTGAGTATCTCTATCTGATATTAGCTAATAAAAAGCCTCAATAGTATAAACTTGATAAAAAATAAAATTTAAATGCTAGATTGTGCAGGGCGAATAAAAAAAATGAACATTTGCTAGTTAGTATGGTTTTGCAAACTAGAACCCGAAAAACTTTGTCTATCCTCAGAAAACACATATTAAAAAATTGGGGACAGTATGATGAACTTCAATTTGGTTATAACTTTTTTGAAAAAAATACCTTTCAAGTAGCACATGTATTTTTTTTCTTTGGTTTGTAACATTATAGTTTTTATAGTTTCTGTTTCGTTTAATTGTTGAAGTTATTACATTTGTTTATATTTACTTTGGTTGCACTTTTGCTTTATAATTGTGTAAGTTAAACTAGTAAGTATGTGTGTTTTGAACTTTTGATGTGTTATATAACTTTTATTAGCTAATTTGTGAGTTTTTTTTTAATAAAAAAAATGTTTAATTTTTTGGCCCATAGGCCCGAAATGCGTATGGGCCAGGGTTTGAGTTCTATGAGACCCATCACTATCACGGACCAGCCCGGCTTGACCCGCTTGACAGCTCTATGATCAACCACTGATCATACTACGATACCCTAGCTAAAGCAAGTTTAAAATATTACATAACACACAAAAGAAGCGGTGATGCCCCAATCCCTATGGAAATAAAGCTCAAGATTAGAGTCTTGTAGTGACTAAAAGTCAAGAATAGTTTCTTCCATTCTTCCTCATTTCTCTTTTGTTCAACTATAGGCGGGGCCTAGAATTAAGGCATAATTACCATTTTTTGATAATTTACATCAAAGATCAAACACATTGACTACAAATATAATTTTTTTTATGTTTGTCATTTTATAAAACACTTGTCTATATTTGTAAAATGAACAAAAATATACAAACCTACTCTTAATCCCAATTCTCAACAACCCCAAAGCAATAAACCAACCAAGTTTAGAACTAAAAACAAAAAATATTACTCAAATTAAGCCCATTACTAATTACCACCGGCATCACAAAATCAAGCTACAAAAATAAATCAAGTTTCTTCCATTCTTCCTAGGCGGGGAGTTTTAGAACACTGCTCTTTTCCACCAATATGAACCATCAAAACTATATCGTGCTTTTTAATCACAACATGGTTCATCTCCTAATGGTCGCCACTAATGCCCACCAAATCAACTCATTTATAATATACTACATATTTTAAATATTTCTTAAAAAATGAATTCCTTTAAAATTTTAATTAGTATATTATACATTTCAATCAACAAATAAATTGTTTAGAAATATAAATGGAGTCTCTGCACATTATTTATAGATTATAATTTTAATAAATGCTCACTACATCATAAAAGTAATATCAACTATATTATTTACGGACGACTCAAACATTGTCAGTTTTCGGTAGGAAGTGTTCGGAAGAGTACGCTACTATCACAAAGACTTTCTAAAGTTTTTAGGGTGATAATTGGAGCGGTCTCATTGAATGAAATTATAATTGGAAAATTATTTTATATTTGTATTCAACCATTAAATTATATTTTTGGTGATAAAATGATAATCTTTAATGAATAACAAGCAGCGGTGAAATTTGATCCCAAAATAAAGCCAACGGTAAAGATATCCGATGACAAAATTAAAGAAAGCGATGACTTTTTTTTTAAAGAGGTTCCTCACTTACCCCTAGGTGACTCGAACTCACGACCTATTAGGTATGGGTGAAGCGTCGACCTATTAGGTATGGGTGAAGCGTCTTACCACTAAGCTGCACTTACTTGTCAAAGAAACGATGACTAATTAAATAACACTAAGGTATAATTGGAAACAACACTTAATTATATAACGTCGATACATGATTTAAAGAAGCGATGCATAATTAAGTAACTCCTAAGCAGGATTGGAAACGACATCATTTGAAAGAACAATTTCTAATTAAGTAATATCGAGACAAGATTGGAAGAAACGATGCCTAATTTTTGAAAGTTAACATCGGCGCACAATTTTTAAATTAATAAACGCGTGTATTTTTAAACCGAGACAGAATAGAAAAATTCGATACCTAATTAAATAACACCAGTGCTTAATTTTTAAATAATGACACTTCGGTAACCATAATTTATGACCGATTCCTAATTTTATAAACGATGCTTAATTAATATAAAACACCGACGTTGAATTGCAAGATATGATATCTAATTAAAAACATCAATGCAGAATTGAACATATATTTAAGAATGAAAAATTAACAAACCTAACGTGCAAATAATTGTATACCGCGGTAGATTTATGAACACAAATCTAACGTGCATTTATGAAAAAAAAAACCCTAACATCATATATTTGTCAAGCCAACATATAGAATTGACCAAAATCTCCTCTGTTGGTGATTGAGCTTATGTTGTACATCGAGATTGGAGGAAGGAAAAAACTAGGTTACAAGCATTCCTTCTGTTTCAAAATTCGTAATTCATTTTTCGATTGAAGTACTTGAATGAAGGAGGATGGAAGAAACTCAGTTGCAATGATGTTTCTTTCGAATTGAAGGTGAATGGATTAAGAAAGTTTGGAAAAATTGATTGTTGGAAAATGAATTACAATTTCACAACAGGGGACCGACCGGCAATTATTCTAAGTTTTTAATCACTCAAGTGTCATGTTTTTATTTCATATCGGAAAAAGACACGCTTGATGGAAAAAAAGACTACGATACCTTTAATGAGCATGAGGCATCATACGACAATTAATCGCGGTGTATTGATTATTGAACAGTGATGCATCGATTTTATTCCATTAATTTTTGCACCATGATTCATCAGTTTAATTAATTCTCTAATCTATTTTTGCACCGCGATACATCAATGTTTGAACTGCGATTCATCAGTTTAATTGAATAAATTGATTATTGAACTGTGATGCATCAATGCTTGCAACGCGATACATTAATCCGATATTTTTGCACCGCGTTACAAAACCATAAAGAACCAGACTACGTCTTCAACCTTCTTCTTCCATCTCCTCTGTCGCAAGTCTTTTTTTTTCCTTTTCTTCCGCCTTCGTCTTTACTGAAAAATCCCTACCAAGCATAGATGCATTACAGTTTTGTATTTTATAAAAAAAAATGTTTACCTTAATCGGTTTTATTGCGCAACAATAGTAATTTTGAATCCAATGTGTTGTTGGAGCTATTGAAGGAGACGATAACATTTTCAGAACAATATTTCGTTTAATAGACTTTTGCGGTTAAAAAAAAGAAAAGTGGATTAGAGAGGTTACAATTTTTAGAAAAAAGACTGGCCAGAATTTTACCTAGTGAACAAAACACAAAGATTAATAAATATAATTAATGATGTGTTATTAAATATGTTGTGACAATAATATTCATTACACACACTCTTTAAGATGTACAATAATGATAGTTTTAACATCTTTGGATGTTTGAGTATCCTCCAAAAGGATGGTAGAAGACAAACATAAATGTGAGCCATCTATAAACTTGTAGAAGTCAAACTACGATATGATCAACCACCGATCATATTCCGGTACCCTACCTAAAGCAAGTTTAAAATATTACATAACACACAAAAGCAGCGGTGATGCCCCCAATCCCATTCTAGTCGAGTCGAATTGCAACTATGGAAATAAAGCTCTCCAAGATTGGAGTAATCTTGTAGTGACTAAAACCAGCTTCCAAGAATAATTTCTCCCATTCTTCCTCATTTCTCTCTTTTCTACCAATATGAACCATCAACACTATATCCTGCTTTTTAATCACATCATGGTTCATCTCTTATGGTCGCCGCTAATGCCCACCAAATCAACTTATTTATAATATACTACATATTTTAAATATTTCTTAAAAAATGAATTCCTTTAAAATTTTAATTAATATATTATACATTCCAATCAATAAATAAATTGTTTAGAAATATAAATCAAGTTTTTGCATATTATTTATAAATTATAATTTTAATAAATGCTCATTACGTCATAAAATTAGTGTCAACTATATTATTTACGGACGACTCAAACATTGTCAGTTTCCTTTTTAAAATATTTTTTATATCAAGCATCAATTTTTTTTTTATTTGTGAAATTGAAAAAAGATGTATCTTATTGATTTGACACCACCAATGATAAATTGAGGGTTATTAAAGAAAATTATGTAAAGTTCAATACTATCTTATGCTCCCTTCGTTTTCAAATAATTGTCCTATTTGAACTGGCACACCATTAATTAACAAAAAGTAATTAACTGTATTACAAATATTGATATAATGTATGGTTTCCTTTAATACCCTTAAACATATGATCATAATTAAAATAAATAGAAAAAGTAAGAATAAAGTGATAAAAGTGTTTCTAAACATAAATGTTTTGATAGATGAAAATTATTTTAATAAAGGAAATAGTGTAAATTATTTAGACCGATTCTCCTCATTTTTTCATCCTTTAATCTCTTTCCTCCTAGATCTAACTCTTTAATCTATTCCCTCCCTCAGCCCACGGAATATCCACAAAATCAAACCCCTTTTCTTTCTACCTCCCTCTCTTCCTCACCATTACTACTCTCCCTTCCTTCTCTAGTTCGCCCCTTTTCTACTCCGGTCACCGCACGCTACAAAATCAAAGCTACAAAAATAAATTACGTTCAATGGGGTTTGGCATAGGTGCCGACTTGGCCAATTAGGCAACGACTAAAAACTCGTGGCGGTGGAGAGGCACCTAGCGCCTAGGCAAAGCTAGGCATGGAGTTTTAGAACACTGGTCGAAACACGGTTGGTGGACACAAATACCATACGAAATTGTAGTGTTTGGATAAAGGCTTAACGGGTTTGATCTGGTGTCAATTTTAGGAAAAAAAACAAGGCATATTAAGAAAATGAATAATTACGGGTCGGTTCAATTTCTAAAGTTTTTTAAAAAATTATGGGTCGGTCTATTTTTTTTAAGTTCTTAAACGCTAAAGTATCCCCTAGTTTTTTTTAACCAGAAAAAATCACTTTTGATGGTATTATTTTTTCGTATCGTGGTTCAATGGTTTAATTGTATAGTCTAATCGTACCGCGATTCATCAATTTTATTACTTTTTTTGCACCGCGGTTCAATAGTTAATTGTATAGTCTAATTGTAACGCGATTCATCAATGTTTGTACCACAATTCATCAATTTTATTACATTATTTTTTGCACAACGGTTCAATAGTTTAATTGACTAGTCTATTTGTATCGCGATTCATCAATTTAATCTGATATTTTTTTCACTACGATTCAAAATAGTTTATATGTCTAATCTAATTGCAGTATGGTTCAAAATTTTAATGAAACAGACTATGTCATCAGTCTTCTTCTTCCTTCTCTTTCGACGTATGTCTTCTTATTCATCCTCATTCGCTTTCGTCCCTACTGTGAAAAATTGTCCAACCCAACACATTTTTGTTAAAGTTTCGTAGTTAATGATTCAGAAAACCTATTTACCAATTTCGGGGACATTGCCCCCGAACCCCCACGAAGGGGCACTGCCACCCGCAACCTGACAGGGCAGGTTGATCCCTGTTTCGTTGCACAATAATAGTTATTTTTGAATTCAAAGTGTGTTGCCAAAACTGTTGAAGAAGACGATGTCATTTTCGGAACAATATTTCGAAAAATTGTCTTTTACGGTTGAAAAAAATAACTGTAGACTTTTAAAGTTGTCTTACACTAAAATTGTCATTAATAATAAAATTATTTATAAAAAAACTCAAAAGGAGGGAAGAGATATTGAGGCTCCATTTATCTTTTACCATTACAAGTTTTCGTATACATCTAATTAAAAATGTCTGCCCTAGCATATTTATAAAAATAAAACCATCTTATGTCTTAGATTCAAATAAAAGTTTAGTGCGTCATCTTAATAAGAGTATTTTTCTCTTATTTGAAAATATTAGTCAACATTTGTAACGGTAATTACAGGAGGTGAATCAAATTTAAAGATAGTCATATGAGACAAAATAAATAAAATTTAAAACGTTAGGACCTAAAGTTAAAGTTAAGTACAAGTAAAGAGATCAAATTATTATTTAATTATTCATAAATTGATTAGCTCGTGACAAATTTACTTATTTGACTTTATTCAATGGTGAGTGATTTATTTAATTTAGGGTTATTTTTGTACAAACATTATCTTTTATCATTGATAATTTACTTGTTTTTCCTTAAATAAATGGTGAATGGATTATTAGATAAAAAGTTAATTTTTTCTATACATTAAATTTGTAAGAAACAACTAACACTTTTATGATAGATAGATAGATAATTTTACACTGAAAACATCAAATATCCAAAACACACCTAAAACAACTGATAGCGTAGCTAAAACAAGTTCAAAATTTTACATAACACACAAAAGCAATGGTGATGCCCCCATTCTAGTCGAGTCGAATTGCAATTATGGAAAAACCTCAATGATGGAAATAAAGCTGCCCAAGATTGGAGTAATCTTGTAGTGACTAAAACCAGCTTCCAAGAATAGTTTCTCCCATTCTTCTTCATTTCTCTCTCTTCCATCATCATGAACCATCAACACAATATCTTGGCTAAGCTTCAATTCGGTTATATCATCAACATCTTTTTTGCCATCTGTCACAATGTTTATGATTATAACCTTTCCGCCTGCTTTACCATCTTTGGTTGCAATTATGGCTTCTCTGCTTTTTTTGAGTATCTTCACACAATCCTCATTGTTAAGACCATGCATCATATACTGCCAATTAACAGTTTCAACAGAACTATGCAAGCAGTTGAACATTTTCTTCAAATTTCAACAAACCATCATCATTAGGGAAATGGTATCATATGTCTGATCGAATTCATACCTTAAATAAAATGGCATCCGCATATGGTATAGATTGAAACATATCACCTGCAACAAATTTCAGATTCCAGCTCTCTGGCAAGTTAGCTACAACTTGTGGAAGATCAAACACAGTGCATGTTATGTGAGGGAACGCCTCCAATATGATCTTTGCTAACATTCCATTTCCACCCCCTACATCAACTAATGATTTCACCCCCTAAAAAATTTCCTTAGTATCATGGACAATTAATGTCAACATTGACGTATCACTAGCTAGGGGTGAGCTTGGTCCGGTCCGGTCCACTTTTTTGGAAAAACTGAGAGAACCAGGACCAGACCAATAGTTCGGTTCTTAAAAAATATAGAACCAGGACCAACCCAATATGTCTGAGAACCAATACATTGGTCCGGTCCAGAACCAATTGAAGACGTACGAGAACCAGGACCGGACCAATACGATGCGTATCTTTGATCAAGAGGATAACTAGATTTTCTAAAAAACAATGGTCAATAATCAAATCATGTTCTTCCTTCATACAATATTTTCTTGGGTTCGTTGTTCTTGTGAAAATAAACTAAAGGTAAAAATCATTACTTTCAAATTAATAAAGAGAAATGAAAAAGAAAGTTGTAAGGAAATTTATTGCAAGTCATCTTCCTCTCCGATCCCCTTATGGTTAATTTAATTAATTTACAAGTAACAATCTTTCAAACTAATAATGTTTGGAATCACAAAAAGAGGCAGGAAATTAATTAATAGGGAAGAACAATGTTTTCCCTCCTATTTTCTCTTTAGTCAAATAAGGAAACTTGGTTGAATATTGAATCAAATTATTATATATTTTCTTTAGGTTGTAAGTTGTTTCCCTTTTATTATCTTCTCACCAATATATATATATATATATATATATATATATATATATATATATATATTAATTATACTATATTAGTATATTATATATAATAAAAAAATAATAAATACACATTGGTCCGGTTCGGTCCGGTTCTACGTTTTTGGTTTCTGGAACCGTGGACCGACCCAATTGTCCGGTTCTGAAAAAATTCAGATCCAGGACCAATCCAAAGTATTGGTCCGGTCCATTTTTGACTGGTTCGGTCCGGTTCCATTGGTCCGGTCCGGTTCCGGAAAAACTTTCTGCTCACCCCTATCACTAGCCATTGCCTCATTGAACACCTTGTTAAATTTTGGGCTCCTGTCCATGAATTCCCACTCCGACATTCCATGAGCAACTTGAAAGGCTGATGACTCATTTCCTCGGAACCACTTGCCCAAGAATTGCCATGGAGTTCAAAAAACTGGATCAAGAAATCCTTGAACAAATGAAGATAAGCAAGGGACCTCATTTTTTAGGAGGAGCTTTGAAGCTGGAGTAAGAATGTAAACTTCTTTTTCTTCTCCTTGATCGCTAAATTTTATTGTTGAAAAGAATTTAGAATGAACTAACAAGCTCATAAGTCTGCGCAGATGATCTGTTTTATTGGTGGGGAGTTTAAGCGATGAAACTAGCTCTTGAGGAGTAATAGGTCGGTTATGAGCGTGTATTATATCTGGTATGCCTAGCTCAACTGCACAACCAAGGGACATGGAACTCACAAACTTAAAGATATGGTTATAGATATGACATTGAGCTTGAAATTGCTCAATTGCTCCCTGCTCTTGATTGGGATCCATCTCTTTAATCCTTTGTAGATACTTGTCTAATTCCCCTTCTTTGGTTCTTTACAACTTAGTCGTTCATTTATACAACATTTACTAGTAATGCGCCCCCCCCCCTTGATGCACGTAATGCACATTATTACAAAAAATAATAGGTTTTTAGTGGTTGCGATGTATGAAAAATAAAAATATTAGACTGTATTTATTCAAATATTATTTTCTGAACATTAAGGGCAAGTTCAATGGTAGGAATTAAAACCAAATTTTGATACTTATATAAAAGTATTAGGTTCTCTAATGGTTAAAGTAAAATATATCAAAATTGTGGTACTAGGGAAGGTATCAAATTTGATACCTCCTTTAGTACCTCACCTAATTTTAATATCCTTCATTTTGATACCTATGATTGGAGATGATCATTTGATATCTATGAATATTAACCAATAGGTATCAAAATTTGGTTTTGATACCTATAACCAAACACCACCATTAGACTTGTGCTAAGGGTTAAAACCAAAATTTGAAATCTATGTAACAGTTTTATTAGCCATTAGGCTCTCTAATGATAAAATATGAAGGTACCAAAATTTAGTTAAGTAGTACCAACTACCAAGTTTAGCTCTTAATTTCCCAATAATTGCACGTGGGAGGTGGCTTGATTTCTTTCGCTTTTGTTAAGTTTCGCGGTCCATGTGGGCTTGTCTCGTGTAAGTGTGTCTTTTTCATCATTTTCTGAACCAAACATTCATTATTTTCAATGTGGTCAAACTAGGCCTGTGGATTTTGATTCGAATCCGACCCGAATCCGACCTGAAATTTCGGATATGGATTTGTATAATGGTCCAATAACCCGAATCCGAATTCGAATCCGATAGTTTATTTATTAACGGATCAGATATGGATTTAGCTATATCCGATCTGTTAAGGATCCGATCCGATTCGAAAATAAGATATTTATTATTATATATATACATAATATACACAATTATATATGCATGTTGTCTTTTGAACTTCATCCCTTTCATATTCTAATTATTTTTATTCATATATTTATATTTCGGATCGGATCGGATATTTAATCGGATATGTTAACGGGTAACGGATTCGGATATGAATTGGCATACACTTGATCCGTCGGATTATCGGATCGGATCGGTGATATAGAGTTTCGGATCGGATTCGGATTTACCTATATCCGATACATATCCGATCCATTGACAGGCCTAGGTCAAACAAGTTTTTGATCCAAACATTAAATAATCAAGTAACTATTTAAAACAAAAATAAATAAATGTGATAATATAAATTTGATACCTATGGTCGGAGATATAACTTTGATACCTCATGAATAGTGATCAACTAGTTTTACACCCTTGCGTTAAATGCACGAATATATATCTTTTTTTTAATTAAATTTATCACTCAATAGAAATAAAGAGACAGATTAAAATTAAAAGAGTAAATTAAAGAAAAATATTGATTAAGGCAACTACTAAAATAAAAATTTATCATTGTATCAATAATATTATAAATTCAGCTGAATCATTCTTACACGACATCTTTTGTTTCATTATTAACATTTTTGTTGGCTTTCCATCTTCATCGTTTATCAATTTCTTCAAATCAGAATTGTTGGTTACCTTAAAAACTCCGAAATACGTACAGCTGTCCCCGTCTGAATACTAACTTCTTCAAGAAGAGTTATACATGCGATATTGATTGATCTTGACTTTTGTTATTTGTCATTATATACGATACTATCCATGAATATTGTATCGTTGAAATTTGAAAGACGAACTCATATCTCATGGATATAATGACATTCTTGGAATAAATAATTTGGCTCAAACATTGTTTCCATTTAAAATTTCATCGATTAAATTAAAGTATAAGAGACTTTAGAGGTTAGAAATTGTTTAAAATGGACCAACCCGATTATCACCCATAATATTATCGTTAACTAAAGTAATTAAAAATCTACCAAAGTGGGCCTGAATTTTTCGTTAGATTAAATACTGTTTAATAAAACATGACCTAAAAGTCTCAATAAACTCAAGTTGCGTTGCTTAAAATGAGCGATGCCCATATTTGTGATGTGGCTTTGTCCGCGCGCCTTTTCTTCATTAAGAGTATCTTCGTCATTTTCCCTCCAAAAGTGTACTTTAGCAGTTTAAGCAAATATAATAAATTTTTTCGGTTATATTTTCTCCACAGGGGACCGATCCGATTATGAATTTATCATCCTTAAAACAATCTCCAATTAAAACAAGTATTATTTTTTGAACATTTTCTGTGTTTTTAAGAAATATCCGCAAAAAAAAATCGGCATCTTTTCAAACGATTTACCGAAGAACTGAAAATGAATTATTTTTATTTTTCCGAAAATCATTTTTTTAGAAATCGTTCTTCGTGAAATAAACGGAACCGGACTTTCCCAACAAAAAAAAAACTCTAAAGGAGGGAAGAGATATCGACTTTCCCAACAAAAAAAATAAATTAAAAACCCCAAAAGGATGACAGATGGACTTTCCCAACCAAAAAAATACATCAAAAGGAGGGAAGATATCAAATTTCACAACGAAAATATTTAAAAAAAAAAAAAAAACTCAAAAGGGGGGAGAGAGATCGAATTTCCCAACAAAAAATGTGTTTAAAAAAAAAAAAAAACACCTCAAAAGGAGGGAAGAGATTGACTTTCCCAACAGGGAAAAAAAACCTCAAAGAGAGATTGAATATACAAACAAAAATATTTGAAAAGAAAACCTCGAAAGTAGGGAAGAGAACCAACAAACAAAAAGCCTAGAGGAAGACAGCTGTATGGAGTAGGTGTGGAATAGAAAAGGAAGGAGTTTAGACACTCTTTCACGCTCTCGGTAGGAAGTGTTCGGAAGAGTCCGCTACTAGCACAAAGACTTTTCAAAGTTTTTAAGGTGATAATTGGAGCGGTCTTATTTAGATTTTTTTTTTTTCATATTTGTCTTCAACCATTAAATTATATTTTTGGTGATAAAATGATAATTTTTAATAAACAACAAACGCGTTACATTAAAGCCAACGGTCAAACTTCAGTATCTCAAAATTAAACGATGACTAATTAAATAACATTAATGCATGATTGTAAACGACGCTTAATTATGTAACGTTGATACATGATTTAAAGAAACAATACCTGTGAGACCCCAAACCCTTTACTTGTATTACTTGTTCTATGCCTTGATAACTTGTGTATATTAAGCCTTAACATGATTAGATCTCTCTTTTAGTCCATGCCTGACTCGTATTAGCATTATTGCATTCCTTGTCGCTTGATTCCCTCCTTTGGTTAGCATACCTTTCCGTGATGCCTTGAGTGTTGCTTTAGCTTGGTTTGCACTCGACCGAGACTCGTTAGGGTTTTATTGTCTTTCCTAGACGACCTAGAACGCTCGCCTTAATCCTAGTAAGCTTGTTGGGAAGTTTAGAAACCTTCTTGCCTTGTTTTGGCCTTAGCGATTTCACCCTTCTCCCGTTTTGCGCGTATTTCGACGTGTGAATTGTTCCTTGAGTTCCCGGACTTGTATTCAAGTCATAACCATGATTGAACAAGCCTATTCCATGCCTAAGTTACCCTAGTTTTATTGGCCTTTGATCCGGGTTTGATCCGTCAACCAATCGTCGCTTGACTCGAGCCTTGTTCTACCTTGTTCCGGGTGACGTTCGGGTGTGTTTCGGACATGTTTTGAGTTGTGTTAGACCCTAGAATGGTTACCCATGAGCTTGGGACCATTTAGGACTTGTTTAGGTCTAGTTTTGAAGCCCCAGAAGTTCAGGCGGCCGCATGGCTCAAGCGAGGCGCGCGCATCAAGTTCTGAGAGCAAATGAAAAAATGGCAAACCATCCAGTAGTTGAGGCGGCCGCATGGCCCCTCATGAGGCGCCCGCCTCACTTCCTGTCATGCTCTACGGGATTTTTCAGCCTTTAATCTTTTGTGGTGTCATTAGCCACTTAAACCCCCTTCTTAATTAGCCCTAATCCAACCTATTTAACCCTAATCAACCTAGATTAGCCCTAACCTCAAGCCCCCTCCTCTTGACACTTGGAATTCCACCCAAACCATGCAACTTATATAAGCCTCCTTTGTTGACTTTGGCTTAAACTCTCATTAATCTGATTTCTCTTCTTCTCTCCCCTGCCATGGTTGTGTGTGTGGAGATGTGGTGAGATTGGTGTGTGTGATTGCCATAGATTGAGCTTCCGACTTCCGTTTGCCGAGCCGAGACCACCGGTGTGAAGCTACCGACGAGGAGATCGTTTCTACCCGATTACTTTGTGCTTCAACTTTCTTTTTCCTTGGTATAGGTAAGCTATTAATTTCCCCCTTAGGATTGTATGCTTAGACTTGCCATGATTCCCCTTGTCTATTGATTCCCCATGTTTTCCCATGTCCATGCCATGACCTAGGTTGAAATTGTCTCTTGAGATTTTGGTTAGTAAGTCCATCTTGTTGCTTGAGGCCTACACCTAGAATAAATTATGTTCTATGCTTCTTTAGGAGCAATTAATGTTCTTGAACTAGTAGATTTTGATAACTCTTGGGAACTTGGAATTCTAGGGTTTCACATGCCTTGTCTTGATTATCTTATTGAATTGAACCCTAGACCTAGAACAAATTGTGTTCCATGATCCCCTCCGAATAAATAACGTTCTTGGACCCTTGCGTTTTAATAACATTGAAAGAATAATTATAAGGTCCCTTGAACTCGAATTATCGACAATTCTTAGCTACGGTTGTTAAACGGATTAATGACCTAGCCGATCATATGCGAGAACTTAGAAGAGGGTTTGTGATGCATTTAGTGTCCTAACTCTATTAGAGGAACTATTAGAGACGACTCAACGGAGTCAAGATTTAGCGAGCTATTGAACAATACCGGCTCCCAGATTAATCCCGACGACGTTCTAACCGCGTTTTCCTAAGAATAATAATTCTAGACTTTGAACTTGAATTGATTGCCCTGCTTGATCTTGACTGTCATATTATGGAATGACTGATTGACATGTGAGTTCGCTCTTGTCGAACTCAACCCTACCTGGTTATTGATAAGAATAATTTACTTGTCTTGAGCGAGATCGCTCTTGTCGATCTCGTTCTCTACTTGAGAATTTTGTTAAGTATACATTACTTGGCATATGCATGAGTCCAGCTGGCATCCTGTCTTTGTGCACACACGCCTCCACTGTGGCCACAGTGGAGAAGTAGCTCCCATGCTGTAATCATTTAAGAGCATCACTGGTGACTATCCCGGGCATCTCCTCGGAAGATCGATGTACTACACACATTCGATACCCGCACATTCCAGATAACGCTTGTATGCAGGAACTACGTAGCGGCCCGGCTCTCCACATATCCTATCCTATGTGATTTACTTATACGCACTTATGTGAAACAATGTGCATCCTGAATATATAACTCTATGCCTGTATGATTGTATCTTGCCTTGAATGTTGCATCTTGCCATGACATGCATGATTAATAGCTTACGAGTCTTTATGACTTACCCTTTCCCCTTTACTGCTTTAGATCCTAGCAAGGCAGGTCCTGCGTTGATTAGCTGTGTTCGCGACTTGTGCCCTTTTTGGTGACCGTTGATTCTTGAAGAGGTGGTTTTTGATGGCCTCTTATTCTTGTTTACCTTTTTGTAAGGACGACGGGTTAAGCAGATCCAACTAGACTGCGTACTGGTATTTGTGTATGGCTTGATTGTAAATCCTTAACTGCTAGTAGTTTATACTTGTAGTACTTGTAACACTTTTGGTGCCGGCATTGTGTAAGCCGAGCGTTGGTTTACTTGTTATTATCCCTCCATGTTTTAGTCTTCCGCTGAGCATGCTTTTAGCTCTTTAGAAATTCTTGTCTTGAACTGTTAGCTTGGGTTCCGGCATGTAGTGTCGCCGAAGACTTGGTTATATTTGTTTAACTGCTTATCGTTTAAAAGTTTTAAAATATCCTACCGCTTGGTGCCGAGGCGTCTTGCGACTCCAATGTTAAGGCCACGTCGTTTTTGTAATTAAGTACTTGCATGTTTGATTGCCTACTTGTTTCCCTCCTTATTTGGGCGGTCCGACCCTCGGTCCCATCTCGGGCCCGGGCCGGGTCGTCACAGTTGGTATCAGAGCTTGTTTTAGGTTAGCTATCGGCCAGGATAGGTTCCATGGCCTAGGTGGGTTGTTTCTTGGTGTGATGTTCTAACGTCGAGTGAATTCTTATAGGTGCTTGATGGTGAACCCTAGAGCCAGTGTAGGCCGAGGTAGAGGCCGACCCAGAGAGTTCCCGAGGAACCGAAGTGGAGTTGCCACCTCCACCTCCACCACCGAATCCTGGGCATGAATGCTCGATGGCGGATTTGTGTACCGTCGTATGACGATATTATGACCGAGATGGCCCACTTGGCCGTGGTCGAATGTACCTCCTCCACCACCACCCCCGCATCGAGGCGAGAGTGTCGCCACCGCGCTGAGATATACCACCGGTGCTAGGCACGGAATAATGCCGTGTTAGAGAGATTCTTGAAAATGAAGCCTCCATCTTTTGAGGGAGAGGCGGATGCTAGTATGGCCGAGCTATGGCTTGAGGATGTGAAGAAGATATTCGCAACCGGATTGCACCTGAGGAAGAGAAAGTGGTCTTAGCTGCTTATAAGCTTAGAGGAGCCGCCAATCATTGGTGGGAAGTTTTACTTGCTAGTTGGGAGTTGAATCGGGTGGCGCAAGTGTGGCCTACATTTGAGGCGAGTTCGTGGCTACTTATGTGCCTACAAAGTGATTAGACAAATAAGGGAGAAAGAATTCCGTGAATTGGAGCAGGGCTCCATGACTATAGCTCAAGATTCTTCAAAATTCACCGAGTTGTCCCGCTATTGTGCACATCCGGTGCAAGATGAGAGACACAGACCCGTGAGGTTCGTGAAGGGGTTGAAGACCGAATACAAAAGCTTGTTATCCCTACAGCTAGCACGGAGTGCGGTAGATCGTGCATATGAGATCGAGCGTGATATTGAGGAGCACAGGCAGAAGCATCCTGCGCCTTCTCGAGCTTCGCAGCGGCCGGTAGAGGTCGGGCTTCGAAATCGGTTCGCTACTGTGGCAAACCGCCGCAGTGGTGGTCGAGTAGGCATCGCCCGGTGGTCGTGATAGGCGCCCGAGAGTCGCGGTAGTAGTGCTCCTGCTCCCCAGGGGCAACAGACCCAGGGCGGAGGACCATTGGTTTGTTCTTACTGTAATAAGATTGGGCACTCTAGCGAGAAGTGTCGGACCAGACTTGGCACGTGTCTTAGTTGTGGAGATCCAAATCATCGGCTCAAAGATCGCCTAAGTCTAGAGCGGCTCGCCCCTGGTCGGGCCTGGATCCAAGAGGGATAGCGATGGGCCCTAAGGCGCAGTGCTCGTGTCTTCGCTTGATCACGAGGTGTTCCCGAGTCTACTGCGTGATCTGGAGGTACTCTCGCCTTCTGGTCATCATGCTCGAGTCCTTATAGATCCCGGTTCTACCCATTCATATGTTGCATCGCATTTCCTAGAACATTTATATGTCTTGCCTCGCCCGCTACCTTATGTGCTTGAGGTGTCTACACCGTTGGGTGATTGCTTGTTGGCGTCTGAGGTCTATAGAGGCTGTGATGTGCTTGTTCATGATCGAGTCTTGCATGCTGATTTGGTTGTATTACCTATTAGAGACTTTGACGTGATTCTTGGTATGGATTGGCTTTGTACACACCATGCTTTAGTTGACTGCCGTCGTAAGAAAGTAACTTTTGCCATGCCCGGTATTCCGGAATTTGTGTTTTCGGGTGATCATGCTATGAGTGGGGTTCATATTATTTCGCTGCTAGACAACTCTTATCGCGCTGGTGTACGGGTATTTAGCTTGTGTTCTTGATACTAGCATGTCTTCGCTAAGCTAGAGGATATCCCGGTAGTTAATGAATTCCCTGATGTCTTTTCTTCCGAGTATGCCTTGCCTCCCGACCGAGAACTAGAGTTCTGTATTGAGCTATTGCCAGGGACTTCGCCTATTTCTAGGGCACCTTACCGTATGGCTCCGGCGGAGTTGCGTGAGTTGAAGGATCAGCTGCAGGAACTTCTAGATAGGGAGTTCATTAAACCGAGTGTATCTCCTTGGGGTGCACCGGTGTTGTTTGTAAGGAAGAAGGATGGTAGTCTACGGCTTTGTATAGACTATCGACAGTTGAACCAGGTTACTATCAAAAATAGGTATCCCTTGCCACACATCGACGATCTTTTCGATCAACTTCGAGGTTCAGTTGTCTATTCCAAGTTTGACTTGAGGAGCGGCTATCACCAGCTGAGGGTTAGAGCGGAGGATGTCCCGAAGACGGCCTTCCGTACGCGTTATGGTCACTATGAGTTTGTTGTGATGCCATTTGGGTTGACCAACGCGGCAGCTTTCATGGACCTGATGAATAGGGTTTTCCTAAGTATCTCGATTGCTTTGTAGTGGTTTTTATTGATGACATCCTTGTGTACTCCAAGTCACGAGAGGAACACGCAAATCACTTGAGGGAAGTTCTTTCTATCCTGCGGGAGAAGCAGCTTTACGCGAAATTCAGCAAGTGTGCTTTCTGGCTTGAGCAGGTTTCTTTCCTAGGACACGTGGTGTCTAGTGATGGTATCGCGGTGGATCCATCCAAAGTTGAGGCGATTACCAAGTGGAAGACGCCTAGTACGGTGACCGAGGTCCGTAGTTTCTTGGGCCTGGCAGGTTATTACCGTAGATTCATTGAGGGGTTTTCAAGATCGCTACTCCGATGACTAATTTGACTTTCTAAGAAGTCTATTTTTATATGGAGTGATAAGTGCGAGGCTAGTTTTCGGAGTTGAAAAGGAGATTGACTACGGCTCCTATTTTGGCATTGCCCTGGTTGTGAGAACTTTGTGATTTACAATGACGCTCGCTAGAAGGCTTGGGATGCGTGCTTACGCAGACGGGAGAGTTATCGCTTATGCTTCGAGGAAGCTATCACCTTACGAGCAGAACTACCCGACGCATGACCTGGAACTGGCAGCTATCATCTTTGCGCTCCACAAGTGGAAGCACTATCTTTACGGGGCTAAGTTCGAGATATTCACCGATCATAAGAGTTTGAAGTATCTCTTTTCTCAAAAAGAGTTGAATATGCGATGAGGCGATGGATGGAGAAACCAAGGATCATGATCGCATTATTTCTTATCATCCGGGAAAGCTAATGTTGTTGCGGATGCCTCGAGTAGGAAGGCGTTTATGTCTTGTCTCGATGATGAAGGAGTGGAAGATGCTTGAGGACGCCCGAGAATGGAGTCCAGCATGATGAGCATAGGGTTATCTTTGCTAGCGTGCGTGCTACGCCCGCGTTGTTTGAGTTGATTAAGAAGGCTCAAGTTTCGATTCTCGAAGTTAGGGAAGATTATTGATGGCCCGGTGATGGTAAGAGACCGAGTTTGCTTTGAACACCGATGGGATTTTGACTTTTCGTGGTAGGGTTTGTGTGCCTTCTACTGATGGGGTTAAGCGCATGGTTCTTGATGAGGCTCACAAGGCCAAGTATACTATACATCCAGGGAGTACTAAAATGTATAGGGACTTGAAGAGACAGCTCGTGGAATGGGATGAAAGAGAGATAGCGACTATGTGTCTAGATGCTTGACGTGTCGCCAAGTTAAGGGCGAACACCGAGACCGCCGGTTTGCTTCACCACTTGAGATACCTGGAGTGGAAAGGGAGCATATCACCATGGATTTCGTGACGATTGCCACGCATCGCCGAGGTTTCGATGCGCTTTGGGTTGTTGTGGACAGTTGACCAAATCTTCACATTTTATCCCTGCGATGACTTATAGTTTGAGTCGGCAGATTGTATGTCCAGACATCGTGAGATTGCACGGCATTCCAGCTTAGCATTGTTTCGATAGAGACCCCGTGTTCACTTCCGCATTCTCGCATTCTTTGCAGAAGCTTTGGGTACGGTTAAACTTTAGTACGGCTTTCCACCCGCATGATGGTCGGCCGGAGAGATTGATTCAGTAATCGGAGGATTTGTTGCGTGCTTGTGCCATGGACTTCAAGGGTAGTTGGGACTCCCACTTACCGTTAGCCGAATTCGCATACAATAATAGTTACCCCAAGATTGAGATGGCGCCATATGAGGCTTTATATGGGCGCAAGTGTCGCTCACCGATTTGTCGGGATGAGGTTGGTGAAGCTAAACTTTGGGGTTCGGAAATGGTTCAACAATGGCCGAGAGCGTGAAACTTATTAGAGATCGATTGCTTGCCCGTAGTAGACAGTAAGAGCTACGGACAACCTGAGACGTGACCTAGAATTTCAGTGTTGGTGACTATGTGTTCTGAAAGTATCGCCCCGACGCGGTACTAAGCGATTTGGAAAGAAGGGTAAACTTTCACCTCGATTCATTGGGCCATTTGAGATCCTAGAAAGGATTGGAGCCGTGGGCGCGTATCGGTTAGCATTGCCGCCCTATATCGGACGCTCATGACGTCTTTTCATGTCTCGATGCTACGCAAATATTTGAAGGACGAGTCGCATGTCCTTACTCTACGAAGAGATTACTTTTGAGCCCGACTGCCTTACGATGAGAAGCCGGTGAGGATTCTCGACACGAAAAGAGCAAGTGCCGAGGACAAAGAAAATTCCTTGGTGAAGGTCTTGTGGAAGAATCACGATATTGAGGAAGCCACGTGGGAGGCCGAGCTTGATATGAGAGAGAAGTATCCTTTCCTATTCGATGACTCGGGTAAGAATTTAGGGACTAAATTCCTTTAAGTGGGGAGGATGTGAGACCCAAACCCTTTACTTGTATTACTTGTTCTATGCCTTGATAACTTGTGTATATTAAGCCTTAACATGATTAGATCTCTCTTTTAGTCCAA
>CM028379.1:17902493-17936209 GCA_013146195.2 Codonopsis lanceolata | reverse complement strand
GTAATTTATTTTTGGATGGACAGAGTATAAAACATGTAATTCATATGGTTTTTTTTTTGCATACTTTCAAATGAATTAATTAAATAAATTATGTATATATTAAATATTAGTCCAAAAATTGGTGAATAAAGGACATATATGTTTGACGAGAGAGATTCATCACAATTTACACTTGTCACATATGCATGTGCATTCATGGCTGATGTGTACCTTAAACCTCTTGTTGAATTACAGTGATAAAATCAACACATACGCTTTTTTAGACGTGGATCAAAAGAAACCCACTACTACCCAAAGTCAAAGTCATACCAAAAATCAAAACCATATCCAAAGTCAAAGCCAAAAAGTCTACCATATTCAAGACCAAAAGCCAATTATCCATCTAGAATCTACAGCATGAAAAGTTAACCAACGATCAAATTATTGATCGCTTTTTTCGTGAATAGACCTTCTAACCTCAAAATCAATCCATCTCCAAAGGTTTAAACAGTACATCCTGAACCAGTCATGATCAACAACCCTGCTTCAATCGGTTATAACGTGATTTGGGTCGAAGACAGAACTCCCTGATAAAACACATAAAAATATCAAAAGATAATTACCAAGTAAGGTCCATAACCCACCAACCTGGTGATACTCGGTGATAAGATGAACTCTAAATACCGACTCTCTTTTGTTCAATAGAGTCTTCCTCGTATCATGTGCCTTTATTTCTCTCTTCAAAAAGAAAAAAAGAAAGAGAAAAGTCCACCTAGGGGCTTTCCTTCGATCCACTTCCTTCCATGGGCATTTATATCCATAAAAACGTATCAATTGAGTATATTAGGGGTTTTCTATCCCATCTTGAAAAATCTGTTGATTGAACCACCCTGAGGCTTTTTCCACCAAATGCATGAGTCTTGTCCATGCAGTCTCCTATCCCATATTCCCTGGGTCATAAATTGTTGGTCATTATTGGAAAGAAGCATTTTGGAAACACATATCAATAATTCTGCCTCAGCCTTACTAAGCAAGGATTTCTTATGATGGTCTCTCATAATTTCTGCGAGCCAAATAGATAATTTTGGGTACACTTTGCCCTTACCTTTCTGTTAATGCTAGACTGATTGTCCACTAATTTCTGTCCAGAATACTAAAGGTTCGAAACTCCACTTACAAGATTAGACCATTTGCTTCATCATGCCGGTGTCCCTAAGTTCTATCAGATCTTGCTGCTTGACTGCCATGTTATCCCCCCATATGGGCCCGGTTTTTGAAACTCTCCTTACTTACTTTGCCAAAAACCATGATAATTTTTTACCAAGTCAAAGGAAAAGAAGCGTGGGACCCCCATTAAAATTCTTCACTGAAAAACCCCATCGGATACCAGAAACCAAAATATATGCATCATACCTCTTACGATTGTAGCCAAAGCTACAACCTCAGCTCACCAGCCAAGGAGTACAGTGTGTTTAATAGATTAATTTTGCTTAAAGGTCAATCATGTGCAGATACTATTAACTAGTGTTTGCATGTAGACTAAATTGCAAATTTGTGGAGTAAGTAATTCAGCGACATTGTTTCGCGCCATTATATCTGATCTCAATGCATTTCCTACACACTGCTGGTCTTATCATCATCCCTAAAAACATCGATAGCATAAATTCAATTTTACATTAAAAAAAAGTAAATAGAAAAAAAAAAAGAGGAAGAGTTTTTTCCATATGCATGTTATCTTAGCTTGCATCTTGTCATTACAACATCTTATCTTGTAAAGTATTTGCCACATCATCCCCCCATGCAACAAGCATATCTTCTACCTACACACTCCAAAGACCGTGGACACTAATCTCCGTCAAAGCTTGCTGAAAGCTGAACAAAAGCATCGCCAACGCCTTGCAGTTCAAACATACTAGTTCTTGCCTAAGGCAAGTCAAAGTACTGCCAGCAACTCCGTCATCCCACATGGGGCCTACATCCGTCCAACATCTCGTCAAGGAGCTATTCTTAAAGATCCTCAGTAACATCATCAAATCTCACCGATGAGGGCACACAGAGCACCATCTCGATGATGGCATATCTCTGATGAGGGCGCACAGAGCATCATGTCGATGATGGCATATCACCGATGAGGGCGCACAGAGCACCATGCCGATGATGGCACATCGCCGATGAGGGCGCACAGAGCACCATACCGATGATGGCATATCACCGATGAGGGCGCTCAGAGCACCATGCCGATGATGGCATATCGCCGATAAGGGCGCACAAAGCACCATGCTGATGATGACATATCTCCGATGAGGGCGCACAGAACCATGCCGATGATGGCATATCGTCGATGAGGGCGCACAGAGCACCAAGCCGATGAGGGCGCAGAGAACACCATGCCGATGATGGCATATTGCCGATGAGGGCACACACAGCACCATGCCGATGATGGCATATCTCCGATGAGGGCGCACAAAGCACCATGCCGATGATGGTATATCTCCGATGAGGGCGCACAGTGCACCATGCTGATGATGGCATATCGCCGATGAGGGCGCACAGAGCACCATGCCGATGATGGCATATCGCCGATGAGGGCTGATCGATGTCTTATTTTAATTATTTTCCTTGCAAGTGGACAAGACTATTGTAGAATAGTTTTGGGAAGCAAGGGTCGAACCACAGAGACAAGAAGATCACGAATAGCACGATTATCGGTAACAAATT
Source organism: Codonopsis lanceolata (assembly GCA_013146195.2). Taxonomy (NCBI): domain Eukaryota; kingdom Viridiplantae; phylum Streptophyta; class Magnoliopsida; order Asterales; family Campanulaceae; genus Codonopsis; species Codonopsis lanceolata. Next base: position 17,933,512 of record CM028379.1, on the reverse strand, counting down.
ATTAAACTAAAGGGGTTTTTATATTGATTTTAATCTAAACTAATTATTATTCTATGGTTAACTAATTTAGCAGTAATCACAGATTATGAAGATCTTATGGTGGAGGGAAATCTAGGATTAGGGTTTCACTTGTATCTCCTCTATGGCTTATTTTGATAAAGTATCATTCAATTTCTTGGGTTCGTTCACAAAATATAGACATGGATGTGAGCCATCTATAAACCTGTTGAAGTCATGATACGATATGATCAACCACTGATCATACTTCGGTACCCTAGCTAAAGCAAGTTTAAAATATTACATAACACACAAAAGCAGCGATGATGCCCCCAATCCCATTCTAGTCGAGTCAAATTGCAACTATGGAAAAACCTCAATGATGGAAATAAAGCTACCCAAGATTGGAGTAATCTTGTAGTGACTAAAACCAGATTCCAAGAATAGTTTCTTCCATTCTTCTTCATTTCACTCTTTTCCACCAATATGAACCATCAACACTATATCCAACCAAAGCTTCATTTCAGTTATATCACCAATATTTTTTTCGCCATCCATCACGACGCCTATGATTATAACCTTTCCGACTGCTTTACCATCTTTAGTTGGAATTATGGCTTCTCTGCTTCTCTTGAGTATCTTCACACAATCCTCATCGCCAAAACCATTAAGCATATACTGCCAATTAACATTTTTCATCAGAACTATGCAAGCAAGTGAACATTTTCTTCAAATTTCAATAAGCCATCATCATTAGGGAAATGAAATCAAATGTTTGAATTCATACCTTAAATAAAATGGCATCTGCATAAGGTATATATTGAAACACACCACCTGCAACAAATTTCAGATTATGGCTCTCTGGCAAGTTAGCTAACACATGTGGAAGATCAAGCACATTGCATGTGATGTGAGGGAACGCCTCCAATATGATCTTTGCTAGCATTCCATTTCCACCGCCTACATCAACTATTGATTTCACCCCCTCAAAAATTTCCTTAGTATCATGGATAATTAAAGTCATCATTGACGTATCACTAGCCGTTGCCTCATTGAACACCTGGTTAAATTCTGGGTTCCTGTTCGTGAATTCCCACTCCGACATTCCATGAGCAACTTCAAAGGCTGATGACTCATTTCCTCGGAACCACTTGCCTAAGAATTTCCATGGAGTTAAAAAAAACTGGATCAAGCAATCCTTGAACAAATGGAGATAAGCAAGGCACCTCATTTTTTTAGGAGCCTGGATGCTGGAGTAAGAATGTAACCTTTTTTTTCTTCTCCTTGATCGCTAAATTTTGTTGTTGAAAAGAATTTAGAATGAACTAACAAGCTCATAAGCCTGCGCAGATGATCTATTTTATTGGTGGGGAGTTTAAGCGATGAAACTAGCTCTTGAGGAGTAATAAGTCGGTTATGAGAGTGCATTATATCTGGTATATATGCCTAGCTCAACTGCACAACCAATGGACATAGAACTCACAAAGTTAAAGATATGGCTATAGATATGACATTGAGCTTGAAATTGCTCAATTGCTCCATGCCTTTGATTGGGATCCATCTCTTTAATCCTTTGCAGCTACTTGTCTAATTCTCCTTCTTTGGTTCTTTACAACTTAGTCATTCATTTATACAATATTTACTAGTAATGAGCCCCCCCTCCCCTCGATGCACGTAATGTACATTATTACAAAAAATAATAGGTTTTTAGTGGTTGCGATGTATGTAAAATAAAAATATAAGAATGTATTTATTTAAATATTATTTTTTGAATATCTAGGACAAGTTCAATGTTAGGGTTAAAACCAAATTTTGATACTTCTTTAATAGTATTAGGCTTTCCAATAGTAAAATATGAAGGTAACAAAATTTGGTTAAGTAATACCAAGCTTAGTTCTTTCCCAACAATTGCATGCGCGCGGATTTCTTGATTTCTTTCACTTTTGTTAAGTTTGGCCGTCCACATGTGCTTGTCTCATGTCAATGTGCGTCTTTTTCATCATTTTCTGATCCAAACATTTACTATTTTCAATGTGGTCAAACAAGTTTTTGATCCAAACATTAAATAATCATGAAACTGTTCAAAACAAAAATAAATAAATGTGAGACTACAAATTTCATACCTATGATCGGAGATGTTGTTATATAGGTATCAAATTTTAGTTTTAATATTTATGGCTGGAGATATAACTTTGATACCTCATGAATGGTGATCAACCAGTTTTATACCCGTGCATTAAACGCACGAATATATATCTTTTTTAATTACACTTATCACTCAATAGAAATAAAGAGACATATTAAAATGAATAGAGAAAATTAAACAAAAGTATTGTTTGAGACAACTACTAAAATAAAAATTTATCATTGTATCAATAATATTATAGATTCAATTGAATCATCTTTACACGACATCTTTTGTTTCATTATTAACATTTTTGTTAGCTTTCCATCTTCATCGTTTATCAATTTCTTTAAACCAAAATTATTGGTTACCTTAAAAACTGCAAAATACAGCTGCCTCCGTCTGAATACTAACTTCTTCAAGAAGAGTTATACATACGACATTAATTGATCTTGAGTACTTTTGTTATTTGTCATTGTATACGATACTATCAATGAAAACTGTATTCCTTGAAATTTGAAAGACGAACTCATATCTCATGGATACAATGACATTATTGGAATAAATAATTTGTCTCCAACATTGCTTTCATTTAAAATTTTACTGATTAAATTAAAATATAAGAGACTTTAGAGGTTGGAAATTGTTTAAAGCGGACCAACTCGATTATCACCCATAATATTATCATTTACTAAAGTAATTAAAAATCTACCAAATTGGGCCTGAATTTTTCGTTAGATTAAATACTGTTGAATAAAACATGACCTAAAAGTCTCAATAAACTCAAGTTGCATTGCCTAAAATTAGCGATGCCCAATGTTTTTCATTACGATACCCGAATTGAAGAAGTGACTTTGTCCGCGCACCTTTCCTTCATTATGGGTATCTTCGTTATTTTTCCTCCAAAAATGTACTTTAACGGTTTAAAACAAATATATTGAATTTTTTCGATTATATTTTCTCCATCGATCCGATTATCAATTTATCTTCCTTAAAACAATCTCCAATTAAACAAGTATTATTTTTTGAACATTTTCTATGTTTTTAACAAATATCCACAAAAAAATTTGGTATCTTTTCAAAAGATTCACTGAAGAACTAAAAACTTTATTTTTTCCGAAATCATTTTTTTAGAAATCATTTTCATGTAACATACGAAACCGGACATTCCCAACAAACAAAAAAACCTCTAAAGGAGGGAAGAGATATCGACTTTCCCAAAAAAAAAAAAAAAACTCAAAGAGAGATTGAATATACAAACAAAAATATTTGAAAAGAAAACCTCTAAAGTAGGGAAGAGATTGTCTTTCCCAACAACACCAACAAACAAAAAACCTAAAGGAAGAGAGCTGAAAGGAGTAGGTGGGGGATAGAAAAGGAAGGAGTTTTGGTCTTACACAATTACCATACGAAATTCGGGTGTTTAGATTGAGGCTTAACTGGTTGGAGCTCGTGCCATTTTCGGTAAAATAATAATGTACATTAAAAAAAATAGAAAATTATTTTTTTGATCTTCGTATTATCACTAGTTACTCGATTTGATCAATCATATTTTATAACTGTCAAATTGAAAAATATATTAAATAAGTTGGTAAGTTTTGGTCCATACTATTAACATCTCATCCAATTTCGTAACAGATATGCTAATGTCGACTAACGGAGGGATTTTATAAGGAGTATTTTTGTCAATCTTCATGAAAATATAAAGACAAAAATTAAAAATTAAATGTGGAGATGTCCATCTTTATGAGAGGATTTATATTTTGATGGAGATGACAAAAATACCCCTCATAAAATCCCCTAGTTAGTCGACATTAACATTTATGTTACGAAATTGGATGATATGTTAACGGTATGGACCAAAACCTACTAACTTATTTAGTACATTGGTCAATATGAGAGTTATAAAACGTAGTTGATTAAATCGGGTAGCTGGCAATAGTATGATGGTAAAAAAAGATCATTTTCCCTTAAAAAAATAATAATTACAGACCGGTCGACTTTTCAAAGTTTTTAGGGTGATAATCGGGGCGGTCCCATTGAATGAAATTATAACTGAAAAAGTCCTTTATATTTGTCTTCAATTACTAAATTATACTTTTGGTGATAAAATGACAAAGATACATTTAATGAACAACAAACGCGTGCATTAAAACCCACGGCCAAACGTCAATATCTTCAAGAAAAGGCATAGTTTCCCTCACGGGCGTAGCTTAGTTGGTTAAAAGCTAGTAGATTTGGAACATGATCAAGAATCGAGTCCTAGCAACCGCAGTGTGGGGTTTCATCCTCTTGTGGGGGTAGCTCCTTGCAGGTACTAAACACGGGTCCTCCTATCTACTTAATCGCTGAATCACCGTGATTTTTTTTCTTACATTCTTATAGGACTGAGGTGTGGGGGCTCTCGAAGAAAGAATTTCCTTTTTGGAACAAGAAAAGGCATAGTTCAGTAACTTTGACCATTGACATCATTTATTTTAGTCTCACCTAAGCACCATGCCAGAACCACATATATAACTATAATTATATCATTTTATTATTTTATGTGCATTTCCTGTTCCCTCCCCCTCCATGCACGTAATGTACATTTACTAGTAAGAGCATCCTCAATGTAATAATTCTTATTACAACTTCTTAAGTGGGTCCCACTGCTACCTACACATTTTTCTCTTCTTACCAACTTAAGAATATATCTTCTCATTGTATACTATTCTTTCACAACTTCTTATACAAAAAAAATATTAAATTTAACATTATTCACTAAAAACAAAACCCTTCCAAACACCCCCCCCACACACACTAAAAGTGGACAGCTTAGTTTCTGACAGCCCCCTCCCCCTCCCATCCATTCTGCAAGAAGCCACTTCTTAATTAAGGAAGTAAAAATTTTCTCTTTCCTAGTTGGTATTTAGGAAGTTGTACAATGGTGAGAAATCTTTAACTTCTTAATTGGAAGAATCCCAAAAAAGAAAGGCAAAACACACAAACGGGCCACCCAACTTTGGACCATATTGCAATTCGGCCACCGAAACTTTGGTTCATCTATTTTGGCCACCCTACTTTCATTCTTTGCAAGCGAGCCCATTTTCTAACGCAGTTAGCCGTGACGTTAACTTTAGGGGTAAAATGGGAAAAACAATGTTAAACAGCTCATCTTCATCTCTCTTTCTCTCTCACACAGATGCAGAATGCCTTCAATTGCAATCGGCGATCACCAACAAAGCTTCCACACCTCGCCGACGTCGACCCTTTCCCCCAATCTCCTTCACAGCCGGCCTCCTTCTCCGGCGAATCAACCCCTCCGTTCAAATCGAGCAAGCCCCGTATCTTCTCCCCCTTCTTCTCCGGGAAAATCTCACCCCTTCTTGATCAATTGCTGGCGTCTACCCCCCTTCATTCACAGTCCAGCCGCCGCCGGCCACCTCCAATCCATCCTCACCTCCATCCAGTCTTTCTCCATCAACACCCACCGGTGAATCCACAGCTCTATCCTCCCGCCATCCATCCTTCCCAATGACAGGTTTGGTCTGGCCCCTATATAAACCCAGCAGTTCCTTCATCTATGCTTCTGTTCAAACAGATCCGGCCGTGCTCTTCTCACGCCAATCGTCATCCCGTCTTCTTCCTTCACCCATCTTCGTCTTCACCGATGAATTACCACATCCATGGTCGGCCCAAAACCCAAGCAATCGTGCATCTCGTATCACCGCCATCTACAGATCCGGCTTCCCTTCGCCCAATCCACAGTAGGCCTCATTCTTCTTCTCCGAATCGGTGATGAGACTCGCCCAACGAGACTCAACCCAGGTAAGGTGTCACCCCTCTCAATACCTTGAATGGACTCCACATGTAGATCTGGGCTTTAACACTATAGATCTCGACCTCTTCGAGCTTTGGCGCGTGGCAAATGGCTTCAATGGAGTATACACCGCCGAAACTGTTGTCGTCAAATGGCATCTGCAAGAAATTGCCGTACACGACATCGCATTGTCCATCCAACTCGGCTTTTTGATTATGAGAAGCCCAAGAGGGAAACAGTGAGAAGATTTTGATTATGAGATTTGGGAACCATCTACATATATGGCGATACAAAAAGAAGATTTTGATTTGAATCTTCCCCAAAAAAATTTGAATTTATTTTTCTGGGTTGTGATTATTTTCTTGATAAAGATGAACAAATTTGGGAGAAGATGAAGATGAGCATCAAAGTTCTATTATTTATAGCAGGGGTAAAATAGAATTTTGACTTAAACTTAACGTCCTGGGCTAACGGCGTTAGAAAATGGGCTCGCTTGCAACAGAAAGAAAGTAGGGTGGCCAAAATAGATGAACCAAACTTTCGGTGGACGAATTGCAATATGGTCCAAAGTTGGGTGGCCCGTTTGTGTGTTTTGCCAAAAAGAAACAATGGAGATGCTCTAATGCACCCCCTGATGACTATTTATCAAGTATTATTTTTGGGTTAAATGAACCATTAGTTCCTAAACTTTGACCTTTTACACAACAGGTCTCCGATCTTCAAAATATATCACAATTAATCTAAGAACTCAATTTTCGTCCGTCGGTGGTCCCTAGCCCTAACTTCGTTAATAAATTATTGTTATGTAATCATCTGCTACTCACGTGCACCAAAAATAGTGTAATTTGATAACTTATAAACTTGAAGGATGATTCTAAAAGTTTGAAAAATATAAGGGCTCATGTTGAAATCTTACCCTTTTTTCTTCCCCAACCCATGCTCTCCGTCATTTCTCCCGTCTGGTGGCCAAGTGCAGAGCCATTGACAAATTGTTTCAAAAAATGGTATCCATTTCTCTCGTCTATTCATTATCTCTCAAAAAATGACAGCGACAACAACATCATCATCACCACCACCCTCCTCCCATCCACAACCCTTTCCCACCACCACATCCTCCGCTTTCTCTCTTCGTCGCGCCTCCAGCCGCGACGATTATGATGGGTGTGGATAGAGGGCAGGAAGGAGGCCGGCCTGACATGGTGCGTGACGGCGATGAAGATCGATCTGGAGCGAGCTCGTTTGGAGAAGGCGGAGCTTTGCCGACTCTGTTGAGGGGGGTTTTGGCCTGAGATGGTGGCTATAGTGGCCATGGAAAAAGATGACGATGTTGGGTGTGGAGCTGAAGGAAGACGACATGACTGGGGGAGAAGAGAGGGAGAAAACGCTGATTGGAATTCATGTATCTTTTTTTTTTCAGGAAATTCCTACTTTGTTTTTCCGAGAAAATCGTGGAGTTGGGTATTTGGAGAATCTGAATATTGAGAAATTAGGGAGTGGATATTAAATTTATCTGATTACAAGGAAAAAAAATCCAAAGTGGGTTGTGTTGATTCGGTCAAAAAAACAACAATAATATTTTGTGCAAAGAGAATTGGATTTTAAGTGGGTTTCTTAGGGTTAACGAGAATTTTCAATCGTATCTGGAAAGTGGAAACATTCACAATCGACATTGAATTAGATAATTGTCCCAGTTTGGGAATTATGTTTGATGATAGTTTCAGAATCGTCCTTCAAGTTTATAAGTTAGCAAATTGGTGCACGTGGATAGCACATGATCACATAACGGTAATTTATTAACGGAGTTAGGGCTATGGACCACCGGCGGACGAAAATTGAGTACTTAGGTCAGTGGTGATACATTTTGAAGATCAGGGATCTGTCGTGTGAAGGGCCAAAGTTCAGGGACCAACGATGCATTTAGTCTATTATTTTTTAAACATTTTATGTATTTTTGCCAAATATCTCAATTTTTTTGTTTGTATCTTTTCAAAAGATTTACCAAAGAACTGAAAATGAAATATTTTTTATTTTTACGGAAATCATTTTTTTAGAAATCATTTTTCGTAAAACGAACGGAGTCGAACTTTCCCAACAAATTTTTTAAAAAAAACCTCAAAATGATGAGAGATCGACTTTCCCAACCAAAAAAAACATCAAAGGAAGGAAGATATCAAATTTCCCAAAGAAAAATTTTCAAAAAAAAAAAAACTCAAAAGGGGGAAGAGAGATCGAATTTCCCAACAAATTTAAAAAAACAAAAAAACCACAAAAGGAGGGAAGAGTTCGACTTTCCCAACATAACAACAAAAAAAAAAAACCTCAATGAGAGATCGAATATACAAACAAAAATATTTTAAAAGAACCTTGAAAGTAGGGAAGAGAGGAAAGGAGTTGGTGGGGGACAGAAAAGGAAGGAGTTTAGACGCTCTTTCACACTCTCGGTAGGAAGTGTTCGGAAGAATACGCTACTATCACAAAGCCTTTTTAAAGATTTTAGGGTGCTAATCGGAGCGGTCTCATTGAATGAAATTATAATTGGAAAATTATTTTATATTTATCTTCAATCATTAAATTATATTTTTGATGAAAAAATGATAATCTTTAATAAACAACAAATGCATGCATTAAAGCCAGCGGTCAAATTTTAGTATCCCAAAATTAAAGAAACGATGATTAATTAAATAACACTAAGGTATAATTGGAAACTACGCTTAATTATGTAAGGTTGATACATGATTTAAAGAAACGATGCATAATTAGTTAACACCTAAACAGGATTGGAAACGACGTCTAATTAAGTAACACCGATACATAATTTGAAAGAACAATTTCTAATTAAGTAATATCGAGACATGATTGAAAAAAACGATGTCTAATTTTTGAAAGTTAACATCGGTGCACAATTTTTAAATTAATAAACGCGTGTATTTTTTAAACCGAGAGAAAAGAAAATTTTGAAACCTAATTAAATAACACCAATGCTTAATTTTTAAATAATGACACTTGGGTAACCATAATTTATGATCGATTCCTAAATAAACGATGCTTAATTAATATAAAACACCGACACTGAATTGCAAGATACAATATCTAATTAAAAACACCAAGGCATAATTTGACATATATTTAAGAATGAAAAATTAACAAACCTAACGTTCAAATGATTGTATACACGGTGGATTTATGAACACAAATCTAACGTGCATTTATGAAAAAACCCTAACATCATATATTTGTCAAGCCAATATATAGAATTGACCAAAACCTCCTCTGTTGGTGATTGAGCTTATGTTGTACATCGAGATTGGAGGAAGAAAAAACTAGGTTGCAAGCATTCCTTATGTTTCAAAATCCGTACTCACTCCGTCCCTAAATAATCGTCCTAGTTGACCAGGCGCACAGTTTAAGAAAAAACAATTGACTTGATTATTTATATTGGTTTAATGTGTAGTTTTCTTTAAAGCCCATGTGTATGTGGCTCATAATTAAAGTAGTGTGAAAAAGTAAGGGTAAAGCGGTAAAAGTGATGTTTTAAAAAAGTAAGTTTCAAACTGAACAATTATTTTGAGACGGACGAAAAAGGAAGGAGGACGATAATTTAGGGACGGGGGGAGTAATTGATTTTTCGATTGAAGTTGAATGAAGGAGGATGGAAAAAGCGAGTTGCAAGGATGTTTCTTTCGAATTGAAGATAAATTGATTAAGAAAGTTTGGAAAATAGATTGTTAGAAAATGAATTACAATTTAATAATAGGGGACCGACCCGCAATTATTCCAAGTTTTTAATCGCTCAAGTCTCATGTTTTTATTTCAAATCGAAAAAAGACATTTTTGAAGGTAAAAAGACTACGATATACTTAATGAGCATGAGACGTCATACGACAATTAATCGCGGTGTATTGGTTATTGAACAGTGATGCATCGATTTTATTGCATTCATTTTTGCATCATGATTCATCAGTTTTATTGTCTAGTCTATTTTTTCACTGTGATACATCAATGTTTGAACCGCGATTCATCAGTTTAATTGGGTAAATTTATTATTGAACTATGATGCATCAATATTTGCAACGCGATACATTAATCCGATATTTTTGTATCGCGTTACAAAATCATAAAGAACTAGATCACGTCCTCAACCTTTCTTTTTCCATCTCCTTCGTTGCAAGCTTTTTTCTTCATTCTCTTCCACCTTCGTCTCTATTGAAAATTTCCTACCAAGAATAGATTCGTTACAGTTTTGTAATTTATAAATCAAAAAAATTGTTTACCTTAATCCGTTTTGTTGTGCAACAACAGTGATTTTCGAATCCAATGTGTTGCTGGAGTAATTGAAGGAGACGATAATATTTTCGAAACAATATTTCGTTTAATAAACTTTTGCGATTGACAAAAAAAAAAGATAGACTAGAGAGGTTGCAAATTTTAGAAAAGGGGTTGGCCAGAATTTTACCAATAAAAAATTAGGTTGATATCAGATTGACCAAATAAGCACGATATGATATGATAATTAAAAAAATTCTCCCTCTAGATAAATATTCCTAGTGGACAAAATACAAAGATTAAAAATGTAATTAATGATGTGTTATGAAATATGTTGTGACAATAATACTCATTACACACATATTATTTAGGATATACAATAATTATAGTTTTAACATCCTTGAATGTTTGAGCATCCTTCAAACGGATGGTAGGAGGCGAATATGATGTGAGTCATATATAAACTTGTAGAAGTCAAACTACGATATGATCAACTAGAGCTGTCAAAATTGAGCCCGGTTTATAGGTCCGATCCAGCCCACCCGACTTTTCAAGGGCCTGTGCCTCAATTTAGAAGGCTCGAAAAAAGTCAGGCCTCTTTAGCCCGGCCCGCTAGACGCGTGGACCGCGTTTGGCCCGATCTTAAAAAAACCCAAAAAACCCGACCCTGCCCGATCATAAAGTTAAACACTAAAACTTAATTATAAAATTAAAAACTAAAACATAAATCTAAAAAAAAAAAACTATCAGACACTCATTTAGACTAGTTTTTTTTTTCTTTTGGTTAGATAAATTTATTACACAGTATGATTTATTTCCAAATCATTGTTCTCTTTTTTGTTGAAACTCATATTCTAAATTGATGGAAGTGAAACTTACAAAGAGAAAATGAAGTTAATCTTCCAAGTTCCAATCTAGTTTAGTATGGTTGTGGTTAGTAATTTTATCGAAACTGATCTATTTAATTGAGTATCTCTATCTGATATTAGCTAATAAAAAGCCTCAATAGTATAAACTTGATAAAAAATAAAATTTAAATGCTAGATTGTGCAGGGCGAATAAAAAAATGAACATTTGCTAGTTAGTATGGTTTTGCAAACTAGAACCCGAAAAACTTTGTCTATCCTCAGAAAACACATATTAAAAAATTGGGGACAGTATGATGAACTTCAATTTGGTTATAACTTTTTTGAAAAAAATACCTTTCAAGTAGCACATGTATTTTTTTTCTTTGGTCTGTAACATTATAGTTTTTATAGTTTATGTTTCGTTTAATTGTTGAAGTTACTACATTTGTTTATATTTACTTTGGTTGCACTTTTGCTTTATAATTGTGTAAGTTAAACTAGTAAGTATGTGTGTTTTGAACTTTTGATGTGTTATATAACTTTTATTAGCTAATTTGTGAGTTTTTTTTAATAAAAAAAATGTTTAATTTTTTGGCCCATAGGCCCGAAATGCGTATGGGCCAGGGTTTGAGTTCTATGAGACCCATCACTATCACGGACCAGCCCGGCTTGACCCGCTTGACAGCTCTATGATCAACCACTGATCATACTACGATACCCTAGCTAAAGCAAGTTTAAAATATTACATAACACACAAAAGAAGCGGTGATGCCCCCAATCCCATTCTAGTCGAGTCGAATTGCAACTATGGAAATAAAGCTACCCAAGATTAGAGTAATCTTGTAGTGACTAAAACCAGCATCCAAGAATAGTTTCTTCCATTCTTCCTCATTTCTCTCTTTTCCACCAATATGAACCATCAAAACTATATTTTTTTTTATGTTTGTCTTTTATAAAACACTTGCTTTTTAATCACAACATCTTAATCCCAATTCTCAACAACCCCAAAGCAATAAACCAACCAAGTTTAGAACAAAAACAAAAAAATATTACTCAAATTAAGCTAATGGTCCTTTTCTTCCTTCTCCGATCCATGTCACAAAATAAAGCTACAAAAATAAATTAAATTCGCCCACGCCGACTTAGTCGATTAGGCAAAGAAAGTCTCAGCGCCTAGGCGGGGCCTAGGCGGGGAGTAGAACAACTAATATACCATAAAACATATTGCTTTTTAAATGGTTCATTTCTTAAAAAATCATTTATAATATACTACATATTTTAAATATTTCTTAAAAAATGAATTCCTTTAAAATTTTAATTAGTATATTATACATTTCAATCAACAAATAAATTGTTTAGAAATATAAATGGAGTCTCTGCACATTATTTATAGATTATAATTTTAATAAATGCTCACTACATCATAAAAGTAATATCAACTATATTATTTACGGACGACTCAAACATTGTCAGTTTTCGGTAGGAAGTGTTCGGAAGAGTACGCTACTATCACAAAGACTTTCTAAAGTTTTTAGGGTGATAATTGGAGCGGTCTCATTGAATGAAATTATAATTGGAAAATTATTTTATATTTGTATTCAACCATTAAATTATATTTTTGGTGATAAAATGATAATCTTTAATGAATAACAAACGCGTGCATTAAAGCCAACGGTCAAATTTCAGTATCCCAAAATTAAAGAAACGATGACTAATTAAATAACACTAAGGTATAATTGGAAACAACACTTAATTATGTAGCGCCGATACATGATTTAAAGAAGCGATGCATAATTAAGTAACTCCTAAGCAAGATTGGAAACGACATCATTTGAAAGAACAATTTCTAATTAAGTAATATCGAGACAAGATTGGAAGAAACGATGCCTAATTTTTGAAAGTTAACATCGGCGCACAATTTTTAAATTAATAAACGCGTGTATTTTTAAACCGAGACAGAATAGAAAAATTCGATACCTAATTAAATAACACCAGTGCTTAATTTTTAAATAATGACACTTCGGTAACCATAATTTATGACTGATTCCTAATTTTATAAACGATGCTTAATTAATATAAAACACCGACGTTGAATTGCAAGATACGATATCTAATTAAAAACATCAATGCAGAATTGAACATATATTTAAGAATGAAAAATTAACAAACCTAACGTGCAAATGATTGTATACCGCGGTGGATTTATGAACACAAATCTAACGTGCATTTATGAAAAAACTCTAACATCATATATTTGTCAAGCCAACATATAGAATTGACCAAAATCTCCTCTGTTGGTGATTGAGCTTATGTTGTACATCGAGATTGGAGGAAGGAAAAAACTAGGTTGCAAACATTCCTTTTGTTTCAAAATTTGTAATTCATTTTTCGATTGAAGTTGAATGAAGGAGAATGGAAGAAGCTGGGTTGCAAGGATGTTTCTTTCGAATTGAAGGTAAATAAATTACGAAAGTTTGGAAAATGGATTTTTGGAAAATGAATTACAATTTTACAAAATGGGACCGACTTGCAATTATTCCAAGTTTTTAATCGCTTCAGTCTCATGTTTTTATTTCAAATCGGAAAAAGCCACTTTTGAGGGTAAAAAGACTACAATACCCTTAATGAGTATGAGGCGCGCTACGATAATTAATCACGGTATATTGATTATTGAACCGTGATGCCTCGATTTTATTGCATTAATTTTTGTACCATGATTCATCAGTTCAATTAATTGTCTAGTCTATTTTTACACCGCGATACATCAATGTTTGAACCGCGATTCATCAGTTTAATTGAATAAATTGATTATTGAACTGTGATGCATCAATGTTTGCAACGCGATACATTAATCCGATATTTTTACACCACGTTACAAAATCATAAAGAACTAGACTACGTACGTCCTCAACCTTCTTCTTCCATATCCTCCGTCGCAAGCCTCTTTCTTCCTTCTTTTTCGCCTTCGTCTCTACTGAAAAATCCTTACCAAGCATAGATGCATTACAGTTTTGTATTTTATAATTCAAAAAAACTGTTTACCTTAATCTGTTTTGTTGCGCAACAATAGTGATTTTGAATCCAATGTGTTGTTGGAGCTATTGAAGGAGACAATAACATTTTCAGAACAATATTTGGTTTAATATACTTTTGCGGTTAAAAAAAGAAAGATGGACTAGAGAGGTTACAAATTTTAGAAAAAAGACTGATTGGAATTTTACTCATAAAACATTGGGTTGATATCGGATTGATCAAATAAGCACGATATGATACGATAATTAAAAAAATACTCCCTCCGTCACGGATAAATATTCCTAGTGGACAAAACATAAAAATTAAGAAATGTAATTAATGATGTGTTATGAAATTTGATGTGACAATAATACTCATTATACACACACTCTTTAAGATGTGTAATAATGATAGTTTTAACATCTTTGGATGTTTGAGCATCATTCGAAAGGATGGTAGGAAACAGACATAGATGTGAGTCATCTATAAACTTGTAGAAGTCAAACTACGATATGATCAACTAGGGGTGGCAATTGGCTGTTAATGAATAGCTTTGGATAAAGCCATTATACATTATGCTAATGAATAATGGCCTAACCTAAAGTTATCCATTAACACCTAATTACCACTAACCACTGATCGTACTACGGTACCCTAGCTAAAGCAAGTTCAAAATTTTACATAACACACAAAAGCTGCGGTGATGCCCCCAATCCCATTCTAGTCGAGTCGAGTTGCAACTATGGAAATAAAGCTATCCAAGATTGGAGTAATATTGTAGCGACTAAAACCATCATCCATGAATAGTTTTTCCCATTCCTCCTCATTTCTCTCTTTTCCACCAATATGAACCATCAACACTATATCCAACCGGAACATAATTTCAGCTATCAAACACTTGATATATTTTTAAAAGATTTATGAAACAAATGAAAATGAAATATTTTTTAAATTTTTTTAAATCATTTTTTAGAAACCGTTTTCCATAAAACAAATAAAACCGGACTTTCCCAACAAAAAAACTCAAAAGGTGGGAAAAGAGATCGACTTTAAAAAAACTCAAAAGGATGGAAGATATCGAATTTCCCAACAAAAAAATTAAAAAATAAACCTCAAAAGGAGGGAAGAAATCGACTTTCCCAGCAGACAAAAAATAATAGTAAAAAAAACCTCAAAAGGAGGGAGAGAGATTGAATTTAGCAACAAAAATATTTTTTTAAAAAAGACCTCAAAAGGAAGGAAGAGATGACTTTCCCAACAACTCCCAATAAAAAAACCTATCACAAGAATGGGGTAGTGTGCACTGTGGACAGGGTTAGGGAATGGAAATGTATTATTATTATTTTTTTAATCAGGTTGAATTCTGGGGTAGTAGTTTCGGTTCTTTATTGCTACTATCAGGAAAATCGCGGGATGTGTCCGAATGATACAAAGTTTAAGAACATGTCAACTAATAACACATACAATGTCTAACCTCAGAAGAAAGCAAATTGCTTCCACCAAGTATCGAACCCACGCTGCATGCCTCAAGAATCTTATGTCCCCCTCCTTTTACCACTCGGCTATGCCCCGAGGGACTATGGAAATGTATTATTGTCTACATCTTGAGTGGAGGGAAGAGATGGACTTTCCCAACAACGACCACAAATAAAAAACCCTATCTCATATTATTCTAATTTTTGAAATATCTGATTCCGTGGATAATGAGAACTCGAGTTTTGATACTCAATTCCTGTCAGTGCCGCAGAAGCTACCCTCAATTGGCAAAGTGAAAATAGCCACAAGCCTGATACCAAAGATGGGGGGAGGTTAAGGCAGATCTATATAGGACATGTAAGACAGAAAAACTTTAAAACAAAACTTAAGAACAAAAGAGAAGACATGAGAGATAATTGAATAACTTAAGAACAAAAGAGAAGACGGGAAAGATAATTCAATACTTAGAAACTTAGAAGATATATATTTCTTTCTTTTTTTTTCTCTGATTACAAATGAAGGTTGAGAAGGCCTTTTATATAGGGCTTTGGAATAAAACAATAATTATACAATGACGTAAGCAATGACGTTTAGAAAGCAATAATTATACAATAACGTAAGCAATGACGTCTAGAAAACAATAATTATACAATGATGTAAGCAATGACGTCTACCAACGGGAATCCGAATGAGATGGGTCATCTTCGTATGAATCTGGGTAAGATCCATCACTATTATCATCAAAACTCGGGTTCTCATTATCCACGGATTCAGATGTTTCAAAAATTGGGATAATGTGAGACATGCCCCATTGGTCGAGCGCGTCAATCCACTTGGATGACACGGGGTGGTCATCTGTCCAGGCTTACACTCCTAACATGATATGAGAGGGGACGGTTTGGGGATTGATCATGTTGGCTCGGGCGAGAGTATTTTTTGTGTTCATGAAAATTTGCGGCAGGAAGACAAATGTTGTGTCCATTGGTGAGCTGGAAGAAACCACTGGAATAGTTTGAACAGGTTGTGGGAGTGGGGTGGGACATTGTCAAGCTGGCACTGGAAGAGGTATGAGAGGAGTTTAATAGAATTAAACGAGATTCCTATGGTAAATGTTTCAAACAAATACCAAAAGAAACAGAGTGCTTCTTTAGGGAATCGGAACAGGTCATGATCCAATATGGAAGATACTAAGGAAGGGATAGTCTGGATGGAACTTGAGTCCTTTCATGAAGAGACCATGGCGGTGAAGAAGGAGGGTAAGGAAATTTTGGTAGTTTGGAGTGGCCCTCTGCTTGAGTGTTATGTCTGCAATGGCTTCTATTATTTCACTAGGGAGAGAAAGGACATGAATCAGTTATGTTGTTTCAGGGTTGGAGGAGGAGGAATGGGCTTTATTGATGGGGAACACCATTGGGATGATATTAGAGTTGTGTTCAAGGTTGGTTTCTTTGGAAATTCTACATACCTTTTTATACTCTTTTGGCCTTGAGAGAAAGTCTGCAAGGATATTTTATGTTCCTTTGATATGTTTTATAGTGAATTTCTACTGAGAGAACCAATTTGACCATTTTAAAAGCTATGCCTGAGGAAGTTTTTTTTTATAAAGGTTGGAGGGGACATTAGACCGTACCCCAACCTTTAAATTTTTTATTATTTTTAATGCCTTGATAAGCTACAATTATATATATATGATGCCTTTGGTGTGGCTCAAACAAATGGTGCCTCTGGTAAGGCTTTGAACACCCGACCTCTCGGTTGAGAGAAGTTAAGTACCAGGGTGCCTCTGGTAGGGCTTGAATACTCAACCTCTCCGTTAAGATAAGTGAGTAGCTAAATGGGACCTTTGGATAAGGCTTTAACAACAACGATGCCTCTGAAGAAGCTTGAACACCCGACCTCTCTACTGAGAGTTGTAAAGTCCAGGGTGTCTCTAGTGAGACTCGAACACCCAACCTCTCCGTTAGGAGAAGTTAGCAGTACCAGTTGAGCTAGAGCTCGTTGGTTGTGCCTGAGGAAGTATCTTTTGCTTGAATTGGAGCATGCGGGGGAAAGAGGAGTTGTCCATCTCGACTTGAAAGTCGTGCCCGATTAGATGGAATTAAAAATTTATCTATTCCCCTTTTGACTGCAAGGATTTCTTTGAATGTGGAATGGTAGTGCTGTTCTGATGGCTTAAATGTACCACTTTGGTATCCACATATTGTTCTCTGATTATCTTCACTTTGGACAAGAAGGACCACTGCCAAATATTCGTCACTTGCGTCTGTCTGAAAGATCCTTTTTTCTAACGAAGCAGGAATCTTTAAAGGGGGCATTGTGCTTGCTAGCTGTTTGATTGACTTGACAGCTTCAGTTTGTCTTGTAGTCCAAAGAGGAAGATCCTTTTTCACCATAGGGAATAGCCATACTGTAGACACCCCAATTCGTACTGCGTAACATGACATACGATATCAAGACTGTTAAAACTTAACAAATGTCAAGTTCTGAGGGTTTTAAAAATGCAAAAGACAAAGCGGGATGCGTAAAAGCAATTGAAATGGGGCAGTGTCAAAAAGGAGGCTAAAAAGGCTCAGCGCGGCCTTGAGCCCAAACAGTGATTACGATTTGAGAACTATTACAAGCTCTCAAGCGCGCGGTACAAGCTGATGAAGCACAAATAAGAAATTTTAAAGACAGTGGTGTCCCTCCTCTCACCTATAAATAGAGGTGTCCGGCTTCACTTTTAGGGGCCGAGAAATTTTCTCATTTATACGCTGTGCGTTTATTTTACGCCGTAGAGAGCGATCATGAGATAGAGAGAGTTCCCTCTTCCTATAAAGCCTTGAAGCTCTGCCAAATCTCCTCCAAACACAAAACCAACCAGTCAAAGTGAGCCTTAGCTCCCCAGCTAGGATTCCACCCTATTTCCCGGTCCAAAAATCCCAAAGAGCACTTGCTCGCCTAAATCAAAGGCCAAATCCGCTGAAGCAAGCAGTTGCTCTACCCAATTTCGCCCGGCGGCAAGCAAACAACAAAGAAAAACGTAGCGGTTGCTCGCACGTTACGGTGCCGGAAGCAACTTTCGGAGCGGTTATTCGCCTCGAACCAAGACAAAAGACTCCTTCTCCCGGAAGGACAAAGCGAGTGCACCTCACGCTCTTAAAGGTAAACCTTTAAGGGTTTTTATATAAAAAATATTATTTTCATTCGGCCCAATATAAAAAATATAAGTTGTTGTGCTGCCCGGATTTATGTAGAAAATAGCATTAAAAAGAGCCATTATTATGACCAAATATTTTTAAATGTATTTGTAATTACTGGAAGGAGGCGGCTACAAATCTGTAAATAATGTAAATACATATATATCTGTTTTCTTTTTAATGTAAATCGTTTTTCGTGAAACAAACGGAATCAGCCTTTATCAATAAATTTAAAAAAAAAACTCTAAAGGAGGGAAGAGATATCGACTTTCCCAAAACAAAAAACAAAAAACAAAAAAAAAAACTCAAAGAGAGATTGAATATACAAACAAAAATATTTGAAAAGAAAACCTCGAAAGTAGGGAAGAGAACCAACAAACAAAAAACCTAGAGGAAGACAGCTGTATGGAGTAGGTGTGGAATAGAAAAGGAAGGAGTTTAGACACTCTTTCACGCTCTCGGTAGGAAGTGTTCGGAAGAGTCCGCTACTAGCACAAAGACTTTTCAAAGTTTTTAAGGTGATAATTGGAGCGGTCTTATTTAGATTTTTTTTTTTTTCATATTTGTCTTCAACCATTAAATTATATTTTTGGTGATAAAATGATAATTTTTAATAAACAACAAACGCATACATTAAAGCCAACGGTCAAACTTCAGTATCTCAAAATTAAACGATGACTAATTAAATAACATTAATGCATGATTGGAAACGACGCTTAATTATGTAACGTTGATACATGATTTAAAGAAACAATACCTAATTAAGTAACACCTAGGCATGATTGGAAACGACATCTAATTAATTAACACCGAGACAGATTTGAAGGAACGATTTATAATTAAGGCTCCGTTTGTTTCACGGAAAATCATTTCCAGAAAATGATTTCTGGAAAATGATTTCCGGAAAATCAAAAGATTTCATTTTCAGGTGTTTGGTAAATCTTTTGAAAATATGTCAGAAAACATTTACGGGTGTTTGGCAAACACACGGAAAATGTTACGGAAAACAATATATGAATAAATACAAAAAGAAAAACAGAAATAAACAATGTTTAGGATGTCCCTAGAAAATCAATAAGGACCATATTTTTTTAATAAGGTCCATCTTTTTTAAATCTCAAAATTACAAATATTTTTTTATAATTGATATGAAAAAAACGTTTTAAAATAGAAAATAGACAATGTTTAGGATGTCCCTAGAAAATGTTACGAAAAACTATATATGAATAAATATAAAAAAAATATTCTAATATTAATGCACATATTGAAAATAAAATAGTGTTGAACTTTAAGTAATTATTCTTTAGTAACCCTCAATTTATCATTAGTGGTGTCATATCAATATCTATCTTTTTTCAATCTCACAATTACAAATAATTTTTTTGATAATTGATATTAAAAAAACCTTTTTAAAATAGGAGATTGACAATGGTTAGGATGTTCCTAAATAATATAGGTGACACTAATTTTAGAACGTAGTAAGCATTTATTAAAATTATAATTTATAAATAGTATGCACAAACTTTATTTATATTTCTAAGCAATTTATTTGTTGAGTGAAATATTGTGTGTGTAAAATATGTGCAATTGTGAAAGGGGGCGGAGGGTGCCCGAACATTTGGAAAATGACTTACGGAAAATGAATCCGTAAGTCATTTTCCGGAAAAGAAGCCTTCATTTTCCGTTGACTCGGAAAACCTTTTACGTTGACTGCATTTTCTTAAGGTTATCAAACACCGGAAAATGAGGAAAACGTTTTCCGGAAGTCATTTTCCGTGAAACAAACGGAGCCTAAGTGTCATTGAGACAAGATTGGAAGAAACGATGCCTAATTTTTTAAAGTTAACATTGGCGCACAATTTTTAAATTAATAAACACGTGTATTTTTAAATCGAGACAGAATAGAAAATTTTGATACCTAATTAAATAACACCAGTGCTTAATTTTTAAATAATGACACTTGGGTAACAATAATTTATGACCGATTCATAATTTTATAAACGATGTTTAATTAATATAAAACACTGATGCTGAATTACAAGATACGATATCTAATTAAAAACATCAAGGCAGAATTGAACATATATTTAAGAATGAAAAATTAACAAATCTAACGTGCAAATGATTGTATACCGCGATGGATTTATGAACACAAATCTAACGTGCATTTATGAAAAAAACCATAACATCATATATTTGTCAAGCCAGCCCCTAAGGGGGTGGCCCAATGGTAGACTTAGGGCTTCACAAAGTATGAGGTCTCAGGTTCGATCCCTTCTCATGCCCCCCTTAGGAGGAAAAAAATATATATTTGTCAAGCCAACATATAGAATTGACCAAAACCTCATCTGTTGAGCTTATGTTGTACATCGAGATTGGAGGAAGGAAAAAACTAGGTTGCAAGCATTCCTTTTGTTTCAAAATTTGTAATTCATTTTTCGATTGTTGTTAAATGAATGAGGAATGAAGAAACTGAGTTTTAAGGATGTTTCTTTCAAATTGGAGGTAAATTGATTACGAAAGTTTGAAAAATGAATTGTTGGAAAATAAATTACAATTTCACAAAAGGGGACCGATCCGTAATTATTTCAAGTTTTTAATCGCTCCAGTCTCATGTTTTTATTTCAAATCGGAAAAATACAATTTTGAGGGTAAAAAGACTGCAATACCCTTAATGAACATGAGACGGGCTACAAAAATTAATCGCGATGTATTGATTAAAAAATTCTCCCTCCGTCACGGATAAATATTCCTAGTGGACAAAACACAAATATTAAAAATGTAATTAATGATGTATTATGAAATATGTTGTGACAATAATACTCATTAGACACACACTCTTTAAAATGTACAATAATGATAGTTTTAACATATTTGAATGTTTGAGCATCCCCAAAAGGATGGTAGGAAACAGACATAAATGTGAGCCATCTATAAACTTGTAGAAGTAAAACTACGATATGATCAACCACTGATCATACTACGGCACCCTAGCTAAATCAAGTTTAAAATATTACATAACACACAAAAGCTGCGGTGATGCTCCCAATCCCATTCTAGTCAAGTCAAATTGCAGCTATGGAAAAACTTCAATGATGGAAATAAAGCTACCCATGATTGGAGTAATCCTGTAGTGACTAAAACCAGCTTCCACGAATAGTTTCTCCCGTTCTTCCTCATTTCTTGATGAGGGAACCCAAGATCTCCTAGAAAGGTATTAGGATGAATGACTCCGCGACCCAACGCCTTCGAGATGACGCGAACCTTTGAATTGTGAATGACGCCACAATTGGGATGATTCTCCAACTAATAAGTCGAATTCAATTATAAACAACGAATCCACGATGTTTATAATCCGAGCTTCAATCCAGACACTCAAATAAGAACACAATTTTCTAACTAAAATCAACTCAATTTTATTAATCAAAATTCTCAATTTTATTAATCAAAATTCTCTGCCCCAACAATGTTTTAATAATGCCTTTTTATAGGCCTACAAAATAAATCATAATTCTTGTAGGACAAGAAAACTAAATAAAAGGAAACTCTTAATCCTAAACTTTAGGAACAAGAAACCTAAATAAAATGGAAACTAAAATAGAAAGGAAACTAAAAATACCCAAACAAGAAAACAAGAAAACCAAAAACGGCTTTTTTCTGGAGACCTTGCGGTCGCAAGGCTGTGGACCCCTTGCGGCCGCAAGCTTCACAGCTTCTCTGAATTTGCTGACTTGCCACTTTGACCCCCTGAAGTATCCAAACAGTTTTCCAAGCTTCCAAACTTGCCTAAGAGTTGCCAAACTTAACCAATAGATCCCTGAACTCTTAGAAACACGTTTATGGCTTGTCAATATCATATCATATTCCCCCTCTTGAAAAGGATTTGTCCTCAAATCCGCACATAGAACTCGACGATCCGCCCGTGAGACAAGATCCATCCAATCCGCCCATTGAGTTAAGAAGAAGTAGTCATCGATCATCCGTTTGATTAACCAAGAACAAGACAAATTTGAAGTCAGTAAAATCAAACGGGTCTCGTATACTTGCGATAGCTTCAAGTTTTCTTGAACCACTATTAATTTCTCGTCAGTTTCTTCTTTCTCCACCCTCTCTCGCTCTTCCTCCTCCTTCTTGATTTTCTCTTTCTCAATCATTTCTTTCTCAATATTTTCTTTTTCAATTTTCTCATTTTCAATCCTTTCTTTCTCAATATTTTCTTTTTCAATTTTCTCTTTTTCAATTCTGTCATTTTCAATCTTCCATTCACTCAAGCACTTTGATGTTGAAGGCACATGAGTAATGATGCCATATCTTTTTTCAATCTTCCATTCACTCAACCTCTTTGATGTTGAAGGCACATGAGTAATGATGCCATATCTTTCTTCAAGTGTTCTCAATCCCTCCATCACAAACTCACTACCCACTATCTCTCGAAAAAACTCCGTCCAATCATCCATAGCCGATGGTTTAGGAAGTTCGGACATGATGATTATTTTGGTGATTCACTCCCTTGCGTGTTTGCACACAAAGTCACAATATATATATATATATATATATATATATATATATATATATATATATATATATATATATATATATATAAGTAACAAATCCTAGAACAATTAGGAATCCAAAATTGAAAAAAAAAACACGATTAAACAAGGATTGATGGTCCAAGTTCAAGACATCTAGATGAATTAATAAATTTAAAAAAAAACATTTTTTTAAAAATGTGTGAACAGTAACCGGCGTGAACAGTATCACCGTGAACAGTAATATTTTTTTATTAATGAATAATAAACCCTAGGACAATTAGAGTTTAACAACAAGAATGATAATACGCAAAATTTAAGATAGAATGAAATTACCGTAACTAGGATTGCTCTGATGCCAAATGATGAGGGAACCCAAGGTCTCCTAGAAAGGTATTAGGATGAATGACTCCGCGACCCAACGCCTTCGAAATGACGCGAACCTTGGAATTGTGAATGACGCCACAATTGGGATGATTCTCCAACTGATAAGTCGAATTCAATTATAAACAACGAATCCACGATGTTTATAATCCGAGCTTCCAATCCAGGACACTCAAATAAGAACACAATTTTCTAACCAGAAAATCAACTCAATTTTATTAATCAAAATTTTCTGCCCCAACAATGTTTTAATAATGCCTTTTTAGAGGCCTACAAAATAAATCATCATTCTTGTAGGACAAGAAAACTAAATAAAAGGAAACTCTTAATCCTAAACTTTAGGAACAAGAAACCTAAATAAAACGGAAACTAAAATAGAAAGGAAACTAAAAATACCCAAACAGTAAAAACTAAAAAACGACAGCTTTTCTGGAGACCTTGCGGTCGCAAGGGTGTGGACCCCTTGCGGCCGCAAGCTTCACAACTTCTCTACATTTGCTGACTTGCCACTTTGACCCCCTGAAGTATCCAAACAGTTTTCCAAGCTTGCCTAAGAGTTGCCAAAATTAACCAATAGATCCTGAACTCTTAGAAACACGTTTATGGCTTGTCAATATCATATCATATTCCCCCTCTTGAAAAGGATTTGTCCTCAAATCCGCACATAGAACTCGACGATCCGCCCGTGAGACAAGATCCATCCAATCCGCCCATTAAGTTAAGAAGAAGTAGTCATCGATCATCCGCTTGATTAACCAAGAACAAGACAAATTTGAAGTCAGTAAATCAAACGGGTCTTCGTATACTTGCGATAGCTTCAAGTTTTCTTGAACCACTATTAATTTCTCGTCAGTTTCTTCTTTCTCCACCCCCTCTCACTCTTCCTCCTCCTTCTTGATTTTCTCTTTCTCAATCATTTCTTTCTCAATATTTTCTTTTTCAATTTTCTCATTTTCAATCCTTTCTTTCTCAATATTTTCTTTTTCAATTTTCTTTTTTCAATTCTGTCATTTTCAATCTTCCATTCACTCAAGAACTTTGATGTTGAAGGCACATGAGTAATGATGCCATATCTTTTTTCAATCTTCCATTCACTCAACCTCTTTGATGTTGAAGGCCCATGAGTAATGATGTCATATCTTTCTTCAAGTCTTCTCAATCCCTCCATCACAAACTTACTACCCGCTATCTCTCGAAAAAACTCCGTCCAATCATCCATAGCCGATGGTTTAGGAAGTTCGGACATGATGATTATTTTGGTGATTCACTCCCTTGCGTGTTTGCACACAAAGTCACAATATATATATATATATATATATATATATATATATATATATATATATATATATATATATATATATATATATATATATATATATAGTAACAAATCCTAGAACAATTAGGAATTCAAAATTGAAAAAAAAACACAATTAAACAAGGATTGATGGTCCAAGTTCAAGACATCTAGATGAATTAATAAATTTAAAAAAAAACAAATTTTTTTTAATGTGTGAACAATGTCGTGAACAGTAACCGGCGTGAACAATAATTCCGGCGTGAACAGTATCAACGTGAACATTAATTTTTTTTTATTAATGAATAATAAACCCTAGGACAATTAGAGTTTAACAACAAGAACGATAATACACAAAATTTAAGATAGAATGGAATTACCGTAACTAGGATTGCTCTGATACCAAATGATGAGGGAACCCAAGATCTCCTAGAAAGGTATTAGGATGAATGTCTCCGCGACCCAACGCCTTCGAAATGACGCGAACCTTGGAATTGTGAATGACGCCACAATTGGGATGATTCTCCAACTGATAAGTTGAATTCAATTATAAACAAAGAATCCACGATGTTTATAATCCGAGCTTCCAATCCAGGACACTCAAATAAGAACACAATTTTCTAACCAGAAAATCAACTCAATTTTATTAATCAAAATTTTCTGCCCCAACAATGTTTTAATAATGCCTTTTTATAGGCCTACAAAATAAATCATAATTCTTGTAGGACAAGAAAACTAAATAAAAGGAAACTCTTAATCCTAAACTTTAGGAACAAGAAACCTAAATAAAACGGAAACTAAAATAGAAAGGAAACTAAAAATACCCAAACAAGAAAACAAGAAAAAAAACCAAAAACAGCTTTTTCGGAGACCTTGCGGTCGCAAGGCTGTGGACCCCTTGCGGCCGCAAGCTTCACAGCTTCTCTGAATTTGCTGACTTGCCACTTTGACCCCCTGAAGTATCCAAACAGTTTTCCAAGCTTCCAAACTTGCCTAAGAGTTGCCAAACTTAACCAATAGATCCCTGAACTCTTAGAAACACGTTTATGGCTTGTCAATATCATATCATATTAATCCTCTTGAAAAGGATTTGTCCTCAAATCCGCACATAGAACTCGACGATCCGCCCGTGAGACAAGATCCATCCAATCCGCCCATTGAGTTAAGAAGAAGTAGTCATCGATCATCCGCTTGATTAACCAAGAACAAGACAAATTTGAAGCTGTAAAATCAAACGGGTCTTTGTATACTTGCGATAGCTTCAAGTTTTCTTGAACCACTATTAATTTCTCGTCAGTTTCTTCTTTCTCCACCCTCTCTCGCTCTTCCTCCACCTTCTTGATTTTCTCTTTCTCAATCATTTCTTTCTCAATATTTTCTTTTTCAATTTTCTCATTTTCAATCCTTTCTTTCTCAATATTTTCTTTTTCAATTTTGTCATTTTCAATCTTCCATTCACTCAAGCACTTTGATGTTGAAGGCACATGAGTAATGATGCCATATCTTTTTTCAATCTTCCATTCACTCAACCTCTTTGATGTTGAAGGCCCATTAGTAATGATGTCATATCTTTCTTCAAGTCTTCTCAATCCCTCCATCACAAACTCACTACCCGCTATCTCTCGAAAAAAACTCCGTCCAATCATCCATAGCCGATGGTTTAGGAAGTTCGGACATGATGATTATTTTGGTGATTCACTCCCTTGCGTGTATGCACACAAAGTCATATATATATATATATATATATATATATATATATATATATATATATATATATATATTTTTTTTATAAATAACAAATCCTAGAACAATTAGGATTTAAAAATTGAAAACAAACACGATTAAACAAGGATTAATGATGGTCCAAGTTCAAGACAACTAGATGAATTAATAAATTAAAAAAAAACAATTTTTTTTTAATGTGTGAACAGTGAACGATGCTGAACAGTGATTCCGTGAACAAATCACCGTGAATGCATTTTTTATTTATTAATGAATAATAAACCCTAAGACAATTAGGGTTTAACAACAAGAACGATAATACGCAACATTTAAGATAGAATGGAATTACCGTAACTAGGATTGCTCTGATACCAAATGATGAGGGAACCCAAGATCTCCTAGAAAGGTATTAGGATGAATGACTCCGCGACCCAACGCCTTCGAGATGACGCGAACCTTGGAATTGTGAATGACGCCACAATTGGGATGATTCTCCAACTGATAAGTCGAATTCAATTATAAACAACGAATCCACGATGTTTATAATCCGAGCTTCCAATCCAGGACACTCAAATAAGAACACAATTTTCTAACCAGAAAATCAACTCAATTTTATTAATCAAAATTCTCTGCCCCAACAATGTTTTAATAATGCCTTTTTATAGGCCTACAAAATAAATCATAATTCTTGTAGGACAAGAAAACTAAATAAAATGAAACTCTTAATCCTAAAGTTTAGGAACAAGAAACCTAAATAAAAAGGAAACTAAAATAAAGAGGAAACTAAAAATACCCAAACAGTAAAAACCAAAAAACGGCAGCTTTTAGAGACCTTGCGTCGCAAGGTCGTGGACCCTTGCGCTTCACAGCTTCTCCGAATTTGCTGACTTGCCACTTTGACCCCCTGAAGTATCCAAACAGTTTTCCAAGCTTCCAAACTTGCCTAAGAGTTGCCAAACTTAACCAATAGATCCCTGAACTCTTAGAAACACGTTTATGGCTTGTCAATATCATATCATATTCCCCCTCTTGAAAAGGATTTGTCCTCAAATCCGCACATGGAACTCGACGATCCGCCCGTGAGACAAGATCCATCCAATCCGCCCATTGAGTTAAGAAGAAGTAGTCATCGATCATCCGTTTGATTAACCAAGAACAAGACAAATTTGAAGCTGTAAAATCAAACGGGTCTTCGTTCAGATACTTGCGATAGCTTCAAGTTTTCTTGAACCACTATTAATTTCTCGCCGCTTTCTTCTTTCTCCACTCTCTCGCTCTTCCTCCTCCTTCTTGATTTTCTCTTTCTCAATCATTTCTTTCTCAATATTTTCTTTTTCAATTTTCTCATTTTCAATCCTTTCTTTCTCAATATTTTCTTTTTCAATTTTCTTTTTTCAATTTCGTCATTTTCAATCTTCCATTCACTCAAGCACTTTGATGTTGAAGGCACATGAGTAATGATGCCATATCTTTTTTCAATCTTCCATTCACTCAACCTCTTTGATGTTGAAGGCCCATGAGTAATGATGTCATATCTTTCTTCAAGTCTTCTCAATCCTCCATCACAAACTCACTACCCGCTATCTCTCGAAAAACTCCGTCCAATCATCCATAGCTGATGGTTTAGGAAGTTGGGACATGATGATTATTTTGGTGATTCACTCCCTTGCGTGTATGCGCTCAAAGTCATATATATATATATATATATATATATATATATATATATATATATATATATATATATATATATATATATTTATAAGTAACAAATCCTAGAACAATTAGGATTTCAAAATTGAAAAAAAACACGATTAAACAAGGATTGATGATCCAAGTTCAAGACAACTAGATGAATTAATAAATTAAAAAAACAAATTTTTTTAATACGTGAACAAGAGTGAATGAGTGATTCCGTGAAATGCGATCACCGTGAATGTATTTTTTACTAATGAATAATAAACCCTAGGACAATTAGGGTTTAACAACAAGAACGATAATACGCAAAATTTAAGATAGAATGGAATTACCGTATCTAGGATTGCTCTGATACCAAATGATGAAGGAACCCAAGATCTCCTAGAAAGGTATTAGGATGAATGACTCCGACCCAACGCCTTCGAAATGACGCGAACCTTGGAATTGTGAATAACGCCACAATTGGGATGATTCTCCAATTGATAAGTCGAATTCAATTATAAACAACGAATCCACGATGTTTATAATCCGAGGTTCCAATCCAGGACACTCAAATAAGAACACAATTTTCTAACCAGAAAATCAACTCAATTTTATTAATCAAAATTCTCTGCCTCAACAGTGTTTTAATAATGCCTTTTTATAGGCCTACAAAATAATCATAATTCTTGTAGGACAAGAAAACTAAATAAAAGGAAACTCTTAATCCTAAACTTTAGGAACAAGAAACCTAAATAAAAAGGAAACTAAAATAAAATAAAAATACCCAAACAATAAAAACCAAAAAATTTTTTCGAGACCTTGCGGTCGCAAGGTGTGGACCCTTGCGCCGCAAGCTTCACAAATTTTCTCCGAATTTGTCGACTTGCCACTTTGACCCTCAAGTATCCAAACAGCTTTCCAAGCTTCCAAACTTGCCTAAGAGTTGCCAAACTTAACCAATAGATCCCTGAACTCTTAGAAACACGTTTATGGCTTGTCAATATCATATCATATTCCTCCTCTTGAAAAGGATTTGTCCTCAAATCCGCACATGGAACTCGACGATCCGCCCGTGAGACAAGATACATCCAATCCGCCCATTGAGTTAAGAAGAAGTAGTCATCGATCATCCGTTTGATTAACCAAGAACAAGACAAATTTGAAACTATAAAATCAAACGGGTCTTCGTATACTTGCGATAGCTTCAAGTTTTCTTGAACCACTATTAATTTCGCCGGCTTTTTCTCCACCCTCTCTCGCTCTTCCTCCTCCTTCTTGATTTTCTCTTTCTCAATCATTTCTTTCTCAATATTTTCTTTTTCAATTTTCTAATTTTCAATCATTTCTTTCTCAATATTTTCTTTTTCAAATTTCTCTTTTTCAATTCTGTCATTTTCAATCTTCCATTCACTCAAGCACTTTGATGTTGAAGGCACATGAGTAATGATGCCATATCTTTTTTCAATCTTCCATTCACTCAACCTCTTTGATGTTGAAGGCCCATGAGAAATGATGTCATATCTTTCTTCAAGTCTTCTCAATCCCTCCATCACAAACTCATTACCCGCTATCTCTCGAAAAAAAACTCCGTCCAATCATCCATAGCCGATGGTTTAGGAAGTTCGGACATGATGATTATTTTGGTGATTCACTCCCTTGCTTGTATGCACTCAAAGTCACAATATATATATATATATATATATATATATATATATATATATATATATATATATATATATATATATATATTTTTTTTTTTATAAGTAACAAATCCTAGAACAATTAGGATTTCAAAATTGAGAAAAAACACGATTAAACAAGGATTGATCATCCAACTTCAAGACAACTAGATGAATTAATAAATTAAAAAAAAAACCAAATTTTTTTTAATGTTTGAACAATGCCCTGAACAGTAACCTCGCGTGAGCAGAACTTGAAGAATCCTGAACTGCGGAAGTGAACAAGATCACAAAGAATCGTGAATGCTAATTTTTAAAATTAATGAATAATAAACCCTAGGACAATTAGGGGTTAACAACAAGAACGATAATACGCAAAATTTAAGATAGAATGTAATTACCGTAACTAGGATTGCTCTGATACCAAATGATGAAGGAACCCAAGATCTCCTAGAAAGGTATTTGGATGAATGACTCCGCGACCCAACGCCTTCGAGATGACGCGAACCTTGGAATTGTGAATGACGCCACAATTGGGATGATTCTCCAACTGATAAGTCGAATTCAATTATAAACAACGAATCCACGATGTTTATAATCCGAGCCCAATCCAGACACTCAAATAAGAACACAATTTTCTAACCGTAAAATCAACTCAATTTTATTAATCAAAATTCTCTGCCCCAACAATGTTTTAATAATGCCTTTTTACAGGCCTACAAAATAAATCATAATTCTTGTAGGACAAGAAAACTAAATAAAAAGAAACTCTTAATCCTAAACTTTAGGAACAAGAAACCTACATAAAAAGGAAACTAAAAATACCCAAACAAGAAAACAGAAAATAAACAAAACGACAGCTCGAGACCCAGGTCGCAAGGCCGTGACCCCTTGCGCCGCAAGCTTCACGCCTTCTCCGAATTTGTCGACTTGCCACTTTGACCCCTCAAGTATCCAAACAGCTTTCCAAGCTTTCAAACTTGCTTAAGAGTTGCCAAACTTAACCAATAGATCCCCGAACTCTTAGAACAC
>CM028379.1:17855197-17902393 GCA_013146195.2 Codonopsis lanceolata | reverse complement strand
GAAGGTTTTGAACACTTTTCTTAACGGACTTTTGGGTTAGTCTTGTTACTTGACGGCTTAGAGGCATACGTATGAGGCTTTCTTGAGTGCAGCTCTGACGTTTTGCTTTAGCAGGCATTTCTTTGGTAGTAGACTTTGATGCCTCATCCATTTTTCCTTTAAGCTTGGTGTCAACATTAGCGTTAGCGATGGCACCATCTGTAGTACTTGTTGATGAATCGATAGGTTTGAGCGGGCTTTATAGGCCAAAAAGCGGCGGCCTTTGCTCACGAAGTCTTTGGTAGAGGCATTGTATCTGCACCTCCTTCTTGGTTCTCTCACGGCGAATGATTGCTTTGCTTTCAAAGCTTCCTTTGTTTACATTAATTTGAACCTTAGGGTATTTATAAGGAGTGCAGGTAATTCCTTCTTTACCCTTGTTAGGTTTACGATATTGTGCGAATATTACTATTCACTTGTGCTGTTCATTTTCTTGTTCGGAGGTTGCGCTAGAGATTTCATTAGAGAATCCTAGCCCGATTTATCTGTTGAGGAGCTTCGATCTCAAGAATTTGATCAAAACGCCGTTGAGTTATTCCATGAGTTAATGGTTTTTTGACTCTTCTTTCTCGTGAGATAACTCTTTGGCATGATCAATAAGACAAGCACCTTTTCATTGAGAAACTTGTTCTCTTCTTTTAACTTGATACTTTCTTTGAATTCCATGGAGGTTTTTAACTCGGTTTCGGCATGGATTTCTCGGTTCGACTTCTCATGACTTTTAGCTAACTTAACATATGCCTTTACTAATTCATTGAATTCCTCTAGCATGTCTTGAGCATCCTTGAGGATTTCTTCTTTGAAGGCTCTCTGAAGATTGTTCTATGTTAGCTTGAGTGAGAGTACTTAACTTCTCACCGTTCGAGTCATAGGTGGGAGGTGACTTTAGCAACAAGACAAATGTGTTTGCTCGGTGAGTCATCACTATCATCCTCGCGAATGGAGCTTCAAAACCCAGTGGCTACATGGTTTTCTTTCTAAGTCCTCAGCCTGTAGAGACCTCTACATGTTTAGAAAACTATTTAGAAGGTCTCCTTTATAGGCTTCATATTTAGGCTTAGGACATTTTAAGCAAAGTGACCAAAGTTTTCTCAATTGTAGCAAACTAACTCATTATTGTGATTTTCGCCATCTTTCGAAAGTCTGCCGGTTTGCTTCTTTTCTTTTGTTAAATTTTGAGAACTTTTGAAACTTCTTAACGAACATAGCAAATTGCTCGTCGAGAAGAATTTCATTCTCGTTTGAAGAAGAAGTAGATGGTTTGCTTTCTTGAACAGGAATTTCTGGGAGATAGCCAGAAAAGGAAGGAAGTTTAAAATGTTTGTCCTGTTCTTGAGCTTGAAGTAATTCTTGCTCATAGGCTGATAAACTTCAGCATAAAGCTTCGAGATGCATGGAGTTCAAGTCTTTGGACTCTTTTTATTGCGATGGTTTTTACATGCCACAAACTTCCTAAAGAAGCTAGAAATCTCATATTTACTTCTTTAATACTATATTCTTTTCTAAAGAGTAACAACTATTTATTACCTCACAAAACCATCGTAGGCTTGCCGAAGAGTCTCCTAGGATCTTTTGGAACGAGTCGGCTGTTGAATATAGTTGTATTTTACATTTGTCCTTGTGGGTAGATCTCCTTCAAGATATTCCACCAAGGCTTCCCACATTTCCTTGGCAGTCTTGCATCTAATGATCTGTTGATATGTGCTTGTGTCGACAGAGCTGGATATAATATGAATAGCCTTGCTGTCGAGTTCAACAAGCCTCCTTTCTTCGTCTGTCCATTCGTTCATAGATTTAGGTATCTCCGGAGGACCAGCTACTTGACAAGTAGGTTGGGCTTCATTGGAATATGGACTGTCGTAACACATTGCCACAACCGATTGTCAATAGAATTCATATATCTCATAACCTTATCTTTCCATACTTCGAAATGACCTTCGTCCAATATTGGGACGTGGCTGGTATTTGAAGTAGGCAGCATATAGTGAGCCATAGGATCTAATCTCAAGAGGTTAATCTTGGAAAAAATGATTTTTCAAAGAATTAAGCTCTGATACCAATTGTTGGTCCCGAAGTAGGCTCAATCTAGGCTAGAAGGGGGGGGGTTGAATAGCCTAGTTATGTTTTTATAAAACTTTTTCTTTTAAGAGCACTTCTTAAAGATTTATAAAAGGTTTGAATAGAAGTGCTTAGGCGAAAACAACCCATCAGATTCGAGATAATCAAAAGTCAAGTAAATGTTAAGGCGCAGAATCAAACGATTATTAAACACAATCAATTAAAGTGAGAGATAAGAAAGTCCGAATCGGGCGCGAGGGAATTTGAAGTGGTTCGTCTTGTGAATAGTACTACATCCACTACCAAAGTGGTTAGCTTTGGATTTTAAAAGTGCACTTGTTTTATCCACTAGGTTTATGATTTAGATCTCTAATGGATGGAGTGTCGTGTAAAAAGTAGTTTTTAACCAAGTGTATAGAGGTGAGAGAGACAATCAATAGATAATTGTTCTCCACACGTGCAGAATTAAAGAACAGTTTAAAGACAAACAGAATGAAGCTGAGAAAGAATTTAAGATGGCAGATCTGCAGCTTCAGAAAGTTTGGTGAAGTGTTAGCCCTTGTCCTTTGATCTCTTGAATGCTTGAATGATGAAGATGAAGCTTAAGAGTAAATGCGCAAGAGTTATTTTTTCAGATCTTCAATCACTTGAATATATACCAGGAAGAGACCTTTTGACCGTTGGTCTCAAATCAGAGATAATTGAGTCAACGTTCTTTTGCATTGAATGCAATTCGGGCTTTGAGAGAAAGAAAGCGCCACACCATCATGGGGATGGAAGCAGTGAGAAGACATTACTAAGCAGTAATGTTTGAGTGCGAGCTTTGCGGCTTGGAAAGTCTTCTTAGCCAGCAACGGGTAATGTCTTCAGTCTTGATTTTTCGGATTCGATCGGGGCAGTTGTCATCATCTTGAGTTGACTTCTTGAAAAAATTATGCGGTGAAGACATGATGACTAGATATTTTTCGAAAATATCTAAATAGGTGTACACGTGTCATTGTTCCTTGATTTTGGCCAAATTTGATTTTCAGTTATATGGCGAGACTTCAAAGTCCTCTGTTCCTTCAAGTTTCTTTGTGGCCGCCAAGCTTCGATGAGCGCCTAGAACTAACACTTAGAAACTATTCTAAACAAAATGATTCTAAGGCAGTTGCCACACTAATCGAATGCAGCAGACACCTTTTTAGCCTACCGTCCAATAGAATCGAGAAGATGACTCAACCAAATCTAATCATAGGAATCAACAGTTACTCACTTCCATTTGGCCAGACGTCTGAGGATGATATGGTGTAGCTAACTTGTGAGTTACACCATATTTTGCTAAGGACTGTATTTAGCAATCTATTGGTGAAGTGTGTTCCCTGATCACTAATTATGGCCTTAGGTACTCCAAACCGAGCAAAAATATCTTCCACAAATTTGACCACGGTTTTTCCATCATTATTTTTAGTTCCAATAGCTTCTATCCATTTAGACACATAATCAACAGCAACTAGAATATATTCACAATTATTAGAGACTGGAAAAGGACTCATAAAATCAATACCCCAAACATCAAAATTTTCAACAACCATATTTATATGCAAGGGCATTTCATTCCTTTTGCCTATTCCACCGGTTCTTTTACACTTATCACAAGTTTTATAAAATATGTCACAATCCCTAAAAACAGAAGGCCAATATAATCCAGATTGCAAAAATTTTCTAGAAGTTTTATTACCACTAAAATGACCACCACAAGAGTATTCATGACAAAATGTCATAATACTTTGTTGGTCTTGTTCTTGAACAAATCTCCTAATTATAGAGTCGGAACACATTTTATATAAATGAGGTTCTTCCCAAAAATAATTCTTTGCTTCTGTCAAAAATTTCTTTCTTTGATAGAAATCAAAATCAAGATTTATGATATCAGACACATAATAATTGACATAATCAACATACCACGGATCTGAATCTTTGATTGCTAATACTTGTTCATCGGGGAAGTCTTCATTTACATGAATTTTATTATCAAGAAAATGACGTTCAAGTAAGGGAGAGAATTTCAGTCTAGATAAATGGTCAGCTACGACGTTTTCCGTTCCCTTTTTATCTTTAATAGTAATGTCAAATTCTTGCAATAATAACATCCACCTCATGAGTCTAGGCTTTGCCTCTTTCTTACTCAATAAATATTTTAGGGCTACATGTTCATAAAATATTATGACTTTTGATCCTAACAAATATGGTCTAAATTTTTCTAATGCATACACAACTGCTAAAAATTCTTTTTCTGTTGTTGTATAATTAAGTTGTGCATCATTTAATGTCCTACTAGCATAATGAATTACATGTGGTTTCCTATCTATCCTTTGACCTAACACAGCTCCAATTGTAAAATCCTAAGCATCGCACATGATCTCGAAAGGGAGAGACCAATCGGGGCTGGTTAAAATTGAGGCAGTTGTCAATCTTTCTTTTAGTAAATTAAATGCGTTTAAGCATTCTTGGTCGAAAATGAATTCGGTGTCTTTTGCCAACAGATTACATAGAGGTTTACAGATTTTTGAAAAATCTTTTATAAATCTTCTATAAAAATCTGCATGCCCTAGAAAACTTCTAACACCTTTGACAGAAGTTGGGGGAGGTAGTTGTGATATAACATCAATTTTTGCCTTATCGACTTCAATTTCTTTGTTAGACACAACATGACCTAAAACAATTCCATGTTTAACCATGAAAATGGCTTTTCTCACAACTTAGGGTCAAGTTAGTTTCACAACATCTTTTCAAAATCGATGTAAGATTTTCTAGGAAATGATCAAAAGAATTTCCAAATACTGAAAAATCATCCATGAATACTTCGGCACATCTTTCCACTAAATCTAAAAATATAGAAATCATGCATCTTTGAAAAGTAGCTGGGGCATTACAAAGTCCAAAGGGCATTCTCCTAAATGCAAAGGTGCCAAAGGGACATGTAAAAGTGGTTTTCTCTTGGTCTTCGGGTGCTACGGGGATTTGGTTGTAGCCAGAGAAACCATCAAGAAAACAATAATATTCATGACCAGCTAGTCTTTTAAGGATTTGATCAATAAATGGCAAGGGAAAGTGGTCCTTCCTAGTTGCCGCATTTAATTTCCTCAAATCAATGCACTATCTATAACCGGTGATAGTTCGTGGGGGAACTAATTCATCCTTATCATTTTTAACTACTGTAATTCCTGATTTCTTAGGAACTACCTGAACTGGACTAATCCATTTACTATCAGATATCGGGTAAAAATTATACCCGCATCGAGAAGCTTGAGGACTTCTTTTCTCACTGTTTCTTCTATGTGAGGATTAAGTCTTCTTTGTCTTTCTCTAGAAGGTTTACTACCTTCTTCTAAATGTATTTTATTCATACACATAGACGGACTTATGCCTTTTAAATCTGCTAAGGACCAACCTATGGCTTCTCTATGTGACCATAAAACTTTTAATAGGCTTGCTTTTTGTTCTTCTGTTAAATCTGCAGCAATTATAACAGGCAAAGTTTTACCTTCCCCTAAAAATGCATATTTCAAGTGGGGTGATAATGGTTTTAATTCTTCTTCTGGAAGAGATTTAACAGACGGAATGTATTTAGAGTTTTCAAGTTTAATCGTTTCTTCTTTAACCTCCTCAATGTTTTCTACTATTTCTTCATCTACTTCTATTTCTTCAAAAAGTGATTTTAGAATTTCCACTTCTTCTTCATCATTATTTTCATCCTCTTCTTTTTCTATTGTATCAGAATTATTTTCTGATTCAGTCTCTTCTATTTTATCGTTATCTTTATTCTTAAGGGCTTCTAATCTTTCTCTCTCTTTTCTTTCATCAGTCTCTCGAAGTTCTCTTTCTAACTCGTCAATGTCGAATTTTATGTGAGAGAAAGTTCTATCATCATATCTTACGAACACATCTTTCTCATAATCATCATCCTCACAATTTTCTTCAAAGGTTTGAGTTGCTAGTTTTTCTATTTCATCAATTGAGAAACATGCATTCATGTCACTCGGTCTATTCATTGCATTAAAAACCGAGATTTCTACAGTTTCACCTAGGACTGACGTTGTGAGTTTACCATTCTTAACATTTATCATTGTATTGGCAGTGGCCATAAAAGGTCTGCCTAACTAGATAGGGACTTCATTATTTGTGCATATTTTCCTTTCCATCTCTAGAACCACAAAATCAACTGGAATGATTAATTTATCAACCTGAACTAGGATGTCCTCTACTATACCCAAAGGATGTTTAACTGAACGATCAGCTAATTGTAAAGTTCATATTAGTGGGTTTCAATTCTCCCAACCCTAATTGTTTATAGACTGCAAAAGGGATCAAATTAATACTTGCTCCTAAATCTAGCATAGCCTTCATCTTTTTAGAACTACCCAATAAGACTTGGATATTAAAGCTACCTGGATATTTCAACTTAGGGGGAAGTTCAAGTTGTAATACTACACTTACGTTTTCAGAAACAATAATTTTTTTCATTGTTTTCGAATTTGTGTTTCTTAGAGTGAAGATCTTTGAAAAACTTAGCATATGCTGGAATATTTTTAATAGCATTAAGCAAAGGAAAGTTAACATTCACTTTGGATAACATATTATAAATTTCCAAAAATTGTTTATCCATTTTGTTTTTCATAAGTCTTCTAGGAAACGGAATTGGAGGAACATATGGTGGTGGTTCCACATAAGGTTCCTCTTCCTCTTGTTCTTTTTCTTGCCTTACTTCTTCTTGACTATCTTTGTTTGATGATTCTTTTTCTACTTCTTGATTATTTGGTTGATTATTTTCATTTTTATCATTTTCAATTTCTTTTTCAGAATTATCTAATTTATCAGACACATCAGAAGATTGAATAGGATCACTTACCTCTTCTCCAATTACTCTACCACTTCGCAGAGTAGTGATAGATTTTGCTTGTTCAGTTTGACTAGGGAACTACCCTTCTTCTCTTTTCTTGTTCATAACTTTTGCATGTTTCTCCCTTACAATTTCTAACTCTTTTAGCAAGTATTTGTTAAGGGAAACTTGTCCTTTGTTTGCTCCATCTAATTTTGAAACTTCTTCAATTCGCAATTGACCTTGATTTGGGAATTGTTGAGGTTGTAATGGTTTATTTCCTCCCCATGAAAAATTAGGATGATTCCTCCAACCAGGATTATATGTGTTTGAGTAGGGATCATTCCTTTGTCTTTGAGGGTACATGTTCATGGCATTCACTTGTTCAGAATACATAACACTAGATGGACAAAAATTAGTAGCATGAGAATATAATCCACACATGGCACATGCTTCTTGGATTGGTCAATTTTCGTATTGAGCTTGTGTATTCATCTCTGATTTTTCTTGAACTTGGAATAAATTTCTACTTTTACCTCTTGCACTTTTCTGTTGAGAATTTGCACTCAACATCTCAAATAATTCTGATAGTGCAACTGGTGTCATTCTATTAATAGAACCACCGGCTTCACTATCAACCATAGTTTGTAAAGCAGGCGAAAGAGCATGATAGAATTGAAGTACTAACACATCTTGAGACAGATTATGAGGAGGACACATAATAAGTAAGTTTTTAAATTATCTCATGCCTCATGGAATGTTTCATCTGGTTCATTTTGAAAAGACATGATTTGTTTTCTGTATTCGGTAAGAGATGCATGGTTATAATATTTACTCATAAACAAATCATATAGTTGAGCCCAAGTATAAACACTACTAGCTAGGTGTTAGATTCATAAACCATCTTTTCGCCAAATCTTTTAATGCACTTGGAAAATATTTCATTTTTACTTGGTCTTCAGTTAACCCTCCTAACGGAAAAGTACTCATCATATACTCATAATCTCTAAGAAAACTTACTGGATCTTCGGTTGGCATTCCATGAAAAGAAGGTATCATGTTAAAATAATGACCTTTTAATTCGAAATTCCTTACTGCTTCCGGTAAGATTAGACATGATGTTACTACATTCAGTGTGGGTCAACTATAATCATTTATAGTTCTTTGATTTACTACTACTTTCATATTTCTTCTAGAAGGTTCTTCTTCTCTTTTATTCGCATTGATCCCACAAGGAATGCGCGTAATTATCACTCCAACTAAGTACCGAAATTATGCTAACTAATTATATTTGAGCGAAAATAAAATGAATTAAAATCTAAAAATATAAACAACCTAAAAAACAATTAAATCTAAAATAAAGCAGAGGTGGTTTGGCAACAACAAATCAAGATAAAAATATAGGAACGCAATATTTCTAGTCTAGCTGGTATTTAATTTATTCCCCTTTCTGCTTTTCTTTAACTCAAGTCTTGGTAGTCGAACGCGCTATTTTATTCGCTACGGTCTTTCGCTACGTATAGCAAATCTAGCTATCACTCAACCTTGCTACGGGCTCATATCATCGCAACACATAACATAGGGGAGCAAATAACTGCATGTGTAAACAAGCATCCAAAGACTATCTACGCGCGATCTCCTTTCGGTCTCACGCCACGCAAACTACTATTGTGATTTTCGAATAATATGAAGGGTTTTGGCTTCATATCCTATCATTCTAGTGATCATCTAATGGTTCGCTACGCCATTAAAAGCATGAACAACACACAATAATAACCAAACGCATGGGTAATACTTCGCAAAAAGAAACTCTTTATATTTTTCTACAATTCATGTTGGTAGCCGAGACAGCTAAAATTAATTAGTTAACTACGTGCTCTCTCATCTTATAGTCAACCCTAACCTCCCCGACCTCGCGAATGGCTAAGGTGGTTCAATCACGTATCAAATCTAGTCTCATTATGGCTATCGGTATGTGTCACAGAACACCAACTATTAAATTGATTGGTCCGAAATATAAAGGTAGCTCTCACGGATTCTAAATATTTCTAAAAACATTTAATTATTGGCCAGATAATTAAAAACATTAATTTCACAAAATAATAACCAACATGATTGTGTACTAAATAAAGAGATAAATTAAATTAAAACACTACATTGGACATAGAAAATAATTGCATTTCCATAAATAATTGTACCACAAACCAATTCAACAATTACAAAATAAATCAATCTTAGAAAATACAACAAATATCATAAAATATGAGTGAAAAGAATTAAGCTAAATGTTGCTCGAATCTGGGGTTGAAATCTTTTGCAAATGCGTCCATGGCCCTTGATTTGAAGTTCCAAACCTTCAATGATGATCAAGCATTGGAGATTTGATGAGAAAATGAGATGAAATCGGGTTGGTGCCCCATTTAGGTCTTACGCCCGTAAATGGGGACTTGTTTTTCACAATGAAGGCCAGCTAGATGAATTCAAGGAGAAGGAAGCAAAGGGCACTAAGGCTGAGGGGCAAAATAGGCAGATTAGGAAAGAATTAGGGGCAAAATGGAGAAGGAAAAGGGGCTGGATCACGGCTTGGGCAAGGCCTGAACCAGGATCGGCTTCGCGGGTCACCCGGGTTGAAAGTGGTGAGGCAGTGAGAGGGAAGGTGGGCTGGAACACGGGTTGAATGGATCAGGATGGGCCGGGTGGACTTGGGTCCATGAAGGAGAACCGCGGGCCGGCTGAGTGGAGGGAAGGCGGCAGACGACAACACGTGTCACCAGCGGTTGGGCGACAACTCAAAAGGAGCTTAAGCTTTTGCGCCGGTCTCCCCTGTTCTTTTAATAATTGCTCGGGTGCCCTTAGTATTTCTGTACTTAGCGCTGCCTTCCAGCCTTCTCCAGCTCTTGCAGATTGGTCCTACGTTAGCTCCATCAACCTCCGTTAGCCCTCATTTGCCTTGGAAATCTTGACGGACTTAACGGACGTTGTCCAAATAATTTCTAAATTAACTTTTAAGCTCGGAATTGTCTCGAACTTCGTGCTAAACACCGTATAATAGCTCGATAATACATGGAAACCTACATAAATAATAATATTTCCAAAGCATAATTAACTCAAAAATAGCACAAAATAGAAGAAAATTCCCGGGAAAATTCATGGAAATTTTGCGCTCATCACACCCCCAAACTTAACTTTGATCGTCCTGAGCAAAGAAAATGAATTATAAAAAAGCTCGAGAACAATATGAAATGAAGGCGGCGCTTAATTAAGATCCCACAAGCATTACCATTTAAGAGATCAACCCAAGATTATAAATATACATAATAGAGGTATGAATTGATTCATATGCTATCAAACAATCCTCAATCAATCATTCATATCATAAAACATTTTTTTTAACCCAAAAGTAGCAATGCTCTAGCTTAGATTGAACGGCCAACTGAGATACCGAATGCAAGCCAAACCAGGAAAGTCATCAACAATTATTTTTCTCACAAGACAAGGAAAGAACACACGGTATGACAATATCAATAGGACTTTTCAAGCTTGTAATGTTTGGCCAAGGTTTGGGCTACAGATGAAGGATAGGATAGCAAGTCAAGAGAGCAAAGAATTTGAAGTCTTCACAAAATGACTGGCTTCATGAAAGCACAACTCTTCAATACCATAACATCACTTCAACAACCCCTTAAATGTTAAACTTTGGGTTGAAAAAGTGTCTCAACTACCACAAACAATTAAGCACCACCCTTATATCTCCATGAGAAAATTAAGAGCAATGACATTTTTTTTCTTTTGTGGCCACCCTTTACATTTTATTTTATTTTCTTTCTTTTTCATTGCGTTCCAAGGGGGCTCTTTTGTTTTTCATTTCATTTTTGTTTTTCACCACCATTCAACAACAATTTTCAAATTCCCAACATCAACATTAATGAACACAAAACCTTCATGAAGCATACACTTCCCAACAAGATTACAAAAATAAAATAATTCATTCCAAATCATGCTCTCTTGAAGGGCGACAGCTAAAGTGTATAGGTTCACGGGATAGGATAATACGGGTGTAAGAAATGAAGTCGAATGGGGGGTCATTGTGTGCTCTAGGCACACGCCATTTTGTAAATGAGCTCAACGGGGACACTAGGAATTTTTGTGAGATAAATGGGTAGGATAGAGAAAGGCACAAACGGTCCAAAGATGGCTTATATCATGCTCTTGTCATACACACATGCCCAAACCATGCTTTTAATCATCAAAATATAACTCGGCATTTAGACTCACAATATGGTATTCTTAGACATGCACAACCATAACTAGATCAAAGCATAAAAATATTTCCATCATCAAGGATATTATCTATCATGAATGAGGTGATGCTACCACATGAATCACAAGCATATTCTCAATTATGCATATAGTAATCTCAAGATTGACTCCAAGAAAATAGTGCAAGTACAACTCAAAAGCGTCAAAAATGGAGAGATGAGTGATCAAAGCATAAATAATTTGAGGCGTACAAAGCACAAGATTTTCAGAATTTTCAAAGTTCACTTACCAAGCCATACTCCCTAAACGTAAAATAAAAGGAAAAGGGAAGGAAAGAAAATTCCCTCAAAGATGATTTCTTATGAAGTCCGAGCCGAAAAGATCTACTCCATTAATCTCTACAAGCAACCTTCTACAATAAAAAGCACTAAACTCATGCATCAAATTAAGCTCAAAAGAAAAAATAATAGGAACGCAATTATCAAAATTAAAAAAGAAAAGAAAAGAAAATATTTTTGTGTGGGGACACTCCCTACAAACCCACAAACTCGGGAGGACTTCGAAAAACGACTCAATATACAAAACATATAAATACAAAAGCAAGTAAACTAATTAAAAAAAAGCATGCTCAAAATACAATCAGCTTCGCTTGGTATCGATATTAGCATATAGGAGCAAAAATTAAATCATTCCCCGGCAAAGGCGCCAAAAACTTGATGTGCGCAAAAACGCAACACGTGCAAGATTACCCGGCCGTATCAAGTAATAAAGTTCGTAAGTACGAGTTGATCCCACGAGGAATACGCGTAATTATCACTCCAACTAAGTACCGAAATTATGCTAACTAATTATATTTGAGCGAAAATAAAATGAATTAAAATCTAAAAATATAAACAACCTAGAAAACAATTAAATCTAAACTAAAGCGGAGGTGGTTTGGTAACAACAAATCAAGATAAAAATATAGGAACACAATATTTCTAGTCTAGCCGGTGTTTAATTTAATCCTCTTTCTGCTTTTCTTTAACTCAAGTCTTGGTAGTCGGACGCGCTATTTTATTCGCTACGGGCTTTCGCTGCATATAGCAAATCTAGCTATCACTCAACCTTGCTACGGGCTCATATCATCGCAACACATAACATAGGGGTGCAAATAACTACATGTGTAAACAAGCATCCAAAGACTATCTACGCGCGATCTCCTTTCGGTCTCACGCCACGCAAACGACTATTGTAATTTTCGGAATAATAGGAAGGGCTTTCACTTCGTATCCTATCATTCTAGTGATCATCTAATGGTTCGCTATGCCATTAAAAGGAAGAACAACACACAATAATAACCAAACGGATGGGTAATACTTCGCAAAAAGAAACTCTCTATATTTTTCTACAATTCATATTGGTAGCCGAGACAACTAAAATTAGTTAACTACGCGCTCTTGCATCTTATAGTCAACCGTAACATCCCCGACCTCGCGAATGGCTAAGGTGATTCTATCACGTGTCAAACCTAGTCTCATTATGGCTATCGGTGTGTGTCACAGAATACCAACTATTAAATTGATTGGTCCGAAATATAAAGGTAGCTCTCACGGATTCTAAATATTTCTAAAATCATTTAATTATTGGCCAGATAATTAAAAGCATTAATTTCACAAAATAATAACCAACATGATTATGTACTAAATAAAGAGATAAATTAAATTAAAACACTACATTGGACATATAAAATAATTGCATTTCCATAAATAATTGAAGTACAAACCAATTCAACAATTACAAAATAAATCAACCCTAGAAAATACAACAAATATCATAAAATATGAGTGAAAAGAATTAAACCGAATGTTGCTCGAATCCGGGGTTGAAATCTTTTGCAGATTCGTCCTTGGCCCTTGATTTGAAGTTCCAAACCTTCAATGATGATCAATCATTGGAGATTTGATGAGAAAATCAGATGAAATGGGGTTGGTGCCTCATTTAGGGCTTATGCCCGTAAATGGAGACTTGTTTTTCACAGTGAAGGCGGACTGGATGAATTAAGGGAGAAGGCAGTAAAGGGCACTAAGGCTGAGGGCCAAAATA
This sequence comes from Codonopsis lanceolata, assembly GCA_013146195.2. NCBI lineage: Eukaryota > Viridiplantae > Streptophyta > Magnoliopsida > Asterales > Campanulaceae > Codonopsis > Codonopsis lanceolata. The sequence continues at coordinate 17,889,090 of CM028379.1, read as the reverse complement.
GGCAGATCAGGTAAGAAATAGGGGCAAAATGGAGAAGGAAAAGGGACTGGGTCACGGATTGGGCAAGGGCTGAACCAGGTTGGGCTTCGCGGGTCACCCGGGTTGAAAGTGGGTGAGGTAGTGAGAGGGTAGTTGGGCTGGAACGCGGGTTGAATGGATCAGGATGGCCCGGGTGGACTTGGGTCCATGAAGGAGAACCGCGGGCCGGCTGAGTGGAGGGAAGGCGGCAGACGACGACACGTGTCACTAGCAGTTGGGCGACAACTCAAAAGGAGCTTCATTTTTTGCGCCGGCCTCCCCTATTCTTTTAATAATTGCTCCGGTGCCCTTAGTATTTCTGTACTTAGTGCCGCCTTCCAGCCTTCTCCAGCTCTTGCGAATTGGTCCTCCGTTAGCTCCATCAGCCTCGTTAGCCCTCATTTGCCTTGGAAATCTTGACGGACTTAACGGACGTTGGTCAAATAATTTCTAAATTAACTTTTATGTCCGGAATTGTCTCGAACTTCGTGCTAAACACCGTATAATAGCTCGATTATACATGGAAACCTACATTAAGCACAAAAACACAAATAATAATATTTCTAAAGCATAGTTAACTCAAAAATAACACAAAATAGAAGAAAATTCCAGGGAAAATTCGTAGAAATTTTGCGCTCATCAACCAGCTTGATGATGAATCTGTCAATAATCTTCTTCCAACTCTAGCAGCTATGATCCTATCGTCTCTCCAACTCTAAGGATGGCTCGCAAACACTTGAAATAATAATTGCAATAATAACATAGATGCAAATAATAATATTATAATAATTACAATGAAATGATGATAAAAAAATATTTATGTAATACGTAACATAAGTACTGTATATAATATGTAGTAGTGATAGTTATATATCTATTGATTCATTACAATGATAACATTAATTTAAATAAGAATGACATTAATTTAAATAAGAATAAGTATATAAGTATATAATCAGCGTAATAGCGGAGGCTGCAACAACAGTTAAAAGTAATTAATAATGTTAATTGTTAATACAAGAATGATAATGCAAAATTAGTAATATTTTGATAATAATTGATAGTGTAAGGGCAAAATAGGCATGACCTATTTTGGTCTTGTTTCACCTTTCTTGGTCAAAATAGGATTTTTGATAAGTTTGTGTTAATTTAGGACTTAGTATATTTTATTAGATTTAGTTTAGTTATTTTTGGTAGCATAATCTTTTTGTAGATTTCAAGTGCACATATTTGGTAACAAAATCTTAGCATAAATCCTAGTCTAACCATGATTCTTGACCACTTTCATATTTGGTAATAAAATCCCATTGAATTGGTAAGTAGATTTTATTCCTTTCTACTAATCCTAGTCCTTGTTGGAGTTGAATTCCTTTATATGTGTAGGAGATCTTGACATTATATAAAGAGGCTTGGACACGGCTGGAGCTACACGCTTTTAGAGAGAAGGGAACTGATTCAGAAAAGCTGAAAGCTGAAAATCATAAATTCCAGAACCAGTTTTCTGTTCCAGCCGTGCTGCAGAATTTGAATGTGATTCCGAATGTTACAACATTGGAAGCGACATTGGGTGTTGATGCTGTTTTGACTTCCTAGCTGATTTTAGGAAGCTTTTTGTTTCTTCCCACATTTTGTTTAACTTGTTTATGTGGGGTTTTTGTTCTCCAAGATTCATTATCTTGTGAGAATATTTTTTTTTTGTGATTTCACATAGTTTTTGTAAAACAATTCATCATTTTTAGTGAAATCTTTTTAGCCATGAGGCTAGATCTACAAGTATAGACTTGTAGATTGTTTGGTAAACTTTTTTGTTTAATTTCGTGTTTTATTATTAAGTCTTCCGCTGTTTTTGATTTTTCTGTCTATTGTGACTTCCATTGTAGTTTTTTCACAAGCTACATTGGAAACTGCAATTTTGAGAATCCTAGCTACTCACGTTCTTTCAGATAGCAATAGTGATATCACTATCAAAAAATTAAAATGTTGGCAATGGAGGTGGTAATTTTTGCCTGCGTCCATTTGCCCGTCCAGACCGTCAAATAAATAATGGGTATTGGTACATCCAAAATGTTAAGTGGGCACAAATGTGCATGCCCACTTTGGCACATTAATTATGATGAGCTAAATGAAGTGGGCACCCATACTAAAACTTATTCTCTTATTCTTCTAATTTTGTTTTATCAATTACATACATAATTATAAAATACTTAAGATTAATAATAACATTTAACATAATTAATATATATATATATATATATATATATATATATATATATATATATATATATATATATATATATATATATATCTCTCATTCGGATTCCCGTTGGTAGACGTCATTGCTTACATCATTGTATAATTATTGTTTTATAGACATCATTGCTTACGTCATTGTATAATTATTGGTTTCTAAACGTCATTGTATAATTATTGCTTTTTTGACATCATTGCTTACGTCATTGTATAATTATTGTTTTATTTGAAAGCCCTATATAAAGGGCCTTCTCAACCTTCATTTGTAATCAGAGAAAAAAAAAGAAAGAAATATATATCTTCTAAGTTTCTAAGTATTGAATTATCTCTCCCGTCTTCTCTTTTGTTCTTAAGTTATTCAATTATCTCTTATGTCTTCTCTTTTGTTCTTAATTTTTGTTTTAAAGTTTATCTGTCTTACATGTTTTATATAGATCTGTCTTAACCTCCCCTCCCCCCATCTTTGGTATCAGGCTTGTGGCTATTTTTACTTTGTCAATTGAGGGTAGCTTCTGCGCCACTGATAGGGATTGAGTATCAAAACTCGAGTTCTCATTATCCACGAATTTAGATATTTCAAAAATTAGAATAATATGAGATAGGTTTTTTTTATTTGTGGTCGTTGTTGGGAAAGTCCGTCTCTTCCCTCCACTCAAGATGTAGACAATAATACATTTCCATTCCCTAACCCTGTGCACTGTGCACACTACCCCATTCTTGTGATAGGTTTTTTTTATAGGGAGTTGTTGGGAAAGTCATCTCTTCCCTCCTTTTGAGTTTTTTTTTAAAGTCAATCTCTTTTCCCACCTTTTGAGTTTTTTTTGTTGGGAAAGTCCGGTTTTATTTGTTTTATGGAAAACGGTTTCTTAAAAATGATTTTAAAAAATTAAAAAATATTTTATTTTCATTTGTTTCATAAATCTTTTAAAAATATGTCAAGTGTTTGATATAGCTGAAATGAAGTTTTGGTTGGATATAGTGTTGATGGTTCATATTGGTGGAAAAGAGAGAAATGAGGAGGAATGAGAGAAACTATTCTTGGATGTTGGTTTTAGTCACTACAATATTACTCCAATCTTGGATAGCTTTATTTCTATAGTTGCAATTCGACTCGACTAGAATGGGATTGGGGGGGCATCACCGTTGCTTTTGTGTGTTATGTAAAATTTTGAACTTGCTTTAGCTAGGGTACCGTAGTATGATTAGTGGTTAGTAGTAATTAAGTATTAATGGATAACTTTAGGTTAGACCATTATTCATTGGCTTAATGTATAATGGTTTTATCCAAAGCTATTCATTAACATCCAATTGCCACCCCTAGTTGATCATATCGTCGTTTGACTTCTACAAGTTTATAAATGACTCACATCTATGTCTGTCTCCTACCATCCTTTCGAAGGATGCTCAAACATCCAAAGATGTTAAAACTATCATTATTGCACATCTTAAAGAGTGTGTGTATAATGAGTATTATTGTCATATCATATTTTATAACACATCATTAATTACATTTCTTAATTTTTGTGTTTTGTCCACTAGGAATATTTATCCGTGACGGAGGGAGTATTTTTTTAATTATCGTATCATATTGTGCTTATTTGGTCAATCTGATATCAACCCATTTTTTTATGGGTAAAATTCTGATAAGTCTTTTTTCTAAAATTTGTAACCTCTCTAGTCCATCTTTCTTTTTTTAACCGCAAAAGTATATTAAACCAAATATTGTTCCGAAAATGTTATTGTCTCTTTCAATAGCTCCAACAACACATTGGATTCAAAATCACTATTGTTGCACAACAAAACAGATTAAGGTAAACAGTTTTTTTGATTTATAAAATTCAAAACTGTAATGCATCTATGTTTGGTAAGGATTTTTCAGTAGAGACGAAGACGAAAAAGAAGGAAGAAAGAGGCTGAATTATTAGGTTGAATTATTAGGTTCCTTTATTAGCTTACTTTATGACGTCATCGCTTGCGTCATATTGCCTTAAAAGCCCAGATTCAGATTGGTGGTGCTGCCCAGGTGACAAACCTTCCCTATCCTCCTTCGTTGGACCCGTGGTCAAAGAAGGTTGAGGACGTACGTAGTCTAGTTCTTTATGATTTTGTAACGCGGTGCAAAAATATCGGATTAATGTATCGCATTGCAAACATTGATACATCACGGTTCAATAATCAATTTATTCAATTAAACTGATGAATCGCGGTTCAAACATTGATGTACCGCGGTGTAAAAATAGACTAAACAATTAATTAAACCGATGAATCATGGTAAAAAAAATTAATGCAATAAAATTGATGCATCACGATTCAATAATCAATACACCGTGATTAATTATCGTAGCGCGCCTCATACTCATTAAGGGTATCGTAGTCTTTTTACCATCAAAAGTGTCTTTTTCCGATTTGAAATAAAAACATGAGACTGAAGCATTAAAAACTTGGAATAATTGCAAGTCAGTCCCCTTTTGTAAATTTGTAATTCATTTTCCAAAAATCCATTTTCCAAACTTTCGTAATTTATATACTTTCAAATCGAAAAAAAAAAAAAACATCCTTACAACTCAGTTTCTTTCATTCTCCTTCCTTCATTCAACTTCAATCGAAAAATGAATTACAAATTTTGAAACAAAAGGAATGCTTGAAACCTAGTTTTTTCCTTCCTTCAATCTCGATGTACAACATAAGCTCAATCACCAACAGAGGAGGTTTTGGTCAATTTATATGTTGGTTTGACAAATATATGATGTTAGAGTTTTTTCATAAATGCACGTTAGATTTGTGTACATAAATCCACCGCGGTATACAATCATTTGGACGTTAGGTTTGTTAATTTTTCATTCTTAAATATATGTCCAATTCTGTCTTGGTGTTTTTAATTAAATATCGTATCTTGCAATTTAGGGTCGGTGTTTTATATTAATTAAGCATCGTTTATAAAATTAGGAATCGGTCATAAATTATGGTCACCCAAGTGTCATTATTTAAAACTTAAGCATTAGTGTTATTTAATTAGGTATCGAATTTTTTCTATTATGTCTCGGTTTAAAAATACACACGTTATATTAATTTAAAAATTATGCGTCGATGTTAACTTTAAAAATTTAGGCATCGTTTCTTCCAATCTTGTCTCGATATTACGTAGCTAGAAATCATTCTTTCAAATCATGTCTCGGTGTCACTTAATTAGACATCGTTTCCAATCTTATCTAAGTGTTACTTAATTAAGCATTGTTTTTTTCAAATCTTGTATCGGTGTTACATAATTAAACGTCATTTCTAATCATGATTTAGTTTTATTTAATTAGTTATCGTTTCTTTAATTTTAGGACATTGAAGTTTGATCGCTAGCTTTAATGCACGTATTTGTTGTTCATTAAAAATTATCATTTTATCACCAAAAATATAATTTAATAATTAAAGACAAATATGATGAAAAAAAATCAAATTATAATTTCATTCAATGAGACGGCACCTATATTATTGCCCTAAAAACTTTCGAAAGTCTTTGTGAAAGAGTGTCTAAACTCCGTCCTTTTCTATCCCCCACCTACTCCATTCAGCTGTCTTCCACAAGGATTTTTGTTTGTTGGTGTTGTTGTTGGGAAAGACAATCTCTTCCCTACTTTCGACGTTTTCTTTTCAAATATTTTTGTTTGTATATTCAATCTCTCTTTCAGGGTTTTTTTTTTTAATTAAATTTGTTGGGAAATTCGATCTCTCGTCACCCTTTTGAGTTTTTTTTTTTTTGAAATTTTTTCGTTGGGAAATTGGATATCATCCCCCCTTTGGATGTTTTTTTTGGGTTGGGAAAGTCCATCTGTCATCATTTTGAGGTTTTTATATTTTTTTGTTGTGAAAGTCGATATCTCTTCCTTCCTTTAGAGTTTTTTTTTTTTTTTATTATTGATAAAGGCCGATTCCGTTTGTTTCACGAAAAATGATTTTTAAAAAAATAATTTTCGAAAAAATAAAAATAATTCATTTTCAGTTCTTTAGTAAATCTTTTGAAAGGATATCAAAAAAATTTACAGATATTTGGTAAAAACACAGAAAATGTTCAAAAAATAATACTTTTTTTAATTGGAGATTGTTTTAAGGATGATAAATTGATAATCGGATGTTCAAAAAATAATACTTGTTTTAAGTGGAGAAAATATAACCGAAAAAATTCATTATATTTGTTTAAACCGCTAAAGTACACTTTTTAGGAAAATGACGAAGATACCCTTAATGAAAAAAGAAGCCCGACAAAGTCACATCCCAAATCTGCATCGCTCATTTTAAGCAACGCGACTTGAGTTTATTGAGACTTTTAGGCCATGTTTTATTAAATGCATTTAATCTAACGAAAATTCGCACACTTTGGTAGATTTTTAATTACTTTAGTTAACGATAATATTATGGGTGATAATCAAAGTTGGTCCACTTTAAACAATTTCTAACCTCTATAGTCTTTTATTTTTTAATTTAATCGGTAATATTTTAAAAGGAAACAATGTTTGAGACAAATTATTTATTCCAAGAATGTCATTGTATCCATGAGATATGAGTTCGTCTTTTAAATTTCAAGGATACAATATTCATGGATAGTATCGTATACAATGACAAATAACAAAAGTCAAGATTAATCAATGTCGCATGTATAACTCTTCTTGAAGAAGTTAGTATTCAAACAGGGGCAACTATAATCGTATTTCGGAGTTTTTAAGATAACCAACAATTCTAATTTGAAGAAATTGATAAATGATGAAGATGGAAAGCCAACAAAAATTTTAATAATGAAACAAAAGATGTCGTGTAAGAATGATTCAGCTGAATTTATAATATTATTGATGCAATGATAAATTTTTATTTTAGTAGTTGCCTCAATCAATACTTTTCTTTAATTTAATCTTTTAATTTTAATCTGTCTCTTTATTTCTATTAAGTGATAAATTTAATTAAAAAATATATATATTTGTTTATTTAACGCACGGGTATAAAACTAATTGATCATTATTCATGAGGTATCAAAGTTATATCTCCAACCATAAGTATCAAAACCAAAATTTAATATCTATATAACATCTCCTACCATAAGTATCAAATTTGTAATATCACATTTATTTATTTTTGTTATAAACAGTTACTTGATTATTTAATGTTTGGATCAAAAACTTGTTTGACCACTTTGAAAATAATTAATGTTTGGTTCAGAAAATAATGAAAAGGCACGCACTTACACGAGACAAGCCCATGGACCGCAAAACTTAACAAAGTGAAAGAAATCAAGCCACCATGTGCCCGCGTGCAAGCTTGTAGAACCTAATACTGATACATAGGTTTCAAAATTTGGTTTTTAACTCTTATGCTGAAGTCTAATTGGTCACCAGATTTGCTTAACATAGGTATCAAAATTAAATTTTGATATCATTGGTTATTATTCATAAATATCAAATGTTTATCTCCAATCATAGGTATCATAATAAAGGATATTAAAATTAGGTGAGGTACTCAAGGGAGATATTAAATTTCTACATTCCAATCCACACTAATTTTGATACCTTACTTAACCATTAGAGAACTTAATACTTTTATATAGGTATCAAAATTTGGTTTTGATCTCTACCATTGGATTTGCCCTAAATATTCAGAAAATAATATTTGAATAAATACAGTCTAATATTTTTATTTTTCATACATTACAACCACTAAAAACCTATTATTTTTTGTAATAATGTACATTACGTGCATCGAGGCGCATTACTAGTAAATGTTGTATAAATGACCGACTAAGTTGTAAAGAACCAAGAATGGGAATTAGACAAGTAGCTACAAAGGATTAAAGATATGGATCCCAATCAAAGGCAGGGAGCAATTGAGCAATTTCAAGCTCAATGTCATATCTATAACCATATCTTTAAGTTTGTGAGTTCCATGTCCCTTGGTTGTGCAGTTGAGCTAGGCATACCAGATATAGTACACGCTCATAACCGACCTATTACTCCTCAAGAGCTAGTTTCATCGCTTAAACTCCCCACCAATAAAACAGATCATCTGCGCAGGCTTATGAGCTTGTTAGTTCATTCTAAATTCTTTTCAACAACAAAATTTAGCGATCAAGGAGAAGAAAAAGAAGGTTACATTCTTACTCCAGCTTCAAAGCTCCTCCTAAAAAATGAGGTCCCTTGCTTATCTCCATTTGTTCAAGGATTTCTTGATCCAGTTTTTTTAACTCCATGGCAATTCTTGGGCAAGTGGTTCCGAGGAAATGAGTCATCAGCCTTTCAAGTTGCTCATGGAATGTCGGAGTGGGAATTCATGGACAGGAGCCCATAATTTAGAAAGGTGTTCAATGAGGCAATGGCTAGTGATACGTCAATGTTGACATTAATTGTCCATGATACTAAGGAAATTTTTGAGGGGGTGAAATCACTAGTTGATGTAGGGGGTGGAAATGGAATGTTAGCAAAGATCATATTGGAGGCGTTCCCTCACATAACATGCAATGTGTTTGATCTTCCACAAGTTGTAGCTAACTTGCCAGAGAGCCGGAATCTGAAATTTGTTGCAGGTGATATGTTTCAATCTATACCATATGCAGATGCCATTTTATTTAGGTATGAATTCGATCAGACATATGATACCATTTCTCTAATGATGATGGTTTATTGAAATTTGAAGAAAATGTTCAACTGTTTGCATAGTTCTGATGAAATTGTTAATTGGCAGAATATGCTCCATGGTCTTGACAATGAGGATTGTGTGAAGATACTCAAGAGAAGCAGAGAAGCCATAATTGCAACCAAATATGGTAAAGCAGGTGGAAAGGTTATAATCATAAACATTGTGATAGATGGCAAAAAAGATATTGATGATATAACCGAATTGAAGCTTAGCCAAGATATTGTGTTGATGGTTCATGCTGATGGAAGAGAGAGAAATGAAGAAGAATGGGAGAAACTATTCTTGGAAGCTGGTTTTAGTCACTACAAGATTACTCCTATCTTGGGCAGCTTTATTTCCATCATTGAGGTTTTTCCATAATTGCAATTCGACTCGACTAGAATGGGGGCATCACCACTGCATTTGTGTGTTATGTAAAATTTTGAACTTTCTTTAGCTAGGCTATCAGTTGTTTTAGGTGTGTTTTGGATATTTGATGTTTTAAGTGTAAAACTATCTATCTATCTACCATAAAAGCGTTAGTTGTTTCTTACAAATTTAATGTATAGAAAAAAATAACTTTTTATCTAATAATCCATTCACCATTTATTTAAGGAAAAACAAGTAAATTTATCAATGATAAAAGATAATGTTTGTACAAAAACAACCATAAATTTAATAAATCACTCACCATTGAATAAAGTCAAATAAATAAATTTGTCACGAGCTAATCAATTTATGAATAATTAAATAATAATTTGATCTCTTTACTTGTACTTAACTTTAACTTTAGGCCCTAACGTTTTAAATTTTATTTATTTTGTCTCATATGACTATCTTTAAGTTTGATTCGCCTCCTGTAATTACCGTTACAAATGTTGACTAATATTTTCGAATAAGAGAAAAATAATCTTATTAAGATGACGGGTTAAACTTTTATTTGAATCTAAGACATAAGATGGTTTTATTTTTATAAATATGTTAGGGCAGACATTTTTAATTAGATGTATACGAAAACTTGTAATGGTCAAAGATAAACGGAGCCTCAATATCTCTTCCCTCCTTTTGAGTTTTTTTTAAATAATTTTATTATTAATGACAATTTTAGTGTAAGACAACTTTAAAAGTTTATAGTTATTTTTTTCAACCGTAAAAGACAACTTTTCGAAATATTGTTCCGAAAATAACATCGTCATTTTCAACAGCTTTGGCAACACACTTTGGATTCAAAAATAATTATTGTTGTGCAACGAAACAGGGATCAACCTGCCCTGTCAGGTTGCGGGTGGCAGTGCCCCTTCGTAGGGGTTCGGGGGCAATGCCCCGGAAAGGTAAACAGGTTTTCTGAATCATTAACTACGAAATTTTAACAAAAATGTGTTAGGTTGGAGAATTTTCACAGTAGGGATGAAAGCGAATGAGTATGAATAAGAAGACATACGTCGGAAGAGAAGGAAGAAGAAGACTGATGACATAGTCTGTTTCATTAAAAGTTTGAACCATGCTGCAATTAGATTAGACAGATAAACTATTTTGAATCATAGCGCAAAAATATCATATTAAATTGATGAATCGCGATGCAAATAGACTAGTCAATTAAACTATTGAACCGTTGTGTAAAAAATAATATAATAAAATTGATGAATTGTGGTACAAACATTGATGAATCGCGTTACAATTAGACTACACAATTAAATATTAAACCGCGGTGCAAAAAATAAAATAATAAAATTGATGAATCGCGGTACGATTAAACTACACAATTAAACCATTGAACCACGGTACGAAAAAATAATACTATCAAAAGTGATTTTTTCTGGTTAAAAAAACTAGGGGATACTTTAGCTTTTAAGAACTTCAAAAAAAATGGACCGATCCATAATTTTTTAAAAAACTTTGGAAATTGAACCGACCCGCAATTATTCATTTTCTTAATATGCCTTATTTTTTTTCCTAAAAATAACACCAGATCAAACCCGTTAAGCCTTTATCCAAACAGTACAATTTGGTATGGTATTTGTGTCCACTAACCGTGTTTCGACCAGTGTTCTAAAACTCTCTGCCTAGGCGCTAGGTGTCTCTCCACCGCCACGAGTTTTTAGTCGTCGCCTAATTGGCCAATTTGGCACCTATGTCAAACCCCGTCGAACGTAATTTATTTTTGTAGCTTTGATTCTGTAGCGTGCGGTGACCGGAGTAGGAAAGGGGTGAACTAGAGAAGGAAGAGAGAGTAGTAATGGTGAGGAAGAGAGTGAGGTAGAAAGAAAAGGGGTTTGATTTTGTGGATATTCCGTGGGCTGAGAGAGGGGATATATTAAAGGGTTAGATCTAGGAGGAAAGAGATTAAATAATGAAAAAATGAGGAGAGTCGGTCTGCCGGAGAGAGATAGAAGGAAAAAAAAATGGTTGCTCGTCTGCAAAATAGAGAAAAGAAAGAAGAATAAATAATGATGAAGAAGAAGGGAGCTGTCTCGGGACTCAGAATTTATAATTAGTAGGGATTAAGGAGGATATGTTAGACTATGGGTTGTAAGGGCAGTATATATATATATATATATATATATATATATATATATATATATATATATATATATATATATATATATATATTAGTTTTAAATTTGACTGGTTTATTGCTTTGAGGTTGTTGGGAATTAGATTAGTGGTAGGTTTGTATATTTTTTGTTAATTTTACAAATATAGACAAGTGACAAATATAAAAAAAAAATTTAAATTTGTAATCAATGTATTTGATCTTTGATATAAATTATAAAAAAAAAAGTAATTATACCTTAATTCTTAGCTCCACCTAGGTCCCTAATTACGCACCAAATTGTTTCATAGGCGCTAGTATGCCGCCTAACGATTTTTAGAACATTAATCCTGACTACAAATTATTACCCCTAACCCGAGCACAGTGCTCAACACTTCCTACCGAGAGCGTCAAAGAGAGGCTAAACTAGGGCTGACAAAAATCTCGTTTTTCCCGACCAGTCCCGACGCCCGACCCGATCCCGATTTTGTCGGGATTTTTACCGTCCCGACATATTTCGGGACGGTATTCGGGATAATTATCAATCCCGTTGGGATTCTCGAATCCTGACCCGTCCCGGCTAATTTTTTTATTTTTTTAATATTTTTATATTTATATATTTTTATATATTTTATATATTTTCTATTTTTAATATATTTTATATATTTTATGTTTTATTTATTTTATTTTATAAATATTGTGAGTGTTAGACAATGTTTATTTTTTGTTTGCTAAAATTACTTAATGATGTTTGTTAAATTTATTTTCATAATTAATATTGTGGTTTTTTTTTTTTTTTGTCTATCACTTTTCTGCATTTAGTGTAGCTCTTCTCCTATGAGTGAGGGGTGCATTTTGTTCATAATGACATAGTCAGCAATATTCACCATTAAGTAAATATTCAAGCATATTTTGTAAATATACAGTTTGAAATCTTAATTATGATGAAGACATTTTAAAAATATTTTAGTGTCAGAAAATATTGTTAATAAATATTATAGTCGGGATTACGAGATTTTTCTATCCCGAACTGTCTGGATCCCGATTTGTCGGGATCTCGATTCGTCGGGTCCCGACACTTATCAGGAATGAGATCGAGAAGAAAATTGAAATCCCGAAATTTATCGGGACAGGATCGAGATGAAGGGTATTGGGACAGGTCCCGTCCCATTTCCACCACTAGGCTAAACTTCTAGCTTTTCTCCCTAGGTTTTTTATTGGTGGTGGTTGTTGGGAAAGTCCATCTCTTCGACCCTTCCTTCCCTCCTTTTGAGGTTTTTAAATTTTTTTGGGGGGAAATTCGATATCTTTTCCCTCCTTTTGAGGGTTTTTTAAAAAATTTTATTGGGATATTCGTCATTTGATATCTTCTATCCTTTTAGAGTTTTTTTTGGGGGGAAATTTAGATTTGTTTGTTTCACGAAAAACAATTTATAAAAAATGACTACCGAAAAAATAAAAAATAATATTTTATTTTTATGTGTTTGGTAAATGTTTTGAAAAGATGTTAGGTTTTTTTTCCAAATATTTGGCAAAAATCACATAAAATGTTGAGAATATAATATTTGAATAAATACAAAAAAAGTATATATATTCTAATAACAAAATCCATATTGAATACTCCCTCCGTTTCTAAATAATTGTCACTATTTCCTTTATTAAAATAATTTTCATCTATCAAAACATTTATGTTTAGAAACACTTTTATCACTTTATCCTTACTTTTTCTATTTATTTTAATTATGATCATATGTTTAAGGGCATTAAAGGAAACCATACATTACACCAATATTTGTAATACAGTTAATTATTTTTTGTTAATTAATGGTGTGCCAGGTCAAATAGAACGATTATTTGAAAACGAAGCGAACATAAGATAGTATTGAACTTTACATAATTTTCTTTAATAACCCTCAATTTATCATTGGTGGTGTCAAATCAATAAGATACATCTTTTTTCAATTTCACAGATAAAAATAAAAAAAATTGATAATTGATATAAAAAAATATTTTTAAAAAAAGACAATGTTTGAGTCGTCCGTAAATAATATAGTTGATATTAATTTTATGACGTAGTGAGCATTTATTAAAATTATAATTTATAAATAAAGTGCAGAGACTCTATTTATATTTCTAAATAATTTATTTGTTGATTGGAATGTATAATATACTAATTAAAATTTTAAAGGAATTCATTTTTTAAGAAATATTTAAAATATGTAGTATATTATAAATAAGTTGATTTGGTGGGCATTAGCGGCGACCATAAGAGATGGACTATTGAACCATGATGTGATTAAAAAGCAGGATATAGTGTTGATGGTTCATATTGGTGGAAAAGAGAGAAATGAGGAAGAATGAGAGAAATTATTCTTGGAAGCTAGTTTTAGTCACTACAAGATTACTCCAATCTTGAATAGCTTTATTTTTATAGTTGCAATTCGACTCGATTAGAATGGGATTGGGGGCATCACCGCTGCTTTTGTGTGTTGTGTAAGATTTTAAACTTGCTTTAGCTAGGGTACCGTAGTATGATCAGTAGTTGATCATAGAGCTATCAAGCGGGTCAAGTCTGGCTGGTTCGTGATAGTGATGGGTCTTATAGAACTCAAACCCTGGCCCATACGCATTTCGGGTCTATGGGCCAAAAAATTAAATATTTTTTATTAAATTTGTTTTCACAAATTAGCTAATAAAAGTTATATAATACATCAAAAGTTCAAAATACACATACTTACTAGTTTAACTTACACAATTATAAAGTAAAAGTGCAACCAAAGCAATTATAAGCAAATGTAGTAACTTCAACAATTAAACGAAACAAAAACTAGAAAAACTATAATGTTACAGACCAAAGAAAAAAATACATGTGCTACTTGAAGGGTATTGTTTTCAAAAAAGTTATAACCAAATTGATGTTCATCATACTGTCCCCAATTTTTTAATATATGTTTTTTGAAGATAGACAAAGTTTTTCGGGTTCTAGTTTGCAAAACCATACTAACTAGCAAATGTTCATTTTTTTATTCGCCCTACACAATCTAGCATTTAATTTTATTTTTTATCAAGTTTATACTATTGAGACTTTTTATTAGCTAATAACAGATAGAGATACTCAATTAAATAGATCAGTTTCGATAAAATTACTAACCACAACCATATTAAACTAGATTGGAACTTGGAAGATTAACTTCATTTCCTCTTTGTAAGTTTCACTTCCATCAATTTAGAATATGAATTTCAACCAAAAAGAGAACAATGATTTGGAAATAAATCATACTGTATCATAAATTTATCTAACCAAAAGAAAAAAAACTAGTCTAAATGAATGTCTGATAGTTTTTTTTCTTTTTAGATTTATGTTTTAGTTTTTAATTTTATAATTAAGTTTAATGTTTAACTTTATGATCAGGCAGGGTCGGGTTTTTTTTTGTTTTTTAAGATCGGACCAAACGCGGCCCACGCATCTAGCGGGCCGAGCTAAAGAGGCCCAACTTTTTTTTGACCTTCTAAATTGAGGCACAGGCCTTTGAAAAGTCGGGTGGGCTGAACCGGACCTATAAGTCGGGCTCAATTTTGACAGCTCTAGTTGATCATATCGTAGTTTGACTTCTACAAGTTTATATATGACTCACATCCATGTTCGTCTCCTACCATCCGTTTGAAGGATGCTCAAACATCCAAGGATGTTAAAACTATAATTATTGTATATCCTAAATAAGATGTGTGTAATGAGTATTATTGTCACAACATATTTCATAACACATCATTAATTACATTTTTAATCTTTGTGTTTTGTCCACTAGGAATATTTATCTGAAGGGAAATTTTTTTAATTATCATATCATATCATGCTTATTTGGTCAATCTGATATCAACCTAATTTTTTATTGGTAAAATTCTGACCAGTCCCTTTTCTAAAATTTGTAACCTCTTTAGTCTATCTTTTTTTTTTTTGTCAATCGCAAAAATCTATTAAACGAAATATTGTTTCGAAAATGTTATCGTCTCTTTCAATTACTCCAGCAACACATTGAATTCGAAAATCAATGTTGTTGCACAACAAAACGGATTAAGGTAAACAATTTTTTTTATTTATAAATTACAAAATTATAACGAATCTATTCTTGGTAGGAAATTTTCAATAGAGACGAAGGTGGAAGAGAATGAAGAAAAAAGCTTGCGACGAAGGAGATGGAAGAAGAAAGGTTGAGGACGTGATCTAGTTCTTTATGATTTTGTAACGCGGTACAAAAATATCGGATTAATGTATCGCGTTGCAAATATTGATGCATCATAGTTCAATAATAAATTTACCCAATTAAACTGATGAATCGCGATTCAAACATTGATGTATCGCATTGAAAAAATGGACTAGACAATAAAACTGATGAATCATGGTGCAAAAATTAATGCAATAAAATCGATGCATCACTGTTCAATAACCAATACACCGCGATTAATTGTCGTATGACGTCTCATGCTCATTAAGTGTATCGTAGTCTTTTTACCCTCAAAAATGTCTTTTTTCGATTTGAAATAAAAACATGAGACTGGAGCGATTAAAATCTTGGAATAATTGCGGGTCGGTCCCCTTTTGTGAAATTGTAATTCATTTTCTAACAATCTATTTTCCAAACTTTCGTAATCAATTTATCTTCAATTCGAAATAAACATTCTTGCAACTCAGTTTTTTCCATCCTCCTTCATTCAACTTTAATCGAAAAATCAATTACTCCCTCAGTCCCTAAATTATCGTCCTCCCTTTTTCGTCCGTCTCAAAATAATTGTCCAGTTTGAAACTTACTTTTTTAAAATATCACTTTTACTGCTTTACCCTTACTTTTTCACACTACTTTAATTATGTGCCACATACACATGGGCTTTAAAGAAAACTACACATTAAGCCAATATAAATAATCAAGTCAATTGTTTTTTCTTAAACTGTGCGCCGGGTCAACTATGACGATTATTTAGGGACGGAGTGAGTACGAATTTTGAAACATAAGGAATGCTTGCAACCTAGTTTTTTCCTGCCTCCAATCTCGATGTACAACATAAGCTCAATCACCAACAGAGGAGGTTTTGGTCAATTCTATATGTTGGCTTGACAAATATATGATGTTAGGGTTTTTTCATAAATGGACGTTAGATTTGTGTTCATAAATCCACCGTGGTATACAATCATTTGAACGTTAGGTTTGTTAATTTTTCATTCTTAAATATATGTCCAATTATGTCTTGGTGTTTTTAATTAGATATCGTATTTTGCAATTCAGTATCGGTGTTTTATATTAATTAAGCATCGTTTATAACATTAGGAATCGATTATAAATTATGGTTACCAAAGTGTCATTATTTAAAAATTAAGCATTGATTTTATTTAATTAGGTATCAAAATTTTCTATTCTGTCTCGGTAAAAAAATACACGCGTTTATTAATTTAAAAATTGTGTGCCGATGTTAACTTTCAAAAAATAGACATCGTTTCTTTCAATCATGTCTCGATATTACTTAATTAGAAATTGTTCTTTCAAATTATGCATCGGTGTTACTTAATTAGACGTCGTTTCCAATCCTGCTTAGGCGTTAATTAATTATGCATCGTTTCTTTAAATCATGTATCGGCCTTACATAATTAAGCGTAGTTTCCAATTATGCCTTAGTGTTATTTAGTTAGTCATCGTTTCTTTAATTTTGGGATGCTGAAATTTGACCGCTGGCTTTAATGCATGCGTTTGTTGTTTATTAAAGATTATCATTTTATCACCAAAAATATAATTTAATGATTGAAGATAAATATAAAATAATTTTCCAATTATAACTTCATTCAATGAGACCGCTCCAATTAGCACCCTAAAAACTTTAGAAAGGCTTTGTGTTGTGTAGCAGCGCATTCTTCCGAACACTTCCTACCGAGAGTGTGAAGAGCGTCTAAACTCCTTCCTTTTCTGTCCCCCACCGACTCCTTTCCTCTCTTCCTCTAGGTTTTTTGTCTGTTGGTGTTGTTGTTGGGAAAGACAATCTCTTCCCTACTTTCGAGGTTTTCTTTTAATTTTTTTTTGTTTGTATATTCGATCTCTCTTTGAGGTTTTTTTTTTTTTTTTTGTTATGTTGGGAAAGTCGAACTCTTCCCTCCTTTTGTGGTTTTTTTTTTTATTTGTTGGGAAATTTGATCTCTCTTCCCCCTTTTGAGTTTTTTTTTTTAATTTTTTCTTTGGGAAATTTGATATCTTCCCTCCTTCGATTTTTTTTTGGTTGGGAAAGTCGATCTCTCATCATTTTGAGGTTTTTTTAAAAAAAATTGTTGGGAAAGTTTGACTCAGTTCGTTTTACAAAAAATGATTTCTAAAAAAATGATTTCCGTAAAAATAAAAAATATTTTATTTTCAGTTCTTTGGTAAATCTTTTGAAAAGATACGAAAAAAAATTCAGATATTTGGCAAAAATACAGAAAATGTTTTTAAAAATAATGGACTAAATGCATTGTTGGTCCATGAACTTTGGCCCTTCACACGACAGATCCCTGAGCTTCAAAATGTATCACCACTGACCTAAGTATTCAATTTTCGTCCGCCGGTGGTCCCTAGCCCTAACTCCGTTAATAAATTACCGTTATGTGATCATGTGCTACCCACGTGCACCAATTTGCTAACTTATAAACTTGAAGGACGATCCTGAAACTATCATTAAACACAATTCCCAAACTGGCACAATTATCTAATTCAATGTCGATTGTTAATGTTTCCACTTTCCAGATACGATTGAAAATTCTCGTTAACCCTAAAAAACCCAGTTAAAATCCAATTCTCTTTGCACAAAATATTATTGTTGTTTTTTTGACCGAATCAACACAACCCACTTTGGATTTTTTTTTCCCTTGTAATCAGATAAATTTAATATCCACTCCCTAATTTCTCAATATTCAGATTCTCCAAATACCCAACTCCACGATTTTCTCGAAAAAACAAAGTAGGAATTCCCTAAAAAAAAGATACAGGAATTCCAATCAGCGTTTTCTCCCTCTCCTCTCCCCCAGTCATGTCGTCTTCCTTCGGCTCCACACCCAGCCTCGTCATCTTTTTCCATGGCCACCATAGCCACCATCTCAGACCAAAACCCCCCTCAACAGAGTCGGCAAAGTTCCGCCTTCTCCAAACGAGCTCGCTCCATATCGATCTTCATCGCCATCACGCACCATGTCAGGCCGGCCTCCTTCCTGCCCTCTATCCACACCCATCATAATCGTCGCGGCTGGAGGCGCGGCGAAGAGAAAAAGCGAAAGATGTGGTGGTGGGAAAGGGTTGTGGATGGGAGGAGGGTGGTAGTGATGATGATGTTGTTGTCGCTGTCATTTTTTGAGAGATAATGAATAGAAGAGAGAAATGACTACCATTTTTTGAAACAATTTGTCAATGACTCTGCACTTGGCCACTAGACGGGAGAAATGACGGAGAGCATGGGTTGGGGAAGAAAAAAGGGTAAGATTTCAACATGAGCCCGTATATTTTTCAAACTTTTAGAATCGTCCTTCAAATTTATAAGTTATCAAATTACACTCTTTTTGGTGCACGTGAGTAGCAGATGATCACATAACAATAATTTATTAACGGAGTTAGGGCTAGGACCACCGACGGACGAAAATTGAGTACTTAGATCAATGGTGATATACTTTGAAGATAGGAGACATGTTGTGTAAAAGGCCAAAATTTAGGAACTAATGGTGCATTTAACCCAAAAATAATACTTGATAAATAGTCATCAGGGGGCGCATTACTAGTAAATGTACATTACATGCATTGAGGGGGAGGGAACATGAAATGCTCATAAAATAATAAAATGATACTCCCTCCGTCCATAATTAATCGTCCTAGTAGACCCGGTGCACAGTTTAAGAAAAAAAACAATTGAGTTGATTATTTATATTGGTTTAATGTATAGTTTCCTTTAAAACCCATGTGTATGTGACCTATAATTAAAGTAGAGTGAAAAAGTAAGGATAAATTGGTAAATGTGATGTTCTAAAAAGGTAAGTTTCAAACATGACAATTATTTTGAAACGGACAAAAAAAAAGGGGGGGACGATAATTTAGGGACGGGAGTATAATTATAGTTATATATGTGGTACTGGCATGGTGCTTAGGTGAGACTAAAATAAATGATGTCAATGGTCAAAGTTACCGAACTATGCCTTCTCTTGTTCCAAAAAGGAAATTCTTTCACTGAGAGCCCACACACCTCAGTCCCATGAGAATGTAAGAGAAAAAATCATGGTGATTCAGCGATTAAGTAGATAGGAGGACCCGTGTTTAGTACCTACAAGGGGTGGAAGGAGCCACCCCCACAAGAAGATGAAACCCCACACTGCGATTGCTAGGACTCAATTCTTGGTCCTGTTCCAAATCTACTAGCTCTTAACCAACTAAGCTACGCCCGTGAGGGCAACTATGCCTTTTATTGAAGATATTGACGTTTGGCCATGGGTTTTAATGCACGAGTTTGTTGTTCATTAAATGTATATTTGTCATTTTATCACCAAAAGTATAATTTAGTAATTGAAGACAAATATGAAAGACTTTTTCAGTTATAATTTCATTCAATGGGACCGCCCCGATTATCACCCTAAAAACTTTGAAAAGTCGACAGATCTGTAATTATTCATTTTTTAAGGGAAAATGATTTTTTTTTACCATCGTACTATTGCCAGCTACCCGATTTAATCAACTACGTTTTATAACTCTCATATTGACCAATGTACTAAATACATTAGTAGGTTTTGGTCCATACCGTTAACATATCATCCAATTTCGTAACAGAAATGTTAATGTCGACTAACTAAGGGATTTTATGAGGGGTATTTTTGTCATCTCCATCAAAATATAAATCCTCTCATAAAGATGGACATCTCCACATTTAATTTTTAATTTTTGTCTTTATATTTTCATGAAGATTGACAAAAATACTCCTTATAAAATCCCTCAGTTAGTCTACATTAACATTTTTGTCACGAAATTGGATGAGATGTTAACAGTATGGATCAAAACTTACCAACTGATTTAATATATTTTTCAATTTGACAGTTATAAAATGTGATTGGTCAAATCGAGTAACTAATAATAATACGAAGATCAAAAAAATAATATTCTATTTTTTTTAATGTGCATTATTATTTTACTGAAAATGGCACGAGCTCCAACCAGTTAAGCCTCAATCCAAACACCATAATTTCGTATGGCATTTGTGTACGACCAATCGTCTTCCGACTAAAAATTGTTACCCCTGACCCTGTGTCTAAACTCCTTCCTTTTCTATCCCCCACCTACTCCATTCAGCTCTCTTCCTTTTTTCTTTGTTGGTATTGTTGTTGGGAAAGACAATCTCTTCCCTACTTTCGAGGTTTTCTTTTCAAATATTTTTGTTTGTATATTCAATCTCTCTTTCAGGGTTTTTTTTTTTTGTTCTGTTCGGAAAGTCGAACTCTTCCCTCTGTTTTTTTTTTTTTAAAAATTTGTTGGGAAATTCGATCTCTCTTCCCCCTTTTGAGTTTTTTTTTTTTTTGAAATTTTTTCGTTGTAAAATTTGATATCTTCCCTCCTTTGCATTTTTTTTTTGGTTGGGAAAGTCGATCTGTCGTCCTTGAGCTAGTATGATCAGTGATTGATCATATCGTAGTTTTACTTCTACAAGTTTATAGATGGCTCACATTTATATCTGTTTCTTACCATCCTTTTGGGGATGCTCAAATATTCAAAGATGTTAAAACTATCATTATTGTACATTTTAAAAAATGTGTGTCTAATGAGTATTATTGTTATAACATATTTCATAACACATCATTAATTACATTTTTAATATTTGTGTTTTGTCCACTAGGAATTTATCCGTGACGGAGGGAGAATTTTTTAATCAATACACCGCGATTAATTTTTGTAGGTCCGTCTCATGTTCATTAAGGGTATCGCAGTCTTTTTACCCTTAAAATTGTATTTTTCCGATTTGAAAAAAAAACGTGAGACTGGAGCGATTAAAAACTTGAAATAATTACGGATCGGTCCCCTTTTGTGAAATTGTAATTTATTTTCCAACAATTCATTTTTCAAACTTTCGTAATCAATTTACCTCAAATTCGAAAGAAACATCCTTAAAACTCGGTTTCTTCATTCCTCATTCATTCAACATCAATCGAAAAATGAATTACAAATTTTGAAACAAAAGGAATGCTTGCAACCTAGTTTTTTCCTTCCTCCAATCTCGATGTACAACATAAGCTCAACAGATGAGGTTTTGGTCAATTCTATATGTTGGCTTGACAAATTTTTTTTTCCTCCTAAGGGAAGCATGAGAAGGGATCGAATCTGAGACCTCATACTTTGTGAAGTCATATGTCTACCATTGGGTCACCCCCTTAGGGGCTGGTTTGACAAATATATGATGTTATGGTTTTTTCATAAATGCACGTTAGATTTGTGTTCATAAATCCATCGCGGTATACAATCATTTGCACGTTAGGTTTGTTAATTTTTCATTCTTAAATATATGTTCAATTCTGCCTTGGTGTTTTTAATTAGATATCGTATCTTGGAATTCAGCATCAGTGTTTTATATTAATTAAACATAGTTTATAAAATTATGAATCGGTCATAAATTATAGTTACCCAAGTGTCATTATTTAAAAATTAAGAACTGGTGTTATTTAATTAGGTATCAAAATTTTCTATTCTGTCTCGGTTTAAAAATACACGCGTTTATTAATTTAAAAATTGTGCGCCAATGTTAACTTTAAAAAATTAGTCATCGTTTCTTCCAATCTTGTCTCGATATTACTTAATTAGAAATTGTTCCTTCAAATCCTGCCTCGGTGTTACTTAATTAGATGTCGTTTCCAATCCTGCCTAAGTGTTACTTAATTAGGTATCGTTTCTTTAAATCATGTATCAACGTTACATAATTAAGCGTCGTTTCCAATCATGCATTAGTGTTATTTAATTAGTCATCGTTTAATTTTGAGATACTGAAGTTTGACCGTTGGCTTTAATGCACGCGTTTGTTGTTTATTAAAAATTATCATTTTATCACCAAAAATATAATTTAATGGTTGAAGACAAATATGAAAAAAAAAAAAAAATCTAAATGAGACGGCTCCTATTATTGCCTAAAAACTTTCGAAAGTCTTTGTGATAGTAGCGTACTCTTCCGAACACTTCCTACCGAGAGCGTGAAAGAGTGTCTAAACTCCTTCCTTTTCTATCCCTCACCTACTCCATTCAGCTCTCTTCCTTTTTTCTTTGTTGGTATTGTTGTTGGGAAAGACAATCTCTTCCCTACTTTCGAGGTTTTCTTTTCAAATATTTTTGTTTGTATATTCAATCTCTCTTTCAGGTTTTTTTTTTTGTTCTGTTGGGAAAGTCGAACTCTTACCTCTGTTTTTTTTTTAAAAAAAATTTGCTGGGAAATTCGATCTCTCTTCCCCCTTTTGAGTTTTTTTTTTTTGAAATTTTTTCGTTGTGAAATTTGATATCTTCCCTCCTTTGCATTTTTTTTTGGTTGGGAAAGTCGATCTGTCGTCCTTTTGAGGTTCTTAAACTTTTTTTGTTGGGAAAGTCCTGTTTGTTTCACGAAAAACGATATTTAAAAAATAATTTTTGAAAAAATAAAAATAATTCATTTTCAGTTCTTCAGTAAATCTTTTGAAAAAATATTAAATTTTTGTGTGGATATTTGGCAAAAACACATAAAATGTTCAAAATTGTTTTAATACTTTTTTTGTGAATCAATAATATTATTGATACAATGATACATTTTTATTTTAGTAGTTGCCTTAAACAATACTTTTTTTAATTTACTTTTTTAATTTTAATCTGTCTTTTTATTTCTATTGAGTGATAAGTTTAATTAAAAAAGATATATATTTGTGCGTTTAATGTACATGTATAAAACTAGTTAATCACTATTCATGAGGTATCAAAGTTACATTCCTAACAATAGGTATCAAAACCAAAATTTGATATAACAACATCTCCAATCATAAGTATCAAATTTATAGTCTCACATTTATTTATTTTTGTTTTGAACAGTTGCTTAATTATTTAATGTTTGTGTCAGAAACTTGTATGACCACATTGAAAATAGTAAATGTTTGGATCAGAAAATTATGAAAAAGACACACACTGACATGAGACAAACCCATGTGCACCACCAACTTAACAAAAGTGAAAGAAATCAAGCCACCGGGCACATGCAATTTTTGGGAAACAGCCAAACTTGATACTAGTTAACCAAATTTTGGTACCTTCGTATTTTATTAGGAGAGTCTAATACTCTTACATAGATTTCAAAATTTGGTTTTAATCCCTAACATTTAATTTACCGTAAATGTTCAGAAAATAAAATTTGAATAAATACATTCTTATATTTTTATTTTTCATACATCGCACCCACTAAAAACCTTTTATTTTTTGTAATAATGTACATTACGTGCATCGCATCGAGGGGGGGGGCACATTACTAATAAATGTTGTATAAATGAACGACTAAGTTGTAAAGAACCAAAGAAGGAGAATTAGACAAGTAGCTGCAAAGGATTAAAGAGATGGATCCCAATCAAAGGCAGGGAGCAATTGAGCAATTTCAAGCTCAATGTCATATCTATAGCCATATCTTTAACTTTGTGAGTTCCATGTCCCTTGGTTGTGCAGTTGAGCTAGGCATACCAGATATAATACACGCTCATAACCGACCTATTACTCCTCAAGAGCTAGTTTCATCGCTTAAACTCCCCACCAATAAAACAGATCATCTGCGCAGGCTTATGAGCTTGTTAGTTCATTCTAAATTCTTTTCAACAACAAAATTTAGCGATCAAGGAGAAGAGAAAGAAGGTTACATTCTTACTCCAGCTTCAAAGCTCCTCCTAAAAAATGAGGTCCCTTGCTTATCTCCATTTGTTCAATGGTTGCTTGATCCAGTTGTTTTAACTCCATGGCAATTCTTGGGCAAGTGGTTCCGAGGAAATGAGTCATCAGCCTTTGAAGTTGCTCATGGAATGTCGGAGTGGGAATTCATGGACAAGAACCCAGAATTTAACAAGGTGTTCGATGAGGCAATGGCTAGTGATACGTCAATGTTGACATTAATTGTCCATGATACTAAGGAAATTTTTGAGGGGGTGAAATCACTAGTTGATGTAGGGGGTGGAAATGGAATGTTAGCAAATATCATATTGGAGGCGTTCCCTCACATAACATGCACTGTGCTTGATCTTCCACAAGTTGTAGCTAACTTGCCAGAGAGCCATAATCTGAAATTTGTTGCAGGTGATATGTTTCAATCTATACCATATGCAGATGCCATTTTATTTAAGGTATGAATTCGATCAGACATATGATACCATTTCCCTAATGATTATGGTTTATTGAAATTTGAAGAAAATGTTCAACTGTTTGCATAGTTCTGATGAAATTGTTAATTGGCAGAATATGATCCATGGTCTTGACAATGAGGATTGTGTGAAGATACTCAAGAGAAGCAGAGAAGCCATAATTGCAACCAAAGATGGTAAAGCATGCGGAAAGGTTATAATCATAAACATGGTGATAGATGGCAAAAAAGATGTTGATGATATAACCGAATTGAAGCTTAGGCATGATATTGCGTTGATGGTTCATGTTGATGGAAGAGAGAGAAATAAAGAAGAATGGGAGAAACTATTCTTGGAAGCTGGTTTTAGTCACTACAAGATTACTCCAATCTTGGGCAGCTTTATTTCCATCATTGAGGTTTTTCCATAATTGCAATTCGACTCGACTAGAATGGGGGCATCACCACTGCTTTTGTGTGTTATGTAAAATTTTGAACTTGTTTTAGCTAGGCTATCAGTTGTTTTAGGTGTGTTTTGGATATTTGATGTTTTAAGTGTAAAATTATCTATCTATCCATCTATCTATCAATAAAAATTTTAATTGTTTCTTACAAATTAATGTATAGGAAAAATTAATTTTTTATCTAATAAACCATTCACTATTTATTTAAGGATAAACAAATAATTTATCAATGATAAAAGATGATGTTTATAGAAAAATAATCTTAAATTTAATAAATCACTTATTATTGAATAAAGTTAAATAAGTAAATTTGTTATGAACTAATTAATTCATAAATAATTAAATAATAATTTGGTCCCTTTACTTGTACTTAACTTCAACTTTAAGTTAGGTTCTAACGTTTTAAATTTTATTTATTTCGTCTCTGATGCGTCCAAGAAATCTGGATGCACTGAATAAGCCCAATCCGTACACCTGGCTTTCAACGTGTCCGTGGATCCTCAAAGCCCAACTCTGTTATGCAAATGAACAAACGTAAACTGGGCAGGGGCACTCCCTGCAAAGGCCCTCCGGCGTGTAAATCAGTATAAGAGAATAAGCAATTTGACAGAGTTTTGGCTAGAGAATTAGATTGCGCATACCTTTCTCCACATTTTTGCCAAGCTTTTATACGCGCCGGAAGGCATAACTGCCAATAACTATGAATAACCGCCCATGATTGGCAATAACTGCCCATGATCTCCATTAACCGCCCATAAATGTCATTAACTACCCCACAAACGGTCATGACTTTTAATGAAAACACATTTAACTAGCCCACTAATGACAACGGATTATCCAGAGAATTTTCCGGTCATTATAGCTAGCTAAGATTCTTGCTCGGGTGTGACCACCCTCAGCTTATACCTTGATCTTTCCCAGACATAAATGTCCTCAACTGATAGCGACTCTTGCTGACGAAGACGAGCAATCAAGCTCGTTTATCGATTTTGCTCGTTTAGCTGAGCCCCCATCTCGCGAGTACCTTACCTGATAAAAGCTTAAGGTTTTGCCCGCTTGCTCGTGTAACACCTTTGCTCGCTTGCTCGGAGGATACACGCTTGACATGTGGCCCATGTCTTGGGCCTATTGGGCCAGGCAGCTCAGTAGCCCCCAACTCCTTGTCTTACCGAGTATTCATGCTCGTGACGAGGAGGAAGCCAAAAAATTCAAAGCACACTTCTTTCGGATAATCTTGGAGCCAAAAAACTGAATAGGCGGCAATTCATGAAGCGTTTCTTGAAAGCATGAAACGTCAGCCGCCAGCCGCCAGTCTGAAAAAGCAGGCCCAATTCCTTATGCCCATTAAATGCTGCCTCGTTAACCGCGCCTCGTGCTTCGGGCCCAATGATTTGATCCCTCAACCGGTGATTTTGCTGGGTATAAAAAGCGGAACCTTCCTCTTTTTACCACTTTACACATCCTACAATTCTCAAGCGCTTAAAGGAAAGAAGAACAGACGAAAAATTCTGCAATTTCTCACCACGATCCGATTCTCGGATTCATCCTTTCTCAAGACTTTCAAAAGCGAGATCGAAATTCTCCAAAACTTCCAGGTTTTTCACATCTCCTTCCTCATTCCTCCACTGCATTGTCTTTTCTTGATTTTTGAATTAGGGTTTATGCTATTAAAACCCCCCTTTCGGTTTTTCTGCAAATTGTTCATCCAATTGATGTAATAAACCAAAATCCAATCCCCTTTGCTTTTCACGAACTACCAGCCCTTTTCAATCCAGACCGAGGGAATCGAGAAATCCGTGATCAGTACCCCGTTTACTGATCTCACAACCTGCTTACCACAGTCAATTTTTCTTTTTTGTCGCACTTCACCCAATCAATGTCTAACCTGCACTTCTCGATTCCTCTTCCTGTAGGATGTCTAGCGAAGAAACTGTCTCCCAAATTGAAGGCCGGAGCTACGACCATGGAGCTCCAGAAGAACTGCCTCCATCCTCGACCTCATCTTCTGAAGAAAGCGAGCAAGATGTGGTCCCCCTAATTACTCGCCGACGAAAACCCGTACCACTAAGCGAGCAACCAGCGAACAGTGGCTCCCAAATCCCTTGTGAAACCGAGCGAGCAGATGATCTTCCTCGCCCAAACGACCAACTACCTAGGCCAAGCCAAACTTTATTCGTTCCTGACCCTTCGTACTCCTCCCCCTCAATCAGGTGGGAAGACTTGAATTCCGAGGAAGAGGTTAATACCTGGTTCTACTCGTTAGGAATGGACCCCAAACTTTACCGTGTTCGCGCCTTTGACTTAGACATAGACAGTGAGGGCCACAACTTTCAGGGAGATAAAATGGTATTTTACTTCGACTTCTTTCAAGTCGGGCTCCGTCTCCCTCTCGACCCATTCATCGTAGAATTAATGAATGCATCCAATACTCTCCCCTGTGACTTAACTTTGACCACCGTTAGGTTCTTAGTATCCTTCACTGTAGCTTGCCGGTCACTCGGGTTTGAGCCCGATATGACTTTGTTCCGTAAATTTTTCCTCCTCTCTCTCGACAAGAAAACTGGTCGCATCAATAGCCGTTCAAACCACGGATTCTTCAAACTCCTTACTGATGGTCCCAACAAAGTTGATGGCTGGGACTCGAAGGCTTTGCTCATTGAGTCGAGCATTGGCTGGCCCTTTGCACCCTACATCAGCGACTACGGTCTCCCCGAGCACGACAAACACGCCTACCGAAAGCCGGGAACCCGTAATAGTTAAAGCTTTTAGGAATTTACTGGGAGCAAGGGAAGAGCGAGCTGGACAGGATTTTGTACTCGACTGGCGAGTTCTTACTTCCGACCTTGGTCTGCTACGATCCGCCGGAATCTCCTATTTACCCATTGAGGGAGTTGAACCCCGAGTTGTTATCGATCCAGAAACTCCCCATCCATACTGGGGCTCTTGCCATGGGAATAAATTCCCTAGTGAATGCGAGGAATGTGCTCGCACCGGAGCTCTCTGCCGACCTTCTTTCACGGACTGGTTATATTTCAACTACATCTTATTTCTTCATCCCTATTTGATGACTTTTCAAACCTGTGCTTTCCCCTAATTAACATTCTCTTTATCTCGTGCAGATATGAAGCAATTAACAGATGTCAGCAAGTTCATGCAAGCTGCGAAAAAGAGCTCCAATAAGCGAGCTAAACACTTGTCAACCCAACCAGCTATCAATCTTCCAACGGTCCCGGCCAACACTTCAAGCCGAGGAACAAAGCGCCAGCAACCCGAGCCCAGTCGACCTGCGGCATCCTTTATCCCAGTACCTCCCGTGCGAGAAACGGTGAACATCTCCCCGCCAATCATCAATGTCGAACAAACTGAAAGCCCGAGGAGACACAAACGCCGGGCAGACAAGGCTATCATGGAAGAAAGTACTCCCCCACTCCCCTCTTGGCAGAAAGAAGATTTCGTCATGCACGACGATCAACCCAAAGCCGCTGCCCTCATCAGGGAGCTCGCCAACGTACCGGATCTCCACAACATCGCTATACACAAACGAAGTGGTTTCCAGGCCACTACTGGACTTGGTTTGATGAAGCGACTACACCATAGTGGCGTCCAAAAGAAATACGCCGACCAAGCGAGTTCCGTCTTGATCGGGGAGATGGGCATGTGCATGACCGAGGTAACACTTTCCTCTTACCACTTAATTTCCTTCCCTTTTTCTCGCTTTTAATCTGCAATTTTTCTGATAGATTGCCAACAAATCCATTTTGATGTACGAGCGCCTGATCACCAACCTCAACAAAAACAACGCTCTCACTGCCGAGAAGGATACTCTAACCACTGAGAAAAATGCCTTGGAAGAAAAGATCAATCAGATCCGGCCGACCTCAAGAGTTCTCGAGGATCCCTTATCAAGGTGACCGAGCTTACAAGCAAGGTGACCGATCGGCCGAAAAAGCCTTGGAATCCCAAATGAATCCCAACAGCCTTTCCAAGAAATCGGAAGAAGCCGCCCTTAACAACATAGCCGGGGTGCGTAGGGAACTCCGTGCCTGCCAAAGCGATCTGGAAGCTGCCAATGCCGCGGTCACCGATCTTGAACAAAAGCTGATGGAAACCGGCTCTTTGACGAGTGAAGAACAAAGGCAAAAAATCATCGAAGACTACAAGAGCTCAAGCGACTTCGCTGCCAGTGTTGAAGGTGAGGCCTACCCCTTCTTCTTACAAGGCATGAACCATATTCTAAGGCAGATTGCCTGCAGCGGGCTAGAAATCCGCCCCGAGCAACTCGCTGAGTGGGGGGCCAATCCATTATTTTGCTCGTCTGCCCGCCCCGGCCACTCCCTCGTGCCTTTTAACGAAGATGAACTGGAGTCATTGGCCGAGACCGACACTGAGAAGGGCTTATCCCCGTGGAACCCCCCTCCTGTCGCTACTCCCACTGTTACCGAGCTCATGACATAAATTTGGAGGTCTCAAGCTCCCCCATCAACCATTGACAATGCCCAAGGCCAAGCAAACGATGAAGTCACCATCTTGGAGACAACTTAAGGAATCGAAGAACCCACTCCCACAACGACTAACAACAATGCTGCCCCTTGTGTTTGAATTCATAACAATGGCATGCGTGCCTCTCTGGCCTCTGTGCCTTGTCTCAAAAAACAATTTAATTTTTACGTCTGTAATATTTCAACTTGATTTCCTCTATCCTTAGATGACTGCATTATACAAGTATTTCTCGAGCAACATAATCTTTTACTCGCTCTAAAGCGATCACTATTTAGCCAAGTTATCCCACTCGAACACCAACTCCTTTTACGAGCATAGAGCCCTCTATGCTCGTAAAAAGAGACTAATTCAAGAACCTGGAAACCTCTCCTCAAACTTTCCTTCTTGAACATAAAGGCCTTTATGCTCGAAAAAAGACTTGAGGAGATATTCAACTCGAACACCAACTCTTTGACCGAGCAAGCAAAAGCTCATGTTCGATAAAGAGAATAATCGAGAAAACAACAACCAACTCGAAGACCAACTTTCCAAACATAAGGTTGAAAAGACAATCGAGTTTCACCATTATTAATTTGTCATAAGAAAAAGGATCACATAATTACATATTGCAAGTCAATTACCAATAGTATTTCTTCAAATGATCTGCATGCCATGGATGCTTTAACTCGTCACCATCCTCTGTTCGCAACATGTAAGTGCCTTCCTTAACGATCCTCGAAATCTGAAAAGGACCCTCCCAGTTTGGTGACAGCTTTCCCCATTCAGCTCGATGACCCGTTGCCTCAATTTTACGAAGGACCCAATCCCCCACAGCAAACGATCGACCACGAACCCTTTTATCGTGGTGAGCTTTTGCTCGCTGCTTGTAATTTGCCATTCTCATCTTAGCTTCCAACCGTTTTTCCTCCAGTAAATCCAAATCGGCTGCTCGAGCTGTATTATTGGACTCAAAATTGTAGTTTAAGACCCTATGAGTAAGTGATACATATCTCCATCTCCACCGGCCATAGCATCGACCATAAGCCAAAGAAAAGCGGCCCTCCGCTGAGCCCCTTACTGCCGCTCTAATCGCCCACAAGGTCAAGGCGCTCATCTACCCATCTTCCAGCCTTTTCCTCCAAATTCCTCTTCAAAACATGCAAGATTTGTTTATTCGCAGCTTCAGCCTGCCCATTGCCTTGTGGATATGCCACAGAGGATTGCCAATGCTTTACCCTCATCTGCTCGCATGCCTTAGTAAACTTTTCCGAAAACTGAGTCTCATGATCAGACACAATTGCTCGCGGGACTCCAAACCGACACCATATATGCTCAGGAACAAAGTCAATAACATTTACCTCACTTATGGTTGCCAGTGGTTTCGCTTCCACCCATTTCGTGAAATAATCCACAGCTACTACTGCGTACTTAAATTTCGAGCGAGCTACGGGAAAAGGACCAATCAAGTCTATTCCCCACATATCAAACCAAGCGGCAGGAGGCTATAAAGGGTCCGCTTCGGTAGATGGCAAACATGGGATATCTGCATAACGCTGACACTTGTCGCATCGACGAACATACATCTCGGCATCCCGTCGCAGGGTTATCCAATAAAATCCAGCTGCTAATACTTTCTCGGCTAATGACCGCTGACCAGGGTGGCCTCCACATTTGCCTTCGTGCACCTCGCCCAAGATTCCTTCCGTCATCTCTGGCCGCACACACCTCAACAGAGGTCGGGTATAAGATCTCCGGTACAAAATGTTATCCAAAACAAGATAGCGACATGATCGTTTTTGGATGGTTCTAGCTTCCTTTTTGTCTTCAGGTAACACCCCGTGCTCGATGTAAGCTCGAAGATCCTCTATCCAACATTTTGTAGCCGGCTCAATATCCATAATCACCTCCTTCTCAATGACAGGAACCTCCAAATGCTCGATCATGACTCCAGGATGTAAGGATTGAATTTCATCCTCAGCCATCTTCGACAGGTAATCTGCTCGCATGTTATCCTCCCGAGCAATTCTCACTAACTCCCAGTAATCAAAGTCCTTTAAAATTTCCTTTACCATCGCACAGTAATGAACCAAGATCGGATGATGTACTGCATAATCGCCCTTGACTTGATTCACCACCAACTGGGAGTCACAGTATACAATCACTGCACGCACTCCAATATCCTGTGCGAGCTCAAACCCAGCAATTAGAGCTTCATACTCGGCCTGATTGTTAGAAGCTGGGAATTTGAAGCGCAGTGCCTTCTCAAATTCCACATCTTGTTCCGGTGGAACCAACACTAAACCAGCACCACTCCCAAATCGACTAGCCGAACCATCAACATGGAGCTCCCAACAATATTCTGGCCTCGGCTTTGGACTTGCGCTGCTCGTCGTTGTTGTTTTACCCACAATTTCTTCCTCGCCAGAGTCCTTGAAACTTGTTTCAGCCACAAAATCTGCCAAGGCTTGCGCCTTGATAGCTCGCCTAGGCTGATAATCAATATCAAACTCGGTTAACTCGATCGACCAAGTAAGTAACCGACCAGAGGTATCTGGCTTATGCAAAATCTTTCTCAAAGGCAAGTCTGTGTACACCACAATTGAGTGTGCAGAAAAATAAGCTCGAAGTTTCCGAGCAGCAACAACAAGCGAGTAAGCCAACTTTTCTGCATTAAAATATCTTCCCTACATCGGTGAGGCTTTTGGCTATAATAGACAGGCTTTTGTACATTGCATTCCTCCCACCTAAACAATGCTACCGCCTGAGTCGCAATAAACAAATAACTTTTCCCCAAAGACCGGGCTACTCAGCAATGGTGGACTTCCCAAATACTTCACCAAATCTTCAAAAGCTTTCTGGCACTCGGGAGTCCATTCAAACCCTTTGTTACCCCGAAGAACTTTGAAGAAAGGCAAGCACCCGCCTCCGCCGACCTCGAGATGAACCTTCCTAGAGCGATCACCCCGCCTGCTTCCTCAGACATCCTTAATACAATGAGGAAGCTTCATAGTGACTAATGCCTTTATTTTCTCAGATTGGCCTCACCTCTCGCCACCATGAACCCGAGGAACTTGCTACTTTTACCCGAACATACATTTGCTCTGATTCAACTTCACATCGTTTTCCCGAGATTGGCAAAGGTCTCACCCAAATCCTCTCAGATGCTCGCGCTCTTCGTCTCGACCACCATATCATCTATATAGGCTTCCACGTTTCTCCGAAGCCGCCAGCTAAACACCTTATCGACCATCCGTGTACCCCTGATTCTTTCAAGCCAGGCATCATCTTGAACAACACAAATGGGCCGCCGTAGTTCGTCTGAGCCTTAT
The DNA here is from genome assembly GCA_013146195.2 of Codonopsis lanceolata. Lineage (NCBI taxonomy): Eukaryota > Viridiplantae > Streptophyta > Magnoliopsida > Asterales > Campanulaceae > Codonopsis > Codonopsis lanceolata. The sequence continues at coordinate 17,856,013 of CM028379.1, read as the reverse complement.
CCTCCTCGCCCATCTTCACCTGATGATACCCTGAATAGGCATCTATAAAGCCGAGGAGCTCGAACTTGCAATGGCATCCACCAACTTATCAATTCGCAGGTAACAGCCCAAGCAAGCTTTATTCAGATCCGGAAATCAACACACATCCGGCCATTTTCCTCGCTCGACTTCTTCACCATTACCACATTTTACCAGTTGGGTAATGTATCTCCTCAATTATGTCCGCCTTTAAGGCCGACCTCTTCCTTGATCGCCTCGATCTTTTTCCACCGAGTAAACTCTGGCGCCCGATTACGTAAAAGTCGATCAACACTTAGCCGATGCAACACAGCCTCGCTTACCCCTTGCATATCCTCCGTTGCCGTGCAAAAACATCAAGGTCAGTTTTGTAATTGATTGATTAACCTTTCACGGCCTGCTTAAAGCCACTAAATTTTGATCTTCTGCTCGGGATAAGCAGGATTGATGACAACCTCCTCGAGCTCGTCTTGAGCTGTAAACTCTGGCTCGTCTCGCATTTGGAGTGTGTCACACTCCACCTTCTCATCCTTCTCAGCTTGATCTTCGACTTTATCAAGGCGATCTACATTCATGGCCTCGTTGGCCCTTCAGCATCACTTCGGCAAAGCTTCATCCATAAGCTCCAGCGACCTCATTCGGCTCCTCCGGCGTCAATGTCGGCAAAGGATTACTAATACCTTCCACCGGCTTCGTCTGCAGCTTCAAACTTGCTCATGACTCTGCTTTGTCGGCGAAAGATGGAGTAGCCTCAATGTCGGTCCGACCAATAATCATTTGCCATATGCGCCTCAGGTT